>OY757190.1:94434792-95634792 GCA_963583895.1 Melanophora roralis | reverse complement strand
TGCCAGTAGTAGTTGGTTTGGTTGTAATTATAATACCAAATTTCACATTGCAACTGAAAAATAGTTCAGGTGTAAACCATAATAGGCATGTTAATAGCTCTGGTATTCTGACCTTTACTTAAGGCAAAATGCAGTGGAAACACACTAACCTTATATAAAGACAACTTTTATATTAATTGACTTATTTGGGAATAGAGACAGCGTTTGAACGAAATATTGGCCATTAAAGGCCTTCCCTACTTTTATATAAGAAATATAGGTAAACAGTTTAAATATACATTTAAGTAATATTAATTAGTTAATTTAAGAAATAACAAGAAAAATAAAAAAAATTCACTTAATTCGAAAATGTTAATGCTGACTTAATATTATCAAAACCAATTTTCCAGCCCTGGTTAGTGAATAAAACCCCCATTATAGAAAACTGCAACAACGGCAAGAAGGCCAATGTGTATGTATATGTAATAATATTAATAACTTAAAATTGGGGAGTGAGATAAAAAAAGGAGAAAGAGTAAGCGAGAAAGTGAGTGGTTAAGTTATAAAACGCGGCATTTTTATCGAATTTCTTAAGAGATTAAGACGATTACAAATGTTAATAAAAACAATTTTTGGTTATTACCTTTAGCGCAAAGAAGCAGCCAAATGTTTGATAATTTTAATATTAGAAAAAATTATTATTAAACTGCGGGTAAGTTAGGAAGTGTTACCTGAATGTACAAAATTGAAACTTTCTGCATAAACTACTGGTAACACCATCTTAGGCATGTTTTAGGAAATGTTTAAAGAATCAGCCAGCAGTTACTATTTATATTCAGTGCAATGATTACAAAATTTTAAATTTCATTACTTGAGTTAGTCTATTTGTTTTATTTGAGTTTGCTGTATTTTCTCTGTCTTAATGTCAAATGCCTTATTTTAGCGACTGACTTTCCAAAAATATTTTAGTGTTTTTAGTATGATTAGGGAAATATAATATTTAAATTATTGAGGGATGAAAAAGGGTGCAAATTTAAGAGAGAGAGACACATTGGGCAATTAAGGATTATAACCTTTAAACCAAAACTGAATATAAAAATGCTCACACAAGATATTCTGCCGAAAAAAACATTTTATACATCTAAATTTTGGTCGTGGTTTACGGTAGAATTTTTATTTTGTGTTGTTAAATTTTTAAAATTATAAAAAACTTGTAAAAGTTCGAACATTGAACAATTTTTCTTATTTTTATTCAAAACTATCATAAGTTTTACGTAATTTCGTTTTTTTTATAACAAAATTGATCTCGAAAAATTTGAAAGGGCATCATATTCGATTGGTAAAATTTAACTACGTCTTAATATGAATTTTTTTTTATAAATTTTAAATTAAATATGGACATTATTTTTTGCATCAGGGTTCAAGTAAATTGCTTTATAGTTTGAAGGTTGTATAACATTAAGGAAAATAATAAATTTAGCATTTTGGTATCGGGGGTACCTTCTTCCATGATTTAATTCAACTAAATTTTTTTTTCGTTTTTAAAACTTCATAAAACTGGTATGTTTTTATGAGGGCTGCCTGCCAGTCCTCTGTTATTCTACCATTTTTTTTAAATAGTAGATACTATAGTAAAATTACTTTGTAGCAGGTTTGAAGTGAATACTTGGTACAGTTTATAGCCTATAGGGTGTTGAATATTTGAAAAAATTGGCCCATTTCTATAAGGGCATCCAAGTCCGGGACTTCTTTTCAACCAGTTTTTGCTGTTTTTATACACAATTCAAAAAAAAAATTTGAGGTCAGTTTGATGTTAATAGTTTAATAGTTTTCATAAGATTTACGCAAATGTAAGGAGCTAACCGGTTCGTATGACCTGCCTTGGCTTCGGGCACTTGCTTTTAATAGACGCACAAAACGATACACGCTCATTGTTTCCAAAAGAATTCAGAGGAAAAAGAAACGTACATTTGTACAAGGTGGGACAAAAGAAGTCATCCGACGTTGTTTGGCTCTCATTTTTTTCGAAATGAAAAAGTTCGATTCTGTTTTTTGATTATGTTTATTTAAACCTTTAGAATTTTATTGATCAAGTTGAGAAAATGATATCGGTCAAATGGGCACCGTCACAATTAATTGTTATACGGGCTTGCTTTATGGTATTTTTCATCACTTCGGCGAAAACTTCAGGAGACAGATTCTTACACTCTTGAGGGCTTCCAGGGTCTCGGGCTTATTTACGTAACACGGACCAGAGTGTCGAAGATTCGTGTGGATACCTGCCGCGTTGGCCCAATCCCACAGTGCTCCCAACACAAGGTGAAAACAATGCGTCCACCAGCGCCCCATGGATGATATTTTGCCAACATGGCAAATGGGTACCAATTCGAAGACGTACATTTGGGTATGCCTTCCCCCTTGGTGAGGGGCGGAGCCTATCTAAAACTCCTACCGATCTATGGGTCACGGCACCCGGTTGCAATGCAACTCCACATCGAGCAGAAGCCCCCCCCCCCCGCGATTTGGGTTTAAACCACAACCACCATATTGCTCCCGAAGGGGCCTCAACCATTGTTAGGTTCTAGGGGCTCCTGACACCCGTGGTACCAGATTTAGAATGACGAGCTCCTGGTCAGGCCTCGTAGCCAAGGTCAAGCCAAGGCTACTTCCAGTTGAACTCCAAATAGTTCAGGGACTGGTAACCCCTCGTGGCCGAAACCACTTCCAGTTTCGACTCAAAAGTCCGGAAGTGGTCACCCCAGCGTCAACATACAACAACACACAACCAGACAAAAATACAAAACACTGAACAGCCGCCCTCACGAGCGACACTTTGGTCACACAATGTGACACCAGTAAAAAAAAAACAACACACACAATACATTAAACAGATACTAATGAGCAATGAGCCCCCTCACGGGTGACCCAGCGTCCTTTCAGGCGACCACGTAACACGGGACATCAAAAAATCCCACAAAATAAATCTGGAAAGGTTAAATCGGGCCAATGTAAATCGCCAAAGCGAGAGACCAGGCGACCCGGGAACGCCGCCTTCAGAATATCGGTTGTGGGTTATTTTAGGTTTTTGTCTATATCTCGGTCCGTAGTAAACTGGTCTCGCTGATTTTAAATAGCTTTTTGTTTAGGGATATTTCTGAAAGTTTCACAAAAGAACATCTTTCGTCTGACTTTATTTCGCTCCGGAATTTAATTTTAACAAACGCAGAGGCAGACGACCTTGGCTTCGTGGAATATCAAGTGAATATTATATGATATATATCACAATGTGAAGGGTATACAAATAAACAAAAATGATCTTAAAATAAAAAAAAACTAAATTTTAATAGTAAATAAATCAATTGGGCTAAATATTAAACTAATTATTTTGATTTCATTTAGTTTCTTTGTCCTTCTATTTTCCACGCTACTGCGTTTTAAAAACAAATAGAAAAGCTTTTGTCGATTTACTTCTCCTCAAATCATCATTTACATACTTCGCATTTTAATCCTTTTAATGAACTTTTTTCTACTTTCTTAAGCTCAATAATATTTGTGCATGATATTTTTCCATAATTCATATACCCCCTTTGCTTTAACAGTTAATGGTAGCAAGGGCAGGGGGGTGTCTGCAGCAACATTGGCAAATAACTGATAAATTCGTGATAAAGCAAAGCTTAAGAGTTTAGTTGTTTACTTGAAATTATCATAATTTTATAAAGAAAATCAACCTAAATCAACAAATTTTCGCGTGATGATTTTCAACAAAAATTAATGAGGCCTTAAGGTGGTAAAATGACAAAATTTTATTAATATTTCCATAAAAGCTGTTCTCGTTTTACCATTTTTTTTTTATTTGTTTGAGGAGGCATTTAATTAAATAACACTTAAAGTAAAAGAAAACTGTAACTGTTACAGTTACACTTGAAGGAATATGGAGTAACAGAAGCATTTAAAAGGGAATTGGAAAAACGAAAAAAAGGACCTGTTCAACTTTTAACACTTGAATTTTACTTTTTAACTTTTAATATTTTTAGGCTGGATTTAATATAATGTTTGTTCTCTTGTTTGTTTGTGTAACTATATTAAAGGTTTTAACATTAATTGTTATGCTATGCAAATCGAAAAACTCTAAAATGCCATAAAATGTTAAAAATCATAAACTTTTTTCTTTTCTCCTTGTTTTCTGTTCAAAAGACAGCAACGTGGTTGCTAAAAAAAATATTAAAATAAAATTGTAAAAAAAAAGGCTTGAAAACATTTTTGTTTTGCACGTTGTTTTCATATTTTATTTGAAAATTTTTGAAAAGTTTTTCAAATTCAAAGAGAAAAATCAAAACTTTGGCTTCCTTTTGCAAAAATTTTTATTTGTAAATTTTAAGCTGCAATAAAATCCTTTCACTTCCCCTTCCCCTTCCCACTACTCCATCCTCAACAATGTTTTATTTCTGATGGTGTAAGCAAAGTTGCCACTATTTCTAAACCATTCTAGCGTATAATTTTAATGTATTTTATTATTAAGAATTTGTTGTAGGAAAAATTTTTGCAAAATATCATCTACCTCTACAACAAAACGAAATAAAAATTATTAAACTTCTCGCGTATTTTAGTAGAACTTTTCAGCAACGATGAAAGAGTTAGAAAGGGGATAACAAGTGGTAATTTCTATTGTAATTTGCCAAAAATTTACATCCTTGATGAAACTCCTTTACCAGCTATACGTACTAAATAAGCCAACATCTTCCGTTTCAAAGAAATAAAAAAAAAATTAAACTAGACAAATAGCAATTCATAGAAGGCACAAATTCAAACTGAGCAATCGAAAATTTTGTCTGTTTTATATTTCTTTTTTTTTGTATGCGATTATGCAGCATTAGCAACAACATTATTAACGTCATCAGCAATTCTTTAGAAAAACTGCCACCATCCTCAAACATTTCATTTAACTAGTGCATTGCAATTGTTGTTCTTCAATAGCAGCAATAATAAAAAGAGTTAAAAACATTTTTTGCTGTTGTTGTAGTGCAAAAATTGTTCAAAGCACTTGAAAACTTTGGCATGAATAGAAAGAGGGGGAACTGCTGTAGTCAAACGAAAAGTATTTGTAGTCCTAACAAATGAATTGTCTATGTTTTATGGTAAATTTAAACAGAATAGTCAGGGGCCAGGAGGAAATATCAAGCTTTTCCTAAATGGTTTTTTGTTTTTAATAGGAATCAAATATTACGGACAGACGGACATCGCTAACAGATTCAATTGAGATATTTTATGTTTAAACATTCTCGAAATCGCAAGCGCATCACGAAACTTAAAATCATTTAAGTTTACCACTTTTGGTGTAGGGTATAAAATATCCTTTAACTGCTTGAAAAGGATGTCCGTTAATGTCATCACTGCATTTTCTTTAGGGGGGAAAAGGAATTGGTTTTGTTACTTAAAAATTTATTAACTTGAAGAAATCAAAGCCTTTACAAGTTTCAAATAATGGCGAAAACAAGAAAAAAGCTGGAAATTTTTGTTGTAAAGAAAGAAATTTAATTCTTAAATAATTTTTTCAAACCTTTGGTTTGCAGGCGATTAGTAAATTAAATCATTAAATATTAAATCTTTGTTGAAACTTAAAAAAAGGTGCTTAAGCTGTCAGGATGAAGAGAAAGAGGGGCCCTTTTTGTCTTTATAGTGCGCTGAATCATTAAGGTCTCGGTTTACTGGGTAAAGGATTCGTTAAAAAATAGCTTAACAGTCTGAGATGGAATTAACTTATTTTAAATAGAAATCGATAAATTTGCATCGTTAGTCGTTTTATGAGTTATTCGGGTACATGTAAAGAGTGTTTTTTTAACTCAATTGACCTAGAATTTGTTAAAAATAACACAAAAATAAAATAAATTTTAATAATTTTTTTTTGACGCGTCAAATTTTGGGTCACTTTTCGAGCATTGTTGGACGTTTGTCACAAGGAACATAATTAGTGCTGGCCTTTGAGGCGTCAATTGTTGTTGGGTTATCAGCTTAAACCAGTGACTTTGATTGACGCTACAGAAAGTAATCGAGTAATTGACTGGTTCACATCTCGAAATAAAGTTATGGTCAAATTTCGATTTCAATAAATCGGTTGCTTAAAAATAGTTGTTAGAGTTTCTTTGCTTTTTGCTTTTTTTAATATTTAAATAAATTCCATTGCATGAATGTTTTTTTTCAGTAAAAGTTTTGTTTGAAGAATAATACTACATTTCCCGAGTAGAATGCATTTTCGAACCCCGCTACAGTTTCTCGTCAGCACTCCTTGTTCGGTACTTAAGTGTTGGTAGTATTTATTACATTTAATTGAAAGTTAATTGAAAATTGGAGGTTCGTTTTATAGTTTTAGAATCTTCTTGTTGTGCTTCACAAGTTTTTATTTGAAATATAACTCAAAATTCGAAATTCAAAATGTAAAGCTCAATTATAGAAAGTTCAAAACTTGAATGAGAAATTTTTAAAATTGAATTGAAAACTTTTAAAATAAAATTAGAAATTTTTGAAAATTAGTTTGTAACTTTTGAAATTGAAATTCCTGAAATTTCTAAAATTCTAAGGTAAGTAAAAAAGAAGGGTTTGAAACTGAACTAGCTTCTGAATTTGAATTAGAAATTTTGGAAATATAAATAAAGATGTTTTTAATTAAATAAGAAAATAGCGTATTAAAACTTTAACATTAAGGCAAACAAAAATACAGGGTGTCTGGTGGCCAATTTATATTCTTAAATGGTTGAAAGCAGTTTACGTGAAAATCCACGACTTTCAATACGGAAAAGAGCAGACTCACTGAAACTTCCAAGAGCGGTTATTCATGAAATTTCAAAAAAGGATCTAAGTTCCATTCTTTTAAAATTCAAATCGTTTAAGAACTGAAAGAAAGTGACTTTGATTTACGCAAACATTTTTGTGAAACGATGTTGGAGCGTTTTCGCACTGTAGACCCCACTTTTTTTCAGCTCATTTTTACTTAAACGACCACTTCAACAAGCAAAACTGGCGTTACTAGTCTCCAAGAACCAGCAACTCTCGATTGAAACATCAAAAACCATTGCATGGCCCCAGAGTAACTGGTTGGTGTGCCTTATCCACGTAAAAAAAAATTGGACCATATTTTTCTCGAGGCCAGGCAATGGTAAAAATTATCGATGTATGATTACGGAATTCTTTTTGACAAACCTGCGAGCTCATCCATCGTACTCTTTACACACGTGGTTTCAACAGAATGGGGCGATTGCACACACAGTCAGAACTTCGATGAATTTGCTTCTGAAAAATTTCTCTCAAAAACTAATCAGTTATTTTGGGGACATCCCATGACCATTGAGGTCGCCTGATCTAACTCCCATTGATTTTTTTAAATGGGGCTACCTCAAAGAGAGGGTTTTATAATGACAATCTCCAATCTCTTGTGGCGTTAAAGGAAAATATTCATCAAGAAGTCAGCTCAATTTATATTGCAGCGTGTGGCGCAGAACACAGGGCCTGGTTTTGAACAGTGTTTTAAACTCGACGGATGACATACTCTCTAAAAAATAAAATCCACATTTTCATTCTATCGTTCAATGCTCTTAAAAAAACTTTGTGTTAATTATTATGTTTTCAATTTAAGTTTAAAAATATAAATCTTACACCAGACACCCTGTGTAGGCTATATGGGACTTAATTATATTTACATTAAAATTTCAAGCAACTTAATAAATTATATTTCTTTTATTTTATCTTTCTTTTCTATTCAGAAAAATTTTAAAATATTTTACAAAAAAAGCTTTTCGGTGTTTACCTTCTGTTTGCTTGTGAATTGAGAAATAAAATCTTACAGTTTAAAGCAGTTAATTCTATTTTATAAGACTCTAGTAATATTAAACAAATACAATAATAATTAAGTTTTATTTTATAATATTTTTCCCTTTTATCTAAGGATGCAGTAAATTAAAATATTACGTTTTTCTTTAGAACGTTTGCTTTTAATACTTCTTCATAAGCTATAAAACTGCCAATAAAATTGATTCATTATTGGGCAATCGGCAAACTCCACAACCAATTGCGTTAATTTTTAAGCAATTTACATCTAATTTTAATATAATTGCTCGATATAATGTACCCAGTGAAGGTATTTAACTTTAAAGTGCCATAAATACATATAAAAAAGGAAAAAGAGATGAGAGTATAAGAAGACATAAGGAAAGTCCGTAAAGGTGACTAATGTTTGTTTTCTATTTTTTTTTTTGAAAGAAGACAGAAATTTATTTTCCAACAAAATGCTTTATTAATGGCAAATTAAAAGTAATAAAAAACAGATGTGCTAACAACAGCATAAAATTTTTAAACATGATTTTTCCGTGTCTCCGCCTCCCCATCCCCTTTTCTGAACCAAAAATTATAATTTTATAAAGAGATATTTTAGTGTAAGGTTTAAGTTAAGTCTAAAGGGCATTGGAAATAGCAAAAAAATGCATCACCCCCCCCCCCCCCCCCCCCCCCCCATCATATTAAATATAACCTGTTACCATCAACAAAGTTTTTAAGTTGTTTTTTTTCTTCTTTTCAAAGGCAAAAATTATAATAATGACTTTTTAAAAAAGTTTATAATTTCTGCGTTACTTATGGTAAAAGAAATTTATATAAAAGTTCGAGTGTTTGTAAATGTATCCAAGTTAAAGCAGAAAAATGTGACGCTTTCATTTCCATGCAGTTTATCATTTTTTAAGGACATTTTTATTTTATAATTGAAAAAAAAAAAAGATATTGAAATCAAAAAATTCCTTAATATTATAAGCCTGAATAATGGCAAGTAAAGTGTAAAATAATGAGATTTTGTTTTTTAATATTAAAGTTTAAAGAATTAAATTGGGGAAAAATTAATCAACTTACCTACAAGTAATTTTTGATTTACCCTCCATAAATTGGCCATTTGCCCCCCAGCGTCGTGGTAATTCCAATACACATACTCCCCGTGGTCCAGCCAAGGCAATCAATGAACCTTCATTGGACGCCAAAACTCGTTCAACTTCAAAACTTAAAGGCACCGAAGGTATTAAGGTCTGAAAGTAAGTAAAAAAAAGTAAAGAAAAAATTTAAACTTTTTTTAAATTTAATAAATAAATCATTTACTTTGTTAAAATAAATAAAAATGAAAATCAATTAACATTATTCGTAGTAAAAATAACAGTAGTTTGAGAAAAAGATTTAAATAAATAATTAATTTGAATAAAAAAGTATTTACTTAAGGCTTCTTGAAAAATGGCCACAAAATGAAAATTAAAATTGGCCCCAAAATTTTATATTAAAAGTGCAAACACAAAAATTTGGGGCAATTTTTTTGGTTTTTTGGGCCATTTTTATTTCAAAAATTTAGGAGATTTTGATTTTTAAAATTTTGAGGCCTTTTTTAATTTTTAAACTTTTTGTTACTTTAAAGAAATGTTAAATTGAAAAATTGGTCCATTGAAAAATCACCCCACCAAAACGCTAAATGAAAAATGGCCCCATTTTGAAAATAAAAATCGACCCCAAAAATTGGTAAAATGTTCCCCAAAAAAAAGTAGGGAATTTTCTAGGGAAGGAAAAAAGGCCCCAAATTAAAGTTTTAAATTGCTTTTCATATTAACATAAATGAATCAAGGTAAAGTAAACATAACTTATTTTGAAAAGGTGTCAAAAAACTTCGTGTCTAGAACAAATTTTTTTTTCGTTTAATAAACTTAATCTTCTCGTAAAAAGGGTTATGAAGAGCCGGCTTTCGGATGGGGTCAAAGACTTTAAGCTCTAGTGGATTCGAACCGCTGACTTCGCTGTAGTCTTCGGCAGGTTGTAGATAGATAAAATTTCGGTGGTTTTACACACTGGATTTTCTAAATAAAAGAACTTTTGTTATTGTGCCCGCCCGAAGGCTACAGCAAAGCTGGCGATTCGAGTCGACGAGAGTTAGAACTCCTTTGCGCCCGAAGGCCGTCTATTTAAAACTCTTCTTCGCGGAGCCTAAATATATTTAGTAAAAAATTATTAAGTTCTAAATACGAAATTTTATGACACCTTTTCAAAAAAAAAGAATGCGAAGGCAATTTTGAATATGTTCTAGAGGAACAAATGTTGTGCCAAGAACTGGTTTAAAACAGTTTGGGAGACTTTTTGTTTTTGGCCGCACGCAGCATAGTTGGCCTAGTTAGCAAACATTTTTTGCAGTCATCAATCGGTTTGAAGCAAATTTACTGATTAATGCAATTTGCGCGCTGGCAGCCTTATCAGTCCTTATTTCTTTCTAAATGAATGAGAAGCTGATGTTACGGTGAATGGCGAGCGCTATTTAATTTTGCTGACAAAATTTAAGTTTCCAAACTTAATTAGCAAAACATTTGCTTCCAATAAAACTGCGCACTTTGCTTTAGTGCTCGCTTAGCAATCGATTAATTGCAAAAACAATTTGGTGACAACTTTGTTTCCAAAAGTTGTCAAGTTCACTGGCCCCATCATTCTGCCGATTTTACGCTTCTAGATTACATTTTATGCCGCTATGCTAACTCACTGGTTTACGTCGGCAAGTCAGCAACTATTAAAACATTTTAAGCCAATATTTAAGCCACCATTAACGCTACATGGTCCACTTTTATTGGGAAAAGTAAGTAAAAACTGGACTGATAGAATGAAACATGGGCGATTTCATTGTGACGGGTGTGCCCCTTAATTTACACATTTTTGCTTATAACTCAAACAATTCAAAATTTTGTTTTCAAAAGCCAAGAATGGGATGTTTTTAAGCTCGCAATGACCACATCAAGACGGTGACGGGTGTGACCTTACAAATTCCATTTTTATAGAATTTTGACCTTCAGATCGTGTTGTGTAAAATATTTTTTTAGCACATGCTTATTTGTTTTATTTTTCAAATATTTTAAAAAGTTTTGAAACGTATTTAATATTTTATTTTTATAAAAAACTATTTTTGCTTAAGAAAAAACCTTTTAGAAAATGTTACGGGTGTGACATTTTCATCAAAATGTAAAAAAAGAAAATCCGATTATTTAGTTTGTAATAATTTAAAACTCTTGTGAAATAACTAAAAATAAAATATGAACCAATATATTTATATTTTGATAATTTTTATTCCCTTAAAAATGTAAATTCATAGCTTTTTTTAAAAAGAGATTCTTTTAAATTTTTTACCGTTTTACATGGAATTTACCACATGTAACTCGCGATCGCGGCTCACAAATGCCGGAAATCATATTGTATTAGATTATAAAAAAAAAATCATTCAAATATTTCTGCCTTGTAACATCATTATAAGTTCTCACGGAGCTTAGAAAACACCCTGTATATACATTTTGGATCCTTAACATGTGAGGTAATTAATAGTGTTTTTCTGTTTATCCAACCAGATCCAACATACCTGTTACTTATACAAATCTATTACAACAAGTAAAAAACCTGAATTATGGGACTGTATTACATTCCAGTCAAAATTGGGGTGTTACTCTATGAAAATCACCCAATGACGCTTTTTTTTTAATAATAACCAGCACTCAGGGGATGGCCCATATACATGCATTGCATTGTGTTGGTATCAGGAAAATAGGTTATGGGAAGGAGGATAAAGGGAGAAGTGTTTGTGGATATTTGATTTAAATGTTTAAATGAAGTTTATTCCACATACGAACAGTGCGACCGAAGAAGGAATTCTCCCTGTAATGAGTGGTGCGATTCACTGGCCAGTCGACCACGTATGGGTGAGCTCTTCTAGAAAAACGTGTATCACGCAAAAAGTTCCGGGTTTCGGGAACAAGTTCCCTGATTTCCTCAGAGCACATTCCATTATAGTATCGATAGAACAGCGAAACAAACCCCACATCACGACGGTGTTCGAGTGAATCAAGGCGATTAGATACCACAACGTCGCCGATGAGTATCTTTGCTCGTTCCTGTACGCGGTCAAGTAGCCCCAAAATAGACTTTGGGGTACCAGCCCATACATGTGAGTTGTGTTCCATTTTCGGTCGGATATAGGTGGTATAAATAGTGATAAGATCAGATGGTGTAAAGTAATTCCTACACCATTTAAGGAAACCAAGACACTTCGACACAAGAAAGATGTGTTCCATCCAGCGGACATTGCACTGGATTTTCATGCCCAGAACATCAAGAGTCTCTGTCTTTTCAGCACTTATACCATGCATTAATACAGACGAGGCAGCATCATCCATTGTGCGTTTATGTGTCAGAAGACAACATTTGGTTTTACGGGCATTAAAAATGACCCTACTCGCACGGCCCCAATTGGAAATTACCATTTGATCGCTATTAATCGAAACATCCATCGCCTGTCTCTTAGCTTCAATCTTCAAAGAGCTAGGCCAATGGCCAAACGAGTACAAATGGCATATGCTGCTGTCGTCTGCAAAGGAATAAATAGGATTCGAAGTTTGACATAGAAGGTCATTCAGAAAGATTAGAAATAAAGTAGGAGAGAGGACGGAGCCTTGCGGTACCCGTGAATTGATTTTGAACTCATTAGAAGAGATCCCATCTATAACAACACGAATAGTGCGATCTCTGAGAAAACTCGATATGAATCGAGAGAATTTTTTACCGACACGAAAAGCAACAGGTTTAGATAGAAGCGCACAGTGCCAGGTCCTATCGAACGCTTCGATGTGAACTGCGTAACATGTAATAATTTTAAGTAGGAAAGGGGTGCTTTTAAAGGCTTCAGCAGCTTAAATTTTCTTGGCTTTCAAAAATTAAAATCAGTTTTAAAACCAAAACTTCTTTTCTTGTAATAACCCATTTCCTTTTTATATATTACTTAAAACTCTCCTCTTTTATCTTATTCATGATTAACAATATGAATGTGCAATAACTGCTTTTTCACATTCAAAAGTTAAAAAGAAGAAAACCCACCTTCATAAACATTTTCAGATATGAGAACATTATTTGTTAACTCCCACATAATTTTTTTCTTAAATAAAAGTCAAAGAAAAACATACAAACATGTGTGATGATTATAAACATAAATGAATTAAAAAGAAAATACAAAGTTTAATATTATTTATATTATCCTTTAGAAAACAAGAAACAAAGGCATGTATTTTAATGTCTAGTTGATGTGCAATGTCCTGGCAGCATTGGTGGGTGGGTGGGTTGGTCTATGAAGCGTATAACAAACATGTATTATGTATATAATCGCTAAAATGTTACAAAAGAAAAATTAAAAATAAAAATTGTTTAACAAGTTGATTGTCATAAAGTCAAAAACATACACACGCATGCATTAATGGTAATTTAACAGTGAATGCCAAATATCAAGGACTTTTTGGAAATGAACAGAGAAGACAAAAAAAGTTGTATATCAAAACCTTAAAATATTCATTGTGCACAGTAGGGTGGGCTTTCCGTACATATGTATATAATTATAGAGAACGCCTGCTTGTGCACCTTTATCATAAAGAATTAAGGAAATATTCGAGGTTATGATGGGACTGAATTGTTTTTTTACCAATTGAATGAAGGCTGTGAAAACTAAATGTGGCATGCCTTAGGTAAGATTAGGTAGAACAGGCAGCCGTTGAAGGAAAGGATACAGCTCACTTGGGTCCGCTTAATTCGGGCCCTTTGTGTAACCTGGAGGCAGATAGATTAGGTTGAGGTGGAAGGAAAGAAGAAATTTAGAGAGGGATAAGAAAGAACATAAAAATGAAGCAGACTTACCAGGGTCTCTGGTGGGAATCGAACCCACAACCCCCAGACTGGTATACTCGTGCACTTACCACTGATCTACCGGGGCACCTGGTACCTTATTTCGCGCCCATTTTTAAAATAATTAAAAAAAAACTTATTTCACGCATAAAGTTCCTTCCCACACAACAATAATACATTTAGTTGAAACATTTTTTACGTCTTCCTTTTATCCTCACTACTTTTACTATTCACTGTTACCTTCTACTCTTTCTTCCATCATTATATCTGCATTTATTCTTAAAAATACACAGCGAGTAAATGTATATTATGGATAAGGTTACATGACTTTGGCATTATTTCATGCTTATCTTGAGTAATTAAGATGTTGTTCACAAGAAGAAATATTTTGATGATAGAAAAATATTTACAAATACAACTTGCTATGCACACACACGCACACACCCACACACAGATTCGTATGAAATAACAATAAGATATGTATTTTAATAACAAAATGGCGGCTATAAAAAAATTAAAATAATAAAAAGAATAATCGAAAAGGATAATGGTAACGCAATGAAATTTTTTATTAAGGATAATAGCATAATATACACGTATGCAAACTTATGTATATTCTTATAAACATTTATGATCATTTATTAATTTTTTTTTTAAACAACTTTTAATATCTTTAAAAAATTTAATTTTAATTTTAGGGGCAACACCAATCAAAAATAATAAAGTTTTAGGGATTGTGCCCATGACAATAAAAAAAGTTGTTTTTTATATCTAAATAAAAGGCAAAGGTAACGAAGTTTCCACCTTCTAAATATGTATGAAAACTTTTAATGAGTATTCGGCAGCGGATTAAGTCCACATTTTAGTTTCAAAAGCTTTCAAAATTAATGAAAAAGCTTTGCTTAAAACCGAAATTTTTTAAGGTAAAAAATACGGTGATATTGTAAGTTTATGTTAGGCCAAGTTCAACTAGCTGGTCTTGAAGACAAGAGTGCTCCGTACTTTCCTGACAAATGCCAGAAGCCTTACTAACCCTAGACATTTTCTCCAGGTTTTGGAGCAAATAAGACTCTAAACACTTTGATCAGGAGCGCACCAGCGCTGGACAGTGACAAAGAATTTTCTCAACAGTCTCCTAATCCGTGGGTACACCACAGAATCCACGTCGCCTTTGGGTTATAAGACCCCCATATAATCCTGGAGAATCTACACGAAGTGGTATTTACCCATACCTCTATGGCTCTGACTGTCAAAGCAGAGTCTATACTCTCATTGATGAACTTAAGTACGAACGTCCTTTGCTCTTTCCTTGGGAAAATAACCCCTTGCTTTGCCAGCTTGTCTGTCTTCTCATACCCCTCAAAACCCATGTTCCCCGGAACCCAGTAGATGTGCACTTGTCTTACGGCATACAACATTTGAGGAGCAGGTAAAGTTCGCGGAGATAGTCCTAACGGCCGCCTGACTATTAATAAATATGTTCACCCACCTGATAATTCTAAGTCTAAAAGGACAAGGCAAGATCGGCGGCCAATTTGGCATGTAGAATTTCCGCCTGAAATACACTGGCTCCAATGAAGTTCAGTTTTGGGATCCTGTAGCCACTGCTGCGAGTAAATTGTCCCGTTAACCCCAAACGAATCGTAGACCTCTTTGCAACATCTTTCGCAATTAGATTAATTGGTTTCAGATCTAAGATAAGGTCCAGCGCCGCCGTATATACACAGTCCTGCCAGCCTCTGTGCGCTCTTCAGGCGCCTGCGCTTGATCTGATTTTCCAGCACAAGTATCCCATAGAGTAATACAGGCCTAGCCCTTGCAGTGAAGATTCAATGCGCAAAATTTGGTGTATGACGCCATGTTTTGCCTAGCGGTAAAAATGCTGACTTTTGACTTTTTTAATGGTGTTGAATTATCCGCTCTAATCATTAGATCATTTGCCAGTTAATTTCCAACCACCCTAGATGACCAGACGCCCAAATAATACGAACCTGTTCATATTGCGAGAAATTATCTATGATCCTATTGCATGAAATATCGTTTTATATTCGATGTTTGCAGACATAATTGCCTTTATAGAAGCTTCGCTTTCTGTACAGATGTTCAAGTCTAACGGATTTGCGTAGGCCCTGAACCTGAACAGATATTCCGTGATTTTCCAGACTTCCGTTTTTGGGATAGCATTGTGGTCAGGGTTTCCGAAGTAAATCTTGGTCTACGGATTTTCAACAAGGATGCTCAGTCCCGTTTTTCCCTCCAACCTAGAGCCATCTGTAGGACAACACGTCCCTGCCAACATCTGCCCCAGAGTTCTGTCCAGCCCTGGTTTTAGTGCAGTGCTTTTAGCCTTGACCATCACTAGAGGTATATGATCGGATAACTCCCCTGTGCTCGTATTACCATCCAGTGTCTCCAAAATGCAATGACAATTAGACTCAAAGCCTCCATTAGTCCATTATACCGTCATGATATCATTAAAACTACAGGCGCACTGGGTACTTGTCCTTCCAAACACTGAACACTATACTGCACCAGCTTTCTTTCGATCTTAACATACTGGCCATATCTACTTATAGCCCTGTGAGGCTCGGGGCATGGGGATGTTTGAAATTGAGAGCTTATGACCACAACAGAATCTTAAGCACAAGGCTTTTGATCCAGGACCCACCTTCTGACTATTTTACAACCAATACAGACTTTGATAAAGAGCTAAAGTTTCTAATCCCCACAAGGAATAATGTCGTGAAAAATTATGATAAGATTAACACGGACGGCTCTAAGATGGGGATGATGTAGGATCCGGCATCTACTTAGGCAGATTTTAGTATAAATTCCGTATATCTGATGAATGCAGTGTATTTAATATTTGTTACCTAAGAGGCACGTAGGAAGCTATTTGACAGGAATATTCGCGAGAATATTGAAAACTTTGTCGACAGTTGGGCAGCACTTCTGATACTTATGTTGTTACTGATCAGCCTATGTAAAAAAGAGTTTTCTATGCTGGATTGCCTGTTTAGTATTATTAAAGTCTGAGTCAGTACGCATAGGAACTTTTATAATGAACGGGCAGATAAGCTTTCTAAAAGGGGATTTGCTTTGCATTCCTCCAATGCGGAATTAGCATGAGCATGATCTTTAGACATATTCTTCGAGTGGCTAAGGATAGGTGAAGTGCAGGGTCTTCAGCTGTAGAAGTGGTGTTCTTTTAGATTTAACTGATAAGCCATAATCGAAGGGATTTTTTTACGGTTGCTGCCAGTTTTAACGGGTCACTGGATGATGGAAGAACACAAATAGATTTTGTCACTTTTCTAAGGACCGCAAATACGAAATGTCTGAATTTTCATGTCATTTAAAACGAAATGGACTTATTTAATGGTCGCTGTGGTTTGTGGCTTATTTTCATAGATCTGCGATTTAGGTAATCCCCAAACTTAACACCTCTATATTAGTCGGGGGTGCCCCGGTAGGTCAGTGGTAAGTGCACGAGTCTACCAGTCAGGGGGTTGTGGGTTCGATTCCCACCAGAGACCCTGGTAAGTCTGTTTCATTATTCTGTTCTTTCTTTCTTATATATCCTTCTCTAAATTTCTTCTTTCCTTCCATCTCAACCTAATCTATCTGCCTCCAGGTTACACAAAGGGACCGAATTAAGCGGACCCAAGTGAGCTGTATCCTTTTCTTCAACCGCTGCCTGTTCTACCTAACCTAACCTATATTAGTCGATCATGGCTTCAAAGTGACATAACCAGTGAGTGACGTACCACCGGCCTTCTTTAACCAATTTCTTTAAAATTTAAAAAAAATTAAAAACTCTTGTTATAAATTATTTTAAATTTAAACATCAAATTACTTTAATCAATTGAACGATTAAAGGGCAAACAAAAGTTTCCAACAGATTAAACTTAAATAACCAATGACATATAGATTTCATTAATTTCCATAACATGTCCTTTTTATCTTAAAAAAAAATTCCATAAAAGAAAATATGCATTGAGAACTTAAAAATAAAAAGGACGAGCAATAAAAGTTATTATAAAGATTTTTTCCATTTTTTTTAAACATTTTTCTAAAAAAGCAAACAATTGCCAACGTTTGGTTTTGAATGATAAGCAGCAAAATAAATGACTGAGATAAAATGGTATGAAGTAGAAATATATGCACGAGCAAAAACAACAACAATCCTTAAAAAATAGTGGCACTTAAATATCATGAATGATTTTTTTTCCATCCTACATAAAACAAAATTAAATGTCCTGTATGGATGAAGGAATAAAAATAAAAAAAAACGAACCAAATATTTAAAAATTTTTTTTTTAGAAAAATTAAGTTAGAAAAATTGCTGGCAATTAATTTTAAAGCGACAAAAGCAAATCTTTATATGTGAAAAATAAAATAAAAAAATATTTGTTCTATAGTAAAACGGGGGAAAAAATATAAAACCGTAACAAATAAAGACTGTAACAAATGGGGAGGGTAGATTATGTTTCAATTTAAGTTTGATCTAAGGTCTAGGGGTACAAAATAAACAGAAAAAAAATGTAATATAGACATTAATTATATGTTTAAAAAATGATTTTTTAACATTATTTAAACAAAAAATAAAAATAAAAAAATTAAATCCAGAACAAATGTAAAATTTTTATATAAATGATGACCTATTTAAATGATGTTTTTTTTTTGGTAAAGAAATCATGATATTTCTTAACAATAGATTGCTTAAAGGAAAAAAAAGGAAAATTTTTCAGCACCAAGCTGAAAAATAATAAAGAAAAAAAAAAAACAAAAGAAAATTGGTTGACAACAACCAACCACTATTGTGCTGTATTGTGATTGGTTAATGTTAAAAAAAATTCTTTGCTGCCTAACTTCAAGGCGCCTAAATCAATCTATTGATTTCTGATGAGTTTTCAATAATAAAAAAAATCTCATGACCGGCGCACTATGAACCAATCAGGTGGACATAAACAGGTTAAAGGGTTGTTTGAACTTAAACAATAAAACAAACTAACCCTTTTTCTAACTTTAAAAACCCAAATGATTTATTGCCAAATCTTTTATATTTAACAAGACCTAAAGAAAATTTATTTTTTTAAAAACTAAATTTATTTCCAAGAAAAAAAAACAACAAATGAAAATGCCTTAAAATTGTAATTAACAAAACATTATTTTCCACTTTTGCACAATAAGAAATTAATGTTTTTTAATAAACAATCTTCATACAAAAAACCCTCTTTCCTTTTTCAAAACCCTCCAACGCATCTCGTTAATATTCTCATGAAAATGACTATAGAAAGAGCCATAAAAATACCTTGTCACACTTTGTTTTAAGTATTTTATGAGTTTTTCCCCAAAAAAACAATATATATGACTGAAAATTTATTAACACTAGCAAATCACCATTAGTCCTAAAACATTAAACGTTAAATGCGAATGCGTAGTGTGGGAAGCATTAGAACTTTAGATAATTATCATTTGATGCCGAAGATCTCGCACACACATATCCTTTAAAGCGTGGGCTGTTGGAATATACAAAGTTTTTAAATTACTTTTAAAAAAGCATTTCATCACAATAAATATTTAAAAAAAATATAACATTGTGAATGAAATTCATAGTAGAAATAGTGATGGATAAAACCAAAGGCATAGGAGACTTAAAAAATCATTTCAAAATTTATCGAGAGATATAAAACTACAAATTTTAAGCAAAATCAGAGCGAAGACACGGACACTTACGATATATTCTTTTTAGTAAAATATTGCCTTAAAAATTATCATTTAAGACCAAAAACAAAAATAAGCAAAATTATATCAAGGATACGGGTACCTCTCCCATATATCCTTAAATGAAGATGATTGTCTAAAGTTAAGGAAAGTTGACAAGGTGCTGAAATTTATCTAAAGAGACAAAAATATAAATTTTTAGGAGAAAGGATACGGATACCTCTCTTATATCCTTTTTAGTAAAATATTTCCATAAACTAAAAAAAAAGTCGCCACGATACCAGAATTCGCCTAAATAGACAAAAATAAAATTTTTTTAGAAAATTGGAACAAGGATACGGGCACCTTCCATGTATCCTTTTTTATATTAAATCATTGCCTTAAATTAACAAAGGTTAAGACGGTACCGAAATTTTTTTTAATAGACTAAACTTTTGCAAAATTGAAGCAATGCTACGGGTACCTCCCATAGACAAAAATATTTACAAACTTTAAGCAAAATCTAAGCAGTGATACGGGTACCTCTCATATATCCTTTTAATTTAAATATTGTTTTAAACTAAAAAAGGACAGCACGATACCAGAACTCACCTAAATAGACAAAAATAGAAAATAGTAAGAAAATCAGAGCAAGGATATGGGCACCTTCCATGTATCCTTTTTATTCAATCATAGTCCTAAATAAACTAATGTTGGCCCGGCACCGAAATTGATCTAATAAGACGAAAATACAAGTTTTAAGAGAACTCGGAAGAACATGTGCATTTTCCAGATATTCTTTTAAGTAAAATATTTCTTTAAGTTCACAAACATGGTCACGGTACGAAAATTCATCTGGAGCGACAAGCATACAAACTTTGAGCCATATTAGAGCAAGGATACATGTACCTCCAATATATCTTTTTTAGCACAATATTCCTAAAAAAATAACAAAAATTACCTCAAGCTTGAATTAAACATTTATTTCAACGTTAGAACGGTACCGAAATTAATCTGAAAAGAGAAAAATACCAATTTAAAGCAAAATCGTAGCAAGGATATGGACAACACCCTTTTAAGTAAAATTTTGCCTTAAATTTTCAAGAGACGGAACAGTAACAAAATTCACCTGGAAATACAAAAGTTTATAATTTCGGCCAAATCCGAGCACGGATTTAGGTTCCTCCCATATATCCTTTTTAGTAAAATATAACTTTAAATTGACAAAAGCTGCCACGGTACCGAAATTGATCTAAAGAGACGAAAAAAGTAAATTTTAGCAAAACTCGAAGCAAGGATATGTATGTGTACCTGCCATATATCCTTTTCAAGGAAGTATGTATTGCCTTAAAAAAAAGATAGGCACGACACCAGAATCCACCTAAATAGTCAAAAATTAAAATTTCTAAGCAGATCGGAAAAAGGATACCAGCAATCCTCATATATCCTTTTTATTTAATTGTTGCCTTTAATTAACAAAGGCTGGCACAAAAACAAAGGTAGACAAAAATACAATTTTGAGCCGTACCGGATCAAGGATACACGTATCCTTCATATATCCTTTTGATTTAAAAATCGTCGTTAATTTAAAGAAGTCGGCGGGGTACGGGTAGCTCCCATATATCCTTTTTAGTAAATGTTAATAAACTAACAAAAGTTGGCAAGATACCAAAATTTATCTGGGAATACAATGGTTGCTGCTGCTTAATGTTTGTGTTGGTAAAGGACTTTATATGTAATCCAAGGTGTTTTCACGACTTTTTCAAAATGTTGCAAACGAAACATAAAACATAGTCTCGTCCCCTAAAGAAAGTAGCAAATAATCATGGGACTTGGTTAACAAACTGTTGCAGCAATACATAAAGACTATCATCGCTATTAAATATCCTACGCCATCTATGGAATCAAGCTCAATATTTATAGCGCTTTTTCCATTATTATTATTATTACTGACGCTAATAGTAGTCCTTTGGTTGTTGTTGCCGCTGTATTCGTAGTAAATAAAACCAAATACAACATATAAAATTTATGGGAGCTACCAGCTTTTTAAAAAGGGTTTAAAGTGTATTATTGTCACCCCATTATTCACAATATATAAAGCAGATGAAGTAGAAGAAGAAAGAAAACAAAATGTTATAAAGGTAAAAGGGTTTTTACTTTTTATTATTTGTTTGTTTGCTATTTGAAATAGAAGCCTACACACGTAGTCAATAAATAGTCATACTTAATAGATAGAGAATAACACAACGATACAAAACATATTTGGTGGCCTAATCTTGTGATGACACCAAACCATTAAAACAGCCCACTAACAGTCAAGAGTCCTTTGAATTGGGGGTTTTTCTTATATGTGTTTGTTGTATGTACTTCTGAACTTATGTGCGTATGTGTGTGATTATATGTTTGGAGTATTCCTAGCAGCAAATGAAAAAGTGTTAAGAGAATAAATGGTATTTTGTTGAAATTTTATGGCATATTTTTTGGTTGTTTTTTTATTTATTACTTTGGGGATTGTTTTTTACTACAAGTATGTAACGAACGAGTATGTGTTTTCTTATAAATTTACTTTTCTTTTAGGCAGGCCACCACCACCCCCCGACCACCCCACCTATTAAAACCCCTTCGAACCGAACAAGGTTTTAAATTAACAAATGTGCGTTTAAAATTTTCCTAAGATAATTATAATTTTACATTAACTTTTTTTATTATTTTATATTTTCATTTGTATTTTTGTTAATTGCTCAAGCCCATAAACAAACAAACATTACACCACCGATAGTACAACAAACACTTTAACACTTTTGCTTTCTTGCCACATGATTTTCCCCATCATATGGTAAAAGTCGAATATTATAAAGGATAAAGGATGAATTAGTTTTGCGCCATGAGTAGTATGTAGTTGCTTGCTTGTTGTATGCAGAGAATGTAAACAGGTGTTATGCGTATGTCTGTAAGTACATGTGTATGGGTGTATGTGTGTTTTATTTGTAAATTTTTAATGTTACATATTGTCAATAATTATGTGTGCGTTGGGTTTATTATTTCAGCCATTATAATGTGAAAATGTTTTACTTATTCCACATATTTTCTTACATTTTATTTTAAAAATACATAACCAAGAGATCATAATTTTATGTTGTTAATGAAGAGGAACATTATTTCATAAGTATTTTCTAGTTTGATATTTATTTGTAAGATTAAAATTAAAGTACTTATACCCAAAACTGGCATAAAATGCTAAAAGGGATTAATTTAGCGTCAACATTTTGTTTTCTTTTAAATATGTTTTCTACACACTCATAAATTGAGATCCTATGTGTAAGTTAAATCTTCTTAAAATATTTCTTGAAATATAAGGGTGCCCCGGTAGATCAGTGGTAAGTTCACGAGTCTACCAGTCTGGGGGTTGTGAGTTCAATTCCCACCAGAGACCCTGGTAAGTTTGCTTCATTTTCTGTTATTTCTTTCTTTCTTTCTTATCCTTCTCTAAATTTCTTCTTTCCTTCCATCTTTACCTATTCTATCTGCCTCTCCAGGTAAGACAAAGGGACCGAAATAATCGGACCCAAGTGGGCTGTATTCTTTCTTTCAACGGCTGCCTGTTCTACCTAACCTAACCTAACCTAAGATTTTGTTAAAACAGAGCGCAGGATTTCATTTTGAAATAAAACAGACTTTTAAGTTTTAATATAAAAAAGTTTGGATTAAATGTTAAATCCCATATTAGACAAATGGCCATTACAAAACCCCCATGAGGGGTAGGGTTGCTATATGGTCTAGAATAAACCGGATTTTACAGTTTTTTTAGTTCGTCCTCAGTTTCCTGTTAAAATTAAATATAAAAATTTTTTTCGCTAATTTTTGATTTTTAAAAATTTTAAATAATTTTGAAGTAAAACCATAATAAAAATGCCCTTTTGGTAGACAAATAAACGAAAAATATTTTATTCTAAAATTTTGAATAAAAATGTTTTGGATTTTTAAATTTTTTTTTACTACAAACAACACTTTTTTTAATCTTTGGCCTGTTCGAAAGCCGGGCAGTGACAAAGAAAATTCAAAACGCCATTTAATCGTTGTTTTTTTCCACCACCATACGTGGAGCTATGCTTGTAATTTTGGGAAACCCATTGAGCCACTTAAACTGCGCGAGCTAGAGATAGAAGTTAGACATTTTTCCCCCTTTTTCACGTTTTTGCTTTAAACTAACAGTTGTGTTTTATCGCCCTACATGTTTGGGCTCATGTGTTTCCGGTTACGGGGGCATGGAAGGAATCCGGGAGGGTGTATGGGGGGTGTGCAATCTTCACTGATGGATCGAAAATGAATGCGGGTACCAGGGCTGGTGGGATACGGGAGTAGGGATGTCATACAAACCCTTGGACGAGTGCAGCATTTTCCAGGCTGAGATTCTGGCGGTGACGAGAGCCACGATATTGATAGGGAAGGGCGCGGAGGAAAGAGGGGACGTGACAATGTACGTCGAAAGTCAGGCCGCGCTCAAGGCTTTAGAGGAATATTATGTCAGGTCTAGACTTGTGGATGACTGCAAATGTGCTCTCAGAGCTAAGTTGGCGAGACGCAGGGAAAGCTTTGTTGGGTGCCAGGCCATTGTGACGTTGCCAATAATGACACTGCTGATAAATTGGCGAGGAGAGGATCGGCCCAGGATATTAGGCTGGGTTGTAAGCCGGTAAGGCCAACAAATGGGTTTATATTATAATTTGATAGGGACTTGGGTAATAGACAAAGTGGGCCAAAACTGTGTGAACAGAACTGATAACGGGATCCTCAGGCTTCTGTGGCCCAGGAGGAGTCCTGACCTGCTGCTCAATGAGAGCAGAGGGGTTCCGGGGTGTATAATTAAGACTCTCACGGCGCAATACAATGTGAGATATATGAAAAGTAAATGGGATAGGACAGGGACTTCTGCAGGTTATGTGGGGATGAGGAGAAGATAGAGATTTAGAACACTTTTGTCTGCCACTGCCCCAAGGTGTAGATCTGCTGACGGAGGTGGTTGGGAGGGCGCTTCTTATATGGGCTTGGTGCTTTTTCTGGAGAACCTTATAGAAGTCACCAAAGGGGTTAAGTGGTTGGGGTAAATAGGTGGTTTCAGCGCCTGCGCGTGATTGACGAACACTGACTTCTTTAAAATTTTCGTTGACACCGTTCTTGCGGCGTTATTTTAGCTCTTCTAAAGGAATTCACAATGGGCCTAGAGGTCTTTGGGTGGTGGTGGCAAATTGCATTCGTCATTACTCTTCGTATCCTAACCTAACTCGCCCCCGCTTATGCACTCTTATTTCTTACCTTACAATATGATGGCTTGAAATGTTTGAGATACATGTTGGTCCTGTTATCTTCTTCAAATCCAGTTAGTTTTTTTAGTTTAGTTTAGGATAAACACAAAAGCCAATAATTAACTTGTTGCAACCTTTTAGCAATGAAAATTAAAGAAATCAAGAAACCAGCGCCCCTGACAGGAATAAGGCGATAAAAAAATCAAGTCATGTTTGTGCCAGATAACTGTTATCATACTCGTCTCATCTATGAAAAATCCAGGCAATGACATAAGAAATGTCATTCAAGCTCTGAAAAATCTATTCTCCACTGCCACCATTTTACTGAGGTGTGTTTGCGATTTGTGTTTACCGTTTTTATACTAAACAGCTTTTTAAATAAGGAATTAAGGAATAACTTTCTGAATACAGTTATTTTCTAAAAACATATCTCTTTCACTGTCTGCCCTTGGGCCCCATTTATTATTGCCGATTAGGTAGCCGTGCAATACAAATGACGTCGACCAAGGTACATTGATCAGCTGACTTTTATTTCCGCCATATGTTTTCTAGCTTAGCTTGGCAAATTTTTAATGTGTTATAATGGTTGTGTATACTGTGTGTATATGTGTTAGTAACATTTTTTGACAACTAAGCTATAATTTAGCAACAACAAAAAACATGATAAATTTTTACAGGAAGTTGTTGTAGGGACGAGGTCACCTTATTATTCCACCATGACCTCGTTCGTTTGGGGAAACGGTTGGAAATTTAAGCCATTTCCATTAAACCATAAAGTGCCTAAGGAACGTATTTATGACGAAATCAAAAGTCATTGTGAAAATAATTTGTTAAAGTTAAAATTCTAAAAATTACTAATTTTGTTTTATCATGCATACAATTTTTCAACTATTTTCAATTAAAAAAATTTGCTAAAAAAACACATTTCCTAATTAGATGCAAAGTTTTTAAAAACGAACTGAAAAAAAAATGTTGAAAAACGCACTATTAAGTCAAAAAAGGAGTGTTTTATGTGTTAAACGTACAAACATTTGAACACATAAACACGTAAAGGCCCATTAACACTTTTAAACTTTTTTTTTATTATTTAATTTTACAACATTTGTTCGTTTGTACATTTCCTTTCAATAATATAAATTAAATTATTTAATTACACTTTGGTGAGAAAGTTAAGCAACGAAAAAAAAGTACTAAAAAATAAGCGATTTTTATCTAAATGGTTGGAGGAAAAAAATATTTAGAAAAAAACGTTAGAGCGACTAATTAGCAAAACAGTTTTTAAGGATAATTTTTTTTTTTACATTTATCTAAAGAGATAATAACAAAAACAACAATTACAAAAATAAACAATTAGGGTGTGCAAAAATCGTTAAAAGGCGTCAACAAACTTTAATGAAAACCAACAATAATTCAAATGAAATAATGCACTCTTTTTCTCTCATATGATTTCAAGTTAAAGAAAAAAACAACTAATTAAATGGAAATTAATGAATAAATGTTCATTTAATGTATGTTTTGTTGCTGTTCTAGTTCAACTTTTTACTTTTTTTTCTGCTATTCATTTCTGGACAATTTGTCAAACATGCAAATGCATGCATGTGTGTTTTGCTTAAAAGGTGTGGTTGTTGGTTTAATAATATTTTAAAAAAAAAATCCCCCCCAAACGAGTGTAAACAAAATATAAATTGACAAAAATGTACTTAGGGAAAATGTGTGTCACTTAAATAAATTGAAGGATATTACGCGAGTCTTTTAAAAATAAACTTAAAAATTACCTTTAAATGTTGCTGTCACAATGCCACCATAGTTACAAACATACAAACAACAAATTATATCTTAAGGTTTTTCATACTTAGTACACTATTAAGTATGTTAATACATGTTAAAAACGCATTAGATTGGACACGATATGTTGATTTGAAAAATTGACACAAATGACAAGAAAATAGGAATATGAAGAAGCATGTTTACAAAATTAATTAGTAAAAAACGTACGATAATATAGTTAATTAAATGCTGACATTAAGGAAAGTAATAATAAGAGAACAAACTTCTTATATGAATTTAAAAAAAAAGGTGGCAATATTTTTCTTTTATAAGCTTTACAAACCCTTAGAGGCATAGGTGTTAAAGCATTGAAAAATTCGTAATTTGCCACAGATTTCCTCAGTCTCACGATTTCCGTAGTCTTCCTTTTGGTCATTATGCCAACCGTTTCATTGCTCAGCAGTGCTCTGGCGCAGTTTCTTTCTCCATTGCAACGAAAGGATTTGGTTTCCCCAGGTACACGGCCTGTCGTTTTTTTCGCCTAGAGCTCAAGATTATTTGTCTGTTCATTTCTGATTACTCTGCAATGTCCAGGCAGCCAGCCATACCATGTGTACTTGGCCATATTCTATGTGATCATTAATCATATTTTGCATTGCAACACTGTTCTACATTGGGTGCTTTGTGAAATAATTGCTTTAATTGACCCTTAACTATTCAAACAGATATTTACGTCCGTTGAACCTGCGTGTGCCCAAAGCCAGGGGGGTTTATATGTAATTCGATTCGAATCGAAAAGGCTTTCGAAAGGAATTTTCTATTCGAAAGGCAAATCGTATTATCTAATACCTTTAGGAAATTAAGAGCAGGAGAAAAAGAAATTAAAGAAGAATGAAAGCAGACTTACCAAATCTTAAAAGTATATACGATAATACGATTTGGCTTTCGAATAGAAAATTCCTTTCGAAAGCCTTTTCGATTCGAATCGAATTACATAATAACCCCCCAAGACAAAAATTTCATAATTTCCAGCTCTGCTTATAGGACCAGTGTTGTCATCTGGTGGAAGTAAATGCCGGTCTTCGGGTTTTCAACAAGAATGTCTAGTCACATTATTGCCTACAGCCTGGATCCATTCGTATAATAATGCGTTCCTTAGGGCATCGGCCCCAGAGTGCTGTCCAATCAGAACTGTCTATCTGGTATCAGCACAATGCAATTAGCCTTGACCCTCATTTAAGGCATAAAATCAGTCAATTCCAGTAACCCGTATAAACCTACAGTGTCTTCAAAATGCGTTGATAGTTAGACCTTTCATCCCCATAAACTCATCCGCCGTTGCCTGTAGGCGTTTTACCGCAACTGCTGTCTTGTCGCATACACGGGTTTTAATAGGCTAGATTTTTTTTAAATCGTCTAAAATGCTCTCTTTGATGCGGTTCTAATTGCACCGAGGTTAACTGGTTGGCCGTAAATTCCCTATTCTAGGCCCTAAAAAAAGCTAATAGATTTGCTAGGCCAATATCACGAAGGTCCGAACCACGGAGGTCTGGGTAAATTCCATTCATATAGTTTCCAGGATAATGTAGAGATCTTATGACCAGCGAAAGACGAGGTTTCTTCTGTCTTTGCAAAAGAAGGACTGTCGCCTCCAAGAAGGGTTGATAACAGGTTATTGTCAAACAGCAGCTCATGCCAATAGAGCAGGACGCCTGACCAGTGATTACTACAGGTTATGTGGTGTGCCCGCAGTTGAGGAGACTATTGATCATATTCTATGTCACGCTTGTTCGTTCTGGAACGAACTATTTGGGGTATTATTTGTTCCAAAGCCTAGAGGAAATATCCGGGGTTGGTAATAAACGACTGCTGGCATTTTCCAAGAGTGTAAAGAACCCTGAACTTCATTACATCGAATTGGTAAGACTGGTTATCATTTCTCTTTGTCTGGTAACACTAAGAACCCAAAGGGTCTATGTGGGGTATTCAGGGTCAGCTAGTTCAACCTAACCTAATACAAGCCAATACCAGCCACTTCTGACAAACTCTCCCGTCTGCTCATTCCAAATTCGGATTTTGTCTATTTCCGGACGGGAGCACAGAAGCTGCTGAATGGTTTTTCTTAACGACGTTTTGACAATTTTCACAGATGACGTTAGTCAAGGTCACGGAGTCTCTATGCATCCGTCTTTTTAGATTGAGAAGAGACATGAAGCGTTTTGGAAACAACCTCGACTATGTGTTCTTCGGAGTTTTATAAGATCCTCTGGTCGCAGTGGGTCTGTTAAAGTATGCATCAACGCAGAGTTTGCAGACAGAAAAGGTGATGTATAAGAAATTGTCAATTGTCCTAAAGGTAAGGTGCGACAAATCCGGATATTTACGAAAAAAAGTAGAACTGCATCGAAAGTCCCAACGCTATCGTTAATGATTTCAATATTGTTGTTGAATATCCTATAATACCGCAGCTAGTTAGCAGCCTGAAGTACATTCATCACTTACTATAAACGAAATTTTGACTCCTGCTTCTGCAATTAACATACCTTCTTTAACTTCAGTCCTACTCTTCGACACGTCCCCACACAACTTTTTTTAAGAATGTTGATTTTGGTGTAGGGTATAATATGACCAAGGTTAACAAATATTACTTTCTTACTCGTGTTAACTGATTTTAAAAAAAACAACGTATAACCAACTACATAAACACTGACTGACCTCCTTGTTTATTTTTTTCTAAATAGCAATAACATTTAACCCTTATCAAAATGTATTTAAGTCTTGACCATTCAATAAAAAACTACTTTCACGCTTATCAACGCCAAACTAAATCACCCAAAAATAGTTTATGTCCTGATAATGGCAAATTGTACCAATGTTTTGTGTATCCTTTTAAACCATTATATTTATAGATGTCCTTTTAATACAACATTTATCAAATTATTCTACTACATTCTTTCCTGCATCGTAGCAAAGGTCTTTCAACATATGGTCGAATCAATTATATAAATCATTAGCATCTTTTGTAACCAATTTTCTTGCAATATGAGCAATAAAAAACCCACAAAAAAAAGTTCCCCCAAAATTACATCAGGAGACACAATTTTTTTTTTTTGTAAGTTAATATGTTGCCTTAAATAAACACATACTTGTGTATCCTTTTTATGAAGTGTGAAAAACACTTTTCATAAGGAATGCTAACGAAAAAAAAAGACAAGATATTGTTTGGTTTTAAGCTTGCGTGTTTGTTTAAATGGTTCTTTAATATGAAAAGTGTGGAAATAAATATTCTTTTAGTTTTTTTTATCATTATTTTAATACAATTATTTTTATTTAACAAAAGAATTAAGTTTGCTAAAAAAATTGGGGAAAAATAAAATATCTATCGTGTTATTTACGTTTATTGAACCTTTTTTTGGTTGTCTTTGAATTTTATAAAGGACATTTTAAGACAAACATTATTTCTAACTTTCCAGACTGGACCCCGTTAAAATGGTTTTCTTCTTTTGTTTTTTTTTTTTGTATTAAAAGGTGTTAAAAAAATAAAAGTTTAATAACTAACAAGCTAACAATGATGATTTAAATAAAATGCCTGGCGTGTAACTGTCTAATAAATTTCCTTTTGAAAAAGAAACTGTTTACCCTTTTCAAGGAAAAAGTTTAGAGGAAGAAACAAAAGTGACAATAAAAGTTTTATTGGTTAACCAAAATAATGAAAAAAATGAAGAATTGTTAGAAAAAGGTAATTTATTTTGGAAGAAATTCTATCTAAAAAAAATCTTTAAGAGGGCTTTTAAAATATTTAAGTATTGAAAAACAGTCACTTTTTTTGCTTAAACTGCAGCGAAAAGTTAAACCTTTTTGTTTTTAAGTCACTTGCTTGGTTTACATGGTAGTTAGCTTTGCTCGCAAGTTGTCAAGTAATTAGGATAAACCCGTTTTAATATGACCCAACCCCCGGAACAGATATATCGTCTCTTATAGCCCATATTGGAATATGAGTTCAAGTACTAATTCCAACCTGCGAACAGGAGGTATATCAACAGGTCATTTAACCTGTATCTTCACACCTTACTAACGCGTCCTAGTGCATAATTGTATTGAAATCCAAGTCTTCTGGTAGCTTAGGCATGAGATTAGCAGAGAAGGTAAAATCCCGTCTTCTTCTTTTAACTATTTCGACCACATCGACAGTGGTCGTTAGAAGGCAGTCCGAGTATACTCGCAAGTCTAACCATCAACAAATTGCCTGCTAAGACTGACAGCAATGTAGATACATTTTTCGTGTTATTAGCTGAACAATATATTACCGTCAGGAGAGGGCCACATCAACCCTGAGGTCCTTAATAAGCCCAGACAACGCCAATCTTTCTCAGCGACTTCAAACTGTCTAAGGACCCCGCTCTCGATAATTTCTATAAGATTTACGACTGATTCCGCATAAGAGATGATACATAGAGTAGATCCCAGTTTAACCATCTCGTCTGAACGTTCATAACCAAAGTAGCCCCTAGGGGAATAGACCCAGACTTAAGTGGTACATAGCCTAGATAACTCTTTTCTGCATTGGTGAATCACTAACGACATAGAAGTGTGCGAACTGAGTGGCAGAAGTGCCGCGAATATTTTTATCAAAAAAAATCTTACACGTCTCATGCAATATGAGGAGCTTATCTTAAGATCCTCTGAGTACACGCCGGATCTTACACCACAGTTCATCTTAGAGCCGTGAGTGTAAGTCCTGGCGTCAAAAATTTTCACGAGATTATCTCTACACAACTTACCCCTTGTAAAAATTAGAACCTCAAACCTTTAATTAAAGTTCAAACGGCGTGTCTCATAGTCAAGCGCCACGAGGTCCTTCCAAACATTAACAAAAAACTCAAATCTTCTTTTTGAAAGTCGTAGTTCTCGTAGAATTAGACACATATTCTGTTCAGACACCAGTGAGTTATGGATAACTTGGCGATGGCATCAGTTTTTAGTTAAATTTTCTGTTCATTAGTTGAGTCCAAGAAAAAATTATGCCAATTTTGGAAACCAGGTTCTGAAGTGAAGGGTATCCCAGAGAGAGCATTTCGCATCGATAGGAAAAATTAGAATTCAAGCAAGGCAAGGTCTGATCTGGGTAAGGCAAAACTTTCAGCCAATTTTTCCTAACCTGTTTTTGCGTCATAAGGCAGAAGGCTGTTATGATGAGTTTTTGGAGTTTTTTTGTCAGGACGCATATTTTTGGCGTGGACAGTGATTGCCCACATAACACTGTGGAACAATAAAACTGTTGGCAAAATGACGAAAATCGTCCGAGGCGGGCCGAATGAAGATAAGTCTAGGGAAATCCTTAAACTGAAGAAAACTAAAAAAAGTAAGGTTTTGAGCGAATGTGCGGGTCACTCAAACCTACAAGCCCCCCTCTATCAGATGAGGGCGACGGAAAAGCGATTGCAGGGCATGCAGGAAGGATGATGGGTTTCATGCCTTACTCAAGTGATGCGAAGTAGAGAACGTTATGGGGCATCAACGAATTTTTGTGATTTTCTCTCCCCAAACTCTTTTTTGTAATTTCTATGAGCATATAACAAGCCGATCACTGGCTTAAATGTTTATCCGGCGAAACTTGAGGCTAACAAATTCTAGCCGAAACTATGTATATCGTTCAAGCAGCATTTTGGACGTGCAAAATCTTGTTTCTTGTTTCATGGTCTCTCGGCTTCAATTCGTATGAGTTATTCTCGCCGCATGTTTTAAAATTACTGTTCTAAAAGCTTTATACTGATTTTGCGAGCTTTCGGTGAGCTGCAATGCACCGATTCTTTTCTTACTTATTCGTCTCATTTTTAAAAAAGTAGATTTTCGGTGTAGTGCTTTTAGCCAAATTGATGGATTGATACTATTAGGGGTCGTAGGGAACTGGGAAGTTCAGGAAAATTAATTTCAGTAGACGAACGCGTCTTAATCGACTTTGCTATTCAAAATGGCCAAGAGCTATGAGCGGATAAAAATATTGGGAAGCCATGGCTTAAGAGAGGAAGTTTTTTTTTTAATACTGATGCAATAGAGCAAAGTAAAAATAAAAAAAACAATTTTTTTTAATTACCCTTAAGCAAATATCCTTGTAACGAATCCTATTAAATGAAGCTTACATCTAAATGAATGCGTTTAAATTAATCAAAATATGTGCATAATTTCCAACTGTTCATAGTTGTTTTTTTATTTTCTTTTTTTAATGGAAAATTTAAAAAAAATGGAATAATATTAATGTTATATAATTAAAGAGAATACTCCTTTTTTTTAAGGAATAAATCTACATTTTTTATATATTTTTTGGGTAGATTTCCTTAGAGTAGAATAGAAAGAACTTAATTGATTTCCTTTTTTGCTCATCAAAGCTTGTTGACGTAATTTTTTAGAATTTTATTACAATTCTTTTGCATCATTTCCAAGAAAAAAAAAAAACAAAACAAAACCTTGTACGATTTTTTTCTACCCCTCCACCAACATTAACTGCCGCCTCATCTATTTAATACCATAAATAATTGCATCTAATTAAATATTCACGCGAATAAATGAAAATGTCCTTTTTTCTTCTTTGCTGCTCAAACAAACATGCTTTTAGCATACTAGAGCATTTGGTTTTTTTTTATTTTGCTCCTTTATTTCTTTTATTCGGTGTGCATTTGACGCGTGATGGAGCGAATGTCATTCGAAATGAAATTTAGTGCGAAAATATATAAAAAAAAATTTATACTGAAAAATTGGACAATTTCAATGGCTATGGATGCTGGTGTTGAAAAATAAAAGAATGTTGGAAAAAAACTGCTAAGAAATATAAAAAATAGTATAAATGATGAGCCGAAGGAAGTGAGAGAGAAAGAAAAAGAAACGCTAAATTTAATAGTTTTCAATTAGGAATCATTCGTTTGCAGGCTTAAGAGGAAGTGGCTTTGCTATTATTTCCTCTAAAAGACAATAAATGAAGTCACGTTTTAACAGAAAAGAAGTGACAAGAAATAAAAAAAAACAACAACTACTACCTTCTCATTTAGATTTTTTGTTGTTTATATTACAGTTCATTCAAACTGGCGCCATTTTCAAAGCTCATTTAATTCTGTCGTTAATTTAATTTTATTCATCTTCTGTTTCATTCATTTGCTTTATGTTGTCCATTTTACTTTCAATTAAAACACAACTAAATTTATTCAATTATTATCAGAAAATATATTAAAAGATGCATATTTAATACAAGAAGAACTGATATTATTAAACAAGAGTCACTTGCAATTAAAATTTTAAGATATCATTAACTTAAAGACAATTTTATTTAGATTAACTTATGGAATAAATTTCAATACTATTTTTACTTAATTGCTATAATGTTCTTCATTAATTTCCTTAATCTATATAGCGGTAAGTTCTTGACAATAAATAAATATTTACGAGCTAAAAATATTTTCTATGGCAATCGGTTTAAAATACCTTTGCTAGATAGATAATGGTTTACGACGACTGGTTGTTTTATCTAAACAATTGTAAATTTAAGCCTTGACGAATTCTAAATGTTCTACATTTAAAATTCTAATAGAAAAAACGCAAAAAAATAGTAAAATATAAAAATGTTTTGCCGAAAAAATGTAAATATTTATGTATAAAATAAAACAATTAAGTTTAGAAGAATATTTGCACCAAGTAAGAAGTAATAGACCATATCTAATACCAATGACTCATTATACAAATTTTCTAACAAATCTTATCAATTAAGTAGCTAGCAAGTCTCAAAGCAAAAACAATTGTTATTGCGGTATGTGTGTTAAGCTTTTTTCATTAAAGAAGCAAAAAATAATTCGGTTATCATTAACAGTCAAGTTGTTGTTAAATAAATGTATTTAAAAATGGGTCTTTGCTGCAGTAAGTTTTAACATTATTTTTATTCAATAAGTGCAAGTGATTCACTTCAAATCCAAATAAAAAAATTCATTTTAATTTGAAGGTACTAGAAAATCAGTTGATTTAGTGGGTACACCACCAAACTTAAATAAAAAAGTTGTTGCCGATCATGCTCCTCCGATGGATTATTCGACAACAAGTACCACAGTTGTGGAAGGAGGTATAACAAATAAAGCTTTAGCAGTGAATTAATTTCAAATAATATATAACTTTAAGTTTAAAAAAATATTAAGGCCCATATATTGTCAAATAAGTCCTTAATAAACATAATTATTATGAAAATGGGCCTCTTTATTCTTTAAGTTTTTTTTTTTAAATATTTTGAATTTAATAAAAAATTATATTTAGTTTTAGTTTTTCCAAAAAATGCTTTAAATTTTTTTTTATTAACCTTTAAACTAGAAGTGTTAAAAGAATAAACAAGTGAGAATACTATATTAAACTGTGCGGAATCTTATATACCCTTTACATTAGTATTTTTGTATGAGTTTCCAAAATATATAGCGTATGGAACATTTCATAAAATTTAGACACTTGTAAGTGGGATACCATTTTCTGGCTCATATTAAGAAGAAGATGTGATAACTGGAAAGCCTATATTAGGTTGTTTCTCAGGAAGAACTCTACGGGAGGGTAAATTTTATATAATCCTAATATTTGCACATTCCAGCTTATTTAAACGCTGGAAACTCTTTCAAATCTGCTCGTTTGAATCATTTTACAAGACGCCGTACACACTCGTTGGAAGACGAGGGACACAGTTGCAGTCAGATAAAACTATCGAAAATTACGTCATCTTTAATTTCAGAAGTTTAATATTAGTCTGGCAATACCGGGCTTACAGCAATTTTTATTATTTAAGATTTGGCTTTTGTTAATTCATGTAAATAAAGATTCAATAAAAAAAGAAGTGTGTAGAAAACTTTTGCACAATATAAAAAAAATTTTTGAAGTTGCGATTATGTGTGTAATAGTATTATATTAAAGAATATATGATCAATAAATTCGATTTAAAAGAAAAACCATATTTTTATATCACAATTTTTTAGGTCGAAAACTATGCGTTTCCAAGAATGTTTTAATTCAATATTTTTGCGTATTTTTAATTTTTTTCACTCTATGTATTTTTTGTTTATTTAGAGCATCAAAGTTAAATAAATTTGTTATTCTCAAGTGTTTAATAAATTTTGTGACTTTGTGTAAAATAAATTTGCAATTTCGGCAACACTGTTCATTTGATAAGTGGAACATGAAGCCCAAGGAATTGAGCAAGCTTTTCAGATATATATTTTACAAATGTTAATAGTTTATTTATATGCATAAAAACAGAGATTTGTCTCTGGTTTTAATCTTGAAAATACATTTTCGCCATGAAATTTTGCGCTTAACCTTTGATATTTTTAGCGACCACTTTACTTACCTGATATTTGATCACATCGAAACCCTTAGTCAAAGCGGCTCGCCAATTTAGCACTAGCAAAGAATTCTCTTGAGAATTCCAGCAGTATAATAAGTCATCCTTGCATTCCAATAGGTTTTGTGATTGCAAACGTTCTACAGGCAAACCAGCACGAATTTTGTCAAACATGCTGGTTTTGTTTAGTTGCAAACAATCAGTTGAAGCCATTTTTCTTAACACTTTTTTTTCACTCACTAACACTTTATATATATATAAAACACAAAATGTTTAATAACAAATTATAATTTTTTGATAAATTATTGTAAATATAACAAAAACACAAATAACTTTTTAGTTTTTGTTCTTTTGCTGTTGTCTTTCTTTGCCGGTAAAAACAAAACACACACTTGTAATTTAGGGTAGTTTTGCAATGCAACAGCTGACTACGTATAAATGTGTAAGATATTGACACATAGATGGCGCCAAAATAAAAAAATCACTATTTAACAATAACTGTTATCATTTTTTAATCACGAAAAGCTTACATATTTATTGGTTTTTTTTAAGAAATTATATTTTTTAATTAAAATATAAATGTTTAAGTTTATTGGACTTTTTCTTTATATGTTTATGCAAATTTATATTGTTTCCCTTACTTAGAAACCTTTAACTGCTTCTTAAATTATCTCTTGCAAATTTTTTGTTTGCTAAACAACCCACCAACTTGTACTTTTAAGTTGTACACAATGTTAAAACAAAAATAACAACAAAACTTCTTATGTAGTTATTTAACACAAATGCCGGAAGTTATTGAGTTCTGTGCACAATAATTTTAAAAGTCTATAAGAATGTTGAGTGTAAAATACTATTCTTTGCAGGAGTTCGGGTAAGGCATAGTAGTGTAACTGCAGTTGATGGTTCGATGAATTTATTACTTAGAAAACAAAAGCAACTACAACGAACAACATTAAATTACAATCTATAAGTGGCTAAAAAGGACTATTAGTTGCCAAACTTTTCTTTTAGCAAACGAGTGAAAAATTTAGTTAGAGAAAAGTAGTCTGTAAGTAGAAAGATGATGAATAAAGGTTTATTATGCATATTTTAGTAAAGAATTTAATTATTATTAAATTCTTAAAAAAAAAAATATAATAATAATAATAAATTAAAAACAATAGTTATTACTAACGAGTTTTAATATATTGTGACAAATTCTACATTTATAAATATTTTGCTGCATTATCATTTTGTCTCTAATATAAGGTTAAAAACCTCTTACTTGCAAGCGTTTGCTAAATATGTACTTTTAAGTGAATTTTTCAAAACAATTTATATTTTATTATTACATTTCAGCAGTACAAAATATTTAAACTTAGTGATTTAATTTTTTACATACAAGCAATTGTAACCAGAAGAAGATACTTAAAGGATAAGGTTGGTGGTCATCATGACCACCAGAAGACTGTTGAGGGCGTGAACTTACAAAGGATTTTTACTTTAAGATCTTATTTAAAATATTCCAATCTTAATTCCTTTATTTTTCTGTATGGGATTAAGTAATTTTTTTGTACTAAATACTTGGTTTCTACAACAAAACAATTTTTCAAGAAAACTTTTATCTATTTAGTTTGATATTTTAAAAACAGGAGCTATAATTCAGTAAAGTATAATTTTAAATTTTCGACAATATAATAAAAATAAATTGCATATTTACAAATTTTATGACGTAAAGTAATCGATATAGTTTAAAATAAAAAAGCGATTTTTTCCAGTTTGGTCCGTTTTGCCGGGTGTAGCCCACATGTACATATGTACCTTTTACACTGCATCATAAAAAAACACACCGAAACTTAATTTTTTTTGTAATATTTCTGCAGTTATTTCTCTATAGGCCATTAACAAAAGTAAAACAAATTATATGTAATAAATGTTTTTACCCACAAAAAAATAATAAAAAAAAAATTATAAATAAATAAATAAAAATATAACACAATCCACTAGAGAATCATCATCATCTCTGCAGAGTTTCCATAATGAAATCATTTTGTTTTTGTTTAACTGAGTACCGTTAAAAACAGCAACAACAGCGATAAATTTTTTCCGTTAATACCCCCCAAAAAATTCTTCATTCCATCCATTTTCTTGTTTTACTGATAAATACTTTTATAACAACAACAAAAAAAGGAGTAAAGTATGAGAGATAAAAAAATAACGGCATGCACATATGTACATACTTACATATATAAAAGTGTCCGAATATGGTGAAATTGAGCCTGAATAAATACATTCATATACAAATTGCCATAAAAAAACAACAACTGAACAAGTGAATGGTCTAAAAGTCAAGTGGTCATTTTATTTAAAATGTATTTATATTTTTTCACTGAACAAATAAATAATTTCTTTTGTACACAATTTTATATGAAAAGGTTCATTTAAAAATTGATAAAAAAAAAACAAAACAAATAAAAACATAACAGACTTTTCATTAAAAAAGTTATGTAAATGTTTGTTGTTGTGAGTTTTTAAAATATAAAAACATTTATCGAAATGAAGTAAGAGTTTTAAATAAATTTGAGGTGGTTTTTGTAAACTGTGCGCAAATAAGTCATGCCATAATTGGAAAGTTTTTTTTTGCGAAGTGAAGCTTACAATAAATATACATAAACCATTATATTTGTTGTATAATTTAAAAAATTTTTAGTTTTTTGATATCGATTTTCTTTAAATTTAATATCAAACATTAATTTGTAAGCTTAAACCGACGGGGTTTTAGAAGTTATTTTTTTCTGGACAGTTTCGCTAATTTTTAGCGCCAAATATTTTTAGATATATAATAAAAGAGTTTTAAAAAAGTTGTCTTAAAGGCAAACGAAATTTTGAAAACTGTTGAAAAATTTTGAATTGTAACTGTTTATGATATTGATTGCGATGCGTATACTTTATGCAGTCTTTAATTAATTGGGGTATGCTATCAAGTCATATTGTCTTAAAGTTTTAATATATTATAATAGTTTAAAAAAATTGTTGTTGTGCTTAAAAAAAAGTTCTAAAATAATAAGATTTTTGAACTGTGTTTATTGTTTTGTCATAAACAGTAGAAACCTGAGCCGGGCGGCCGAAACTCTTTAGTGAAGCCGTTGATATAATAAACAAGTCGCAGTCATTAATTTTAAAATAATTTTTGAAATTACTAATTTTTCTGTTTTTTCCAGCAGCTGATTCAAAATTAAAATAGCACACTTAATTATGAGCGGATGCTTACAACAGTAGTATTTTTTCGTTTTATTTTTTTAAGACATATGACTTTATGACTACCTTGTGAATACCCTAAATACATATTGAAATTTAATACAAGCAAAAAAGTATTCTTTCGTCCGCTCAGTTTAATTCTTTTATGGGCAGGATAAATTTTCTGAAATCTTTTAAAGATTTTTTTAATAAAGTTTTGTGACAATTAAAAATTTGTTTATAATGCAACATCCACTTATGGTCAATTCCACATAAACTTTCAATTTTTATACGGATGTAAGTAAATTTTTAAACAACTTTTTGACCAATTTGATTTAGAAACTTTGTTGCAAAAAACATTTAAGCAATTGACCATGATAAATACTTGTTTAAATTTGATTTTAAATACACAACACAACAACTAGAAAGGTTATTATGTAAACATTTAATAAGTGCTAATTAGAAAAATTCTAATTTTTATTTTAAAACATACAAAAAATTTATTTTAATTAACAAGAACATTAATATTGCATGTTAACTAATTACACATAATAAAAAAAACAAATATTGTAACTATTTTTTAATGACATCTTTTTCTATAAATAAATAAAACTTTAAAATCATCTAAAAAATTATATTATTTCAAAACTTTTCCAAACAAAGCAAATATGTTGTTTAATACGGTAATTTCAATATTTCTTATTGCTTCAAGCTGTTTGGAAACTCGGGCTGATGATGACAGTCCTTATACGGTGGAAATAGATAATTTCGAAATCAGTACGGAATATGATCAGAAATTTATTAATTGGGATACTTTGGGCGTAAAGCAAAAAGGGCGCAACATGTTTGTAGTTGGTGGTACATTTACATTGAACCTAAACTTGGGCGATGATCAGTTGGTGTGTTTAATACTTAAAGAACTTTTTTAAAATTTAGATTTTTATAGATTGTTTCTTTTTTCATATAGATAAACCTGCAAGTTTTCCCCTACGATAAGGAGAAAAAAGCCAAAGGTCCTTTAGTTTTTAATGTCGAAAGAAAAGTTTGCGAATTTATAGCCGAAGATGAAGATATTTATCCAGGCCTGCAAAGCAAATCTAATTTACCGGATCCTGGCACTTGTCCTCTAAGCAAAGGGGAATACACTGTTGAGGATTATGAAATGGATGCTAAATTCTTGCCCGACGATACCCCCAAAGGTGATTATCTTTTAGTGTTTCTTTTGAAGGATGGCATGTCACCGGTGGCAGGGTTTACTGCTGTAATAACTATTTCAGATTAAGTGGTTGCATATTGTTTTTAAAACAAATTTACAAAAAATTTTGTAAATCTTTATCTATTAATTCTATTAAATTTTTGAAAATCCTTTAAAGTTGCCTTTGTAAACCCTTTAATATCTGTGTAATTGAATTTCCTAAATAAATTTTAAACCCTTTCCAAAATTGTAATCAAAACATTTGCAAAAGAATCAATTAAAATTTATTACTGTTGATGATATTGCTGTTAACCTGTCATCACCAGCAGGCGTTGAAATGGCTAAAAGTGTAAAAAAGTGTGAAAAAAAAACTCCTAAAAACCTCCCCCATACATATGATTACATTCACATAATCAATGATACAAATTGTTGTTGCCCTCTATGCAACAACATTTCATTCATATGATTTCGCTGTGGAGACAGGGTTTTAATAAAATTAACAACAGTTTATATCGTATTGTAGCTATAAAAGATAATTATGCATATTGCAAATGATTTTTCAATTACAATTACGATTACATTGATATGATACCTTAAAAAAACACACACATGAATATACCCCTTCCCCCCACCACCAATAAGGCCTTACTTGTTCATTGTTCGACAAAATAAATGGTTAATGCAAAAAGTGCAACAGAAATATTTTTCATATGAGATATGGTAACCACTATAAAAAGGGCTTTAAAACTCTTACCTCTGGCATCCACACAAGTGAAAATGACACTGTTTGTAACGCCGTTATATTAGTGATGATGAGTTGCAATGAGAGATGACAATGGTGGTTGTGTTGTTTGTCACAGTTTTGTGGTGTAAAAAGTTTAAGGGGAAGAAGTTGCATTTTAATTAAGTGTTACTGCTGTTGATTTTCATTTATTATTTGTATGCATATTTGAATTAATGCACGTGTGTATTGGGCAACCATCTAAGTCAAATTTCAAGAAGAGAATAATAATAAAGTAAGTTATATTTATTCGATATTTCTTGCACTCTGTCTACAGGATCGAGAACAACCTCTGCATTGGTTTTTTAATTCTCTTCAAGAATTAAAGATTAAGTCCTTGTAATATTATTTAAAACTTGATTTAAAATTAGGAATATTTATGTTTCAGCCTTTTTCCTAGCTTGTTTAGACCATTGGTGGCCTAAGGGTAAACATTATTTATGAGAATGCATAGGAGCGTTTTCACCCCTGTTATTATTGCTAAGTGCTTTGCTACTGAGCATGGCGCAATAATTTATCAGGTGGGGTTGATTTTACAACAACAAAATTTGTTGAATAAAATTTTTGTTTTTGTTGTAGTTTTCGTTGGCTCGGTTGTTAAAAAAAGATATGTAAATGTAAACAACTTTGACTACCCAGCCTCGATTTATGCATGAAAAAAGTAGATCAGCTGTGCTTGTAACACCACCTGGTACAATTATTTCACCATGGTACTGAGCATGGCGCAATAATTTATCAGGGGGTGTTGATTTTACAACAACAAAATTTGTTGAATAAAATTTTTGTTTTTGTTGTAGTTTTCGTTGGCTCGGTTGTTAAAAAAAGATATGTAAATGTAAACAACTTTGACTACCCAGCCTCGATTTATGCATGAAAAAAGTAGATCAGCTGTGCTTGTAACACCACCTGGTACAATAATTTCACCATGGTACTGAGCATGGCGCAATAATTTATCAGGGGGTGTTGATTTTACAACAACAAAATTTGGTGAATAAAATTTTTGTTTTTGTTGTAGTTTTCGTTGGCTCGGTTGTTAAAAAAAGATATGTAAATGTAAACAACTTTGACTACCCAGCCTCGATTTATGCATGAAAAAAGTAGATCAGCTGTGCTCGTAACACCACCTGGTACAATAATTTCACCATGGTACTGAGCATGGCGCAATAATTTATCAGGGGGTGTTGATTTTACAACAACAAAATTTGTTGAATAAAATTTTTGTTTTTGTTGTAGTTTTCGTTGGCTCGGTTGTTAAAAAAAGATATGTAAATGTAAACAACTTTGACTACCCAGCCTCGATTTATGCATGAAAAAAGTAGATCAGCTGTGCTCGTAACACCACCTGGTACAATTATTTCACCATGGTACTGAGCATGGCGCAATAATTTATCAGGGGGTGTTGATTTTACAACAACAAAATTTGGTGAATAAAATTTTCGTTTTTGTTGTAGTTTTCGTTGGCTCGGTTGTTAAAAAAGATATGTAAATGTAAACAACTTTGACTACCCAGCCTCGATTTATGCATGAAAAAAGTAGATCAGCTGTGCTCGTAACACCACCTGGTACAATTATTTCACCATGGTACTGAGTAAACATTTTTTGTATTTTGCTCTCATTGCTTATGGTTTGGTTGGTACCCGTGTTGTGTAAGACACGATAAGTATTTCGACTTCAGTGGGCAACATGGCCATCGTTGTTTGGCATAAACATATTATTAAATAATTTCTCTAAAGCTTTAAAATTTCCTATCTCGACTTAAGACGTTTTGCCAATATTCCATTAATAGATATTTTGTATTTTTTCATTCATTCTCAGATTATAAAGAATCAATGGATTGTAATGCATATAAGTACTTATATATTAACGAAGCATATTATTATGTGTGTACGTTTGTTACAAGCTTGTTGAGTTATAATGATATGTGGTTATCATTGTATTGTTTGTGTTAGTGTGTCATGATGTGTTTGAGAGGCAGCCCATTAAAACATTTTGAGGTGGCAATTTAATGAGCAGGAACACATAAAAATATGATAAATTTGTATTAATTTTAACAATTATTTATAGGAATAACAAAATAAATGCCAAAAGACATTAAGTGTTGCAATTAAAAAAGGTGTCGAAGCGAGAAATATAAGTGTTATTGAAGAGGATACCTATAATAGAAAAGGAGAGAGAGGGATAGATATTGCAGAAATACATACACACTTATGGCAGATGTAGGTGGGTGGGATATTCTTTTAAAAATTTAATTTGAAACGAAAAAAGGAATTAACCAAAGCTACTGACACAAAATAATTTTAACAACAGCAACTCGACTTTAGAGATATTTGATTCAAAATGCAGGCTCTGGGGATTATCATTTATTACACCGAAAATTCTTCGGCATTTCGAATCATTAATAAAGACCTTTGGGTCGCAATACCTAATAAACTAATCCGCTAACAATGCGAAATTATTCTTTTAAAGTGATTTGAAACAAGATAGTTCAATAAAGCTCTTGGGCTATCCTAAGCCTTAAAGCTCTTTCCCAATTGTGGAGAAATTCTGCCTGAAGTCAGAAACAATTTTTTTCTTGGTGTCTCCTAGGTCACCAAGTAATGATTTCAGTCTTAAAAAATAAGCTGGGCTCCACTATTGGCTTAACAGCCACTCCGTTCGTTACTTTTATTTCATTCATGCTTGGATAGCAAGCCTATAATCTTATTGTGGGTACCAGGTTCATAAGCAGCTGTAACAGTGCCCAACACTATCTAATTTCTCTCCTCAAAAACTCCAGGGTGCAAACAAAGATGGCGTAAGCCACCGCCTAAAGAAAAGTTGAGTATATACTCTTTGTAATACCCTTCTTAAAGTTTGGACCTAAGATTTCTGCTTTTGAGTCAACTTTTCACTACTTGGAGCCGGCCATAAACTTAATTCCGTTAGCGTCTTAGTTTGATTTGCCCATTAGCTCTTTTTGCTAACCTCGAAGTTGAAACACAAGCGCCGCTTCTTTATTTTCCTCGACCACCAAATTTCTCGGTTTGATACTTGATTTATGCACTCCTATAGGCTAAACAGGGCTATATGGGGCATGACTCCCAAGTCAAGTGTAGGACATCTCTTCATATCACGTTGATTAATAAGGCGATAGACTCGACCAAGCTTAATTGGCTTCAAATACCAATTCAATATTTTTTTAAAAATCCTTTAACCAATCCTATTCTTTTGACATATTATTAATCTTAAGCTAATAAATAAACCGTTCTTAATATTATTTCTGGTAAAAAGTCATACATATCGCTCTGGATCCTCTAAAGGGAGTCTCTCTACTGAAAATTTGTAAATTTTGAGTTGACTCTCTCTTTTAAGAGAAGTCAGTGCTATATGTATGTACGTTTTTTTTCGTAAATCTGGCAGCTCTACGAAATTCTAAAAAGCTCATTTCCTCATATCCTAGGAGAATTTAAAATTACGTTTAAGGATAATAAAATCTTTACTAGTTATGATTAAATTATTATTTTGGACTTTTTAGGGCAAAAAAATAATATTTTTTTTAGTTTAAAGTATTTTTTTATAGTCAGAACATATAAATAAGTAAATTATGAATTTTAATAAACATTTTATCAATATGTATAATATTTACACATTAATGAAATTAATTTTTTTTAAATATAAAGAGTTCCAGGTAAAGCTTAGCAGACTTTTGTCCTTTTCCCTAAGATGTTGAAAATATAAAAAATAAATTCCCTAAATACCAAAAATAATGTAAATAATTCTTATATAAACTTTTACATACGACATATAGACAAAGGAATATACATACATTAGTATGTATGTGTGTACATATGTATGCTTATAACTTCTTTGCTTAAGATCACACAAAGATGTTTAAAAACAATTTTTATTATTAGAAAAATTACTTGATATACGCCAAGCTGTTTAAAAAAGGCGTACAAAGGTATAAATGTGCAAAGGTGTACATGCATACATACACACATGCATACGTATGAAAATACACACTGGGCTTAGGAATGATAAAATGAGATGGGTGGGGGTGGAGCCTTTTTTTAATAGCAAATGTGGATTAACATAGAAAAAAGCAATGTGATGACAACAACATTTTTTTTAATCATCATTAACAATAATTCAAGAAATACTTTTAATTTTCTTTACATATTTATATGTACAAATTCAACCATTGGGAAAGAATAAAATCTAAGAAAGGAAATGAACTTAAAAGGCTTTAGATATATAAAACATCTTTGAAAGCAACGAACTTAGGAGTTGGTTTGCATATAGTACATATGCAAACTGAAGATGCGTTTAAATGCTAAGGAAAACAAATATTTGTTTATAATTGAAAAATGTTTGAGCAAATTTTAACTTCGCCTTAATTCTACAAAACAATTTCATTATAAGCACTCAAGTGTGTTATTTTAAGATTTATAGCAAAACCAACAACAACAAACATTCTTACATTAGACTTTGTTTTAAAGAAAATAAAAACAATTTTTTTGTAATTAATAAAATTCGAAAAAAAAACCTTAAACATTAACCATTATAACTTTCCTATGTTCCCCATAAATTACCAGCAAGTCAAAAATTTAAGGAAAAAAGCTCCCCAGCCAAAAATGAAAAACGGAAGTTTGGCCATAAATAAACATGATTGTCATTAAAAAATTATCATTAACGCATTTGATAATTAAAAAAAATTGTAGCAAGAAATTTTATAATAATATCTTTTTTACCCAAAAAAATATTAAATTTCACGGGGTGCAGGAAATTGTTTTAGAAAAAATAAAAAAAAGCATCGGAAAATTGGTATTTATCATCGTGTTTGATAAGCATAAAATGTGGTTATCATAATGAGTAATATATCATAATAATAAACAGCCAAACTTTGGGAGGAAAGGCAGACACTTAAGGAAGAAGAGACAAAATAAAACGAGATAGAAACAAGATTAATAAATGAAAAAATATTAAGAAAAATTAATTTAATTAAAAATTATTTGTTTTAAATCAAAATTATTTTAAGGCTGACTTTTAAATTAAAAATAAGTTCAAAAGAATATTATAGGGATTATGCGTTATATACATTAGGCAATCTGGCAGCGCTTAGTAATATACCAGTTGCATCGAACCATCCAAGTTGTATTAAAACAGAAGTTGGCCTTGTTAACACAACTGATTATTTTTAGCTCCTTGTTAATTAATATACCCTTCACATTAGTGATAAGTTTGTCATTCTATTTGTAATTTCTTTCATATCCATCTGCGGCCCAATAGAGTAAATATTTTCTTGGTTCTTATAGAAAGGAAGTAGATTTAACGATGTCTGTTGATTTGCCCGTCTGTCCGTGTTATGGTTGAAAACTACTTTTTAAATCCCTCCGATGACGCATAGCCCGTAAGTATGTAGTATCACACTTTAAAAAATATCTGCGAACGAATTTCTGTTAAAATCCAACCAAATTACCCAATAGCTGACAGAGATATATACCAAAAACCAAAACTACATGTGTTTTTTTCTCAAAAATTTGTACATTAAAACCTCTACAAATGCCCCGGAGTTTCCCCTAAAAGTGCGAAATGTAAGACCGACTCCAATTGATTTTTCCCTACAAACATTTTTGTCTAACACACTTACCCCCTTTCTTCAACTTTTAACAGGGTTGCCATACAAAATTTGAAAAAAATTACGGTAAAAACCCCTACAACTTCTCCGGAGGCGCCATTAGGGGAATAAAATATATCACAGACCCCCATTAATTTTCTTTTCTAAATATATTTCCAACACATACTGACCCCCTATCTCCATCACTTAAGGGGGCTGCCATACAAAATTTACAAAAATTATGTAAAAATGCCCATAACTTGCCCAGAGTCGGCTTTAGAGAAATAAAGTGTACGGCCGGCCCGCATCAGTTTTCCTCACAAAAATATTCCTAGAACATATATACCTCCTATCACTATCGCCCAAGGGGACGCCCATACAAAGCTTGGGAAATTGTAATAAGTCCCTACAGCTTCCAGGCTGTCCGTGGGTATGCCAAATGCAGGAATAACCCCAACTCATTATTCTTTGAAAATATTTTTCTAGAACAAACTTACCCCATATCTCCCCTAAGGGGGTTGTCATACAAAATTTGAAAAAATTAGGATTAAAACCCCCATAACTTTCCCGTAGTCACACTACAGGGGTCCAATATGACACTAACCCTATTTAAAAATTAAAAATAAATAAATTTTAAAGTCAAACGCTTAGTCCCATATTCATTATTAATATTGTAAGTTTATTTAGGTCTCATTTAGCAATATTTCATAGAAATTTATTAAATAAGACCTTATAAATCTACAATATTTTGTATGCGTATGACCCTTAACAGTTTTAAAATTCTGTGGTCCCTTCAAACATGAAAACACCAGTCTGGCATCCTTAACAACAATAATGCAAGTATGTAGTTTTGCAAATACCAAACTAAAATCAATGAGTTTTTGCTTTCGATTTATAAGACATTTTAGCTTTAAATAACCAAAAATTATACAAATTATTGATTCAAATTATTTCCGTTTGCACAAAAGTCTTTCAAAAAAGCTAAGTATCAATTGTAACAATAAGTAATTGTCGGTAATTATTGTGGGTTTTACCTGCCATTTCATTATTGCCACACTTTACTGGAGAAACTTCAGTTCTTTGCCAGACAATCTATTTTTTTCCAAATAATGTATAATTGTTGTAATATATTTTCTTATATATTTGTCTGTTTTGTGACTAATTTAGCGTTTTAAATTGTTATTGCTTAACACAGCAAAATATTTTTGGCCACCTTAACCGCCTTTGGGGTGGGGGTGGGTAAAAAGATGCAAAGTAGATATATTTTTATTTGTTGCATCAGTTGGTATAATGATTCTCATGTTTGGAAATAAAGTATAAATTTTGTTCATTTTTATACCCTTCACATAGTGATAGGGTATATATCACTTTGTCATTCCGTTTGTAATTTCTTTATTATTCATTTACGACCCCATAAAGTATATATATTCTGGATCCTTATAGATAGGGAAGTTGAAATAGCCATGTCCGTCTGTCCGTCTGTCTGTCTGTCTGTCTGTCTGTCTGTCTGTCCGTCTGTCCGTCTGTTGAAATCAAGTTTCCGGAGTCAGATAAAAAGATACAGATCAGTAAATGGTGTCAAACGATTACAAATATCCCGCTAACAATCGCTATTTAAAATCAGCAAAATCGGTTTACTATTGACCGAGATATAAGCGAAAACCCAGAGTAACCCATTTTTTTTAGGACAAAATCCGTGCATATATCCCTATATATCTCAGTAAGTATAATCACTTTTGCCACAAAACTTGGCACGGATACTCCTAAAGAAAGGACCTAAATAATGGCAAAAGTTTTTTCCGATAGGACCAGGGGAAGGGGTATTTTTCCTACAATTGCACAAATTTGGTGAAATATTTTATACGCTATATCTCGTAAACTATAACAGCTATCGACTTAAAATGTTTTACAAAAATTAATTGTACCCTAAGGGCTACACTTTGAAAAAAAAATTTTTTGAGTGGGGGCAAAAAAAGGGGTAGCTCCCATACAAATTAATGATTTGTATGAAATACGGATACGCTATATCTCGGAAACTATAAAAGATATCGAAATGAAATGTTCTACAAAAAGTAATTGGGCAGGAATGCCTACGCTTTAAAGAAAAAATTTTTTGAGTGGGGGCAAAAAAAGGGGTAGCTCCCATACAAATCGACAACTATTATCAAATATTCGATACGCTATATCTCGGAAACTATAACAGATATCGAAATGAAATGTTCTACAAAAAGTAATTGGGCCATAAGGGCTACGCTTTAAAGAAAAATTTTTTTGAGTGGGGGCAAAAAAAGGGGTAGCTCCCATACAAATCGACAACTATTATAAAATATTCGATACGCTATATCTCGGAAACTATAACAGCTATCGACTTCGAATATTCTACAAAAAGTAATAATCAAATAATTCATACATTTTGGAGAAAAAGTTGGAGAAGAGCAGGGGGACTAGACATTTAACAAGTTTTATTAGCCTTCAAATATGAATAATGTCGAAAACTTTTAAAACTCTCGACCTCAAATCTTCTTCTTCTATCTCTATTATTCATACGAACGTTAAAATTTTGTTATTTTTTCTTTAAAACTCGCACAAGGTTTTTTATTATATTATTTGCAGTACAAAATTACTCGGCTGGGTATATTTAAAGACCAATGTGAAGGGTATATAAGATTCGGCACAGCCGAATATAGCGCTCTTACTTGTTTTTCTTGGTTTCTATTATTGTTATTACCTATCTTTGGAAAAAATGAGAAAAACGAAGCAATAAAATATTATTAAAATTATGGTTGTTGGAATCAAAAGAATCCATAGTAAAGTTTGTATTTTGTTAAAAGATATCTTAAAAAAAAACACAGAGAAAATTTCAAAATAAATTTAAGGAATTAAAAGGTTTTATTCTATACATTTGCAATTTTAAACTTAAAAATTGTTTTCTTTTAGTATACTTTTCCTTTACTCTATGCTTAAAGGGAAAACATCTTTCTGTCTTTTAAAATAAATTTCTTTGCAATATTCTCCTGCCATTCCTCGAATTAGTACTTTAGCTCCTTCTTCAAATTTTTACCTATAGAATATAGAAAAAGCGTAGTAAATCAGCGCTCGATGACATTAAAATAAAATTTTAATGTTGTCTGCTTGAGTGCAACGTATAACAATACGTAATGGCAGATAACGAATAACTCTGCTTACTGCCTGCTTCCTTCTATATACAACAACATACAACTCATTATTGCCCTGAAAAATATGCTTTAATAAAATATAAATTTAAATATCACTTTTACCTTGGTAACACTACACGTTACTTGTATTGATGAAAAAAAAATCTACCAGCAACAACAATTGAACATTAAAATTTATTTGAAAATTTTATTTTATGAAATGGAAGCAATTTTGTGGCAGGAGCACAAAAGCAAATAAGGAAATTGATGCCATAAAAATGAACAATAATTGTGAATATATGATTAAATACAAAAGGCAAAAACAAAAATTTAAGCAATAAAAATGAAATTGGTTTTTGAAATTTAAAACTAAAATTTACAAAAGAACCAACCTAAAAAGCCTTTTTGCTTATGAAGAAAAACTCGTTAATTGTTATTACAGTATTAGATCCCTTATGACAAAATTATTTATAATTACTATTACACGTGAAAAATCTTATGCATTTTTAAGCAGATATGCATAATAAATAAGCTTTGTTTTACAGCTTCACCACAATGCTTAAGAGTATGCTACGCATCTTTCTAACTACTCATATTAAGATTTACTTATGTAAAGGAGTGAGAGAAAGAGTGAAAAGGAATCGTAAGCAAGTAAGAGGGTGTGTGAGTCATATGTCATACAAGTAAGTTGTAACATAAATAAATGTCATTAAAGCATATTTAATAAAAACCATTATGATAATAATTTTAATCCTTTAAAAATGTAAGAAAGTGATGTAAAGAGATTGTTGATTAAAATGTTATTGATTTTCTGCGCGATAAGCTAACAGCTAAGAGTTTGACCTTTAATTCGGGATATAAGCAGAAACTTGGCGCAACCAATTTTTTTAAGGGAAAGTCCATACTTACATCTCCAACTTGACATGGAGACTTTTAGGACGTTAAGTAATTTAGGGGACATTTTTTTAATAGCAATAAGGGGAGATTGTGTGGACTGTTTACTACACAAGGTAAGGAAAATTAATGTAAGACTAAGTTGATGGTTTCAGCGGATAAAGAACTCACGATATAAGGACAATATGTTGATAACTTCGAGCAAGAAAAGGAATTCGTGTACCTTGGAACCACCATAACTAAAACGAACGACATCAGTGTGGAAATAAAGCGAAGAATTATACCTGGCAATTTATGCTATTTTGGGCAAACCAGACAATTTAAGAACAGGGCTATTCTTTGGCAGGCAAAGCTTTCACTCTGCAAGTCATTTTTTGGCTTCTTATAGATGCATACATTTTATAAAGTTTAAATTGTGCTCTACTTCGGAATCTGTAACAGCTATCGATTCAAACCTTCAACATGATAGTTGTGGTAAAAACTCTACATTAACCAAATAAGAGCGATATATTCGGATGTGCCGAATCTTATATACCCTTCACAACGTGTAGAGGCTTTTACACAATTTGTTTCAAATTTTGTGTAGCATCTTCCTTAGGACGTGAAGATATGGGGTAAGTATGTTCTAGGAAAATGTTTGGCAGGAGAAACTAATGGGGGTTGGTCGTACACTTTATTTCTCTAAGGCTGACTCTGGGGAAGTTATGGGCATTTTTGTATAATTTTTGTAAATTTTGTATGGCAGCCCCTTAAGTAATGGAGATAGGGGTTAAGTATGATCTAGAAAGATGTTTGGAAGGGAAAACTAATGGGGGTATGTGAACATTTTGTCCTTCTAAGGGCAACTCCGAGGAAGTTGTAGGGCTTTTTTACCCTTATTTTTAAAATTTTGTATGGCAACCCTGTTAGGGGTGGAGATAGGGTATAAGTCTGTTTTACAAAAATGTTCGTGGGTAAAAGTTAGGATTTAGCTCAAACATATATAGAGCTCTTATTTACTAGCTTACTATGAAAAAGTATTAATACCCCATTTAAAGGGTTAACAAAATGTACTTATGTTTGTTACCCTGTCTCTTTATCGTTTTTTTTTGCCTTCATATGTGTATATAATTTTATTTTGGTTTCTTATTCTTTAATATGATTTCATCTTTTGTCATTATTATTATAATTAGTTTTAGAAGCGGTAATTTAACCAGCATTGTCATTAGAAGTTTTTTCTTGGTCTTACCATACCAGAGTAACAGTAGTTAGGGAATAATTATTTAGGAGTTATATTGTTAAAGGTAATTTAAAATTGATATAACTACAATAATTACGTAGTAAAATAAATTATAAATAAACTTAAAAAAATTAAGCCATTATTTAGCAAAAAAATGTTATTTAAAAACCAAAGCAATTTTTTATGAAGTCCAAATCTAAAGCATATATTTGGGCTTATAATATTAATAAAATGAATTGCACACTTTTAAGATTCGTTTGTAATATAATTTTTAAATTTTCTTATAAAATTTTCTTTTACAATATCAGTAGTTATTTATCTGTATTTTATTATTAAATTATCATTTTCTTTAACTCTCAACAATAGCTCAGGCGCCACTTAATCATGTCAATGATTTATTTAAGTTTTTCTTTGCTAAAAACTAAATATGAAAAGCATAACTACAATGAAAAACAAAAAAAAAACATACTTCTTTTGCAAAAATAAAGTAATCGAGCTCAATTTATAAAGATGGCAAAGTATTGGTAATAACTAACTCCCCATAAAAATTTCCAAGTTTTTGTGTTTTCAGTAACATTTATAAAGAAACAATCACATAAATCAACAACAAAAACAGCAAAGAGAAAAGAAAGAAAGAAAATGATTTATATGATTATCAACTACCACGACTACTTACACTGCTGTTAAGACTACAAAGGATCTCCAATCAGTTTACGTGGAAACACACACATGCACACAAGTAAATAATACTTTTACTTGCACGTTTACGCATATGTTTTCTTAAAGATTATCTTTTACTATTTACGTATTAAACAATCATCATAAAAGCTTTTGTTTGCTGTTACTTAGGAGGGAGAAAAAAAATTTTACATTGAAAGTAGATAATAAATACACTTATTTATATCGATACTTAAGTAGAAATAAACAATTTTGCTTCCTTATTTGTTTTCAAAAACTCACGCCTTTCTATTGAAGACAGTGTAATACATAATAACGGTAATAATGAAATAATCAAAAAAGGAAACAGGAAATAAACTCACACCTACATTAACTTATGCCGCTAATACACGTTTACTTAAAGTGTTTGCGAAAGGAAGGGAGAGGGGGAAACACCTTAAACATGAGAGCATAGTTTAGTTAGTAGAAAAGTGAAATCTTATTTAGTTATTAAATTTTAAGTTATTTAAAATTATTTTGGAAAAGAAATAATAAATCTGCAAAGAAAGGTTCAGAAATAAATGCTAAAACAGGTGGCGGAATACGAAAGGCCGATAAGGCTATGTCCATGGTGAAATCAACACCAGGTGGCTTCGTCCGGGAGGAGAATTTTTGACTCCCCTACTTTTTTCTTTTTTATATATGGAGTTTGACAATTTAGTTCAAATTATTTTCCCACCCTGTTGTCAAAATCCATATACAAAAAAGAAAAAAGTAGGGGAGTGAATATTTTAAAAATATACCAAAAATGTTAAGGAGCTACTATTTGTCCACTTAGTGAATTTTGGCTTTAGTCGGGGTCCATATCCTTTTCTTCTTATTCTTTTATGTTTCTATCATAATTTCAAAAAAAGTTAAATGTTAACTTTTTGAACTCCAAGTGATACTAAATTTTAATAAAGTACCAAAACACAATTTAAATTATGTTTCTGTCTTTATTGGTTAAGGAGTTATAAAAAATATTTAACCCTTTATTACCCACTTGGGGTCCAATACACAAAAAATTAAAATTTATTATTTTAATGTAACTTTATTGGTTAAGAAGTCACAAAACGTACTAAAAAATAGTTTTAAACCCTTTTTTACTGCTAAAAGTCCAAAACTTTATGAAAAATCATCAAAAAATTAAATTTTTTTTTGAGATCTTTCAAACGCAAATTGAATTATGTTTTTGCTTTTATTAGTTATGAAGTAACCAAAAGTTTCTTTTGGTACCAAAATGTATTTTTTACACCTTTTTACCATTTAAGGTCCAAAATTTCAAAAACTTACCACAAATTTATTTTTACGAGACTGGTCGAACCCAATTTGCAACATGATTTTGCTTTGTTGGCTCGTAAGTTTCCAAAAGCTCCAATATATAAATTTGGTTCGTAAGTTTCCAAAAGTACTAAAATATACATTTCAAAAAAGTACCAAAAAATTTATTTATAATTTATTTCTATCTTGAATGTTTACAGAAAGTACCAAAAAAAATATGTGTGTCCTTTTTTGTCCCTTTTTGACCCCTTACGGTAAAAGTTCCAAAAAAAGTACCATAAACATATTTATATTTTTTTGAGGGCTATCAAATGGAATATAAATTATTTTAATGGTTTTAAATCTTAAATTTGGAAACTTTAAAAAAGTGCCAGACACAGAACCTCCTTATTTAAGTAGAGTTTGATATGAGTATGACAACCGAGTATAGAACTCTTAAGAATTTTACATTGGGACACATACCAGTTAGCTTTTTTTTAATTTTACTATTTTTACATTCCTTTCCATGAGACGTAAGAAAAATTTTACTTCAAAAAGGAAAATGCAGATCGATTTTTACCTACAAGGAGCACTTATGACAATTTTTGTATGTATGTATGTATGTGTGTGTTTTATAAAACACACACACACTGTAGTTTTTCCTTAATATGCTGCCATATTAATAACATTTGCTCTACTACTTATTATTCCAGCAATTTTTATCTATCAGAAAAAAAGTTCTAAAGGAAAAACTTATTTTTCTCTTTATATGGTGCCTCAGGTATGTTGGTTGGTTGGAGAAAAGACTACATAAGTTATTTTCATAATGAAGCCAAACACTCAACATAATCATTAATAAGATTTATAGACTTTGAAAGAAGATACAAAGAAATTACAGAATTAACTGCTCATATGAAAAAGTTAAGAAAAAGGAAAAAAGTTTAAGAATATTTCTACTAGATAATTAACTTAATTGAGTAACATTTCAAACAAATTTTCATTTTTGATAGAAAATAGTCCATAGTAGGTATGAAATATTGTTTACTAATGTTCTGTTTCTCAAAGCCGATTAAGTGATCGTCTTGGGTGCTTAATATTTATTTTGTTTTTGTTTACAATTACATCCAATAATCGGCTTCAAAAAACAGCACATTAGTCAGAAGCCTATACCCTCGGCTAAATTATAAAAAAAATTACGTAAGTGTCTCTTAGCGTTAAACAAGGAGTTGATTCTATTTAGCCAAATGTCTGGTCTGTTTTTTTAACAAACTTTACTTATAATTACATACATACTTAATTAAACTACATGTGTATGTAGTCATTTATTTCAATTGTCTTATCTCCAACTTTATTGAAAACTTTACTCCTCCATAACATAATTGTCAATTACCTTATTTACCCAAGTAATTTGGAGATTTCTTCCTCATGAGGTACAAAAATTTTTGTTTTTAGTTTTCTTTTTTGCACAAAAGAAAAAAAAACATATGTTCGAACAACATTTACAATTAATCTTGGTTTATAAAAAGTTTTTTTTTCTTTTCGTTTCTTTTGGAGCAGCAAAATAAATAAAAAGAAAAATTTTTGTGTAAAGAACATCATGTAATTGTGTGGCTAAAGACAAAACTTACACCGAAGAAATTGAAAGAAATAATTTTTTAAGAAAAAAAATCGAAAAAGTTTGAACAAGTTTTTTTTCACATACAATATTAAACAAATACAAATCTATTAAAGAAATATAACAACAACAACAATAAACTACATATGATGGTCGAAGAGTCTGGGTGTTTGTTTGTATTAAATGTTTTTTGTTTTTGTTATACAAAGACAGGAACTTAAAAAAACAAGTTACGATGGAAGTTTAAAAAGTGCTGTGAACTTTGGGTTTATTGTTAACAAAAAAAAATATTCCTTAACAGGACAACAATTTATTAGTTCAAATCACGAATTTCAGGAAAAGAAAAATGAAAATTCAATGAAAATTCAAATGAAATTGGGACAATCTAATTTAAGAGGGATATTGAAACAAATCACCCCCGTTTTAGACCCATTTTTAACCCCTTTATTCTTTATTGATTTCAAGACTCATTACTGTTAATCTAGATTCAAACGGTTAGGTTTTCCTCCAGACCAAAGGACGCACAACTTTTTCATGAATAAGTCTTAAATGAAACAAGAGATCGGAGCTACGGTCTTAAGTCTATAAGTACGTATCAGAGATGGCAATGCCAGTTGGATGCCCTGAAAGCAACCAAGCTAGCCGCTTGTCGGCTCGTGTGTTCCTAAACTGAGAACTATCAGGTGAAAATGTTTATTGAGAATCATGAGGCGAATAATTCAATATCCGTAAGCTTTACCTGTCTCTTAATTCTTTAAATCTGTAAGAAATCAGTTAGTTAACTCTGTGCCCTGAGACAGATGCACATTTACTAGGTTCGAGAAAATAGGAGAATTGGAGAGGAATGTAATGTTGGACGAATAACCGAGGTACGAAGGCCTTCCTTATGGATGAAGAAACGTGAAGTTCATACTACACTTCAGCTCTATAAGAAAGGCATAAACTCTGTTATTTGGGTCGAAAAACCAGAAGTCTGGAAAAGTACGCTCGTGTCATGTATTTGCGTAGTAGCTATTGTAGGTCCTTAGTGGGGATGTTTACAGGTTATTGCCCAAAAACGGTTCATGCTGAATAATAAGGATGACTTGCCAGGGATAATTGCTGGTTCTGGGGCGTACCGGGGGATTAAAAAAGTTTAAAAGTATTTTATATCAGTGTTTTGCCCTGTCGAGCAAACTGTTATGGATAAAATCTTTCTAAAACCAAAATTGTAAAATTCACTGGAAAACGTAGTTACCAAACTCTAGGTACTACGGTTATTTAGAAGTATCTTTGTTAATTGGCTGCCAATTTCAATTATGAAAGACATCCAAATGTATCTAAGGAGACTGCCTTCATCTACCTTAGAGCTTATAATCCAAAAATATTTTCCCTTATTAGCTCATGACCAAGAGAGTCTAAGGTTTCGGGAAACAGAAATATAATACTGATCTCGTTTCTTCAAAATCATTTGCTTTTTCATTTGACCAATGGATATTTTCACATGATTTTACATTTTGCAGCAGTGTTTACCTTATTTTCCAAGGACCTCTTGATGAGCTTTTTCCCTCATTTGAACGCTAATTTAAAGTCCATGCTCGTTTGCCGAATGCTTCTTCTACCCAACTTGCTATGCAGTAAGACAGGTATTTTTGTTATTTGAATCTTACCTTGCCAGCCTCCGTTTAGGCATCTTTGACTGATAAATACTGACGCTCTCTGGCTAAAAAGTACAAAAGCTCCAGCATATAAAACCAGATGTTTGTTGCCATAATGGATCCATCTGAAAAGCACTCCACCGGCATTTAAGTCTTATTACTCTTGTTCTTCGCCACGTGCCTAATAATGTATTTATAAATCTAGCCTCGCTGTTAAACTCATCTGCTTTCTTAAATATGAGAGAAAAAATCTTTATACTCTCCAAAACACAACCACTAAACCACGACAATGACAACTACAATAACTCACTTAAACGAACAAATGCATACCTAAATCCATACTACACACACACACATTACAACTAATTCCTTAACAACTATCATTCTTTGCTTATTTATTTTAATTTTTTTTTAAATAAAATATCCTTCATTAAATAAAGCAATATGTGTGCGTGTGTATTTAAGTCTAGTAATAGTTATATATAAATGAAGAATTTTCTATAAAATAATACAAAATGTTTTTGTATTTTATTGTTGTTGCTGTTATTATTGTCATTGTGGGGTATCCTTAAATACCAATTTATGGCACAAGCAGATAAAGTCCCAAATCTGTATTTAATCTTTTGCATTGTTTAATTTTTGCCTCATTGATGATGTTGGCGTTAATTTTCTATAGAAAATACTTAAACAAACTCCTAAAGGTAAAACATTACATCCATTCATATATTCATTCGTATAACTAAGGACTTGTAGGAATAATATAGTTGCCTGGGAAATAAATCTTGTTATAGTCGAAGCTGACACACACACACTCATACGTTCTTATATATTTTATAATAATTTGAATGCGTTTAAGGCCCTTAACACCTTTTCTTTACCCAGTCATATTAGCAACAAATAGTATTATTTTCTTGTCGTATTGGAGTTTTAAAATAACAACAACAACAAAGAACTTTGTATTAAACTAAAAGCAACAGGATAGAGTTTTGCGTACGTTTATGTATATGTATGTGTATTCAAGTGTTTATTTCTAAGTTTGTCTTAAAGTGTTTTAAGGAAAATAAAACCTTAGTTTGCCACTTCCGTTTCCTTTAACAAGTGTTTTCTAAGGTATCGTTCAGCTGTAAACTACAACACTACACATAAACCATGTGTAATGTCTAGAGGTGTTAACGCATAGAACAACCAACAAATTTTCCATAAAATATAAATATTAAAGAAGAAAAGAAAAACCCAATGTTTTGCTTATAAAATATTGAAAATAATTGCCGCAAAAGCAGCAGGAAAAAACAACAATAAAAAACATATTGGTTTTAAACAAAAAACAATTTAAAAAGTAAAAACTTAAGGAGAAAGTTATTAAGCCATAAATTAAACACCTAAATGCAATCAAATATAAAAAAAACAAAAATGCAACAACAAACTCTTTCTTAATAAAAGAAAGAAGTCGAAAGAAATTAAAAAAGTCCTTTTTTGAAAAAATATTATTTTTATTTACAAAGAACTTTAAAAACTTCTTTTAGAAACAATAATAAATACTCTTTAAACTTATTTTTTTATTCTACTTTACATTAAATGTCATCCCTAATATATACCTTATAGTTCAGTATTATTGTTATCCCCTATAATATGCAATAATATGCCTTCAATAATATTTATTTAAAGAAAGTTTTAAAAATAGATATTTTTAAATAAACAATTTTAGCTTTTGAAACAATTTGTAACTTATTTTAACTTTGAATAAAATTAAAGCAATTTATATTCTTTAGTCTTAATATATATTTAACTTAAGTTTTTACTTTCCCTTAAAGTATTCTTTTATATTTATGACTTATCTTATTTCAAATAAGTGTATTGACGTGTATTAATTTAAGTGTCCAACAAATATTTGTTTAAGAAATTAAAAAATTGCAAAATTTCCGAATTGTCTATTACTCTCCAGAAATTTTTTTGTTTCTGTCATTTTCATAATTTCAATGCAGTCAACATTGAATTAATGTTAAACAAAAGTCCTTAGAGATTAATTTTTGTCTATTTACAATTTAATAAAAAAATTATGCTTTTGTTTTCTTCTTTTGGCAACAAAGTTGCAAATAATAAAATTTATTTTCTTACAATAACTTGAAAAAATTCAATAACTCTTAAAAAATGGTTAAAAAACCAAACTCCCCTAAAAGTATGCTAACTATGGCCTTGCAAAGTAGACGACTATGTTTAATGAAATAATAGAGAAGATGTAAGAATTTTAGATTTTCAACTGGCAGTAAGAATTCTATTTATTTAAAGAAGTCTTTGGGGTTGTTGTCAGCAGATGGGCATTAATAACAAATTGCTAGTGAAATGCAGTTGAAAGTGTATAAAACGTCGACTTTTAATATATATTGGAGGCGGGCTAAAAGTATGCAAAGATGGACTTAGTCCATTTAAGTCTGGTTTATAACTTTTTATCTCTCAAAAACATTGATTTATTTTATTTTCATAAAAACCCGGTTTTTTTAATTGCAAAAATAAAAAGGACCCCGGAAAGGATATCAAGTAAAAATGTTAGTTAGTACAAAGATCATCAAAAAAGATGGCCTAAGACCAAGAAAGTAAAAATCAATGAAGTATTCCTATGAAATCACACTCTTCATTGCATATACCCTAGCCACCTGATTTCGATGATGATGTTTCCAGCTTACACTGCGAAACAGCTCCTTGTTATTCGTGTCATTTTTTATCTTATCACTTGACCCCTTTATTCTGCAAACTCAGGCATTGATAGACAACATGCTCTTTTATCCTCAATTCCTCCTTATATTCACCAATCCTACAATAATCCGAAGTATCAGGATCAAATCTGCTTGCCCTAGCCTTTACTGGATCATATCCGGCTATGACTTAAATTGTGGTCCTTAGAACTATTCCCCCCACTTTATAAGCAACTTAATGCCTGCTGAACTCTGCTCCGGCCACTCTTGTTTATATAAGATATGTTGCCCTTAAAATGGTCAGCATCTCTGAAAAAAACACAACACACCTGGCAAAAAATTTATAGGAAAATCCGATGTCGTCTTTCATGATATAGACACCAGCTCTAGCGCCCCATATATGTATATTCGTTTTTTTGTGAAGTCGTTTTAAAACTTGTAAAGAAAAAGCTTTTTCCTTTCGACAATATTTTTTTTGCGATTTCCCCTTGTTTTTCTTCTTATTTTTGTTTGCATTTCTAAAGCAAATTTGACTTGATTGTTAGTTGACAATGAAAAAAAGTAGTATGATTTGAATTTACTTTTCATTAATTTATGATAAATCAAACAATGCAAAAATAAAATCTAAGACAAGAAATAGTAGACATCAATTAGGAAAATGTGAACAAAAAAATTTCAACAAATATAAATATGTATAGGAAGTACACTAATGCAGGTAGTATTAAGGCGAATTCAAAAAAATTCTCGCTCTCTGCATTTCTAACTTTTAATATTTTAAAAAAATAAAATATTTGTAAAAGTGAATGCCAAATTTATTAACGTCACCAGGGCTCGTGATATTACCTGTATGAGTGTACCCTGATTTATAAAAAATAAGTAAAATATTTTTATTTGGCGCCACATAGAAACTAGTTCTTCCAATTAATTATTGTTTTATGTTTTCCATTTCAAAATTTTAGGAAAATCAAGGAATTTCCATTTTTGACAAGACGATTGCCGATAAGCTCTTCGAGTGTACCTATTATTAATTCCCTTGCTTAAACGTTAATAAAAAATAAAAATTAAAAAATAATAAACTTTTAAAATTAATTTAATGTTTTTTTTTTTATAAATTATAGCATACTTTCAGGGTAATTGTATAAAAGTCGTATAAAGAATTTTTTTTAAATTTGTAACTAGATTTTTTTTATTAACAAAATCTTTTATTTAATACCAGGACAAAAAAAAATATATAAATATTTTAAAGCCATATATTTAAGGATGTTGATTAAAAAAAACGATTTTACTTTACGATGTTACTTTGAAGGGAACACAATCACTTTTTACTTCTAAATATATTTATATGTGAAATAAAACACTAAAATGGCACTTTAACAAACAAAAACATTAAAACTACAACAAACAAATAATGGTAGCTGGTTCTAAACTTTGAAGCAAAAAAAAAATTTGCAAAACCGACCTAGTTTAAAGATGACTTGTATATGAGTTACCATATACATTTGCATTCAAATAAATGATTTTATGTATTTCATTGCAACATCTGAAAAGTATTTAAAAATATTTTCGTATATATGTATTTGCTGCTTTTCTATTTACTCTTCCCTGCCTGTCAATATTTGCTAAAGTGCTTAACGTTTTTTTTACATTTTTTTATTTTTCTCGTCTTGTTTTATTTGTTTGGTTGCTTTTCCCATGGAATTTGTAGGCATAAAACTATTTTCATTAAAAATTGTTGAACGAAAAAATATTAGAAAAGTTTGTAAATTTTTATTGACTTTTTAACATTAGAAAAATAGTAAAACAAACTAAATAGAAAAATAAAATATTAAATGTGAAGAGATTTTTTTTATTAAAAAATTCGGTGGAGCTTAAAGTAGTTAAAAAATAAAAAAAATTCTAAAATATAAAAACTAATTAAAAAATTGTAAACCTTATCCTAGATATAACACAAAAATTCAGTTTCATATGTATATTTTTTAGGGGCTTAATTTTTTAAATGTTTCTTTAAACTGTTTCCTTTACCTCACAAGCTTATGACCACAATAACATCAAACTTTTTTTTCTTAAATCATTAAAACCCACTAAACATTTTTAAAAGCTTCATTAAAAACCACTTAAGGGAGAGAGGAAAAAACTGCCTTTAATTTATTGTAAAAATCAAAAGAAGAAAAAAACAAAAAGGAAAAGCCAAAGTGTCAATAAGACGTTTTCTTAACAATAAGGACACACTTCCGTTTGATGTTTAAACAATAATAAAAACAAACCGTCTCAATAAGTTCCCTTTATTCAGATATGGCTCTCTTTCCCCATTTAACACACAAACACATCAAAAGAGCAGCCAAATCACTTGATGGTTTTAAGGGCCCTGTTGACTGAAAAAATATATGTTTTTTTTTCAGAAAAAAATGAGTTTTTTTTTGTAAATTAAAAGACTCTAAACAAGCGGCGGGTATCAATAACATTTTAATTGTTTTCTATTTTTCCTTAATCGTTTTTTTTTTTTAATTTGGGTGGGTGTATGATTTTAGGTTGTTTATTTTAATTGAATTTGTAACTTAAAACAAAGTCGTTTAAAAGAAATTATTATAAAGTGTTGCCAATCAAGCGCGAAATTTAGTGCTTCGAATAATTAACACTCTTACCCTCCTCTATGCACTAATGTTTTAATTAATAATGTCACGTTTTGTTTTTAAGGTTGACTAAAAATGGTATATTTTTTTTGGTTATAATTTTAAAATTGATATTGTTTTTTAAGTTAAATTATGCCAAAGAAGGGAAGACATTGGGGAAAATGGAAAAAGCAGGCAGTTATTTGGTAGCTTTTTTAAAATTTTTTTCCTGTTTCCTAAGAGGGTGGAAAATATATAATATTGAAACATTTTAATTTTCACTTAAATCAAGAACTATGTGATTTGCATATTAAAAAGCTTAAGTGAAAACTAGATAGACCGTAAAAATTGGGCAAAAAAAATAAATGTTTTTTGATTTTAATTTATGTTTATTCGTCAAAAATTAATTAATATTTTAATTTTTTTAATATTAAAAATATAATAATTATCTCTGCAAAAAATATTATTTTTTTTAATTAAAAATCAAAAAATTTAAAGAGCATCTGATTTTTGATTATGGACTTCATTTGACTCTCCGATTTTTTCTCGTAACTGCTTTTTTAATTAAAAATTTGAAATATTTTTAATTTGCAGTTTTTGAAAAAATATTTAAATAAAAGAAAGTCATAAGTACTTAAGACCCGTTTCTATATTTTTTTCTTGTTTCTTAAGCATAAAATAACTTAAAATATCCCTAAATTGGCAGAAGCGTTAATCAATTAGGCGAAACTTACAAAAACTACAGAAAATAAATTTTTCTAAATATTCTTGCCATACAAATCCAATTATCAAAAAATGTTAAAAACACTACTTTAGTAATAACACGCAATCTTTGGACCAAATACCTCAGGGGGAAATAAAGGTAAATTTGCCTTTAACCCAACAATCCTTTTCACAAGGTTTAAAAAGAAAGGTCTCTTAGAGCTTCTATTTTGATTAGCACATAAACAGGACTTATTATATACCTTTCCGACCACCAACAGTTTTAAAAGCAAATCTCAAAGAAAAAACTATGGCCAAATATTGATACAAACATAATTTAGGAAATAGATAAAACTAGGGGTTTTAAATGCAGAAGAATGAATGTCAGGGAAACATGACCTTGTACACATCTCTTAAGTGATTGGGAAATACACAGAAAAAATTGAATTGTCGAATCAGTTACGAATTTCAGAGAATCGGTAAATATTTTGTCTGGCTGAGGACCTACAACTGAAATTGTAAATTTGAACAAATAATTTTGCAAGAATTTAATTGAAACAAGTAAGAGTGCTATATTTGGCTGTGCCGAATCTTTTATACTCTTCACATTGGCCTTTGAAATCCCAAACTTTTTTTCATTTTAATCAATTTTTCAATATTTTCATATTTTTAAAAAGGGGTTGGTGTCATTTTTTAAAGATCCACGGATGACAACGGGGAAGTTGTAGGGGCTTTTATCCTAATTTTTTCAAATTTTGTATGGCGGTGGATAAACTAATTGGGGTCGGTCATACATAAATTTTGTATGGCAACCCCTTTAGAGCGTGGAGATAGGGGGTTAGTATGTTTTAGTAATATGTTTGGGAGAAGAAACTTATGGGGGTCGGTCGTACACTTTATTGCTCTAAGGCCAACTCTGAAGAAGTTGTGGGCAGTTTCATTTAATTTTTGTAAATTTTGTATGGCAACCCCCTCATGGCGTGGAGATAGGGGGGGTGAGTATATTTTAGGAATATGTTTGGGAGAAGAAATTAATGGGGGTCGGTCGTACACTTTATTGCTCTAAGGCCAACTATAAGAAAGTTGTGGGCATTTTCACATAATTTTTGTAAATTTTGTATGGCAACCCCCTTAGGGCGTGGAGAAAGGAGGTAAGTATACTCTAGAAATACGTTTGGGAGGAAAAACTAATGGGGGTCTGTGATACATTTTTTTCCTTTACGGGCGACTCCGGGGAAATTGTAGCGGTTTTTACCTTATTTTTTAAAATTTTGTATGGAAACTATGTCAGGGGCTGGGGATAGAGAGTAAGTATGTTCCACAAATATGTTTGGATGGATAAAATAATTTGGGTCGGTCTTACATTTTACCTTTGTAGGAGAACCCTGGAAGCCGTAGGAGCGATTTTAAAAATGTTTAAATTAAGCTTTGTATGGCAACCCTGTTATATGTATGAACACTAATACTAATAAAATTTTTGTTTTGGTTTTTTGCTTATATCTCGGTCATTTATTGGGCCATTTTGCTGAATTTTAATACCGATTTTTTCGCGACTATCTCTGACAGTTTAATACCACTTACGGGTCTATGCGATATCAGGGGGCTTCAGAAGGTTGATTTCAATCATAACACGGACAGACGGACATCGCTAAATTGGCTTCCCTATCTATAAGAATCCAGAATATATATACTTTATGGGGTCCCAAATGGATAATAAAGAAATTACAAACGGAATGACAAACTTATATATACCCTTATCACTTATGTGAAGGGTATAACAAATATATTATTTATGATGCTTTTGCCAGACCAGACTAAACAGATTAAGAATGTAGCAGCCAGAGATTTTTCTGGCGGGTTTTGAAGGATTTCCTTTCCCGGTAAACTAAATGAGTAGCAGAGTTATAAATTGTTATTGTTTTTGCATGTTTTTTTGGCTTCTTTAAAAAATTTAACAAAAAAATTTTTTTAACTTTAAGCTTCTTTAATAAAATTTTGTATTTCGACCTTAAGTATTTGACCACAAAAATTTAGCAAGAAAAATTTACTTAAGACTTTTCCATTAAATATTAAATTTTTTTATTTAGTTGAACTTGTTATAACTTGATTTATGTGCTAAATCCATTAAGCTGTTAACAAGGTTCGATAGTTGAATGTTTAATTGCTATTTTCATTGCGTTTGAAATCTATATTTTTTCCCTTTACCAGCCGAGTAATGAATGCCTAACACTCACTTATCATTGGCATCACTTAATGGCCCCTTCCGTTTTCCGGTTATAATTTTTCGAACATTTGCAATCTTTTCAATTTCAGCAAGTCAATTCGCTTAGTTTTTTTTCTTGAGTTTGGCAAACGTTTCAGCAATAATTTAGACTTTAACGCCAAAAATTCTTATTGAAAACAAAAAAAATTAAACGAGAAATACTATAAACGCCTACCAATTACAAATCTATTTTTATTTTATTTCATTTTATTATAACATGCATAGTTAGAAAAGATAATCTGTTTAAACAACTTCCGTTTCGTGCGTTGCTTTCAACTGCAAATGACTGTTGCTTGATATATGGCTCTTACCCCAATAGTACCCCCAACCCCGTTTTGGTCTAAAAGTAGGCAAACAAAAGTATTGCAAGTTCTTCCAGCTAAAGGTAAAAGTTAAAGATATTAAGGCTTTTAATATTTAGAGTGAGAATTATAGATGATTGCCACTTAAGATGGATGATGATGGCAAATGGGGCAAAGGAAATGGATAAATGTTAAATTCTATTTCCCTTTTTGTACATTCTTTGTCTGGCTTGGCCAAGTGTATGAATTTAAGTAAAAAGGATTTAGTTGTTTGGACATAATTGTAGGCAATTGTATTTTTAAGTCATGTATTGTATGTTGATTTTAAGAAAAAGTTTTCGAAACACTAAGTAAACGTAGAAATATTTTAGAAAGTCAACAGACTATAGACATTTTTGTAGACATAAGTTTAATTATTACAATTGGCAATTTGGATAAAACTAAGGAAATAAAAAAAATTTAAGGAAATTTTAAGATGTTTATAGCAGCTAAGTTTGTGTTTAGTTCATGATGTGTTTCAAAAAGAAAAAAACTCCTTGAATCAGTTGTTTTCCGAACAAAAAATAGTCTATTTGCAAAAACTTATTTCTTTTTGAAGCAAGGCAGGTCTAAGGGGGAGTAACATTAAAATTCCTCTTACCCGATGTCCATAAGCTTCACCTTCTTATGCAAAACATTTAAGTTTGCGGATAAAAAACAACTCTAAAGGAGAGGGGGGTGGAAATAATTTTTCCTGATATTTTCTTATTCCCATTTTTATCCCCAAACTAGATACGAGGTTTGGGTATTATACGTTTCCCCAGATATTTGCTACGCTTAGTAAAAACCGTTAATTAAAGGTTGAATCAGACGTGACTTAACCGTAACGCCATAGCCGCACCTATTGAAAATCCAACTGAAGTCTAATAGAATCCAATTAGAACCCAATCGGAAACCAATTGCATTTTCAATTATTATGGCTATGGCGTTACGGTTAAGCCACGTCTAATTCTACCTTAAAGCATTTTCGTCCGTTTGCCTGGCTGGGGGTTCATTATTGAAGTACAGGTGGCAGATTGTATATCCCCCGTTCAAATGCCCTCCCAAAATAAGCAGTTTAAACCATAACTGCTTTAAATATTTTTTAATCTCTATAAAGTTTAGATATCACTAGGATTCCGCTATGGCCAGTCTATAATTTACCAGGAAGGTTTAACTCCTGGAATTTACATTTAATCGCATAAATTGCAAACAAACAAAAGCAAACAAATATATTAGAATGTGCGTAATCCTTCTTTAAAGAGAAATGGTCCTACTAAAGTTTTGTAAGGATTAGTTCATTATTTAATGTCTCTCCCATAGCAGGCGTGAAATCAAGGTAATTCATAGTACCCGATATACGAAACCCACCTTAAGGCGGCTATCGGCAAAAGCTAGGCGCGGCGCCTTGATGTCTCTTAACTTAATACACATTTGTGAGAACAGAAAAAAACACTAATCAGTCTTCTTTTGGACTTCAAAAGGCCTGATTAAGTAATCGCTTAATGTTTAAATTACACTAATAACAATTTGAAATGAACAATTAGAGTCTGCACCTTAATAGAAGATACACATACCATTGCAAATGCCAATCTATTGGGTGCCTACGCCTGCCTTAAAATAAATTGTGGGATATTATATAAGCGGGCTTGACCGACTATAACATTCTTACTTGTTTCATATAAAGCTTGCAAAAAGTAAGTATGTACATATCTGTATATAAGAATATTATTATCTTTTAGTCCAAGGTATATTCAACAAGGTAGGAATAACTGATCAGCTGACTTCTATTTCCGCCATATGATTTCTAACTTAGCTTGGACACTTGTTTATGTTATACAATGGTTGTGTATACTGTGTGTATGTGTGTTCGCTACATTTTCGACAACCAAGCTGGAATTAGCAACAACAAAATACATGCTGAAATTTTACAGGAAGTTGTTGTTTTAGGGACGTTCCCACCTTCTTATTCCACCATGTTTTAGTCCTTGGTTCGCTTGAGTCAGATCAAACATGTTGCGTTTGGTGGATCGTTTGATGGTCTGAATGGTTATATCTACTAAAGCTGCTTAGTCCGTAGAACTAAAAAAAGACGCTTACCACACAGAGATAAAAAATTTCCTATAATTTTTGAATACCAAAGTTTGCTTCCCCACCTGAATTAACGTTGCAAAAGCTTATTTATTATCTTCTATATAAAAAATGAACCAGATTTTCCATGGGACCAAGTTTCTTACTCCTAATTGCCAGCTCGTAAAAATGTTAAGCTCGTAAATATATTAAGGATTAAAATCCCACGTTATTTACTTTCAAATGCAAAATTAAAGTTCCATTTAAAGAAAAAATTACAAAAAAATAGTTAAACTTCTTGTTTATAGTTCAAAACGCCATCAGCTGCTTCATTCCTATGTATGAACAGCTGTCAAAATGACACATGAAACAACATTTCTTTGGTGCAAATGATAAACTTGAGCAGTATTTAAAGTTTTATTTATATTTTTTTTCTTATGAAGAACATGTTAACCATAATACAACTTATCATTTTAAAGTTTTTTCTTTTTTATAAAACATTTTCGTAACACGACGAAGATTTTCTCAGGCATTTGTAACTCATATGGTTTGTTTGGAAAGTTTTTAAGATGATTTCTTTCTTTCTTTGGCATTTGTTAAAAAAATTATTAACACTTTTTAAGAATTTGTATATTTTTGTAAGACAGTTTTTGTTTTCTTGGAAAGAAAATAAAAAAACAAAACTGCAAGTTAAAAGCGAGATATAAAATATATTATATTAAGTGTCAGTATTATTCTCTGGAAATGATGTTTTAAAATAGAAAATAATATTAAAACTTAATAAGATATAACAAAAACTATAAAAAATATTTTTTTTTAATTAAAAAATTATTTAGTTTAAATGCAAACATTTCTTTTTTTATGTTATTAACAATTTCTCTAAATAGTATTTCTCCTCAAGCCCTAAGTTATGCCATGATTTTTGGCTTTTCATGCAATCCAGAAGTATGCTTTACAAAACATAGGAAATCAATGCTCTTAAGTGTTTGTTAGTGCTTTGTTGCTGTGATTGTGTAGTGTTTTAAAGTAAAAACACACCCGTAAGTGTTTTATTTCTTAAACACATGATAACAACTTCAGCAAATACATACGTTTTAGTTTTTAAGAGCAGAAGAAAAAGAAACAAACTTTTCTATCTTTTACTGACTTGTTTATAAATATCCTGGGCAAAGGAAAATTATGCTACATATACTTACAGGTAAACTTTCTTGTAAAGTTTTTCTTTTTTACTTCTGCTGCGTACTTTGGTTGGTCTTGGCTCTGTCATCAATGTCTTGCGGTAGACGTTCTCCCATATAAAACCAAGACGTACAAACGTTATTCAATATGAAAAGCAGGGTTGCGTGTGAATTATTAAAATCTAATAAACCACAAGATTTTATATATGACTTGAGCATAAATATGTTAACACACACTTGTACATATGTATGCATGTTTTGCTATTTTAAGTACTAAAATGTTTAAAAGTTTTCTTTGCCTTTAGTTTTTTACAAAAACAAGGCGGCCAAAACTATGTGGTTTCTCCATGTAAATACTTATGTGTGTTTGCTCGTAAATTGCTTAAGGATGTATGTATGTGTGTATAGGATCTTTACTATATTGAACCTTAAATTAAGTTTGAACTTGTTTGATAATAATTTTCCTGTTTACACATTCTTACCTCCAACCACTACATCCGGATATTTCAACTACAAAAACACATACAATATGGTGGTGGTATGTGGTTGTATTGGTGTTGTTTACTTAGGTGAAGTTTAATTTCCTTCTAAACTATTTATATGTTTTTATGCCTTGATTGGTGTTGCTCTATAAATTGTCTTCTTTTTGGAGGGTTTAAGTTTTTTATTTGATTTCGTTAAAATTGAAAAAGGTGAGAAAATCTTGAGATTTCAATAGGACTTTTAACACTTGTCCGAAGAGGAGTTTAGGGAAAGTTGAAAAATTTTCATATTCATAAGTTTAATGAAATAATAAATAAATTTAAACTTAAGAATAAGTCAAACAAAGAAAGGACTTCGAAAGGACTTCGTGCAGCTCGCGCAAAAATTAGGTCGCTTTCAATTTCATCGATTTCTATAGAATGTACAAGAATAATGAGGAGAGGACGGTGAGTTATTTTTAAGCTAATCGCAGGCGCTGTCACCTGTCACCTGCCTAATTGTTCCGTGACTCTTTTGCCTTAAAATGTGGGGTTACTGATTGTCATTACAATCTCCAGGCATGGAAATCTTTACGTTCTGCTTGTTATCAAAATACTTCTTAAAGAAACTAAAGAACATTTGTAAGTGAAAAACTGTTAACGAAGTATATTTTACCCCAACCTCTGTTGCTCTGACTTTAAAAAGAAGACATGACATCTCTATTTAAAAAAATCATTGATATTACTTAGCCCTTTAACTATGTCTTAAATAAGTCTTTGAGTTTTAAGCTTCAACTTTTCATTTTTCTATCACGTTGTCTTTGCTTTCCTTTTGTATTTTAAAACAAACGACATAATTTAAAAAACTTTTTCATTAACACACCAACCAACTAACTAACCATGCAGCCAGTCGACCATCATATAAAATATTTATTAGCAAATTTTATTAACCACACATTACATTTTTTCTTTTTTTTTTTTTGCTTTAGATTGTCCCAAACACTTTGCTTTTAAAAAAGAAAAACTTGAACTTCAATTTAATTTTTTTAAATTTATTTATGTGTTTTGTGCAGTGTTTTGTTCTTCTAAGGACTTTTAAGCAGGACCGAAAAAAAACACACACGTAAACATGGTCAAAGCTAAGGCTGCCAAAACACTTCATCTATTTTTTAGCAAAAAAAAAGACTGTTAATTTTTTTTCTTAAACAATTCTTTGCAAAACTGCATGACAAAAAACGCATAAAACTACTTTCTGGTGGTGGGTGGTTTTTATAAAATTTTTTAATTCAAGAAAAGTTTTTTATTTATTTAGAAAAAATAACAGACTTACAGTAAGTAAAGACAGCATTTGAAATTTTAAAGCAAAAAAAAAAACTTTTTTAACATAATTTTCATTTTAGATTAAAAGCAGCTAAAACAAAGATTTTTTTAAAGTTCAACCTGAATTTAAACTGCAATAACGTATGTCATTTAAAATATTTTAAGAGATTAAATTTATAGTAAAATTGAATACAAATTTTAATTTAAAATTTTCTGTAATAAATTTAAAAAAATTTTATATAGCAGTTTCAATTAAAAAGTTTAAAATACTTTTCCTGCTTATTTTTTTAAAATTTGTTTTCGGTTAATTTTAGTATATGATTTTTATTAATTTTTTTTGGCAGGCGATTCACATTTACCAGAAAGCAACAAACCACTGCGTGATAGAGTGTCTGGGTCTATGCGTGACATTTTCTTTCGAGCTCGTGCAGTTAAAAGGGTTTTATTCAATCTCAGCATTAGTAAGTCTCCCAGGCCTGATTGCACTTGTCTCTAAATGATGCTCCTCGACGCTGGCGCATCCATTAGCTAACTTTTAGCAACGTATACCATGCCAGGGTATTCCCCATATGCTGAAAAGTAACTAATATTCACCGATCCTTGAAAAGGGAAAAGCAGGAAACCCTAAAAGCCCGTTAGCTGTTTGTTAAACACTCATCAAGGTTATGAAGAGTATGATCAACTACCATCTCTCTAACTATATGGAGTCCAATAGTTTAATTAGCGACCGCCTCTACGGCTTTCGTAGAGGACGTTCTACGGCTTATCTACAGGCATTTCTGACAGGAAAATGGTTTACCTTCATTTATCATTTTGTTAAAAGTAAAATGGTGGCTCTTGATATTTTAAGGGCGTTTGATAGAGACAGGCACAATGAGCCTTAATTTGTATCGAGGTTTTTATGAGATCGGACATTTTGTGTTGTTATAGATTCGATCTCTTTTAATGACTTTAAAATTAGTTCAGGGGTAAGGTAAGCCTCCATCCTCTCTCCTTTTCTATTTCTTATCTTTCTTAGTTACCTTTTTTTGAGACTTCGAATCATATCTATTCCTTGGCATATGACAGCGATATATATCATTTATACCAATTTGACTACGGGCCTAACTTTCTTCAGATGGAATTGTCAGGCAGGGTATGAATGACACATTCAACGGTTATCTAATGTTTAACTCCGATTGTTGCCATGTGAAAAGGGACGATTTAAGAGCCCCTTAGACCCAACGTTTTCTTTTGGCACAAAAACGCAAAGTAGGTTATGTTGTATCGTCTGTTACAATGAGTGGTATAAATGTTGGGGGAGACAGAAACTCCTGATGTTTGGGGCAGGAAAATCCAATGTGATGTTTGTAAGAAGGTGCAATTTTCTGATGTCAAAAGAAGCATCCAAGTGTCTCTATTTCTTAAAATCGTCAAAAAATTAGTTTACGCCATCTGATCTTTTCAATATTTATACCACTTCGGATATAAATATAAGGAAGGGCTGGTGCTCTAAAGTCTATTTTAAAATAACTTGAGTGCTTATATGAACGGGGAAAGGAACTCAGCGGTGACGTTGAGGTATCCAACCGTCTTTGTTCACTGGAGCGTAGCTGTAATGTGGGGCATATATTACTCTACTCTATCACTACTATAATGGTATATGTTTTGACGAGATCAGGGAACTTGTTCCCTAAACCCTGGGCTTTGTGCAGGTTACGCGTCTTTTAGGAAGAGAGCTCCCATATGTGATCGACTGGCCAATGAATTGCACCACGCAACAGGCAGAATTCTTTTTTTAGTCACACAGTTTGTATGTAGAATGAACTTTCTAAAGATACATTTCCTGTCCCAGTTAATATCCATCAATTTAAAACAAATGTCCACAAACACCACTTGCTATCTCTTCTTCTTCCCGCAACCTATATTCCGGAAATCAACACAATGCAATCAATGTTATAGGGGCCATCCTCTGAGTGCTGGTTATAATAAAAAAATATAAAAAATTTACGAAAGAATTTTAAAGCTTTACTCACCATAATCAATGTGAATATTTCTGAAATGAATTTAAATTGAATAAATTACAAAAAAAAAAACTATGACCAAGTGTTACTTCAAAACAATAACAAAAAGTTTTTTTTTAGAAAAAGTTCTACAAGAATATCTAAGCTCCAATAGTTTTCTTTATACCCTTTTCAAAGTATTCTGTCTCATATCTTGTACAGTCCATCGGAGTCAGTTAAATGATGTGTAATCGTCTTATATACACTTGAATGCCTTTTGGCTTCTAATACTTTCGAAATATTTGCAAACAAACAAATAAACTCTTAATATTAGTTTGAATACAAAAGTAAACTTTTGTTTAAAGGGGGCAGGGTATAAATAGCAACAATTATAACAAGTAGTTACAACAAAAACAACAAAACGGTTATTTTCCCAAGTGACGAAATATATATGAATGTAAATATACAAACATACATGCAGATGCCAACAAACAAACCTAAACTATGTAAGTGTCTGTAAGTAAATATATTTCAAATAGGCTGACCTCAAAAGTATTTGCAGACGGACGAAAGGACGCATGAATGCATCGAAGGAATGGTTTGGTCGGACAGACAAAATCTTTCAATACCTTTAACTTAAAATTCAATGTAGTAAATAATATTTCTTTGTTTTTTTGTGAAAATGTAGCAGTAAAAAGGTTAGGAAAATGGTTTCTTATGATAAACTATTGAAATTGGGAAAATGTTGTATGAAATAGGAAGACCAACTAGACTTTCAATGGTACGCCTTGTAACTTAAGATATTTTAAAAGGTTTAGTGTTTGTGAAAAGAGTTAGAAAGCTTGGAACCAAAAAAAAAGCAATAGATTTTTTAAAGTAGGTTTGGTTAGCTCAGGTTAAGTTAGGAGGTTGAGCTGGCTGGTCTTGAAGACCTTACATAGATATTTTGGGTCCTTATTGTTACCAGGCAAATACAACCCGGTGATTTAAACCGCTAAATTGATGTTCTTATTATAACATCGCCGAATGAACACTTAAGAAGGGTTGCAGTCAGAGGGACGCCGTAGGGGGTATTGCCACCACTTTGGTGAATTTTAATGGTAAACGAGGTACGGTTTGACTCGAACGGGTTAAAAGAAGTGGTTTATGCGTGGTACTGGTGATGGGGGAAATGTTTGTCCACTACGAGCGAAATGATAAAGAATGCAATATCTGATCTGTTTGCTTGGGCTAAGGACAAGGGACTTAGAGCTAACCAAGAGAAGACGAAGAACGTTCTCTGCACTAGAAGGTACAAGGTGCCTGATTTTAACCTGCCGAGACTTGACGGAGTTATGCTGAGACTAGAGGAGAGGGCAAGATATCTGGGTATAGTCCTGGTTGCCTATTTGGGTAAGTGCGAATGCTAAAAAAATGTTAGGAAATCTCTGAACGCCCATTATACTTATCGGGAATTTCTTGGCTAGAATGGCCTAGAAGAGCTTGTTTAGTCCTTGTGAATCAGGTTTGCTTATGGCAGCGTCATTGATAAGGCGGCATTTTTGGGAAAGACGAAGATGGTCGGTTTTGATTAACATTATGGTCGCCAAACTTGATTTCGACACCTCACCCTCGGGTAGTGTTCCCGGAAAGGATCCGTGAAACTTTTTGAATGGGGTGCAGTTTTCGCTAATGGCTCGAACATGGATGTGGGCACCGGGGCTGGTTATATTGGATACGGAAAAGACTTATAAGCGGGTGCAGCATTTTCCAGGCTGAGATTTTAATGGTGATGGGGAATTGATAAGGGAGGATGAAAAAGGGAGAGGAGGTGTAACAATCTACGTTGACAGTCAGGCCGCAATCAAGGCTTTAGATGGATATTACGTCAAGTCCAGACTTCCCTTTGTGGACCGGGCTGAATTAGAAGTGCACTGCCATGCTGCCTAAATAGAGCAGGGGGGTTCTGAGGTGTGTGATTGGGATTCACATACTGCTCTGAGATGTCAGATACATGCCAAGTAAATTCTATAGGAATTCGCCGGACTTCTGCAGGTTGTGCAGGGATGAGGACGGACCAAGTACGGATTTTCTTAAATCTTTATCAAGTAGGAGTTCGTTACTTTTAACCTTACATAAACCAAAAATGATTGATTAAATTTCGAAACCCTATTTAATTTAAGCTTAAAAAGTGCGGATAATATCTAAAAAGTTTTAGGTACGATTTTGATTAAATTCAAGAATAAAATGCTTGATTTTAAAATGTATTTTTTCTTTCAGTGTAGCATTTTCTCCACATTGAGCATCTACATAGGCTTAGGATCCAGTTTCGCCCCTAGTAGCTTTATGTGTGTCTTAGGTATTCGAAAGGTATCATTCTATCTAGGTTTGATCCTTGGACAAATCTTTATATTTCTATAGAAGAGTATCAAGTTTGTTTTTCCGAGTTAACACACAACTTAACTCCCATTTTTGAGGAGTTCCTTAAAGAGCGATTCCAGCCGTTTTTATAGTTCTACACTCGCACGTATTATACTGCGCCTTGGAAGAGTCAATATTCATTTAATAACCGTTCAGTATGAACTTAGAGATTTATGTAAAATGATTTTAAAACTTTTCTTTTATTTTTTTCTTATTGTCGTAGTTGGTCACGTTAATTTAAAAAAACAGTTGATTATTTCTGTTTGTATGCGCCTGATTGTGTCGAAAACTTTAATTTACAATTAATTCAGGCGTGAATAATAAACCACAAGAAAACAAACATTCCACACACACACACACAAACACATAAATATATTCTTACTCCTTCTTATATGAATTTATATGAAAAGAAGTGAAAGTGTTTCTTACACACATTGTTCATTTTGAATACAAAATCTTTATCACAATTTACTATTAATTTTTCCATCATACCCAAGCAAAAGTTTACAAACACTTGATTTTAAATATTAACTCGTTTATAGAATTCCCTAATAAATTTATTTATAGAAAAGTTTTTTCTTTCAAACATGCAAGAGTGTTCTAATACTTACTTACAGGCAATGAATAATAAAATTTAAACTTTTATAAAGAAGAGAACCAGTAACATGCTGGAGTAGGAGACTTTAACCAATTTATTGTTTTCCTATTATATTGATCATACTTGAAAAGTCCAGCCGTGTTAGTACATACAAAAAGATTCTAAAGGACTATTAAGGCGACCAAACAATTGAGGTTTCATAGGAACTGTTTGGTTGTTATTTTATAAGTTTTAGGACTGGGAAGTATTTTGTGCTTTTGTGTGTTTAGTTTTGAGTATGTCTATGGTCAATTTCTAAAGGATATTGTTATATGAAAAGGATAACTGCTGTTCATTTTTTTTAAGCACGGACTAGAAGATAAAAGCTTTAAAATTTTATTTTTAATTGTAAACAAATTAAAAAATTTTAATTTATTATTAAATTCAATAGCATTAATTGACTAATTACATTGAATCTGCCACCTACGTTTTTCAAACACTTAAAATCATTCATAAAATCAATTATTTATTTATTCATTCATCCGTCAATCCCTCCAACCAGTTATGTCTGCTTCAACACCCTTTCAATATTTGAGAAACACATAAGCTACAACTACTAAGTTTAAATATGTTGTAGGTATTAACGTTAAAGCAATAGGAGATGTTTAGTAGGGGTTTAGAAAGGGAAGAGGGGAAGAGGGGAGTAAGAGAAATTTAAGTATAAAATCAAAATTCATTTGTTAACTTCCGTTTTAAACTGCTGTGCTACGATATGTTACATATGTCTGTCTGTCTGTCTGTCTGTCTGTCTGTCTGTTTAAATATGTTATTAGATATGTATGATGTTTAAATACAAGTATGTATATCTATCCTTCAGTTTGATGATGCCTGTCAATTTTGTAATTGCCGGAGATGTTGCAAATCAAGTTGGAATGTCAATAGACAGATAGATTGGATTGAAGTCAACTCAATTAGAAATCAATAGCGTGTGAATAATCCACTTAAAACAAAAACACATTCTCATAGAAATGAGAATTTTTAATATAAACCAACATTTAAACATTTTACTTATAATCTAAAAGGTCCTTTGGCAATAAACACACACCTAAACAAATATTGTTTAATCTAACAAATAAGTATGAATGGAAAGTATACAGAAGAATAAATTTATTTAAGTGCAATTGGTAGCAAACATTGACTTTCTCTTGTGCATTGATTGCATTTTGTTTGTTCATTCATATGTTGCATTAAAAAAAAGGCTCTAAAATCGAATGCTTCAACTCATAGAATCCTTTCAAATTCCTGTATCCTTCCGCCCGTCTGTCTGCTGCCACATTGCAATTGTTTACTATTAAATTTTTTGCACGTTTTCTATGCCATTTGCAATTTGCATTTATATTTAAACGTCTATCGTCTGTTTGAATTTTAACTAAAATATTAAGTCTGTCATCAAAAAATCGGAAAATTAAGGGTTTTGTATTAACCGAAACCATATTTACATATGCATGTTGCCTTTGGTTGTGTTGAACAAAGTATCGGCTAGGTGCTATATTATATTGAGTTCAAAACATGTTTGTGTATTTTATTTGAAATATTTTACCAAAAATATGCCAATTTATGGCAAATTATTTCTAGCATTTTTATAATTGATGGAATATTTGTAGGCACACATGCTACTAAATTGAAAAAGAAGATTGAAAGCAAAATTTATTAGTAAATACATAAAGAATAACAATTTTGAAGAATTGCTTTTAAATTTGCAAAAGGTGTTTAAAAAAATACAGTGGGTCCTTTAAACATGAAATAATATTTTTTGTTTTTTTTAAATTAAATATAAACAATTTCTAAAAAAGTTTTTAAATAAAAAAAATTTAAACAAAATGAAAAAACAATATAAAATTTTTTTTTAAACGTCATTAAAACATCTATTAAAATTGGAAGCTGGTTAAGGTGACTTTGAGAAGTTACGCTTATATGGATCCTGGTTGAAGTATAAATTGATTGTTAGAAATTATGAGCAAATATTTTCTTTTATATCAAAATTATTCGAACCACTAGGTATTTGTTTTGGATATCATTATTGTCCGAAATAGGTCTACTATGGGTAGGGGAACCATTTATTTCTAGGTTCAATTCAGATCGCTTTTTAGTTTCTATAGTCAAATAACCAACTACAGTTATAGCGATCAAACTAAAATCACTGCAGAGTCGATTAAAGCACGTTTCTCCGTCCATCTGCATATCTATATATTCTTGTAATTAAAAAACAGATCGAAAGCCTATAGTTGATTGAGAAAATAGATATTAAACAAATATAAAATTTTTTGGAGCGCCGTTAATCGATTTAAAACTAGATTAAAGAGGTAAAGATAATTTTAATATACTTTTTGTTGTTAGAAAATACTTAATTATATAGTTCTGCTCTGACTTAAAATATTTTTTTGATGAAAATTATTTAAAATTTCAAACCATCTTGAAAAATCAGTACAATCAGTCCAATTTTTTATAAGTCAGTACATTTCAGTACACAAATTTTTAGTCAGTACACCATATGAAAAATTAAGTCATTACGAATGGTCACCCTTACTATGAGGACCAGCACTATTTTAATTTAAAAACGATTAATGCTAAGTTACTCAGTGAGACGGTGAATTTGGTTAAACTTTTTGTTGTTATTTATTCAAGACTGCTCCATAATCTCTTGTTAAATTTCAGCAGCCTCGTCTTAGCAATTCTAGATATCCTTTTAAGGTTTTGAAAAAGGTAAACCGTGAACGGTTTCATCCGTTACACCAAAGAACAAGGTGCTCAGATATACTGCTCTTTTGTCATGAACAGCTGTCCAACAATTACCTGTTATCATCTCCAAGCAAGATTTTACGATTGCTTCTTATAAAGATCTCTCCATCTCCGGGTAATAAAATCTCCACATAATCGTCAACACTCTAAATGAAGTTGTAGAAGCACAGATATCCATGGCCCTGAACCTAGCAGCAGAGTCTATATTAACTACTATTGTAGAACTACAGCAATGCACGAAGGTCCATTTATCACGACATATGTATTTGCAACGAAATAAATCTCATGACATTTATTTTTTCGCAGTTTATGCAATGAAACTTGATTTTCGTTTATGAAAGCTTATGGGCAATTCCACTATGACGGGTTTGATTTTTTCACTCACACTTTTAATTAAAATTCAAACTTGTGATATAAGAAAGGGATACAGTTTTTAAAAATGAATTGTTTTCTAATGTTTTATTATAGACAAATAGTGAAAGGACATAATCTCTGCTCGTAATGGCCACTAGAAGACTGTGGCGGGTTTGACTTAACAAACTTTAATTTTAAGGTTTTTTTACTTTAGGATCGTATTGTATAAAATTTTATAGAGAACGCTTTACACTATTTTAATAGTATTTATTTTTCCTTAAGAAAATTTAACTGTTTCAGAAGTTGTTTACCAATCGATCGGTATGATTCATGGCGAGTGTTGGACTTTAATTTTCAGGAGTAACAGGCCTGAAATGAACCATTAACATGGAAAATAAACAAAATTTTAAGACAATTTTTTTTATTTTATTCTATTTAATTAATTTTATTTAATTTATTTAATTTTTTTAATTCAAATAGCTTAGGCTATCAACTCAAAAGTGATTAAATATATAATTTATTTATTTAATTTTAATTTATTTTTTTTTTGTTTAAATAAATTCATTTTCTAATTTTGTTAAAATTTTATTTTGATTTCACTGTTTGTTTCTAAACATTTTTTAAGATTTAAAATGTATTTGATTTATTATTAGCAATAATAAATGCCTTTTTGCATGCCATGGCATAATTCAAGAATTTATCAAGAGGCATTCTAAAACATATACAAATAAATGCACACATCTTCAAACATGTGTCTATATGTGTGAGTGGGTATGCCAAAAACCTTCTATCTTAGTATGTAAATATTTCAAAATAAATCTAAAATAAAAATAAAAATTGTTTGAAAGAAAAAAAAGTAGAAAGCAGAAATCAAGAATAAAAATGGCAACAAAATTTTATCAAATGTCCGGGACAATCAGACATTAGGTCCTATGACTCTCACATGCATATGTAAAGTTTTGGAAAGAAGATGTTTACACTACACTAGAAAAATTAATTTGAAAATTTAAATAAAATTTAAAAAAAAGTTAAGAAATTGTAACCTAAAAGTTATTTCAAATATTTTTTTAACAATGTTTACCTAATATGACCAAAATGCATAAAATCATATTTTAATGTAAACACTTCTATATTTCTCTTGGCTTCATTTCATTTGTTAAAATGTTTTGTTAAGAGAATTTAAAATTAATTTAAATCAAAGCTCACATAGGACAATATCAAAGTATGAATAAAAATACAAATATAAATTTAGAAATTTTTTTGGAATAAAAATTTTGTATAAAATTTCTATAAATTCAATTTGCTTTATTTTGTTATTTTTCAGCAGGCAAAAATAATCTTAAATAAAATAAGAAGCATAAGTATAGGAGAAATCATTTATATGCTTTGTATACTTTTGTAATTTATAAATGCATTTGTATGTTCAAGGACATAAAACTATGAGTGAGCGTGTGTGTCTGTTGATGTGCAACATTTAAGTTTTGGTCCTTTATAGTTTTGTATTTTTGTTTGTGGAAGAGAAACCCTTCCAATTTATTTATGAAATTAGAAACAAATATTACAAAAAAAATAGTAAAAATAATTTCTAACAGAAGTCACAGATTTTATTTGCAAGAAAAGACTGGAAGTGCTTGCAATGTGATAAGTTTTGCTATTTAAACTTATTTTATGGATATGTTTGCTTTCCTTTCACTTCATAGTAAAATTTCATCATTTTAACAGTTTAGAGTTCTAACCTGTTTAAAAATTTTAAAATCTTGAAACTCTTGACTATTTTCACAAATATAATATCTTCATATTTTTATATTTAATATTAGTAGAGTAAGTGGCCCATCTAAAAATGTTGTTCTGGTTCCTATGTTTATATGATACAATATGATCTTCTAATCACAAATTTTCCTTCTGCCATCCTGCATTAAGTTACAAAACCTTTCTGAATTTTATTTTCTGTTTAGCTTAAAAATAAAAAAAATTAAAGCCTTTAAAGACGATTTTTTAAAGAAAATCTTCTTAATTTCGCCACTACAAAAAAAACAGGAGTATACTTTTAGGGGTCAAAAAAGTATACAAAACCTGGACACCATTTCTTGGACCTTTTCAAAGTAAATCTAAAAACTCAAATTAAAAATACAACTTGTGTTTGAAGACCTACAAAAGCCAAATGCATTTGCTTTTATGCCTAGAAAATCTGCAGAAACAATCATAGATATGTTTGACATAAGGAAAAAAGGAAAATAAATATATAAATTACCTTTTGATAAATCTCAGCCATTCATTTGGATATTTTCATTGCTGTTTTAAAAGATCAAATCACAAAATACAGAAGAACAACTACTTATATGCAAAAATCCTTCGAACCATAAGAAGGATTTGGGTGTGTAAAATATACAACAGTTGTTTTAGGTAAAAGGACATGCTTGCCGAGCTTGACTGAAAAATCTATTTAAACGTAAATCAATCTTGGCAGCAACTATGGTCTTTGTCTTTCTCTAACTATTTTGCCTACAATAACTACTCAGCAGTATCAATATACACACACAAACCCACAGGCAGGAAGAAGGACATGCTCCCTTTTAGTGTTCTAAAAGCTTTGTGTTGAAGTCTAACTAATACTTGTATGGAAGTTTTCGTAAATATTTGTTTAATTGTTGAGAATTTATTTATTTATAGAAAAGATTTTCTTTTGTTTCAAAACATATTAAAAATATTGGTACAATTTCAATATGAAAAATTACATTTGTCATTATCATTGCTTTTGTGTATTTTGTGAAATTTATAGAGATTTTTCAGATTTTAAATTAATTGTTTCATTTAAGTAATTAAAGGCAGAAATAATGCCGAAAACATAAATATGTAAGCGATTGGACCAAAAGTATGCAACTGACTTTTATAATAATTTAATAGTTGCGCCAAAGCACATGCAACAGTTTTTTACTACTCATGTTTAAGCTTAAAATACGTAACAGGCAAAAAATACAACATTTAATATATTCTGTGTTTAGAAAGATGATCAATCTTGCCGTGTGGTATATGTTAGGGGAAATTCGTATAGTTCCTGTATTTCTATATTTTCTTCAATAGTCGTTTACTGCCTGTTATGTTTGAAATTTAGCTCTTTTAAACTTAAAGTCAAGTTGTTGGCAATTTTTGTAATAATCCCAAGTATGGCCAACATACCACCATAACAACTACAAACATGCAAGCAAAGAATGCAAAGCAGTGATATATCCTTGCACATAATAAGGTTTCATTTAAGGTTTAAAAAACCCCTTAACTTCCAGCAAACAAAGTGTTTTAACTTCAGCGCCTTTTCTCAACCACAAAGACTACTTTACTCACTTGCATTACAAAAAAAGTAACAATTTTCAATTTTTCACACTGCAAAGGGCAAAGAGGTATTGGCTGCTATGGAGGTTCCACTTAATGTTGTCACATAACATTTTCCCCTTAGTTGTTTAAAGCAATACTTTTGAGTAATGTATGTATGACTGCATATGTGTTCCTAAAACCAAAACAACAAACACTTTTGGTAGAAGAAACTACTACAAACTGCATAATAAAGACATAAGGATTTGTATCTTTGGCATTAGAAACAACAAATAGTTTTTAGAGTCGGTAACAGTCTTTTTAACTTGGCCTTTTGTTAAGACTTTGCTTTTAAAAACGACCCCTAAAAATGCACTACACTTTTGTGAGTTTTGAGATATTTGAGGTGCATTTAGAAAATGGGCTCTTATTTGTCCAAGATGAAAAGTTGTATTTGTTGCTGCAATGATATGACATTGTGCAACTTTTTTTTCTTGTAAAGACAATCCTAGTGCCTAAAATCTTTGTTAGAAAATCAAATGCAACAAAGCAATTTAGTCATAATTCAAAACTACAAACGACTCCTAGAAAAATTGGTCAAGAAGTCTAAGCTTCATCTCTGTTCTATTAACATGCAAACAGTAAAACTTAGCCACAAATCTTTTGCCAAGATTAGATGAGGGGGTCTTAAAAAGAACCATTCTTTTAATCTTTCATTCGTTCATTTATACATTTATTCCTTTATAATTCATTTTGTTTGCTAAATATGAATGTTGTTTTGTCATAAATCACATAAGAATTATTGGTAAACTCTAACAAAAATCTAAAATTAGTAAAAAAATCATTTTGAAATTTTAAATTTAACTAAAATGCAAATTTATGTATTTTTTTTTAGTAAAAAAAAATAATTAACGATAAGGAACTTGAAAACAAATCATATGCGTTATAAATCCTGCTCAGCAGCACTGCTTCAAGCCAAGTTAAGTTAAAAGTTGTTTTAATAAAATTAATTGAACCTTAAAGCTCAATGAAAATTTAGAAAACTTTAGTCAAAACTTACATGAATTTGATTTAAAACTCTAATTCTTCTAATTTTCTTGTTACAATTAAACACAAAAATATGTCTTAAAAAAGGCGTGAGGGAAGGCAACAGAGGCCACACAGAGGCTTTTCATGCTTTAATATAACTAATGTGTAGGCGTGTGACAATATTTTATTTTATTAGTTTTTGTTAAGTAACTATCACAACAGTGGATTTTTGGGGGCTCCAAAAGCCTGGTGGACCTTTTTGATACGGCTTGCTATATTTTCAGACAATAGAGGAATAAATCCTGCGACGCCCTAAAAGAAGAGAAAGAAAAGATAAAATCTACTACAGTTTTGAATGGTAACATTTCAGTAAATGGCCTAAGCTTCTCCACGGCCAATAAGGCTGTTAAACATTGTAGCTTGTAACGGCATAATGACTTTGCGAGGAATTAAGTTTCTTAGACATATAAGCTGCGATTATTTTCTGATCAGCATTAACCAATCCATAACTTGCTTGCATCACAACTATAATCTGAATGCCATAATATCGAGACTCTGTGAGAGCATTCCTTAACTGCTCAAATGATCCTTGTGCAGCCTGCGACCATAAGTTTTCATCTGCTATCGGGGCAACTAAAGTCCAAACTCTGCTACAAAATGACGGTACCATCCCGTCATGGCCAAAAATCTTCTTACCTCCTTAACATTTCTCTGCACGGAATAGACGACTTCCGCAAAAATCTTTTCTGGATCCGCCATAAGCTTATCATATCCGATAATGTAACCTAAATACCTAAACTGTTTAAAACAGAATTAGCTTTTTTGAACGTTTATGGTGAGACCAGCTTTCTTTAATTACTTTGCGTGACCCTCAAGTCTTTCTAACATTCTATGAAAATTAGGAGCTGTTACTAAAAATTGTATCCTTATGAACCGAGTATCAATTCCTATACTGCTGTGGATCTACCAAATTCATTTGTTTTACAAATGTTTGTGGGGCGTTACGCTTAAATTTGTATAATGGCCTGCCAGGAACAGCAAAAGCCATGACTTCTTTTGATTTCTCATCCAGCCTCACTTTCCAATACGCATCTTTTAAATCAACATCAGAAATCCAAACCATGTCTTAAAAACGAGATAGTAGACTTTTGACTCGAGGAATAAGATATGCGCACTTTTTTGTTAGACGATTTACATCCCTAGTATCCAGGCAAAGGCGATTTTTTCCCCTTTTCTAACCAAACTTCTTTCACTACAACATGTAGTGATTTTCTTATGTATAATTACCTCAACAGGTCGAGATAATGGATAAAACTTTTTTGTTGGTGTAACTCTTTGAACGTCAATATAATGCTATAACAATTCGGTTTCCCCAAGGCCAAGAACAGCTGATGATGGGAACTTTTTAATGACTTTGTCTATCGTATTTCGTCAGCCATTTGTCAAGTCGTGAATATCCAAATCATTTTTGGATTTAATTTCTCCCATCACTGCTAATTTAACATTAAACAAATACATAAATATAATTTTTTTTTAATTTTAATTTAGTTTTTAATGATTTTTAAATTTGTTTAATGTTAAATAAGCAGTGGTGGAGAAAGTAAAATCCCGAAATGATTTGGAAATACACGATTTGACAAATGGCTAACGTAAAAAGTAATAAAAGATGAACAAACAAACAAACGAAAAATAAATATTTGTTTTAAGAAAGTCAGTTAAAACATAATTATTCTTAAAACTTCTATTAAAAAGGTAATAATGCCTTCTATGCGCTTCTCAAAATTTCAAAGACCCTCTGTGTTAGCGTTGCAAACATGGAATTTTAAAATAAAATAAAATTTCACATTCGCCGGCTGAAAAAAACTTAATATTTTATATCTTTTCACTCTCGTAAATGCCACGACAGAAAATACCAACCAAACGTATTTGTTACCAGCATTTCACACAAACCCAAATTCTAAAGTAGTTTTTTCTTTTGCATTAAATTTCCCGCTGGCTTCTTAGATTTTCGCCCAAGAATTCAGTGCTTTATCCACACTCGCTTCCTAATAAAATTTTCCTATTTTTATTTAACTTTTCACTTTCTAGTTTCCTTTTTGCTCTACAGCAAATAACACAATTTTGTATTTTTTAATTTCCCAATTAAAAACTACACCGTCATTTATACTTTGAAAAGTTAAGTCACGTTCCGCTATTAATTAAATCAAAAAATTAAAGAAAATAAAAATATTTAAATTTAAATATTAAAAAAAAACCCTAAGTATAGTTACAACAAGCAGTGAAAAAAAGCAACAAATTATTTAAAGTATGAAAACAATATTATCTTCTTTTGATCTCTTTTTGGCGTTACAATGCTTCAAGCTGGATATTATTTGTTTTTAATATTGAAGTGATGGTGATCTGTAGGCGTACAACCTTTACTTTTCCCATATATTCGAGAAATTATAAGCAGGCCTACATGCATACATATGTCATCGGTGTAGGCGAGGCTTTTGAAACGCTTGTACATGTCCCATGCGATGCGGTCTATTACGTCAGCTGTAACATTATAGCCAGTTGAACAGCAGCGGGTATAGAACAAGGTCTTTAAGTACTTTTATATTCACACTGAAATATGCACCTTGAGTTTTTAAAAAGTTCGGTTGTTTAACTAGAAACTTTTCGGCATTTAAGCGCTTGCCAAATGCCCTGGAGATGAAGGGTATCCAAAGCCTTTGTAAAATTAATAAAAATATGGCGGATGCTGGGCAATCATACGCTGCTGTTGAAATAAATGATGCAAAGGATATGCGCTCTAGATCCGGCTTCTTCGTTAACTTTGTTCTTATTGGACATAGATGTATTCCCCTTTAATTTTCTTAATATATTAGTTTTATGATCAATTCTATATTAAGTTTAAATGGTAGCAAAAAGAATTTAAAAAACTCTCAATACTGGTTTGTATAAGTTTTGCGGTGACAGCGGAATTGGCCTTACATGATTATACATCCCGGGGGTCTTGACATTTTCTACAGCCTTGTCATTTTCTAAATCGAAAATATGGTTTTTGCTTTGCATATACACCGAAAAGTTGTGTCGTGATTAAATGCTAGCTGCATGCGGGTATAAAAATCGGACTATATTGCTAATTATAGGTTCACAGATGATGCTATCCCAACTGCTAAATCCTTTAGTGCATTCCTATTATATCGATTGCTACCATCTTCGTTCTTGAACATCAGAACTTCCCCGCCAATAAGTAATGATAGTAAAAATCCGTAGCTGGCTTCAAAAATATATTTAGCTCGGCTAGTGTACCGTCACCTGCTTTGAAAAACCTTCTCTTTATGTAAAAGAATAAACAAAAAATTGTCTAATTTTATATCAAGTAAAAATATCCTTTAAACTAGCAAATTTGCTTTAAGCGAAAACAAGTGATTCAATGCTATTTAAAGCTCAATATCCAAACATTATTGTCACCTTTGTTGCCCTTTAAAAAAAATAAAAAATGATCTCTTGGTCACACATCTTGCTTTTTTTCCTTCTTTTTAATTATAAGCAAATAATTTGCCTGTTGTCTTTCAAAGATTCCTGTAATGCAGGACAAAAAGAAATGTTGGCCAAAACAAAAGGCGAATATTTGTTGTTGACACAACCGCGTCACATGAGCAATAAACATATAAAGAAAAAAGAATCCAATTTAATCACATTTTAACCCCAATTTGATACTCTTCTTTAGTTATTTGCAACATGCCAATGTCGAGTTGTCTGCATTATTTTGTGGCATGTACAAGGAAAAAAAAAAAAAAAAACTAAAACAAAATCAAGCAAACCAAATAGGAAATTTATGTGAATGTGAGTGCATGCTATAGCAGAAATACCAAAGCCATTAAATTGAATTCGAATATGGTGCATAACCCAGCGAAACATTTTAAGAGTATTATTGTCTTAGTCTATAGAGGATCCTTGAAATGTTGCAAGTTGATTTTTTAACATCTTTTTCAAATTATATTTTTATTGATTTTTAGTTTCATATTTGGTTTTGTAGTTCTGCTCTAACTTTTTCGCTGGGTTAGTTGTCCTTTACTGCCTGTATTTGTACATATAACAAAACAAGATACTGATACCATGTAACCATTTCTCTATTGAAAACCATTTACCAAATTTTTTTCCGGGTTGATGGAAAAAATTCCAACATGTATTAATACTTTATAGAGGATTTTTAAGCATGTGAAAGAGTCAAGTGCCAAAGCAATTGATTTACTGCACTTTGTTTGCCAAAAATTAATTGAGTTGATGACAAGTCCAATTGATTTATGCGGGACGCAAATGAGTGCGACTGATGGAGAAAATATGTACTTTGGCAGAAAAGTAGCAAAAAAATGTAACTAAAAAGAAAAGAAAAAAAAAATTAAAAGCAAAAACAGAAAAATTATAAAACAAATTCAAACACAGATCACTGCCATTTGAACACTTAAAGGCTGCATATGAAATGGGTGCTTCTGTAGGCATGTTTTCCCTTTTTTTTTTAAATATTTACTGCAATAAAAATAAATTTATTGAAGTGCAATAATTGCAATTTGTCTGTTTACATTAACACTGTTTGGTTTTGCTACTTCTCCTTGCCACTCAATTTAACCACTTTTATCTTTTCAGCAAGTTTTTTTTTTTCAAAATATCTTTTAAAAAATTGAGTTTTTTTTTGTCAACATTAAATAACATTTTACGGAAGTGTTTAAATTTGTTTTATTTCTATTTTGTGTAATCAGTTCAGTTTTTAATTACATATTTGTTTAGTAGTTTGGCTTAGAAAGAACGTGTCTAAATGAATTGTGTATGAATGTTTGTCATATGTATAGACATATGTTTGTGTGTTCGAATTTCATAACATTGTTTGTTTGTTGAATACAAATTTTTTTTTTACAAAACATTTATTAGTTTAAGATAATCGCTTAATGGAAAAGCTATTAATTAATTCAGCGTCATTTCTTAAATTTGTTAGAAAAATAAAATGTGAATTATTAACAAGCCGCAGTTATATAAATAAGATTTTTTTTAATAGCAATAATTAGATAATTTAACACTGAGAAAAATGTTTGCCAACATTTTTATAACTAAAAAATTATTTTAAAAAATTTTAGCAAAAAAAAATTGATTTATAACTTTTTTAAACAAGTTCAACGAGTTTTATGAACCCTTCACTTTAGAAAGAATATTAAAAACTCGCTACTTTTTATATGAAATGCATTACAAACGTTAGTTTAGTATAAACTTTTATACAAAATTCTTTTGCAGCAGATTTCGAGTTTAAAGAAAACTAAAAACTTAATAAAATTGGCCTTTTGGTATCGTAGATACTAGAGACCTGCATCAAGTCCTATTTCAAGCTAATTCAAGAGCCGCATTATTTTCTAATTCTTGTGTTGTTGTGCGGTTAAACTATTTAAGTGCTGTAATGTAGCGTAGCTGCCACAGTTTCTTTGATGCAATGTAGTGTAGTTAAGAATCAGGAGTGGTGTCATGCACTGTTGTTGATACAACTTAAATACTGTCATGATGTGTGGTCGATAAAAAAAATTACCGTGATGATGTGTGGTCAACAACAACAAAACTGTGTGTATTACACACAATGTTGAATAGAAACATAAACAAACATATATACAAGCAGGCAAAACAATATAAAATTCATACGTAATTACATTACATTACATACATACATAAAAAATCAACCCCCGTTTTAAAAACTAACACACCAGGAACATCCCGTCAACAGTAAAGTTTCGAGATGAATTGATATTGAAGTGTGTGATCATGATGAATTGATGTGCCGTTGTTGTTTACTTATTGTGCTTAAGTGTGAATATATTTTCTATTTAAGTTAAGTTGAGTAAACATAAGAGATGGCGAACAATACAGCACAGCACTTATTGTTGTGTGTGCACACGTAAGGTATATTAAATGAATTGAAAATTCGAGATGATGCCTTATTTAGTGTCGTCTTGAGCTGACCACTAGTAGATACCCTCTCACACGGTCCGATTCAACTAAGTTTTTTTCTAAATGCAAAAATTATAATCAAAACACCTCGTAGCTTAAGGTCCCCAATTATTGTAGTTTTCGTAGTTAAGCGTTTCAAAAATGTCAAAAAATTTATCCACTTTTATAGGGAGGGTACCACTACCCGTGCTCATATCCCAAAAAAATGTTGCGTATTTAAATACCCTAAGATCCGGTCAGTTATTAAAAAACCAAAATAATTTTTAACGAATAATTTTATTTTTCCAATTAAATATTTACGCTTATATTCGAAAAAATTAAAGTGGAATTGCTAAGCGCTTATTTGCCAGATGTTTATGGCATAGTTGTCATATAAACCCTTAATAGCCCTACTTTCATTTTTATGAATACGGGCGTAAATATTTTATTGAGACATTAAAGTAATTAGTTAAAAACCATTTTGTTTTTTATTAACAGAGATAAATAAAAAAATATGGAAATACTTTTTCTGTTAAATAAGAACTTAAACTTCAACTGTGTGGTCTCAGAATGGCAATTAGGTGTCGGGTTCAATGCTAGAGTGGGTTAATAATTTTTGTATTATTTTTTTTTCATTTGTAAATTAAATAAAATTAGTTCTTAATTAATTTAAAAATAAATAAATTAATAAATGAAATATTTATAAATAAATATAAAATACATATATAAAAGAAAATTATTACAAAAAAATTTTAAATAAAATATCTCTTCTAATTTAGTTAATATTTTGAAATAAATTTTTAATTGTTAACATTAAATTTTTAATTAGAGAAAATTGAATTTAAATACCATTAACGAATCGTTTCCTAATGGAAAATTTATAAAATTTTTATTGAATGTGTATCAAAAATTTTTGTTTGAAAATCATTTTATATTTTTTTTCTGTGTTTGGCCCCAAAACGTGGTTTTTGACTTGAATTGGCTCTGACAACAGGCAAACGACAATGGCTAAAACAACTTCTCATTCTCTTAGAATTCTGAGCATATTTAGTATATTTTTTGGAATTGAAAATGAATATCGTTCAAATTACAAACGAAATGACAAACTGATATACCCTATACGGTATAGGCTATACCCTTATCTCTATGGGAACGATATATTACGATATTTACGTTATGGAAATACAGTGAACTCGCGGAAACGTGAACTAATTTTTACCAAGGGTGTTCATGTTTTCGATTTTGTTCACGTTTCTGATTGGATATGTTTTAATTATTTTCTAACGAATTTAATTTTTTTTATCAATTTATTGTTACTAGTTCAAAAACATCCAAATCTAGTCAAAACTTAACAACGCTTTAACCCGAAAAGTCCAATTTAAAATTTTTTGGGTAATACATAATTGACTTATTAATCTTACCACAAAAATCAACCTTTTGCAAATAAAACTATGTATATCGCTTATAGATCCTTTTATTGCATAATTCGGGGTCTCCCAAAACTAATAAAATTAATGTAAACAAACAAAAAACCTCAGAAAAAACTGTTCACGTTTTCAAGCTTTCAATGTTTGTTCACGTTTTAGAGTAGTTAATGTTAAATAAACAGTGTTCACGTTTCTGGATGTTCACGATTCTGGATATTCACGTTTCCGCGCGTTCACTGTAGTAAAAGAAGAAAAAAATTATAGCGAGTCATTAAAATTCTCATTATTTTAAAAATATTTTTGTACTCGTGCATTTTTCAAAATTATTTGTTTCATTAATACATATTTATTAATCTCTTTACTGCCCCGTTGAAATTGTAACACAAAACCAAAGGTATTCATTCACAAGTTTATTTCCGGTATTCGTTTGATATTGTAATGGTGGTACCATTACTTTATTGTTGTTGTTGCTTTGCACTACTGTTAGTGTCACCAGGTGTCAAATACCACAAAAATATTAAAAACATACAACATAAGTGCATAAATAAAAAATAGTAAACAAATTTGAAAAAAAAAATAAAACAAAAACCCATAATAAAACTAAAAACCTGAACATTTGTAAATACGTATAAACAACACGTTAACTTATACACAAATATTTTGTATTTGAATTGGGTCTATTGGTAAAGTAAATAAAGCCAGTTGTTAGGTACTTGTTCGTTTTGGTGAACATGGCCAAAAAAAGGACAAAAAACGGAAATAGCCGCCAAACGGATGCCACCAAACGAAGCAAATGATTCATTTCCGATGATGAGTCTGCGGATGCCAACAAAACAAAACGGTGACACCAAAATATTTTCAAAGCACCGTCTATTCAATAGTCAACAGTCATTTTTCGTTCATACTCTTTTTCAATTCTCATAGGCAATAAGGTATAATTTTCCAAACATACATGACATTTCACAGCATGACTTACAAAGTATGTATGTGGTTGCATTGTTTGTAGGCATAAATTATACAAATATCCTTTCGCTGTGTTTGCATGTTATTGATATTTGGCCGTGATATGTGAAATCAAACATCAGCAAAATTCAAACAGAGTGACAGTAAATTTTAAAAAAAAAGCTCTCTTACTCCTTTGCAGTAGTTTTTTTTCAGAAATTTTTGTTTAAGGCTGAAGGTATGAAAATCGTTCCTTGTTCATGATAATCCTTACTGTTTGTTGGTAAATTTAGCATATTGATAGGCCTTTTGAAAGGAACTGTTGGCAGGGGGAAATAGTGTGTCTCAAGGTGAAAAGGTATTGTTTTTTTTGTTTTTGCAATTTATCGTACTAAAACATATTTTTTCATAGAGAATTGTTGCAATATTAGTTGTTTACAAATGGCTGTAAAGGCATGACAATATTTTTATGACATTTTTAAAGAAATGTGTATAAAATACACAGCACACAGTTTTTAAAAAATTTAAGGGCTTATATGTCGTTAACTTAATATACAAAAGCCCCAACTCGTATTTTTTAAGTTGAGAATTTTTTTGGCTAATTGTGATATATGACCAGACCATTAACGAAATGAACGAATATCTATGCTTAACAAAAAAATGCTGGTTAGGGCCCTCCTATAATACGGTAACGATATCTAAGTAGCTGTGGCCACTGTTTCTACAAAAATTTTGCGGGATATTTTAAAAATAGCAAGCTAACTTTAAGAAAATATTTTTGGAATAGGAGCACGTGGACGGGTGGCCCTCCAACAAATACATACTTACTTGGGTTAGGTTAGGTTACGAAGGGTAGTAGCGAGTCAAAACTCGCCACCTCCACTCGAAGGCCATCAGGCCCATTGTGAATCCCTTCAGAAAAGTCGAAAAGAAAAAATAAAGTAAGTCAAACATTTTGTTGGCAAGGATGAGGATAAAGAGAGCAAGAGTACCGTCCGAAAGATGTCTAAGAAAGTCAATAGTCATAGGCCCTGAATCGCCTATCTGCCTAGCCACCCAACCCCCTTAATGAAACCTATGATGCTCCCAGCCCACTGCCAGGGACCTCACCAAGTCCATCTTAGAAGCGTCTTCCATACCACCTCTGTCGGCGAATCTGCAGCCCAGGGCAGTGGTAGATAAGGTTTTCTACCGTCTCTATCTCCTCCTCGTCTCCGCATACCCTGCAGAAATCTGGAGAGTTCCTGTCCCATTTGTTCGTCCTGTATCTCACATCGCAATGCCCTGTGAGAGTCCCAATAATGCACCTTAGAGCCCCCCTGCTCTACTTGAGCAGCAGGTCAGTGCTCCTCCTGTTCAGCCTGGGCCATAATAGTCTAGAGATTCTGCAATCAGCCCTGTTCCTCCAGGTTTGGCCCACCTTGTCCATTATCCAAGTCCCTGTCAGTCCATAACAGAAACTCAGTGGTGGCCTCACCGGCTCACAACTGAGATTAATATTCCGGGCCGATCCCTTCCTTGCCAGTTAATCGGCAATCTCATTGCCGGAAACGTCATAATGACCCAGAACCCAGCAGAGCTTGACCCTGCGTGTCCCCATGATTGCCCGAAGAGCACGTCTGCAGTCGCTTATGAGTCTAGACCTGACATAATGTCCATCTAGAGCCTTAAGCGCGCCCTGACTATCAGCGTAGATTGTCACTTCCCTTCTCCCATCCTCATCCTCCCCTATCAATTCCGCGGCCTTCATCACCGCCAGAATTTCAGCCTGGAAAATGCTGCACTCGTCCAGAAGTCTATAGGACCTTACTTACATACTTACTTACTTAGATGTCTATTACAGAACGATCTTCTGCGCTTCTTCTTCAATTTCTAAAACCAAGTTTCGAGATTTCCTCCTTCTATTGATCCTTACAACGGAGTTTCGGTCTTTCCCTTCTGCGTGATCCGTCAATAGGTTCGCATTCAAATGACTTTCTAGCTGGAGAAGCTTCATTCATTCTCACAATATGACCTACTTATAATTTGTAAAATTTTACAAGATCCTAAAAGTGAAACTGTAAAACGTGTGGCCTTTAAACCTCAAAGTGTTTAAAAGAAATCACTTAGATTGCGGGACGGGGAGCGGTGTTTAAGGTTCGTCACAGCAGAGTTTAAATTTTCTTTCAGAATAAACTTGTAAGAACGAATTTTGTAAAAAATATTTAATTATTCACTAGGTCTCTGTTAAATTCTATCGGCTATTAATATTGTCGTCTGGTTAATTTAAATGTGAATTGAAAATGTTATTTTATCGTCGTTTTTCATCATGGTAAAAATTATTTAAAAATTTAGGAAAAAAAAATTTAGAAAAAAACACCGTTTTATTGCAATAAAAAAACAAAATTCACAAAAAAGAAGATTTACACTGAAAATAAAAAAATGGAAGAACCCCGGATATGGTCTCAATACACGATTTTAAAAATCATATTAAATTAGTTTACATATTTATGAGACAATTTTATATACAAATTGACAACAAAAAAGTAATTTATTGTATTAAAATACCACAATAGTACGTTAGGCAGAGCTTGTGAACTGAGCAAATATTTATTTTTAACTTCAGTTAGAAATAGTGGCACGCATGTTAACTGTTTTACACCAATGGCTACTAGTTACATAGGTCAAGGTGTTAATATACATAAATAGGGGCTAATTTTGTTAAACAATGTACATGCATACACATACATGCATGCACATACATATATGTGTGTTACCAAACTAGCAAAATGTTCTCTAAATTCATTATATAAATTAAAACAATTATTAAAATTTAGCTCTTAACAACTAATAACGTTATTTTGTAAAACGTAACGCTCAGAAATAACAATAATTATTTTGAAATATGCTAAAAAAATTATTTTTCTTTAAGCGCTGTTTAATCTTGCTTATAAATAAATAATTTGTAACTTTTGAAATAAAATACATAAACTTTGAAAAATATATTTCAAATATAAGTTCAAACATCCTTTTTTTATATAAAAACTCTTGTTACTTCTTTAGAAACCCATATTTTATAATTTTTCTTTTACTACCCTGACCACCTTAACAGATATTTTTAAAGCAAAATGACTACAACAATTTAAGTATTATTTAAACAATTTAAAATTCATAAATACGTGCTTGAATTGTAAATTTTGCTTTTTTTTCAACATTTGTGCTTTTATTGAAGGTAAAGAGCCGCAAAAAGTAAGAATATTAATAATACTTTGAACTGGAAAAAAGTATTACAAATTGAGCTTAAATTTCAATTGCTCCAATGATTATTCATTAATTTTATTGACTCGAACGATATGCAATTAAATTGAAAGAGAAATCGAATCAGTTAGTTATTAATTTAAAAAATATAAAAATTAATTATTTACTTATTGAAAAAAATTAAAAAATAATTTAAGTAAAATTAATAAAAACAAGTAAGAGTGCTATATTCGGCTGTGCCGAATCTTATATACCCTTCACATTGGTCTTTAAATATACCCAGCCGAGTAATTTTGTACTGCAAATAATTTAATAAAAAACCTTGTGCGAGTTTTAAAGCCCATAGAAAAAATAACAAAATTTTAACGTTCATATGAATAATAGAAATAGATGAAGAAGATTTGAGGTCGAAAGTTTTAAAAGTTTTCGACATTATCCATATTTAAAGGTTAATAAAACTTATTAAATGTTCTAGTCCCGCTGCTCTTCTCCAACTTTTTTTCCAAAATGTATAAATTATTTGATTATTACTTTTTGTAGAATATTCGAAGTCGATAGCTGTAAAAGTTTTCCAGAAAAAGCGTAACGAAAATTTTATAAAAATTGTTAATTTGTATGGGAGCTACCCCTTCTTCATCCCCCAACCGAAAATTTTTTTCTTTAAAGCGTAGGCCTTGTGTTCCAATTACTTTTTGTAGCACATTTGATGTGGATATCTGTTATAGTTTCCGAGATATAGCGTATCGAATATTTTATAATAATTGTCGATTTGTATGGGAGCTACCCCTTTTTTTGCCCCCACTCAATAAAATTTTTCTTCAAAGCGTAGGCATTCTTGCGCAATTACTTTTTGTAGAACATTCCATTTCGATATCTGTTATAGTTTCCGAGATATAGCGTATCGAATATTTTATAATAATTGTCGATTTGTATGGGAGCTACCCCATTTTTTGCCCCCACTCAATAAAATTTTTCTTCAAAGCGTAGGCATTCTTGCGCAATTACTTTTTGTAGAACATTCCATTTCGATATCTGTTATAGTTTCCGAGATATAGCGTATCGAATATTTTATAATAATTGTCGATTTGTATGGGAGCTACCCCTTTTTTTGCCCCCACTCAATAAAATTTTTCTTCAAAGCGTAGGCATTCTTGCGCAATTACTCTTTGTAGAACATTCCATTTCGATATCTTTTATAGTTTCCGAGATATAGCGTATCGAATATTTTATAATAATTGTCGATTTGTATGGGAGCTACCCTTTTTTTTGCCCCCACTCAAAAAAATTTTTCCTTAGGGCGTAGCCCTTAGCGTGCAATTACTTTTGGTAGAACATTTCATTTCGATATCTGTTAAAGTTTCCGAGATATAGCGTATCGAATATTTTATAATAATTGTCGATTTGTATGGGAGCTACCCCTTTTTTTGCCCCCGCTCAAAAAAATTTTACTTTGAAGTGTAGATCTTTGCGTACAATCACTTTTTGTAGAACATTTTAAGTCGATATCTGTGTCAGTTTCCGAGATATAGCGTATCGAATATTTTATAACAATTGTCGATTTGTATGGGAGCTACCCCATTTTTTGCCCCCGCTCAAAAAATATTTTCTTTAAAGTGTAGATCTTTGCGTACAATCACTTTTTGTAGAACATTTTAAGTCGATATCTGTTACAGTTTCCGAGATATAGCGTATCTAATATTTTATAATAATTGTCGATTTGTATGGGAGCTACCCCTTTTTTTGCCCCCACTCAAAAAAATTTTTCTTTAAAGTGTAGATCTTTGCGTACAATTACTTTTTGTAAAACATTTTATGTCGATAGCTGTGATAGTTTCCGAGATATAGCGCATAAAATATTTCACCAAATTTGTGCAATTGTAGGAAAAATACCCCTTCCCCTGGTCCTATCTGAAAAAACTTTTTCCATTATTTAGGTCCCTTCTTTAGGAGTATCCGTGCCAAGTTTTGTGGCAAGAGTGATTATACTTACTGAGATATATAGGGATATATGCACGGATTTTGTCCTAAAAAAAATGGGTTACTCTGGGTTTTCGCTTATATCTCGGTCAATAGTGAACCGATTTTGCTGATTTTAAATAGCGATTGTTAGCGGGATATTTGTAATCGTTTGACACCATTTACTGATCTGTGTCTTTTTATCTGACTCCGGAAACTTGATTTCAACAGACGGACAGACGGACAGACAGACAGACAGACAGACGGACAGACGGACAGACGGACAGACGGACAGACGGACATGGCTATTTCAACTTCCCTATCTATAAGGATCCAGAATATATATACTTTATGGGGTCGCAAATGAATAATAAAGAAATTACAAACGGAATGACAAAGTGATATATACCCTATCACTATGTGAAGGGTATAAAAATATATATTTTAAAACGGTAGAGAGCGAGAGAGTGAGTATGTGTTAAATTAATTTAAAAACTCCTCACGTTTAACATTTGTTTATTTGTTGTTTTTGTTGTTTAAGCAAGCTTTTGATAAAAAAATTTATATATTGATGACGTATTTTCAATAGGGGCAGTCACATTTTGTCGTAAGGTTGTAGCTACTAAGCTATTTTTTTTTATTATGTTTAACAACAATAAGTTTTTAAACTATAAAAGAAACTGTAACACATTTGCTCAATTCACAAGCTTCGACTAACGTGCTATTAAACTATTTAACAATTATAATAAAATATTTTTTATTAAATTTTTATATGAGATTCTTAATTTATATGTCTTATAAAATTGTATGAAACCTAGTTAAGGTATATATTTTAGCTTTATTTTTAATTTTTGTGGAAATCTTCCTTCCTTCTTTCCTTGCCGTCCATAAGTTAAAATAAAAAAGCTTTGCTAAATATTGCAAGAAAATTGTATTTAAGAAGCAATTCATGTATAAGAAATTTTTTTCTAAAATTATTTAAATCTTTTTGACATATTGAAATATAAAAATAGTGCGAAAGAAAATTTTTTAATTCAGAAATAAATTAAAAAGGCGAATATTTGAATACCCGATTGAATTTTACAGAGACCTTGTGAATTGAAGTTTTCATATTGAAATCTTCAGTATGTTTAACCCTGTTTTTTTATTTAATTTTCATTTCAATGCTTTATAAAACTAAACTATAATCTGTGAACTGCCCTATTCTCTCAATAAAACAAAATATACTAGTTAAATATGAATTGCATTAAATAAACAAAAACCTGGAAAAATTATGACTAATTTGGAAAAAAAAACAACCAAAACAAAATTAAAACTACCATAAACAAACAAATAGCAAACGAGAGGTGGGTTTTTGTTAAACAATTTTATTTCGTATTTTAGAAGCATTTAAGCCACTCAACATAGAACATGTGAATACTCAGTATTTATTTATATAAAATTAAATATTTTTTTAAATTAAAATCCTTAAAGTAAAATTAAGGTTGAAAATGCAAACAAAAATGAAATTATTTCTTATATTAATTTTAATATTTATGCCAACAAAGTCTAAAGTAAGTATGACGTACGGAACAATTTAATTTTCAATTAAATTTAAAAGTAATTTTCTTAAGCAGTGCTCTGAATTTTCTGGAGAACTTGCTGAACCCTCATTGGAGGAGGAAAGCTTAGAGGATAGTTTACGTTCGCCGCAAATAACCTATGATATGCTGACTCATCGAAATCCTATTGCAGCCAATAATGCCCTAAAGCAGTTATGGGAAAAGGTGCCCAATTATAAATTAACCGATATTAAGTAAATAAGTGTCTTAACATTTCAATTTAAAGTGTTTGCGTTTTTATTGTTGTTAATTAGTGTTAAAATATATAAGTATTTTCCTAAGAGATTAAAAAAATATTTAATTAAAATTAAGTTAAAGGGGTTGAGTTAAAGCATCCTTTTCCTTCGTGGAAAAATTTCTAAAACAATAGTTTAGATTTTATGTTTAAAATTTGTAACAAACATGCTAATGTCTGTGACATTTTTCGGCCGCCTTTGTTAAAACACAAACGAATTCATCTATTCAGCCAACCAAAAGCAAATCCCGACATCTGAGGCAATACAACTAAAAAACAATTTCCATGATAATTTTAAAATCTCATTAGAAGGTAAATGTAATTTAGAAATGTTAAAAAAAACAAACGAAAACATGAAACTAAAATGTCCCAAAGGTATCTTTTGACTGACTGGGGCTTTCATCATATTAATAAACCCACTACTGCCACTAGTTTTAACATGTAAAGAAAATTGCAAAGGACAATAAAATTAAAACTAAAAAAAATATTAAAAATAATAACAATGACAACAATATAATAAGGAACCAAAATTTATAATTTTTGCAAAAGCTACCCGTACAGACATGACTGTTTTGGGTAAAAATGTTAACATATCGGCTCATTTGCTTAAAAAGTGACTTGAATCAAAAATATTAATTTGTGTTTAATTGGCTTTGAATTCAATATAGAATATGAATATGATCTGGTTTTCTAATTCTATTAAAAGGTTTTTTAAATAGAGAAAATTTACAATCAACCCGCAGTAGTGTCGAATAACAAGGTGATGACGAGAAACCGTAGCTGGTTTCGAAAAATTTATATAATAAATAAAAAAGTTGAAATATACAAGTTTAAATTACAAACACATGGCTCAATGTATAAAATTGCGTTAAAAAAGTCGAAAAACAGAATAAAAAAAATAAAAACGAAAGTAAATACTAAAAGTAACTAGTCATTTATAGATTCTATATTATAAAATGAGAATAAGAGAACAACGCAGGGTTGCATGTGGGCTTAGTTCGCTCTAAGCAATAAAGAATATAAAAATAGTTCCAGTATTCTGATATATTAAAAGTTTGTTTGCAGAAAATTAATAAAAAGAGTGCTGATGAAAACTCGTAGCTGGTTTAGGCTTATATGGAAATAAGTACCTAATTTTTTATGCTTTATATGTTATTTAGTTTAGAAAATCGCAAATTTGTAGTTAAGTTATTATTAAAACAAATGAATTGAATTGTGTCATAAATGGACTCCATGTTCATTTTATAATTATGATTTTTTTTATAAATATTAATTACAATATGAATATTATAAAACAACTTTTATGTCACAACAATCAGATACGAATTTTAAAAGAAGTAAGTCTGTATAGCGATGCAATTGTAAAATATCCATATTAGTTAGGAGAAAAATGCTTTAAAAAGGCCACGGAATAAAGCTTTACAAAGCAGATATGTAAGTGAAGCTGGTATGTAAAGAAACAGATAAAGTTTTGTAAACGGATGCTTCTTGAATATGTATCTAATAGATTTGAAAATTAACGAGCCCGGGATAACAAAAATTCATACAAACATTCACATAAGCGCATAATACCCTTTCAGGTGGGCATTAAAAACAATATAAAATGGGCACTTTGGCATCATTGATTACACTATTCAACAAGAAATATTACATTTGATTACCATTTTTTATTTTTTTTTTTGATGGATTATGGTCCCCTTAGTACAAAAACAGTCGAAATTTAAAATTCTATGGATATTTTTTTTTAAATTTGAGATTTTCGAAGAGGCTGCTCCATCTGCTCGGAAAGGAATTAGCGGAATTTATTAAAAGAGTCACCAAGAGACTAACAAGAAAATAATCTTAAAGCTGTATTTATAAATTTTTTTTTTTAAATTTTTAACGAACTTAGAAATATTTATCCGAAGAGTTTTAAATTTTGGCTGTTTTTGCACTAAGGGGACATATAAATAAATATAGTGAACAAATGTTGCGACAAAAGCTAAAATTTGTTGCATAGTGCTGTCAATATATTTGATAGACTTATACCAATTTTGGGTCCACAGTATTTTAGAAAATTTTTGAAGAAAAAAAGAACCTTCTGTAGAAACCTAAATTTCAGGTTAAACTTTCCTCTGAATTAAAACACGTTTTTATCAACTCTAATTATTCTCTTTATTCCTCTCTACTCAATAGTAACTTTCTTCCTCACGTCTCCAAATTAATAGCCCTTCAAGGGTAAATCAATGACAAAAATACATAAAAAGATAGTAGAAAATAATTAGTACAAATACATAGTAGGGTTCTACAATATTAGGGGTTGCATATATAGTCTTAACTGGGATTATTCGAAAATGTTTACAGTCGGCCATCCTTCATCAAAATCGTCCCCGATTTATAATTTCCGACGTGCCTTTTCCAATAAGCGTTTACTTTTACGAACGTTATGTGACCCGTCACTGGCTTCCTGGTGCTCACCGACACTATCGTCGCTCTCGTCATCAGGGGCTAGCACACGCTTTATTTGGTCTACCGCTACAACACCGTCATAAAATTTTTGTGTCCTCTGTAAGCCGGGAATATCTGAAACTCTATAGCGGTCATTCGGCAAAACTTCAGTAATAACATATGGACCTTTGTAATGCGGAAGCAATTTAGATGATTCTCCTGCCGCTGGTACTGTCACTCTTTTTATCATGACGCAATCTCCGGGGAGATAAGAGGCAGCGCCACATCGTGCTTTGTCGTAACTTCTCTTTTGTTTTTCTTGTTGTTCAATAATACTCTTTAATGCGCGCTGACGTTCTTCATCAATATTGGCATTATTTTGTTGTCGGACTTCATCTTCTAACGCACCACCTGAAATATTTTTTGGAGAGTAATTAAGCAGTAATTTAAAGGGAGTTGTTTTAATCGCCCGGTGAAAAGTGTTATTCAAACTATACTGGGAAATGCCCACAAAATTATCCCAATCTTTGTTGTCTGGGTGTCTACTCATAGTTGCTATCATTGGGGTTATGCTTCTATTTAATCTCTCCACTTGTCCATTTGCTCTTGGTGTAGCTGTTGCATTCTTAATATGAACTATGTTATTATTTTTACAAAAATTAACGAAGTGAAAGCCTGTAAAACTAGTACCAAGATCGGTAATAAACCTTGTTGGGGCCCCAAATAGTGCAATCATATCCTCGATGACTCGAACCGTTGTAGCTGATTTTGTATTACGAACGGGCCTCAGAACACAAAATTTGGTAAAACCATCAATAGCCGCTAGGATATACGAGTTACCCTTAGCGCTCTTAACAAAGGGTCCTAAGTGGTCTAGATGTACCGTGTGAAACGGTGTCCCAATTTTGTCGATAGGATTTAACATACCTGGTTTCTTTCCGCCTGGTTGTTTATGATACAAACATTCAGCACAAGCACCAATATAATTCTTCACATAATTTTTCATTCTAGGGAACCAGTAATTCTCTCTTATTTTAAGTACTGTTTTATCCAAACCAATGTGTGCAAAATTGTCGTGATAGTTGTTAACAACTTTCCACCTTGCTCTACGAGGCACATAAAACTTTTCTTGACTGTCGACAATCCTGTATACAACATTCTTTTTAAGTACATAGCAAGATTTTATGTTTTTATCGAAGTCATCTATATTAGCTGTTTTCTTTAACGACCTTACAATTTCACCGACAGCCGGATCGGTTTGTTGCAGCAGAGTTAACCAATCACTTTCACTCAATGTGTTATAGAGAGAAACTACATCAGCCACTGTATCGATCTCTTGTGCACCACCAGTTGGGTTGCGACTTAAAGAGTCTACATGCTGCATTTTGTTTCCTGGACGGTGTACAATATCAAACTGGAACTCCTGGAGCTGTAGCCACCATCGACCGATACGAGGTATAATGTCCTTTTTCGAAAATGTGTTTCTCACAGCGTTACAATCTGTAACAACGACAAATTTGATACCAATTAAATATACACGAAGTTTTTGTAGAGTCCACACAACAGCAAGCGTTTCCAGCTCGGTGGAATGATATCTGCTTTCTTCTGGAGTTGTTTGTTTACTAATGTAAGCAACTGGATGTAGTTTACCATCCGCTTGTTCTTGAAGTAGAATTCCACCAAATCCGATTTGACACGCATCTGTATGTACCTCTGTTTTTGCACCAGCCGAATACATAGCTAACGTAGGACGAGAAATAAGCTTTTCTTTAATCATCTTAAAAGCTTCTTCTTCTTTCGCCGACCAATTCCATTGTGCATTTTTACGAGTCAACTTGGTTAAAGGTTGTGCTAGTAATCCAAAATTTTGAACAAATTGTCTGAAGTAGCTTGCGAGACCAATAAACTGTCTTACATTATGTACATTTTTTGGGGTGGGAAAATCTGCTACACTTTTTACTTTGTCCTCTGTTGGTCGCAGTGTTCCTGACTGTATTTCAAAACCAAGATATTCTATTTTATTAAAAAGAAATTTACATTTTGTTAAATTAAGTTTTAAATTTGCTTTGTTAAGTACTTCAAGTATTGTTTTAAGATTTTCCAAACCTTCCTCTTCTGAATCGGCGGGTATAAGAATATCGTCAAAATACGCTAGTGCAATCGTAAAACGCAATGGTCCAAGTACTTTGTTTATTAATTGCTGAAAAACTGCTGGGCCATTGCATACTCCAAATGGCATGCGTAAAAATTCAAAGTGACCATCGGGTGTCACGAATGCTGTAAGATGTCTCGAATCTTTACTTACGGGTATCTGGTGATATCCACTTTTCATGTCCAATGCTGTGAAATATTTTTTTTTTTGAAGGCGGTCGATATTATCATGTATCAATGGCAAGGGGTATTGCATTTTTTTTGTAATTTTGTTTAATGCTCTATAATCAATGCATATACGTTTCTCACCATTCTTTTTGTTTACAAGTAAAATAGGGCTCGAATAGTTCGACTCAGAATCACAAATGATTCCCGCGCTCCTCATAGAGTCGATTTCTCTTCTTACATACTCTCTTTCAGAAAAACTCAAACGATATGGACGGAAAGTAATGGGATCATTACTTGTTAACTCGATTTTAAATTCAACATCTTTTGTTGTTCCCAAATCACTCAAACTATAAGAGAAACATGAGATGTTTTCCGCAATAATTCTTTTTAGTTTTGCTCTTCCGTCTTCGCTTACGTTTTCTCCAATGTTTATTAAGTTAAAATCAAAGCTTTCTTGGTTTGTTGTTGTTGGTAAGGTTGAACTTTTATTTTTATTCTTGTCCTCTTTGTTATCACTCAATTGAGTTTCTAGATTTGTTTGTTCAACACAAACTTTACCGCTAGTTATTGTTTGGTTTTTCTCAAACTTTATGTCTTGTTTTGTAATGTTCAAAACAGGGATGTAAAACTCACCAGTATCATTATTTATAACACAGTTTGGTATAATAGCACCAAGCTTATTTGGGCGATTTTCTATGAACAAATTAGTGGCTGCGGGGAAGTTATTATAAGTAGAAATAAATCCCACGTAATTAGAAGGAATGACAGTAGCCTCTTTAGCCCACAACTTTACATCAGTTTTTGGCAATACAGGTACTTCCATATTTTGTAGGCAGTCATCTGGCTCTTCATTGATTTTCTCTTCAAAAAAACGGAGTGTTTTACCACGTCGTACCATAGTGATGTGTTCTTTTTCGGTAAACGGTTGTCCAACCAACAACGGAATATTTAACTCGTCATCTTTTACTACAAAAATATCTACATCGGCAACTGCCTGATCTACTTTAAGGTTGACACTTAAGATACCGATAGGAAGTACACAACCGTTTCCAAAGCCCTGTATTCGCACTTTGGTGTTTGGTTCGCCGTACGTAAGTTTCATATCTTTTACTGTAGACTCGGGCATCATATTTACGGCACTTCCAGGGTCAATATACGCTTTGACAACTTGCCCGTTTACAAAAACTTCTTGGAAATACTTACTGTTGGCTGTGGTATCGATGGTTGTGGCAGCTGCAGTAGCGATAGTGGCACTATTTGTTATTGTGTTACGGGTATTATGTGATGTTGGTTTCGCTCTCACACTTTTATTTTGGGCGGCTGGACACATATTCTGGACATGGCCTTCCTCGTGGCAGTTAAGACATTTTATAGGCGCTTTGCAAAACTTTTTGACATGACCAACACCCTCACAACGATAGCATTTTAGCGTGGACACTTCAGTCTTGCAGAAGCGCGCAAAATGACCGTGCTTACCGCATTTGTTGCAGGTTTGGGTACTATCCGATTTCCCCTTTTGCTGAAATCGTTGTACCTCTGATTTTTTTGTGGTTACATCCTCTTCTGCACACCCGGCGTCGATATACTCGTGGATATTGGATATGATGTCGTTAAAAGTAGCGTGTTGCTTCTGTAAAAGAAATTTTCTTAGGTCAATTGATTTTATACCTTTGATAATAAATTTTCTGGCATCCTCAAATTCTAGACCAAGCTGTTGTGTAAGACGTAATTTATCAAAATAATAATCTGTAACATCCTCGAAATCTTGTTGTCGTCTGCCTGACATTTTCTCCCAAAGTTCACCTGTTGACTGGCGACCTACAAATGTCTCTTTAAACTCGTCCTCAAAGTCAGACCAACATTTAAATTCAGCTGCATTGTACCAATTCAGTGCAGCTTCCTCAAGATTCGCTCGAGCACATTGTAGACGAAAAGAATCTGGCCAATTATTCATGTTTGCTACACCATTAATTGAAGCGAGCCAATCTTTTGCTTCTAAGGGAGACCTTTTACCATTAAATTTTTTGATTGTTTTGTTAAGGTCTGGCATAACGTGGTATGAATTTCTTTCGGAACGTAGGGTATTGATAAGCATCTGATTTTGTTGCAGCAGTACTGACAAAATTGAACTTTCGTCAGTGGATAATCTCATGCTACTATCTCCAATTGTTGGATCATTCATTGGCGTGTTTGTTGGTGTCTTTGTAACACCTCGTTGTGGTTTTAAGTATGAAGCTGCTCCATCAGCTTCGATGTGGCTATCTTCCTGATTCATTTTGCAGGCGCAGTGATAAGAAAAAAAGTATTTTTAATTTAATATTTTGCAATTTCTTAGATCCCGCTTCTGATATGTAGAAACCTAAATTTCAGGTTAAACTTTCCTCTGAATTAAAACACGTTTTTATCAACTCTAATTATTCTCTTTATTCCTCTCTACTCAATAGTAACTTTCTTCCTCACGTCTCCAAATTAATAGCCCTTCAAGGGTAAATCAATGACAAAAATACATAAAAAGATAGTAGAAAATAATTAGTACAAATACATAGTAGGGTTCTACAATATTAGGGGTTGCATATATAGTCTTAACTGGGATTATTCGAAAATGTTTACACTTCTTTGTATTTGAAAAAAAGCACGCTCTTTATATCTTTAAGGACACGTTTTTTCTTAACTTCCCAAATTTCCCTTTTACAAGGTAATTAGTACTAGGTAATTTGTATTTAATTAGTAGCTTAAAATTATTATCAACAATTATTAAATATTTATAAACTAACAATTTTACTTTTAATGTATTTTTGCCATTAACTTTTACAAGTTAAAAAAAGTGGCCATTTAATGGGAATTTTCCAACAATAAATTGGGAATAAATATTTTAACAGAGTTGCATTAGTCAAAACATTAGCACGTTTTTCTCATACTCTATAATACACTCTTAGCTTACATTTGAAATCATCTAAAAAAACCTTTATAAACAAAAAATTTTATAAATGCGAAGACTCGTGAGCTTGTTAATGTAGTAACAGCGAATTTTATGATAATTTTAGTGCAACCATTTGACCGTTAAGAAAAAGAAAAATTATTTACTTAAGTAAAACTAAACTGTTATACTCACTTACGCACTTGTCCCATTCATTTGCAACAAATTACCTTGGCAGACCAATAAAAATATCGTAAAAAAAAGCATCTCAAAAGAATCTTATAAAATAAAATGTTGAATTACTGCTGGTCTTAACAAAAAGGTCCTCTGACTAATGGCAGCGCTGCTAATAAAACCAAAACATGTTCGGCAACTAAACTCAAAGACTTTTGACTTTTTTTTCTTTTGGTCCTAAAAAGCTAAACTACCAAAACTTTGTTAAGTTTACAAGAATATTTAACAAAAATTTATAGATGGTCATCTAGAGATGGGGTTTGTTTTAAGTAAGTAACGTAACGTCTTTAATGCATTTACTAATGTAGTTAGTTGATGCCTGGCCAAAGTTATAAATTTCTTTTAAAATAAACCTCAACTTCTTGTAGCCAAACTGTATCTTTTGTTAAAAACAAAACCAACAATTTATACACATGTGGTTGTCTATTGTTGGGGTTATTTATTAAATGTTGGCAAAAAATCTTGTTTATATAAGTGCGTTTATTATTGTTGTTGTTACAAAGCAAAAACAACAAAAAAATAGCAAAAACAAATTTTTTAACATTGTAAAAGCATTTTAATCACCAACTATTTGCAAATAAAATAATCCTCAGCCTTAAGGTATACTTTGGATTTTTTTTATTAGTTTATATGAAATATTCCTAAAAGAAATAGGGGTTCCCAATGTTTTTATATTTTTGATCTAGCAACAAATTCTTTAAAGCAAAGATAATGCATAACTAAAATTTAAAAAGAAATCAAAATTAAAAAAAAAATTATTAAATAAAATAAAAAATATTTTAAAATATTTAAAAAAAGCCAAGGAGAGATTAAAATGAAAGTTTTGTGAAAAGTATACTTCATATAGCGCTTTTCTTTATTTTACTTTTATTTTACCCCGTAGGGGTTGTAGGCGTATAATACGTTTTTGGGTTTAACGGCAAAAAAAAAGACTAAGCCTCTCCTGCAGCTATACAGACCAATTGCAAAACCTCTCTCTGAGTCCGTCTGGCTGGGGGCTGGGTATTTTTGTAACTTAAGTGAAGGTACAAATAGGGTACTTGCTATATGAACTTAATCTTTTGAGATATTGATGCTTGCCACATTATATCACATCGCCCCCATATAAATGTTCTTCTGGATTAATACTTTCGGGCTTAAATTGCTACGAATGCTACTCTATAGCTACAAAATTTTACATTTTTCTTGAAATTTGATACCCATAACTATCGCACCGGGTTTGTTTATGATCTGCCTATTTCTTAACATAGCCTTTATACAAATATCCTCCTGAAATAAGCTTTCAAAGCCATTACTACTAAAAATACTAATTTATAGCTTTTAAATATTGCATTTAAATAATACCTGATCCTACGACAGTTGAACGGAATTTTATAATGATCCGTTCAAAATTTACCATTCATGAGTCCCATACAGGTTCCAGTTTCGAAAATCAATTGATGAAAAATATGGTAGAGATTGGCGACCATTTACTTTTTTACTTGTTTTTACAACAAAAACAACAAACAGAAAGCTTAGGCAGTCTATAGAGCTATAGCAAACTACTATGTTACTACTTAAACATTAGAACAATATATTTAAAACTGGGTAATTCCACTCAAAAGGGCCCAAATCTAAAAAAAATATTTTGTTATTTTTTATTAAGTTAAGCGTGTGTAACAAAATTCTAAGGTTTAAACTAAACCTCTCATACTTTAGGGTTTATTAAAACAGAAATCAGCTGTTTTCGGTTGAAAATGGTAGCAAATTTAAGTTTTTTATATAAGTCCGAAATCCGAGCTAATTTAAAAATTAATTACAGTTACAGTTTTTTCGATAGTATTACTTAAAATTTATTCGATTTTGTTCCAATATTGCTTGCCCTTCTGTCATAGGTCCCCGCTTGGGAAACCATGTCTTTGAGCTTTGCCAGTTAAGTTTTTGAGTTACAATAACATTAAGTTTGTTTAGTAATTAGAACACCACTAAAGACACCTGAAACTTTTGAAGAACAAAATCCTAACTATAAGAATTTTTGGCATCTTGTTTTTAATAAAAAGAGCAAAAGTAATTTAAGTACTACTTAATAAAACAACAACTAACAACTATAATTAAAGCAATAAAATTAAATAAATTAACAAACAAACTAAGTAGTAAGAAAGAGTTGTAGTAGCAGCAAGTTCTTTTACCAAAATTAAACTGAAATAAAAGAAATTGTAAAATGTAAAATAAAAAAATTAAGAAAATAAAAACACTATTTTATTAATAAAATTTTCAGTTCAATATTATTTTTCTTAACACTGGCTCCTCTAACCTAAGATTTGTTCTAATTGAAATATTATTATGTTTTGCCCTATTTGCTGCTAAAAATATTTGAAAACCTTTGTTTTTTAATGATTCCTTTTTTTAAGCAATATTTTCCAGTTTTTATACATGTTAAAAAAAACTAAAAAATATGTTCAAAGATAATAAATCCTTTTAAGCATTTATTGCATTTTGAAGTAAAAAGTTTTTTCCAGTTTTGTTTGCAAGTTTTTAAAAACATTTGCATTTTTTTCGTCTTCTTCTTAAAAAACTAACTACAAATGAAAAACTTTTCTTTTAAACCTTGTGTTTACCCCTTGTTTTTTTTAGAATTTTTTTACAAAAAATCTAAATTTGTAAAGTTCATCATAGCGTAGTTTTTTTCTATTTTCTTAGAAGGAGTTAAGTTTAAAAATAGACCACAATATGTTGTAAATTTTGGCCAACCCATGCCTGCCTGCCAAAGTACGGCAGTAGAGGTGGCTATAATGAATACTGCTAAGATTTGCCCAAGCGCTTGTGCCACTTTATGCTTAAGTCACCCCTTAAAGTTTTTTTTATTTCTTTTTCTTTTTTATGCCCTTTTTGTTTTTTAAGTGCCACACAACTACTTACAAGTGGCAATACATCTTAAAAGTGACCAACAAATTTTTCTTTCCCATCATCTTTATCATCATCATCACATAGTTGTTGTTGTTGTTGGGATTTCATACAAAAAGCAACAACAAAACCAAAAGAAATGAACACAAGGATATTGCCACTTTTTTAATATTGTTCTTGTGTACTTGAAGGCCCTTATTCGTATTGTGTGTGTCCTTTTTTATTTGTTGCTTGTTTCTAACACTTGTTGTTTTTGCTCTTTCCTAACAAGAATATTAGAAACTGGGGTTCGTTTTTTCAATCAAGCTGGCCTATAGGAAATTTTAAATTATGCTTTGAAGTCTTATTCCCCATGCTCCCACAGGCGACAGAAATTTATATAAATAATTACTAGGGCTGTGTCCTTCAGTTCTTTTCTATGCAATGAAAGAGAACCATATGATCGAAAGCTTAAAAGAGATAATTTCACTTTCCTTTTGCTGCACATCTGCTTTTTATCGCAAGAAAATTTTGAATCTTAAAAAAAATTTTTTTTAAAACATTTTTTTATTATAATTTTTGAACCTTAAAACTAATTAACTTTAAACTAACGTAGTTTATTTTAAAGTTTTCTTACTTATTATGTCTAAAAAAAATCTTTTTCTCAAATCAAGGAACTTTAAAAAATTAATTTTAAAATTTATAAATAATTTAAACAAATAACAACATGAAAACAATCAAATTATGTTTTTGTTTCTTGTATTGGTTTAAAATTACCATTTGATAGTTTGGGATCTATAGAGGTAGGCGTCACGGGTTTACATTGCTTACGGCGTTCCAACCAACGCCTTACAAAAGGTGATAAAAGCTTTGGATCCACATGACTAATGCTGTTAAAACCCAAGCAAAAACTTACGATTAAGGCTACTACAATGGTGATGACAGATCCCACCATGGTATAGTAGAGATAGGATATGTTGTAGATTTTAAAGGGAGTTTCACTAAAAGTAAGAAAAATATTTTAATTGTTTCAAATTAAAATTTTGTTTTTTCAAAACAATAACCAACCTGGCTTCCTTTAGTGTTTCGGTTACATTCTCAGCGACCAAATTTAAGGCGGCAAAATCAGGAAAAGTGTAATTGCAGCCCAAAGTCGTATAAGGCTTGCGCACATATACCACAGCTCCACTGATTTTATCCAATTGTGCCTTTATACACATCCAGGCCATGAATATAAGACCAGTACAGCCGCCCACTAATGCTCCCTTTTATAAAAAAATTATTAAAATAAAATTTATTTTTAAATGCCTTAGTTAGACTTACAATTTCCCCAACCCAAGGCACCATTACGCCCAGTGTAAATATACCCAGCAGAGGACCGTTGGCCACCGATGACAATGTAATACTTAGCTGCAGTACAGTACCCAACTGCTCTACCACAAATACAAGGCCCACACATAAGAAACCAAATATTACCACTACTATACGCATGATAAAAGAAGTCTGACGTTTGGTTAGAGGTTTGCGTGAAAACATTTTGAAAAAGTCTTCAAGTATAACGGCCGACATAGAGTTTAAGCCTGTGGAAAGGGATGACAATGCGGCACTAAAAACACCAGCCACAAAAAGGCCGGGTAAACCAGGTAAGTCTCCTAGAGTATCCATAACTAAAAGAGGTAGCAATTGGTCATTGCGTTTGGCCAGCTAATAATAATAAAAAATAAAAAAAAATTTACATAATTAAGCAATAAAGCACAAAAAGCTTGAAAAAATAAGTTTAAATTTAAAAAGCTTTTAAAATCAACTGTAAAAACCAAAAAGAGTGAGAGAGAGGAGGGGAAACAACTTAAATGATACCTTTCTAAATTAGATAAAAATTTCGAAACTTTGAGTTTAATTTTAAAAAGCTAAGCAGGCTTTAAAGCTTATTGGAATATTTACCTTAGTTTCTAGTGGGTCACAATCCGAATAGGTGGCATATATCAGTAACCCACTGTAGCCACATATAACCAAAAATATTAAGACACCCAATATAAAATACCAAATTGCTTTTTGGGCTTTCTCTAATGTAGGCAAAGACAAATAACGTTGAATCATATTCTGATTAATAGCATTTGATTTAAGCCAATGCGGTACTCCACCAATTACTAAAGAATAAATAGTATAACGTTCAGTGAGATCAAAGGTAAAGCTAAAAATAATAAGTAAAACAAATGTTTAAGAAGGTAATCAAATAAAATAATTTTAATTAGTTACTTACTTTGGGCGCTCTAATCTACCACTTTCTAAAGCCTTTCTAAACACCACACCTGGACCGCCAATGTCTATAGTGCCCTTAATCATTATTAAAAGCATGGCACCGCACATTAATAAAGTCTGTATAACATCTGTCCAGACTACAGCTTTTAAGCCACCCTGAAAACGATAAAAAATTACTAACTTTATCTTTTAAATTTATACTTAATTTCAAAACTCACCACACAGGTATAAAATATACACACCAAACACACCATTGGTGTAACATAATGTATATTGGCTCCTGTAGCCTGATTAAACGCCAAAGCGGGCACATAAATCACAATTGGCAGCCACAGCATCTAAAAGATTTTGCATAATTTTTTTTTAGCAAAACTTTAACTAAGCTTTTAAGGTGAAAGTATACTTACCGTACCGCATATGTATAGAACGGAACCAAACAATCTAACTTTTCTATCAAAACGTGACTCCAAATACTAGATTAAAAAAGAAAAGTTTACTTAAGAGCTTAAGCAAATAAAATTAATAAAAACCTATAAAAATAACATTCACATCCTCGTATCGTGAATTAGCTTAATAATTCTTTAAATTTTAATTTTTAATTAAAAAAAAATCAAATATTTTTCGTCTTCTACACTTTTAAAAAAAGCGGCAAGAAATCAGGAGAAGAAATTGTATTTGATGAGTAAAAATAAAATAAGAAGAAGAATTTCAGGGTCTTTTCAAAGCTTTAATTCACAGATTTATGTTTAGAAAATCAAAAGTGAAAAATGGATTCAAAGTTTAACGTTAAATACATATAAAGTGTTATGGTGGTGGAATTGTGAAGAGAGGAGAGGAGATAGGCGAGAGGAGAAAATGTTAATACAAAGGAAATACATAATTGCAAAAATCATGAAATAAATTTTTGAAGGAGAAAGTAAAAGCTCACCTGATAAGTTGATATTAATTTAAGCTCGTGATATACCGGCAAATAGAAATAATACATTAAGAAGCCCATAATGATCATTGAACCAATAATATACAAATATTGGGTGCCATACAAATATACCTCAGTTGGGGTTCCCAGCAGAGTTATTCCAGATATAAAGCTGTAGAATATATAAAACAAACAATAAATTAAAAAATAAAACTTAAGGGCATTTTGTTTATTTTTTAGGTTAGTTCAATTAATAGAAACTAAAAGTAAACAGTTTAGTCGTCAAATAAAAAATAACAAAATTCATGTTTGCCAAACAATATTAACGTGCATGCAGTTTTCCTAAATTAATTTGCAAAAGTGTAAAAATGCGAAAATTCAGCAGTTAATTTTATTATTAAATTAAATTCCTTTATATATGATGTGAGACGTGTTGCTATGTAACTTAACTTTCTCTAAGCTTTAAATTGTTAAAAAATTTGTTTTGTGTAAAATTTCATGTCAAACAATTAAAATAAATCTTATAGTTTTATTGTTTTTTTTTTAATAAAAACAAATATTGGCAGATTTGTAATAAAACTAATGAAATATCATTTGCTGACAGATAAGTTGAGGTAGTGGGAGAATATTAAAAAAAAAGTTAATTGAAAAAATATTTGTTAATTTATTTACTGTTTTTAAGCACGACTATGGAGTGAAAATAAAAAAGAAAATGAAAATTTAGTTGATTTTTGTGTTTTTTTTATTTCTAGAAAAATTAAAAATTGGGGGAGGGTAGGCAGACTTTAACAAAACAAGATTTTAACTTAAATTCAAAGAGGAATATTAAATATTGGTATCACTTTAATAATGTAACTGTGCAAGAATTTCTATTAAAACCATAATAGCACAAGCGTTATGCTTAAAATCATTTAATAAAAAAAATTTACAAAAATTTTTCAGCAAAACTATAAAGGGTAATTCCTTTTCGCTAACAGTTCTGTTTATAACTTAAACATTTTAAATTTGTAATTTAAAAATAGACCAAGGTTGCCAAGGGTGTTAATTTTTATTAATATTTAATCATAGGAAAACAGTAAAAGAATAGCATTTCTGCCTATAAAAGCCTACTTAAAGACTGTGCCGGGTGTGACCTTAGAAATTTGAATTTGAAAGAATTTTTGACTTTAAGATCATATTGTGTAAAGTTTTGTGGTGAGTAACGGGCATATTTATTTCGATTTATTTGATAGTTTTAAATGTTTTAAAAGTATTTTATAAAAAAGTTCTGTAAAATAAAACCTCTTATTCATTAAAAAAATTTTTTTCGAAGATTATTTATATATCTATTATTTAGAATATGATGTTTTTTAACTCTTTTCAAGTTAATAAAGACATGAATTTACCCTTTTTTTATTAAACAAATCATTTTTTTTCGATTAATGCCATTTTTTAAGAAACAGCAGAGGCCAATGGTTTGTAGTACTTAATGGTTCTAAAGCGATTTCAACCAGGGACTGAAATAATAATTTTCGAATTTTTATTGTAAAAAAGCATGTAAAAGGAAAATTTAGTGAAGTACATCATCTTAATGGAATTAACTTAAATTTTATGAAAATTAAATGCTTTTTAAATTTTTGATTAAAAAAAATTTTTTTTTTTAATTATTATATATTTATTTTAAATTAAAATAAAAATGAAAGGTAGCGATCATTGTTGTTATAATTGATGTTTATACAAATTTTTTTTTTTAAATTTTTTTTTGCAAAAAAAAAAAAAAAAATTCAAAACATAATAAAAATTAAAAATTATTTTTTCACGATTCCCAACTGGTGGCAGAAGGAAACTTGTATGGCGTATATACGGTGTCTATATCAAAATTCTTTAATATGTACTTTGATCACATGTATAGACACTCAACGATCACGAGAATACAACGACACCCAACCGGGCGGGTGGGCAAACGGACATGCTTTCACCGTGTGAGTTGGGTTTTTAAAAATAACTCTTGAATGTTTAAGCTTTTTAATAAAATTCTCAATAAGTTTATTTAAGTTATTATTAAAAGAAGAAATTCATAACTTTCTTATATTTTTAAATAATTTCTCTCATTGTTATAGTGTAGGGTGCATACCAAAGAAGACAAAATGTATTGTATGACGTATTTTGCCAACAAACAAAAAAACCTCATTTCTATTGTTGTACGTACATAGATAATTGAAAAAATTAAGAATTTATATTTAGACACAAACTAATAAATACGAAAGTATATTCAAATGTCAAATACGTGTAAACTAAGATTTATTTTATTTTTTTTTATTTTCAGTAATTGAAATCAAGCAAAAGTGTAATAAAAATTGAAATAAAGAAATTTTAATTTATAAAGAAAATATTATTATTTAATAGCAACAACAATATTAGTAAAATAATACATATTTTTTTAACAAATTATATTTTATGACAATTTCATTTTATATTAAAACTTAAAATACAAAAGCTTTGAATTTATTGTTGTTTATTAAAATATCGTTTTGTTTATATTTTGAAAAATTTTTACCTTGATATTAATGACATTGCTATGGGAAATATTGTCATTTTACGTCCACCAACTAAATAATCATCCTCAGCATCTTTATTACTTAATTGACGATTAAGCTGAGATTTTTTGCGCATTTTAAGCGCAAAATATACTCCTATTAAGGCACAGCTGCCCAACATAAGTATAAAGACCAGATAGTCGGGCCAACCAAAACGCTGTAGATTTGTGCGCACCTCATCGACACTCAGTTTAACGGACATTTTTGATTAAAATTTTTTTCCACTCAAAAAGGAATTTTTTATATTTTCAATGCCTTGAAATTTATTATGAAGAATTTTTTTTTAATATTTTCTTAATTTATTATTGAATGTTTAAACCATATTTCACTTTAAATTAGAAAATATTTTAAAATAATTTAAAATTGAAATATTTTGCATAAAAAATAAACAAATATATCCTTTTAATTTAATATTTGCAAGTTTTTTTAATAATTTATTGTTTTCTTTTAAATTTTAAAAAAGTTTGTTGTAAATAATTATTTCTGGCCGAATATGTGGCTCAAAATTGTTTGTTTTTTTGAAAACTAAATTTTAATTAAAAAAAAACGTATAATTAACACTATTTTTCTCTTTTACTTTAAAGGACTTTTATTTTTATTTTATTTGATTTTGAATGAGTTTTTGAATATATTTACTTAATTTTTAAGTGAAATTTTTTTTGCTAATTTCTACATATTAAATGCTTTTTTATATTATAAGTAATAAACTTTTAGATATTTTACTAAAATTCTTAACGTGTTTTTGCAAAAATCAAATTCAACAGACTATTACGTTTTACATTTTTATTTATTTAAATATTTTTTTTTATTTAAATACCTCCAATCTTAATTTTAAATTTCTTAGTTTTTTATTTTCTATTAATTTAATAAAGTTAAATAAAATTTATATTTAATTGTTTATTAATTTAAAATTTTGTTTTACTATTTATAAATTTTTTTCTTGTTGCTCTGCAGCACTTTTGAGACTTAAGCGTCTCTTATTTTATTTAATAAGGATTTGTTCTTCGTATCCTTTTTTAACACCCCATTTTTTGCATAAAAAAACTAACAAAATTAAAACGCTTTTTTGAATTTTTAACAACGTTTCGAAAGATTAGTTCTATTCGTTTAAAATTTCTAACTACAACTAAGTTTGAGTAACAAGTTACAATTCTTCTTATTTAGTTAAAATTTTTTCTTTGTATTATTTTTTACTACTTATAATGAGAATTATTTGTATGATTCTGCTTTTTAAATAAAATCAAATTTTCTTATACTCACAGTTAGTTTATACAATAATAAATGACAAATGACAAAAAAAAACCTATAACAAGTGAAAAGAGAGCAGAGGTCGATCGCCAAGAGTGGTAAATATTTATTCCAGTCACAATTTAAGTCCTTAGTTAAGGTCAGATGAATATCAAAAATTAGCTAAACTTTTTTTAAAAAATTACACCATGGCGAAATAAGAAGGTGACCTCGTCCCTGCAACACCAACTTCCTGTTAAAATTTAGCATGTATTTTGTTGTTGCTCAATTTCAGCTTAGTTGTCAAAAATGTTGCGATCACACATACACACAGTATAAACACCCATTATAGAGCATAACAAATTTTTCAAGCTAAGTTGGAAAACACATGGAGGAAATAGAAGTCAGCTGATCAGTTACTCCTATCTTGTTTAATATACCTTGAATTACACTGTGACCCAAGAAACTAAGTAGAAATTAAAAAAAGTTAATTGCTGTGATAAAGTTCTTGCTAAAATTTTTATCAGGCGATGAGCTCCCATAGAGAATTTTTTAAAGCGATAATCTTTTTGTAGATTATTACGATAAGCGGGCTTTATTTTTTTAAATGCAAAAACATAATTATTTAAAAAAAAGTGGCAATACCTTTTTTAAAAAAATTTCAATATAGAATATAGAATTAAATATTTTTTTAAATATTAATAAAACAAATTCATATAGTAATTTTATTATCAATAAACTTGTCGATAAATTTTTTAATTTTTAAAAAAAAAATCTTTTCAAAAGATTCAAACATTTTCAGTCTAAAATTTTATGAAAATTACTCTTAAAAATTAATTCTCCTAAAAATTATTCTTTTCCAAACATTACAAAAATTTATTAGTCTTCCCCCTGTAGGGTGTTGACTTGTAAAACCTACAAATAATTTAATATAAATCTCACAACGTTTAAAATAAAATGCCACTAATTTAGTTTTTGAACTTACACATGTCGCTCTAAACTGCTCAGACGGAAATCTATATCGTACATTTGCATCTTTAAAGTAACTAGAGATCAGATCACAGCTCTTAAAACTGGATAGAAAGCAAAATCTTTTAAATGCGTAAATTAAACATTATTTTACATTACGGAAAGAACTAAAACAAAAAATATAACAAAAACAAAAAAAAAAGAAAGAAATCTTCATTGTAAACAACAACTTATTAAGTATTTTGAGAATGAGTAAGAAATTACGTATAATGTGGACCACTGCCATAAAATCCATCGTTATAAATCACTGGCTTAAAAGTCTCTGTCTGGCAAGAGGGTGTCATTTGTTTTTGTAAAATTTTGTTTGTGATTTTTTTCAAAACAAATCTAAAAATATAACGATTTTTGTGACTGGCATTTGACAAAAGAAACAGATTTTGTGAACAGTGTTTGAGTGTGATATTTTAAGTGGGTTTTCTTAAGTGTATAGAAGCCATTAAGTTTAAAAAAGCAATAAGTCAAAATTATTTTATATCACAATAAACTTTTAAGATTTTATGTTAACCCCCTATAGGGGCTTAGAAAACATAGTTTTTAATAATTTAAACCCTTTTATATATTCATAAAAAAATAAATGCCTTAGGTCGGTCACTTGATATACAAGTGGTTCATGTGTGTGTGTGTGCTCGTGTGTATTTCACTCTTATTTAGTGCCTTGGATATAAACTCGATTAAATTTATTAAATAATTTTATGCTAAATTACTATTATTGTTTAAGTTTCGACAATGTATCTGTATCTAAATTTAAAACGCGTGTAGTTAAAGAAATTATGTGGCATTAAAATAAACGCAAGACTTAAGAAATCATTTTGGAAACTAAAATTATATTAAACATTAATTGAAAAGTCAAAGGAAATTTTTTTTAATATTAGAAAAATTCTAATAATACCAACACGTTTAGGTAGATTTTTTTAGGGAAAAAAATTTAATAAAAATATTTCTAATTCTAAAATTTTGGAGGTTGTTAGCTTTTCATTAGAAATTTATAATAATAAAATAATGGTATAAATTTTTGGTAAAGAAAATGTTCCATTAATTTTCACTTAAAAAGACTTTTATTATTAAGAATATTCGTTGTCTTATGATCATATATTAAGAGTGATAAGTTGTTGTAATTTTAACTTTTATGGATCCTCAAATTTCATTTTTTTTTTTAATATTTTTCACCTATTTTCTTCGATCTTCTGTTTTAATGCCTTTGTCCTATTTATTTAAGCTCAAGATCTTTTGTTTTTTTGTTTTTTCGATATTTCGCCACCACAATGGGAGGCTTCGTCAGGAAAATTTTTTTTTTTTTAATACATATTTTATAATTGACGAAAAAAATTAAGAGAACGTTTCAGTAGAATTATCAATTTCTATTCAATGTACATATGGGTGTTTCCATATAACATATAAACATATAAAAATCTAAAGATGCCATTTTCTCAGTACATATTTATTTTAACGCAAAAAGACCATTAGAAATGAATACCATTAAAATGAACAAAGTAATCATTTACGTTAGCTCAACTTGCGGGAAATTTTTCTCGTAATAACATTCAAAAATAGCTTCGAATTCGTTATTTTATTAAAATTTTATTATACTAGTGGAAAAAATTATATACTTTTATACATAAAAAACTTGCATCTCAATAGACCTTTCGCTGAAATGCCCATACGTTATTAAAAAAAATTTTTGTGCTTTGGAGTTACTGTAAATGAATTTTTTTAAACAAAATACACTGCATGTTTTAGGGGTTTCAAATACATACATTTTAAATAAGCTTTAGCTATTAAAACTAACGGAAAAAAGCTTTTAGATGACTCTCTTTTATGTGCTGTTTTTATAATATGAGAAAGCAATCTTCCAAACCGCTTTATATGCGTTTGTTTTATATCATTAAGTTTTTAAGTTTTATTTTAGGCTTAGTAAAGAGGTGTAACTTTAAAAGGTGCATCGCATGATAGAACCTGCTGCACGAAGATGATTTATCCGCAAGACTCTTCCACAACTCCACAGAAGATTATCTTACAAATTTGTTATAAAGATTATATTACAAATCTTTTATAAAAAAACATTCAGAGTCCTATAAGGCTTATATATGGGTCATTTTACAACTCCTGAAATACTTGCACTTGTTGTTTAAAAGGCAAATGTGTTTTCAAGGCAAATATACATAAAAACGTACACAGAAAAAACTGAGTTGTAGAATCAGTAACAAATTTCAGAGAATCAGTAAATATTTTGTCTGGCTGAGGACCTACAACGAAAGTTGTAAATTTAGACAAACAATTTTGCAAGAATTTTAGCTTCTGTTAAAAAATTTTGCTGAGCTGGTTAAATATTTTATTTGTCTAGGCGAAAATTTTGTTTGATTTAAAAATCAAATAAAAATATTATTAGAGACTATTAAATAAATTGACTAAAAAAATAAATTATTTTGAACAAGAATTTGTTTGAAAAATTTTTTTTGTAGTTTTTTGTGTGTAAAAGTGGTGTTTTACTGTAACCCTTAAATTAATCGTAAGGATAGACGACCGATTTTACTTTCGAACTTGTTTTTTTTTTATTAAATTTTATTAATAAATATAATGAAATTATCAAGTGAAAGATATTGAATTTTATAACTTTTATTTGTTTTTCCCTTGTCCTCAACCTTTGGTGACCCTTTTATCATCATTAGACTTTACTCGCTTGCAATCTAGGGTATTACTTTTTCAAATGAAAATTGTTTCCATATATTTCTAAAAATTATAAAACAATACAATATAACATACCTAAAGAAATTACATAATCCAGACCCTCAACAGAACGTTTACGACGCAATCCAAGGTTACCAAAATCTATGTCATTACTGGGACCAACCACAGGATTAACGGAGCCCAGGGTCTAAATAAAAATTTAAAAGGCAAGAATTATTATTTTTTTGGGATATTTTATAGATTTAAAAAAACATATATTTAGTTACTTACTGGTACATTGGGCTTATCTGGATTATTATACCAAGGATCAAGGGCGATACTAAATATAAAAAGCTGGAAAATTGTAAGGGATATTAAACTAATTTTCAAGTAAAACATTTTTGTTTGATATTTAAAACAAAACTAAATTATAATTTAAATGACACAAGCGGTTTTATGGTAAAGTATGGTATGTTGCTGAAATAGGTTTAACACGATTTTAATTAAAGTTAACACACGTTTTACACTTTAAAAAAATTAAAAATGATTAAATAAGTGGTTCCCAATATATAGAAGATCGACTATGTTAGGACCTAAACAAAAATGTGCTTAAATATATTTGGAAATATTTGGGGTATTCAAACGGTATGCTATCAAGTCATATTGTCTTTAAGTTTTAATATTTTAAAATAGTTAAAAAAAATTATTGTTGTTCCTTAAAGAAAAAAAGTTCTATAATAATAAGACTTTTTGAACTGTGTTTATTGTTTTGTCATAAACAGTAGAAACCTGCGCCGGGCGGCCGAAATTGTTTAGTGAAGCCGTTGATATAATTAACAAGTCGCAGTCATTAATTTTAAAATATTTTTGAAATTACTTATTTTTCTGTTTTCTCCAGCAGCTGATTTAAATTTAAAATAGCACACTTAATTATGAGCGGATGTTTACAACAATGGTTTTTTTTTTTTTTATTTTTTTAAGACATACGACTTTATGACTACCTTGTGAATATCCTAATTATTTGAAATATTACTTTTTTTACATTTTCAGTTTATTTACTAGTAAATTTTTAACTGAAATTAAACATATATTGTTGAATATTAATTTGCTTTCTAAAATAGCAATCCAAGCCAGCGTCATTATTATTGAATTATAATGACACGAACAAATTGAAAAAAATTTTTAAGGATATACAGGAACAATTGAAACAGTTTGAAGGTGAGTAAATTTTTAAATAAATTTCTAGTAAAATAAATTGAAATAAATTTTTATTAGTATTTTTTTTTTCTTAAGTTATTAATGAATTAGACGAATGTGAAGAATATGGAACTTTAAATTAAGCAACATTTGTAACACTTTCCACTCATGGCTGTAATTGGAGTTAGATTGCAATCTTAATATGGATGTCTAAACATATTTTTGATTTACTTTGTTTTCAATTAAAGTGGCTTTTAATTTGTGCCCTGCTACTCAACTCCAAAATCTTCTCAACTGAAAAGTTGGCTTAACACTTGACATCAACGTATAACAGCAAAAACAACAACAGCAGCAAATAAACATATAATTTACAAAAAGAGGACTCATAAGTAGCAAAACACACATACATAAATACACACATACATATATACCATTTATGTAAATATATCAAATATTTATTAGCCTGATATGTAGAAGCAGAAGCCTCCATGTGTTAATTTATTTTTTTTTTAAAGAAAACAAATATTATTAAAACATGTTAAACTAAAATAACACATACACCCATACTTACAAGCTAATGTACCTGCATATTAATAGAAAAAGGTTTATAAAGGCAATACTTGAAAATGCATAATTATGGAATTAATTAATAAGCTGGTGTTTGAATAAATAAAACAAGCTTTTAATAACGCTTTCGATTTAACCGTTCAAGCTCTTGTCCTTCTGCCACCTGCAGTACGCTGCTCTTCTAAAATGAAACCCTTTATAAAGTTTAGTTGCACATTTTATGCCTGGCAGACACAAGAAGTGCAATGAATTTCGTTGCAATTTTGCAAATTGAAATGCATTAGAAAAAAATATAGAAAAAGTGTTCGTTTTGTAATTTTTACAAATCATACGATGCGCAATGATTTTTTTTAGGTACAACAAAAAAAAAAATAATGTGTTTGGAAAAATAAAAATAAACATACTTTTTAATATAAAATAACACATTTACGTACATATGTGTTAGTGCACGTATGCATACAAATCAACACTGGCCAACGAGAGAGAATGATTGATATATGAGAATGTATGCAAAATACCCACCGTGTTGTTCTTGTTACTTTTTTTATTGTGCTCTTTTTGTTAGGTTTCTTATGTAGGTACTCATGTTGTGTACATGTAAAATCCGACTAATTATTGCCCCCCAAAAGCACTCTTGGCTTACATTGACAAAGATTTATAGAAAAATATTTTGTACCCGTGTTTTACTCCTTGTTGAGTGGAAAAAAATCCATCATCATTCGTTTTGTTGCACATTTAATAATGTGCATATATTTGTCACTATCAAAACCGGTATATTTTCTGCCACACATACACTTATGCAAAAAAAACCAGCACACACACACATGTGTGAATAAGAAAATTTACTTTCTTAAATTTTTTACATATATATATACGTGTCTCCCCTGTAGTATGCTTTAAAAAATTATCTTACTTACCGGATTGGGTGTTTAAACACTTTTGTTACTGACTGTGATTTACTTTGTGTCATTTATAAACAGGTTAAAATGTATTGCATATCTTACGATGCACTGAATTAACACAAAGAGTTTTATTTCTTTCTACTTTGCTTTTGTATGTTGCCTTGTGGCATATTTAAGGCATTTTGGCGGAAATACGATAGATATTTACTTTATCTGTCAAAAGTTAACTTTATGTTAAAATATGTATAAAAAGCAGAAAGTTTGCTTGGAAATGAAAATAAATGCATATTTGTCTCATGTAAAGAGTTTGATTCACGCCCATAAATTTAATAATTGTATCATTGTCAAATTTTTAATATATTTTAATTTAACTAAATCTAAGAAGATATGTATGTATATATAAAAATGGCTTTCGACAAAATTACCAAATGAAAAATTAGTTATCATCTTATCTTTATTGCTTAAAAAAGTTAGCATTGTTTTAGGCTGTTTAATTCATAACTAAGTTGGCCTTTTATCAATAGAAAGATCATCATAAATAAACCCTATAGTCAACCTTATTATTAATGATGCAAATTAAGGAGCGGAATTTTAATAATTTAATCAAAAAATTTGACAAAAGAAATCATAGTTTTTATTACATAAAACGAAAAAAATGGATCTCAATATTTACTAAAGATAACTCATCATAATGGAAATTAACACGCAATAGAAGTGAGAGAAAAAAGTCTCAAAAATGAACAAACAAATGACAGTAATAACAATAATTATGAATTTTATCCGATTAAAAACGCATACCAGACTTATGTCCCTTGCCTTTAATAAACCAAATGATTAGCGGACATTGTTGACAGCATTTCGTTAGCAAACTTCTGGGAGCTGCTCGTAACATTAGTAAATGGAAAATTGTTTTAATTTTCATTTTTAATTTAAACAATGCGTGTGTGAAGACAATTAATTTTTAACTAATTTATATTTATATGCATTTTTGACACAAGAGAGTTAATGTGCGTTTAGCAAGGACTAGAAGAAAATTTGACATAAACAGTAAGCCCTGTTATAACACAAAGGAAAGCAAATAAAATTACTTGGCTAAAAGAAAAGAATATATGTGTAGGCTTAGGCTTAGATAATATAACGTTTTAAGCTTGGACCAAACTAAGTTGCGTTGATTGGGCTACAAAGGAAACTCTGAATCTTACATAGAAGTTATATCGAGCCTAGAAAGGAAGCTGTGGGTAGCAACAGGATGTTAAGGGGGATAAATACAAATGTAGAATTTTTATTCCTGGTGTAAAATAGGGCTATTACATTAGATTATGTACCCAAATCAAGACTAGAAACTTTAAGACAGACTTTAACTAGCCTACTGAAATAAGAACTTGCGTACTTTTCGTGTGCTATCCGTCCTTAAATTCTATTAATAACTTCTTATTTATTACTATATTCGCCACCCTTTTAGTTTAAAGGTTTGACGGGCATTAATTCATTGTCACTATTTTGTGGTCCTTGCTATTCTTTAACACTTTGTTATTAACCAAATGTGTACAGTGTACTCTTCATATAACTTTATGCCACTTTATTCATTCCTAACGTTGTAGCCGTTTGGTAGCAAACAGTATTTGATGCGTGTCATAATGCTCAATTATATTATTATGACACTAGTAATTAAATTTTAGGCGTCATCAGTTAAAATGGACTTCATTTAACTTATGAACATTAATTCATTTATTTGTAAACACGGTGGAGTAACTAAAGTAACAGACAGACAGACAGACAGACAGACAGACAGACAGACAGACAGACACACTTGTCAAAAAATAAAAATTTGCTTTGAAACTAATGTTTAGTCAAAATTATTAAGCGGATTATTTGGTGTGTTTGAAGGAGAGAGAGAGAGGGTTCATTTAAAGTTCCTTATTTACAGGATGTGTATGTGTGTGAGTGTGCGTGTGTGTATTAGACAAATAGTAGATAACTTTGAATCATTTTTAATAAATTCTTATTTATTGTTAAAAATGTTATTAAAAAAAAGCTAAACTAAATTAGAGAGAAAATAATGGTAGTAAATATGACATAACTTTAATTATGGCATTATTTATTGCTTAACAAAGTCCCATCCAGCAATTTTTTCATTTTTGAATCAAATTTGAGCCTTTTTCGACTCCACTGCGCGATTAAAAAGGCAAAATATGCGCGCATTTTCTGATCATAAAAGATACTTTTGTCGGGAGAAAAACGTAACTACCCGCGACTCTTCTTGATAAGTCATTTATGAGTCTTTTTTAATATTAGTTAAAGGTCATTTTCGACCCCTTTTTTTTGCGATTGCTATACAATTTTTTATTGTATTTAAAATCAAACTCATTTCAGTCAGCAGCGCGGATCATTTTCTAGTTCTTTTTTGATCGTGTAAGTGATTAATCAGTTTTTGATCACCAAAAGTACTCCTAAAAGACTCAGCAAGGTGATTTTTATAAAAACAATCTTCCAAATGCTGTCTGGGGTGGTGCTAATAAAAGGTTTAATAAATATTTATTTAAATTTATTACTATGGGCAACTCTGCGTAAAATGACACTCAATGAGATAAAACCATTTTTCTATTACAAAACCAACCTTTGAATGTCTAAAGGGGAATTAAAATTATAGAATCATAAATAATTTGATACATATTTTATTTTTTTATTATTTTGAAAAATGTTTCAAACTATTACCAACTGAACAATCTGGTCGTTTCCGCGCTTTAATAAATATGTCACACCCATCATATTTTTTAAGGTTTTTTATAAAGAACCACCCATTGAAAATACGTATTCTGTACAATTAAATTATTTAGCCTTCAAATAAATTTAAAAAAAATTCTGCACATAAAAAAGTTCTCCACAATACGACCCTTAACAACCCTCATAATTTTCTAGCAAAAATCCTGTTCTTGGAGAGTCTGCCTATAATTAACTTTTTCTATTCGATTTTCAAAATCTTTTTTTTTTTTAATTTTTATTTTGATAGCAAATTGCCCCAGGAGTCCTTAAGTCCAACAGGAAAAGCTATTTTTAAATTATTAACATCTTTCATATTAAAAAAAAAACTTAAATGACTCAAATTGTTAATGAACATATTTTGGTACCGAAAAACAAAAATTTTTGCCTGCTGTGGTACTATTTGTACATTTTAATATATTTTATTCCTTGATGAAACTACGTGTGTATGTATAAACATACATATATGTTTATATAATCGTTTGAAATTTCTGTTGCATCAATTTGCGAGCCCATATGTAAGGTCAGAAGGAGTGAGGAAGACCAGCACCGTCCTCCATACGTCTGGACTCGTAGGCCTCTTGGGTTAATTGTGCGTCGGCTCTATTAATTGAAATAATTTATTTAAAATAAAAAATTTAATCTCAAAAATTCTCTTCCACGTTTGTCATTGAATTAAAAAAAAAATTTTTCTGGTTCTTTAAACTACATATTTAACAGACCTTATTTTTAGTAGGAATGCGCTTTTAAAACTTTTGTAAACAAATTAATTGCTTAAAGGCATATACATAGACATCGTTACCTTAATATTAAAAGGCCCTAAATCATATTTTTACTTAGCCCAAATTTTTTTTATTTCGTTAAATAAGCTGCTCGTATGTTTACGATTAGTAAAAAAAATCTCAATTTACAAAAAAATACGAGTTAGGACCTTTCAATGTTAAGGTAACGATATATAACTTTAAAAAAGAAAGCTATGTGTCCCTAGTACCATTTCAAAACTTTAGTTTGCCAAACACATTATAAAATCATTATTAATTTTTTGTTATTTCTTCTAATATTTTATTTTATTATTAATTTGTATGTCCTTCCTGTTTATTACCTGCAATTTGTTTAAAAACTTTATTTAATAAATTATTCTATTATTGTACGAATTATGCTGCAATTTTAATTAGAAATACATATTTGGAATATGCCAAAAAACACAACAAATAAATCCGATTTGCATTTATTATTTGTATATCCACACACAGACACACACTCGCACAATAACATTTAATAGATAGAGATGCATTTTGGTATCAGGACATCCTGTTTCAAGTGTCTATGGTCAACAACAAAACAATTTTCTAACCAATATATTACTAACGTTTCGAAGAAGAATTTATTTTCCAATCCTTTCCGCACATAAATTTTCATACTATCAAAATATATAACAAAATGTGACCAAATACACAGACTTGCATACAACCAAACCTTAACTCCTAAAAGGCCACAGAAAACGGCCAGGCTAGTGGGAGAACATAGCAGAGAACATCTCATTGTGGAAAAGAGAGTTTGTTAAAGAAAAATGAAAAGTGTTTGAAACAAAAAATAATACTTGTGGAAGTGGTTCTTAAATTGTGCTTTGCTTTAAAAAAAGTATTTTTATTTACATGAAAGAATTTTCCCTAATTTTCATGTTTCCTAAAAGTTTTTCAATCTAAAATATACTTTTTTAATTTGAGTAAGCACCATAATTGGGAACTGCTGATTTTCTGCATACTTAAAGGTTTCTTGCAACGTTTTATTAGCAATGCATATAAACTTAAAAGCAATCTCAATCACTTTTATTAGTTTAAATATGTATAAATGTGTGTATTTACGTAAAACAATTGAAATCCTTAAAACTTTGTAGGAGGAAAGCTTTTTTGTGTATGTTTTCAGTTAAAATTTATGCCAAAGAAAATTGAAATTCAAAAATTTGAATTATTGTAATTTGTCTTCTTTAATCTTGTTGTTTTAGCCATTAATATATCAAAATCAATTCATATTAGCCCATGTTTCCGTTAGTGCAACATGCAATGTTGCAACAGTTATGCACACATATATTTATATCCTTTTACTATTGTTATCATTGTTTGCTTTGTCTTTATGCTTATAAGGATTTATAATCATTCTAAAGATTTATGATCTAATATCTTATAACCTTTTGCTATTGGGCGTCTTTTTACCCCTTAACCATTTAATCTTAACAAGTTATCTTTCGGTTTTTCCTGTACTTGAGTCTCTCCAGTAAGTTCTTGTTTTCGAAATGTCATCGTCTCAATCTGATTGATTTAGAATTCAATTGAAAATATTAGGAAATATGATGAAAATACATGCTGTTTGGCTGTTTGTTCTTATATTGCCTGGGCTGCTTGATATTATTCCTTTGCATGTTTACCAAGTTCATACATAATTGCGTCGTCGTCAGGCATCCTTGTGCAAAATTTGCATTTTGAAGTTTGTAAATTTTGTCGTCTTGCATATGCAGTCGTACATGTAAGCAAATTGCTAAGGACATGCAAGTGAACAGGGAGGCAGCTTAAAAAAAATTTCAAGAAGAGAATAAATGTACCCTTTATATTTATATAAACCAGCTCTGTTGGATTCAGGGACATAAAAAAGGAGGCACAAGGAAGCACCGAGAAGTGTGCACCATTCTCACAGTATTAAGCAAGAGATTATTATTTTTCTTAAAACTTTCAAAGTGAAATGTAAAATATTTAATACGTTTGCTGCACATTTTTTTATTCTTACACTTTTAGCTCAGGTGCCCGTTAAAATTTTGTTGTACCTACGTCTCTGGCTATTAATGGTTGGTTTCCTTAAATCTAAATTCAGCACCACGACTTATTGGTACTTTATTGATTTATGACACTTTGTAAAACAATTTTGAAAATCACAGATTACCAGCTTAAGTATAATTTTCCATATGCACATTATTGAATTATACTATGGGGTATGATAGAGAAATATTTTGAACATACACAAATATCACACATGTATACATCCTACTCCTACTCAGGATATTGAAATAACTAAGGCAGTTTCAAATAGTAAATCTTATGCATTGATACTCTCTTTAATCAAAACAGACAGATAATGGTAAGATTTGCATGCGAATTGCAAGGACATTATTGCTTTGAAGCGTAAACAGAAGATTTATGTTTAAGTTGTTATTGCATTGTTTTACACACTTGCTTACAAAGACAAATGTAAATCGAAGAGAAAGAGAGAGAGAGAAGGTGGAAGTGAGAGTATATGATGCAATTTTGTTTTTGGCTAGAGTTTCCTTTTCTGCTACTGTTGCCAGTTGAACAATCGAATTTGAAATGCTTCATTTGTTTTTGAAAAGTTATTTTGCATACTCAAGCTTCTAGCAAATGCAATTGCATATTTTTAGGGGTCATTTTAAAATTAGAAGGAAAGAGTGCACATTTGCTGCCAGTGCAAGTGATTTATTAAATTGTTTGTAAGGATTATCACAGCTTGTTCGATATTTTAACTGCACTCTAATAGGCATTTTGAAAACATATCGACAACAAATTGCTATTGTTAAATTGATTTGTTTATGATTTATGACAGTTTACTAACACATAACAATAAGCAATCGTAACTAATAAATAAGCAGGCAATTTAGCAATTTAATTCTTAAATTTTCTGGTCTGTGATTTTTTATAATTTATTTAATTAAGTTATTTAATATAATATTAGTAAACAATTTTTGTAATATTTTTTTTAGCAATTTTAAGTTTTATTTAGTTTGCAGAATAAGAGCTTTATCAGTTCTGTGTTTCACTTCCTACAGTAAACTTGATTAAGAGTTAAATATGTTAAAAATATGGGTTTTTGGATGTTTGAGTTTTATTGTATTAAACTTGCTTGTAAGTTTTACACTAAAAGAATCAAAAAATTTATTTTAAAGAAGTAACAAATAATTTGCATTGAGCGTTTTTGCCAGTTTTTTTTTTTTGTAAAGATAACCCTATTTTGCCCATATTTTGGTACCAATCTTACTGACCAACATCTGCAGGATCACACTTTCATTTTTTCGTTTTTCTGTAAAAAATTATTAAAACAGCGGGCTTTTGTCCTATGTTTAAAAAATGTAAAGTATCGGCGAAATAGAGATAACTTTAGAAAAAACTGACCAAAGCTCGAAGGACGTATTTCATACTCATTATTTCTTTATATGAATAAAAATTTTATCTTAAGATAACTTAAATTAAATATTTGGGCTATAACTATTACAGTTTTCGAATTCCTTGTTTGTGGATCAGGCTGTAGGAGATGGTTTCTTACATTTAGATAATGTTGCTCATCATAAGCATGGATCAAGTAGTCGTGGAACAGAAGGTATCCGAAATAGCACAAGTACTACTGCTACAACGACTGGAAGACCAGCTACAGCTAATGTTACTACTACATAAATATTTAAAAAAAGTTTTAAATGTTATGCAAAAAATCCAAAAAGATTTAAATATAAAATTGTATTTCTAAAGTTTGTTTTAATATTTTCACAAGTTTTTCCTGCAATAAAAAGCTTGTTCCTGCAATAATTTTTCCAGTAGCCCTTTCGGTTGTTTTATTTAAATATACTTTAATTTTAATCTTGTAATTAAAGAAGATTTTAGGCTTTTCTCTTTAAATCGTTCTTATCTTAAAGTTTTTGTTTTTCTTCTCCTAAAAATATGCAGCAATTTATTTTCTATAAGAGCAAAGTAGTAAGTATTACACAATTTCTCATTGACAGTGTTGCTTAGTTTATTTATGTGTGTGTTTAATTATCTACATTTATTTACTTATTGACTTTGACTACAAATGTCAAAATAAAAAAGAAAACATTTATAAGAAAAAACCTAAATAAAATCCATCCATACACCAAAGCAAATATATTTAAACAAGAAATAAGAAAAAATGTCTTTGAATAACTTACAATTAATTTTGCAACAAAAGACAAAGAACCAAAAGGAGAGTGGCAGCCTTCTATAAGAGAAGATATACGCACACATACAAACAGTTAATTAATCTTTGGGGTTCTATAACACCAGCAGACCGACACCAAAAGCATTTCAATACATTTTACTAGATTTAATTTTATTTTTTGCTTGAAAAAAATTTAAGGAAATTCCTTTGAGTAATTTTCCTTAAATACAAGAGGGTAACCATGAAAAATTTGTGTTAAATAAATAGCAGCAATGGTAGTAGCTGGCCTAGATAAATAGCCAATATTCAAAGGTGAATAATTAGTATTAAAGTCTTACAGCAACAAGGTAATTAACAAGTTACCAGGAGCTACTGACAAAACAAACAAATACAATAAATATTGTTAAATGTTGTGTATTATTTGTTTTCGTTTGAAATGACACTTGTCAATTTATAACTGTTACATATTTTTAGGCGGACATTTTAAAAGTATACACCAAAGCACACACAATAGTCATTGAATTTGGGGTATATTTTAAGGCGAATAAACATGTGAAGTGTATTTTCGCATTTTATAAGGGTGTAATTTGATATATTTGCTGCTAGTTTTTTTTCTTCTATGGAGTAGATTTTTTTAATAGCAAAAAACATGTGTTATTTCTAAGAATATTTTTTTATGGCTGTTTTTGTAACTTTTTTATTTTATTTTGGGAATATCAGGAAGGAAGTGTGTTTTACAGAGATTTTATTTGTTAAAGGCAATCAAGCAGAAGTGTTGGAAATAACGCTTAAGGAAATTGAGTTAAGAGATTTGATTTGAAATAATAAAAATATTTGTAAAAAGTTACCCCTAGGAAAAATTGGCAAAAATTGGCAATATTTTCCTGGCAAAATAAAGAAATATTTTAAAAACTTACAGAAAATAAAAGGGTTAATTAAAACATATTTTTATATATTAAAAATTCATATAATTTAGAACAAGAAAAAGTTCAAAAGAAATCAACATATAATTTAAAAAAAAATTAATACCTTAAAAATGTATTTTTGTAACTCAATATTAAATAATTAAAAAGAAAGCCTTAAAGTATGCTTTAAAATTTAATAATTTACTAACTTATTCTATATGTAGTTATTTTAACACCTTTTTCCTTTTTAAATAGAAAAACAATGCTTGACTTCAAACAAAATTTAATAACAGAAAAAATAACTGTCAAAAGTCTACAAATTATTTGTAAAAACACTTGACAATAATAGACAGACCATTGTGAAAAGGACATCTTATTGTATCCGATTTCTACTTTTTTTGAATTAGTAAAAAGTACACAAATTCTCTAATATAAATCAAGAGAAAAAGAACAACTCGAAGTTCAAATGACAATTGATTGTTAATTCAAGCCGTTGTTGTTGTTTTTTTTTTTGTTGTCATTGTAGACGAGAAACTCTCTAGGAATTCTTAATTTTTAATACAAAAAAAAAAACAGTTAAAGAAAAGCAGCAATAAAGTTCAAGTATGCCTTTGTGTATCATTTACTTTATCAAATACTTTAGTATGCTTTGGGTTTCCTGCAGTTTTTGTTGTGTGTGTTTGTGCGTAAGTTCTTCTTTTCCAATGGGTGTGCCTGCCTGTACAAGGGATTATATGCACAAGTAGTGGAGACTACATTTATGTTCTTTTCGTTTTGTTTTTTTTTGGTAACACTAACTGCCAGACATAATAAGCATCATTGTCGGTATGAGCTTACGGGTTTGCTTTCTACTATTAATGTATTTCTTGTCCTGATCAGCTGATGTTTGTGTTTGTATTATTATGCAAGGAGTTGGAAAAACAAATTAATTGATTAAAGGACATTACAAGATGCTTAACATTTTATGTTGTTTGTCTTTGCAGTATTTTTTTTAAGGAATATAAGATGAGATAGATGATATTGCCATATAAAGTGACAAGCGTCAATTGTAAGAGAAGTGACACTGGGAATTAAAAATTCCTTTTTTTTATTGATATTTGTGGTAGTTTAAATTAAACTAAACACGTATAGAATATTAATAGCTTAAAGATGTTTTGGTTGATTGCCTACTTTTAGGAGCAAAACAATGTTAATGTTCGCTTTGGTCTTTGTCACATCAAAAGACTTTGAGCTTCTTGTAGTTACTGTCCCTGTTGATAAATAATAAACTTACCATGACTATACTTCAAATTCCCTAGTTTGACTTTTATTCAAAAATATGATTTTTCTCTATAATATTGAAATCAAAATCAAATCAAATTCTTTTAATATTTCACGCTTTAGCTAATTCGCAAATTTTACTTTTTTATTAAAAGAAACATTTTGTCTCCGCCTTGTCCTTTTGCAAAAAGCCATTAATCATTTGGTTAAAAAAAATAAACGTTTTGTGTACAAGTTAATACATATTTGCAATATTCAGCAACAGATTCAATTGACATTTTAAAATATTTGTTAGATCTTTTTAATGCTTATCCACCCTCTTAGTAAACGATATTTGATGGTAAAACCATTCCATGGCAAATACGCGGTTTTATGCAAATTTTTTACTTAAGTTAACTTAATTTTTTTTTCTTTTTATCTGTTAAGATCTCCAGCATATATCTTAATGGCATGTTGCCGAGTTAAAAGCATTGATAAATCATAAGCAAATTATTTTAAGAAAAATATTTTAAGTAGATTTATTGGCCAAAGAAAGTCGTAAACAAGGACAAATTGTAAATTTTTAAGAGAAGTCTTTCAAATTATTGTAATAAAATTTTTAATGATTTTTCTCCAAATTTTTAGTGGCCTATATAAATGGGCTTTAAAACTATTAAAACTAGAGCATAATTTTGGGAACAAAACCTTAAAGAAGATTGCTTTATATACAACGCTTAGCAATAATATGATAAAACTGCTGCATATTTTTAGGGGCTAACAAAATTTGCTTCTGTTTTTATTTTATTAAACTTTCTTTTCTTATTATTTTTTTGCAAATTTTTATTAATTTACCCATATCTTCCAAAAAAACCAAACCTCAAAGAAATGCTTTTTTTTCTAGTTTTTATTTTTTTGCAAAGTATTGTGTTTGTATGAGATTATCTTTATAATTTTTAATTACTGGTGTAAATGTAATTATGAATTTTTATATATTCCTTTTTGGCACAATTTTTTTGCTTTTGCCTTTTTTTTAGAATGAATAATAGTTTGAGTGTGATTTGTGTGATATTTACTAAGTTTAACAGGAAACCTGCAAGATACAAGCGCGCTGGCAGTTTTGCACTGCAACAAAATGTTTGTGACCACATGACAACTGTCAGGCCTTCAACTATTTGTACATTTTTTGCTTTTTTCTCTTTATAAATAAATTTTTTTTAGTAGAAATAAAAAACGAATTTATTTAAAATAACTTAAGGTTAAACTATAAAGCTGTTAGTAAAAGGAATGATTTTTAAAAAATAAAAAAAAAACAATCAAAATGTGGTCCACACATATAAACATAGCTTTGTATATACGTATGTTATATTTATATATAAAGTGATATATAGTTATTTCATTAGTGTTGAAGAGAAGCAGCAAGAGCATAGTAATTCGCGGAAATGCTTGCTTGCCACTTGCCCGCATTTTGTAGTCTTAATTTTGATGGTTGGAAAAAGGAAATTTTAAGCCTTTAACAAAAATTCACTGTGTCGCACCATTTTTTTTTTTTTTTTATTTTAATATTTTATTTTTATTAACATGTTTTTGTTTTAGCCTTTTGCATAAGCCTGGTTGTATACGGGTCGTAACCCTTTGAAAAAGCTGTATAATTCCCACTACTCTTATAGTCATTAACTGTCTTCCTTTTTCATTTAAGCAGTCAGTCATTTTGAAGCAAAAAAATAAAAACCCAAAACAAGAACAATTGCTGCTGCTCTAGAAGAATAAAAGAAAGCAAATCGGGTTGCATTACTGCTCATAAATGCTTAAGGACTTTTGACTTTTTGTTTTATTAGTGGTAAATACTGCTTCCATTTAATAAAACAACTAAATGCTTGACTTGTAGGAGCCACCTTGAAGCGGGCCAAAGCAGTCAGGGGAGCTGGTCTATTAAGTAAGGCAGAGACAGTAAAGTTAATAAAACAATGGAAACATTAATATGTATGTCTTTTTAATTTTTTTGCCGTTTTCTTATAGTTTTTATCTCAAAAAAAATTTTTCTCATTATGACGTTTAATATATCTTTGTTTATAATTTCAGGCGAGCATGTATTTCCGTTTTTTGTTAAAACTCGTTTTTTTTGCTTGCAAGTTAATGAATAATTGTAGGCGACAAGTAGAGTAACTTTTTTTCCTTAATTTTTTGCTGTTGCCGCTAACGACAAATTTCTATCTTTGCTATGATCTAACAGCAGTAGCAGCATAATTGCAGTGCAATTTACATGACTTCTTACAGCTGCGGGTTTTATTTTTTTAGTTTTTGTTTTGTATTTTTTTATATTTATTTTCCATTTTGGTTTGCTTTAAGAAAAGTGTGATTACAAGCATCCGTTTTAGCTTAATGAGTTCTTGATTTCATTTAATTTTTCTTTAGCTTGCAAACGCATATACACTTGCACTTTGACTGCACCCCGCAAGACAAACCACCTTTTACGCACTTTAAACATATTGTCCTTTTGCCTTTCATTAAGCTGGGTTTTTTAATTGCATTAAAATGGCATATGATTTGCTTAAACAATAGCTTTTTAGACGAATTTCATTAAAAAAAATCTACCAACAGAAACTACAACAACAACATAAAAATAAAATTTTGCGTTGGGTGAGAAATAGATAGAGAAAGAGACAAATTTAATTGCTTAACTAAAAGCATGCAACAAAAAAAATATTTTCAGGAAAGAATTGTTGAGTGTTTAAATGGATACCAACAATGGCCCCTAAAAGCATGCCGCAAATATCAAAAGTTAGCTGTTTGCTTACAAAAATCAGATTTTGTTTTGGAAAAAGTTTATTCATCAAATCCCCATAATTATTATAAGAAAATGATATTCAATTTATAAATATATTAATAAAATTTTTCAATATGATGCCAATATGATGTTTACACTTTGAAAGATAATTACTTTGTTAGGATCAAGGATAATACAATACCCCAAACAAACGAACCTAATACTAATACTAAAACAATTTTTTTTACATTTTTTTCAACATATAGTTCGAATTTTTTACAAACAAAAAAAAATTCCAGGGACTGTAAATAATAATTATTTTCCAGCTATCAATGAAAAAAGCATGTACAAGGGAAGATCAGAAAGTGAAGTGAAGTAGTTTTAATTCTTTCTTAAAAAAATATTATTTTTTAGTCAAAGACACTTATTATTTACAAGTTTTTTGGCAAAAATAATTGTTGTTACAATTTTAAATATAAAAATAAAATAAAATAAAAAAACCGATTCTTGTTATCATAAATAATTTAACAAAAACTTCAAAAAATAATTATTTCTGCCAAATAATTAGAATCAGAAATAATAATTATTTTTCGCCAAAAAAAATTAATAAAAATCATAAAATAATTATTATTTCGTGGTTAGAAATTTTAAAATCAAAAGTAATTTTAATTTTTTAAGATCTATTTTTTGGCATAATTATTACGGTCTCTGATTAATTCTATTAGAAATTCAGGGCCTTTTAAATTTTAATTAATATTTTTATTAAACTTTTAATTTCAAAAGCTTGGAATTTTTTAATAATCCATCTCTCCCTTGCTCTCTACTTATCATTAACAGATTATATTTATTACAAAATTTCATTAGCAATCTTTAGCTTTAAGGAAAAAGTCCTTGACATTTTTAAGAATCAAATGACAACGAGCGGTTGTCTGCCTTTAACATATTCTTATTAAAATATATACAAACAAATACTTGATAATACAGAAAAAAAAAACACAACGTTACGGAAGTTTTGATCTTCTGCATCAATGAATTGTAAAATTGACTTATCACAAACGCAAAAGAAAGAAAGTTCATATTTTAAACTTTACAAAACCTCTTAGCAAACTCATAATTTAACAAGATTTTTTGCGTCTCCCCCCTTCTCAGTATTTAAACTGCAACAAGACAAGGAAACAATGTTGCTTATTAGATTAATTTTCAAATGATTTAAATGGAAAATCCGTTTGCTATTACGCAAAAATTAAAAAAAAAACAACAACACACAAACACTCACCCTAAAAATATGCAAATTTTTTCTTTCTTATACCCTCTAGTTTCCTTACATACAACGTTAAAGATGAGTTTCAATTTTTTATGATTTACTTTTGCAATTACAATTTATTTTACTTTTCTTGAAGGAGGGCCAAAGAATTTTTTCAATTTCCATTTTGTTGGGTGATTATGATTTACAGCTTAAAAGAAAATATCAATATCTGTTACATTTTTAATTTTCATTAAAAAAAAAAAAAAAATAAGCGCGAGTGTTAACAATTTTGCAATTTTTCATTTGCCAACAACGTATCGTATCCATTTAAATAAGCCATTAACCGCAGAAAACAGATCAATTTCTATTCCCACTTTTTTTTTTAAATTTTTTTAATAAATCAAACAACTGCCATTGAATGATTTGATGTGGTATATGTTTGTGTTTGTGTGTGTGTTTGTGGGACCAAAGCTTGATGTTCTGCTAACTACGGCTGTCAAAAGGGATTTAAGCGATTTTTCTTTTTGTCGCTAATGCCATTTGGCTGGAGTTTTCATTTGAGAAATTACTTTTGTTGTGCGTTTAACCGCGCATAGTAATCAGAAAGTAAGTATGACTATTCACTCTGTTGGATTTTCACGTTTTCAGCCCCCATAACACTTACTCCCCCTCTAGCATTCACTGGTTGTTCATTCAAATGACATACATACGTTTTGCGTATTTTTTAAGTTGTTTGCCTTTGGCCTTAATAATGGCAAATATGTTGCCAAATATTATTTGATTTTCTGTTGTTGCTGTTTTTGTTGTTGTAATTGCAGTATCCCACCTTAACGTTCATGTTGTATTGAAAAAATAAGTCCCTTTAGCCATGTTTGGTATTTAATTCTTATGTTTAACACGCGTTTTTCTTGACGTTTTACAAAAGACTCGTTATTTTAATGAGGAGTATGAGGTTAAATATTTTACCTTTTTTTTAATATTTTTCATATTTAAATTCAATTTATTTTGTTTTTTTTTTTAATTTTTTAAAAATTATTCATTTAAGCAACATTCAGGTTACAATTGTAAAATAATAAGGTTCGACGTCGACAGGTATAAAAGCTTTCGAGTTACGGCATTGCTGGAGTCTCGTATATTTGGTCCATTTAAAGGGGTAGTATTAATCCTTCTCTCCTTCTTCCAAATATCGATTTCATGACATCATTGGAGCCAAATGCTATTATAATTCTGGGATATGGCCTAATTATTACTTTTAAAATTTGTTTCTTCATGCTCCCATCTAACCAGTTTTTTTAAGTTTTTGGGATAGAGCGAATCATTAATTTCATAGAGTTGGAATTTTTGTGTAAGAAGCTAACACTTTTCTGCCCTTAAAAATTTTCCTCATTTACATTTGTGACAACAGAAGCCATAGCTAACGAGATATAAAGGAAGGTAAACATGGATTTTGTCCTGAAAACGTGGGTTATCTCGGATCTTAAACTATTAATCTGTCAGAAGCTAGAAGGTTGTTTCTTCTAATCACTTCACGTTATGACCCGGTACATAGAACTCGCCTTGGCTACATACCTTGATTACAACATGCTTAAAGTATACACCTTCTCTTGTGCTTCTGCCCGGCACTAGACGATGTTCGGATCAGGCACTTTGGTACCGTCAGACTGAATAGCCTGTCGGATGTAGCCAACATCGGCCTACCTAGTCTTCATCCTTTATCACGGAGAGCAATTGGTTTAAGGACATTGACCATTACGGGGTGACGACAGCCGTTTTTCCCTAGTTTAATTAAAATTTTATAATCTGGGTTTATCTAATTCCATTTCCCCAGGTATCACAGAAGAGCCATATAAACGGACCCAAGTGGGATGCACCTCATTTTTTTATCGTTATCCTACCTAACTTACGGTTAAGGTATGAACTCCTAGCTTTAAACTTAAATTTTTTCTTTTTATTAGATTGGGTATAATATTGCCACTGTATATATCACACATTAACCACAGCCTACCCAGGGCTGGGTAGTAGTTTTTTTGAGAAAATTTTAAATGAAAAACGCAATTGCTTGCAGAAATTCAGTGATGCGAATGAACTCCCTCAATGTTTTTAATTTTAAGTCAGTCACATCTGGATTAAAATCAGACATAAAATATCTCAGTTGTTCCTGTGAAAAATCTTAACGGCAACACAGGAAATGTTCCATCGATTCGATATCCTTCCTGTTTGCCGTTTAATCGCTAATCTTTACAATCGATTGAGGAACAAGAAGGTTTGAGTGAAACATTAGTACACGCATTCACTTACTCATTTTAGGTTATCTTCAACATAGGATATCTGTAGTTTCCTTTTCATCCGGGTCGCTCCAAAGGCTTATTAGCATTTTACGGAGCAGTGGACTGGTCACAGACTATTGACGTAAATGGTTCCTTAGGGTAGGGACTGGTTCAAATTTTTGCACTTTTTATGAAAAGAACCTGTCACTTTTACATTGTGTTGTCATTGGAGAGGGCAATTAGTTCAAAACTAACACCTCAAAACGGGTTACAGGCCAATCCTTTATAAGCAAATTTTGCATTAATTGTTTAAGTTCCAGTTCAATCTACTCTGTATTTACGCATGTGTGTGTGTATATTTAACAGATGTATGTTTATGTGTAAGGATCAGTATTTCTATTTTTCCCCCTGACCACTTTAACACCTTTCAATCAGTTACTTGATGTGTGCCTTTTTAACCGATTACAACCAATAACCAATTTATGTTTTGTACCTGTAACAGGACGAGTACGCCGACCAATTGACCCAGATTCCCGCAGGGTATCTACTACATGGACACATATAGACAAAAACGTATTAATTTTTTTCTCTCAGCAAAAAAAAAAAAACAACAAAATAAATTTACCTTTTCAGCTTTTAGTTTGATTTTATGACTTTAACAACAAAAACATTCAAAATATATTGCATACTTTTTGGTATTTATTATAATAACAAAAATTGCCTACTTTTAAGGTAAGTTAGTCAGTTAGTTATACTTATGCTTTTGAAAATAAACTTTTCCATTTCAATTTATTTCATAAAATCTTAATATCTACTGGCGGCAAGTGACAAAATACCTACATTTACCAAATGACAAAAACTATAAAAATCTAATAATTTTTCTTGGTTTTTTTGAGGCTTTAGCACACTCTTCCGCTCTTCATCTTTTTTTTTTCTCTATCAGCAACAAAGTAAACTGACTTTTAGATTTTTACATTTTTTCTATAGGCTTTATAGAGTCATATTTAATCCACTAAAATTGCAAAACAACATATTTATATACATATAATGGTAAAATGTTGTGGTAAAGTATGTTGCATATAAGAAAAGAGGGGTTTATTGTTAGAAAGTTAGTTTACGACATTTTTATGTTTCTATCAAAATTGACAATATCTAAAGGTATGTTGTTAGAAATAAGACATAAAAACTATGTAGTGTAGTAAATAATATATTGAAGTAATAAATAAAGAAAATATAAAAACAACCCGCCCCCACTTCTAAGTATTAAACCAAAACAAAAAAAGAGAATTCAAGTCAATTAAGGTCGGTAATTTTTTACCCTGCACCCTAAATCAAACATTACTTATCATTGTGCTGAGTTTGATATTCGTTTTCAACTTTATCCTGGTTTTTTAATAATAATTTTAATAGATCTTTAGGTGTAAGGTAATATCCGCAAATGACCTTTTTGCTGGGCAGGACATATATTTATATTTCGCCCCAAAAATGTGTTAGGGAGATCATGAATCAATCAATAGAGCAGACCAATCAGGGTAGAGAAAAAAGAACTCGCCTTTAGGTAGTTTAAAAAGAAGACACCCAAAAAGAAGGTCCTAAGTCCGGACGGATATATAATAAGGCCAGCGATCAGTAAAAAAATTGTAAGAGGTGGACACAAATTCGGTGAATTCCCTAACTGTTTCTTATTTTACACCACGTAGTGAGCCACAATTGGCAAAAAATCAGACAAAAGATAACAGACTTTGACCTGTGCAAAAGCTGTGCAGCTTCGAGTTTTTGTCCCCCGGCCCTGCAATCGCAGTACCATCAATCCCCATTCGATGGAGGTTAAGTTAGGCACACTCAGACACCTCCAATAATCAAAGATAAGCTTTAATAAGGTTTGATTAGGTTAAAAGAAGGAGGTCTTAAGGGCTTCAAGTCTTTCCGGACACACACCTTAGCCAGTGATAGGCCTGTTCTACGACCCTTTCAAGAAAAAGAATCTCGGAGTAGGAGTTCACCAAAATTGGGTGATAAGAACAAATTTCCACAAAACCTCCTAAGTGATCCACATCTGGCAAAATATCAGACATTAAACATCGGACTTTGGCCTGTAAAAAAACCAGGCAGTAGCTCAAGGAATGCTCCACCGTTTCGATGTCCTCCCTGCGTATCCTGCACCCGCTGTTCTCCGCTACTCCCTTCCACTCCCATCGTACGTGATCCAGTTTTCGCATACGTTATTGGCTTTTTGTACCTTGGCTATCTTTACTAGCCTGAAAAGAAATTCTCAGTTATTGTGGTTAAGGTTGCGGAAGTAAATCTCAGTCTTAGGGTGTTCAACAAGAATGGCCAGGCACGTTTTTCCCTTCGCCCTAGAACCATTCGTAAACAACTCGTCCCTTCGGGCGTTCTTCCTATAGCTTTGTCCAACTAGCACTGCCGTCAGCGCAGTGCAGTTAGGCTTAACTCTTACTAGAAGTATACGATCGGACAACGAGACTGTGCCCATATAGACCTCCAGTGTTAAAAAAATGGGTAAATGGATAGACTTAAAGGCCCCCTCAATTCATTACCTTGACGAGTTGTAGCGCACGTGAGCCTCAATAGGCTACAAGCTAAAAATCGTCTCTAAGACCTAATGGCTCCACTGGTCCTGAGGCAGCATATACGTTGGACCTTTTGCAGGATTATAATATTGCACTTTGTTTCCATTAATGTCCACCATACGACCGAACCGTAAGTTGGCATTGGTATGATTACACTCCTGTAGAGCCAGTGTGTCATTTTTGGACTAAGGTCCAATTTGAGCCCATGGTCCTTCTACAAAGCGCCCAGCATCTGTGGGCCTTTGCTGCCTTTTTCTTTTAGTGGTGATTTCAATTCAGTTTTCCATCTAGGACTAAGTACACCCAGGAACTTGACTCGTTCGGATATCATTATCTTCCTGGCCACGAAAAGAGGTTCGTCATAGCATGCGATTTTCATTTTTCTGATGAAAAGACAAATCTCAGTCTTATCGGGGTCACACTCTAGACTGAGTTCAGTCAATTTTTAGGGCAGCAATATTTAGGGCATCCTCCACTTTTCTACAAAGCTGATTCTGATCATTTTCCCTTAGGAGTATAATCATATTGTCCTCGTAGTAAACTGGTCAAAGCCTCCATCGGTTAATATCTCTTGAAAATTGTGCAGCAGTAGTCTTAGAGCAGTTTAAGACAGCGAAAACTGGCTAAAAGTTCTCGTGGGCTTGAGGGACCGATTACTGCAGTCATTGATTTACTTAAGTCAGGTCTCCTTCAAATCAGGAGTTCCCGTTATATATCTTTATTCAGGTAGCTTCGAAGCTTTCTCGTCATTTTACCAACTGTTTCATTGTTTAACGGTACCCTGTGGGCAATTTCTGCCTTTTCTTTAAACTCGGGTTTTGTTTCCACAAGCTTTCTCGCATTTAAGTACAAAAGTTAGGTGCACTCAATTCCAATACCTACATGTGAGCTGGATCAATACAAATTGCTTGTTTTTTTTCTTAGTGGCAATTAATGGTAAGTCTCTGACTTTGAGTTCTTTTAAACAGCGTTTTCTACAATACCCACCTCTAACACCAAACGGTAATGTAGGGCATCATAACATTGTCACATACGAAGCTACATACTGTTGTTGCAAACATTTCAAAGTTTACTGATAACATTTCGAAGCAAATCATGAGCAAAATATATAAAACTGATTCAAAGATTAGTTTGTTTTTCCTTAAATTTTTAATTTAAAGAAAATTTTCTTATCTTTAAAATAAACATTAAAATCTTAAGTGCAACCTCTTTGTAGATATGGTGTGCATACATACACATGTACAATTTCTGTAATAAACTCAATTTAAGGTTAACCAATATTTAAACAAACAAAACAACACCTCAAGTGTTTTTTAACTGAGAAAAAAATAGAGAAAAAAAGGAATAGTTTACTCTTACATCTATTTGGCTTTTGATACATAAAATTTTGATACGAAGAATTTGTACCCTAAAAAAGAACATTTGGTTCCCATAATACTTAACACTGCATATTGATATTTTGAATGCATTAAAAATATAAGTTTCTTTTGCTAAAGTTGCTTAAAGCAAAGGATACATTGAGAATCTTACAAACACACGCGTACGTGTGTGTTACATATATGCCTGCAAACATACATGTGTGTATGTGTGTGTGTGTGTGTGTGTGTGTGTTTAAAGTGTCTTAATGTTAAAACAAACTTTTTAAGCAATTTGATATCTTGTTATCGACAGTTCAAATTTGACATGTGTATCAAAATGTTACAAAACCTTGTAACTTTTGCCAAATGTGTGTGTGTGTGCAGGGGTGTATGTAATTGTGTTGATATCTCTGTTGTGTATCTTTGAATTGTGGTTTCTATCATTTTACTACCAAATGATGCTTGTTGCTTGACAAACAATTTTGTGGCATTACCATCAATGTCGAATGCCTTCTTTGCCATATTTCTTTGCTTTTCAGGGCCTTTGCTTCTTGTTAAACTGCAAATTTTCTCTTCTTTTTTGCTCGTTTTAGTATTTAAGTAGAGAAAATGTTTGGTTAGATTTAACCTTTGGCACCGAATGTGTTGGTAATTTGCCTATTTGTGTTTTACATAAGCAAAAAGAAAATGTTGACATTGACATTGCAAATATCAATAAAAGATTAATATTGTTACTCCTTTCCAAAAAATTTTGCAAGAGTTAAAATGAGTTATAGGTTGAAGTATGTAGTTTGACTTGTGCTTTCACAGAGTTAAAGTACATAGATGTAATTATAGATTAAGTGTTTTTTATGATAAACAGCACTCAGGGAATGGCTCCTATACATGCATGGCATTGTGTTGATAGCTGGAAAATAGATTATGGTCAGAATGATAGAGACCTAGTGTTATTGGGCATTTAATTCTAATTTATCGATATTAACTGTGACAGGAAAGACATCTCTGAGAAGTATTTTTCACAAAAGTACTTTGAGCTAAAGAAAGAATTTCACTATCCACAAATGGATGAACTTTGTTTAAAGGACGACTACCACGTTAAAAATCTCGGATTTCAGAGATAAGTTCCCTGATTTCTTTAGAGCACATTCCATTATAACATCGGTAGAATAGTGAAACCCATTCCAAATTGTGACTGTGTTTAGACAGTTAGATATCCCAACGAAACCGATGAGTACCTTAGACTGTTCCTATATGCGTTCAAGTAGCTCCAAAGTAGACTTTAGAGAACCTTTTTATACATGAGAACTGTATTTCACTTTCGGTCGGATATATGCGGTATTTATATTAGGAAAGTCAAGTTGTATAATATAATTTCTACAGCGCTTCAAGAAACCAGGATGCTTTCTTTGTCAAAAAAAAAACGTATTCCGTCTAGTGGACATCGCACTGGATTTTCTTGCCCAGAGTATTAATAATACAAATGTTGCATCATGTTCTAATGTCTTTCGTAGGACAAAGTGATAATTAACCATACCCTCCATAGCCTTGAAGAGTGGTCATTAAATATCTATTGGGCAGTAGATTTAGAAGTTTAAGAGTTTGCCACCTTGCTCTCTTTAGGGATCGACGTAGCATTGGCTACTTTCCAGCATATGAGGAACACCCGGGCACGGTCTACTGGAGATGTTAAAATGTTTCTATCTCAACTTAAGATTTCATTCCCAGTAATATAACACTTTCAGCCATTTTCGTCATGGCACTAACATCATCATCCAAGAAACAATATTTCCGTTTAAGTAACCCAAAAACTTAATCGAGATCTGCCCAACGAGCGTTTTGGTAAACCGAAATCGACCGCTTCTGAGCTGTCGCCGTAGTGTTCCGAAGTTTGAACAATAAAAATGAGACGAAATTAATGCGATTCTCCGAGTTGCCGAGAGGTGTAGAATATCTCCTTTGTGCTTTTCAGGGTGCGAAGTAAGAAAAAGGTAAAGTGGATTATTTCAGTGCCCTTCAACACACAGAATGTGTGTTATTTCATTAACTAGTTACGCAAGGTGCTTGTGCACAACGAAGAACTCAACATAGAGGTCTTCTAGAATCTGGTGGATAGGCGAAGCCAAGAAAAATTTTAAGCATTGAAATCACCAGCAGCAACATTTTGGTGTTAAAAGTTAACATTTGGAAAAGTATTGCTGCCGGCTAGAAGACAGAAACCTCAAAGAACGGCTTTAGGTCCCACAGAACAAACACTTAAGCTAGTCATCGGCTTATTGTGCGCTTCTAGCGATAGAAAGAACATTTTTGGAGCTGAATTTTATAGAAATTCGGTGTTGCGAAATAATTTTCTCAGTGACAAAGAAAATGCTCAATGGATTCAACGTCCTTCCTGCATTCCATGAAATTATTGTTTTCCGCAACGCCCAATCGAGGGAAGTGTGTTAGATGTGGTAAATTGGCCATCAGCAGACTCAGATACTCCTTGGTCTTACCCTAATTTAGATCGTCACTCTTCTATTTTTTTCCCCGTTGCACAGTACCCTATGAGCAGTCCTCATTAATCTGCTTTTTGCCTTCCAGCACTGTCTTTAAATTGGGGTTTCCGGACATAATTGCTCTTACCTGTGCTTGGATACGGTTGTAGGTGACTGTTTTGATGTGGGAGAAAATAGTTTATCTTGGTCTTCCGGCTTTCATCAGGGATGTCTTGCTCCATTCGTCTGACTCAATAAATTCTTCTATTTCCTGTAGCTGTTTTACTGCAAGTGCCAACTCGTGGCGTATAAGGGTCTCAATAGGGTACCACTGGAGAGCTTAGGACACAGGCTTTGCGGGCAATTTAGTTAGGACTTAAAGCTTTGTTTTACAAAGTCTCAGTTAGCATTTTGCATTTCTTATTAGAGGTTTATGGAAATGTATGCCTTTTCTATCAATAAGTTGTTGTTTTCTATATTAACTCTTAAAGAATGTCATCTTCCATTAAGTTTACAAATTTATTCAAAATACTTGTGTTTCACTTAAAAAAACTTATGCTTCCTTGTTCTAACCAAAATTGCTTAAAACTCTTTCTCCATTATGATTTCAAAAATGATAATGGTGATTAGTATTAACATAATGACATAATATGTGCCTGAACTTGCATTAACGACAGCAGCTTGCAAACAGCAAGTGCGTAATAGTGGCATTGTATGCAAATTTTGGCTGCTTTGTTTAAGGCCACCTTAACATGCGTAACTACAAGTTAAAGAAAAAATTTGTCATAAATGGTTAAAAATAACGAAAACAACACAAATACGCTTAAGAAATATTTGTTCTTTAGTCATAGTCAATTTATAAAGGAAGTTCATTTTGAAGATCTATGTAAAGCTATCGCTGGAGATCAGTAAGTGTTTTACAAATGCAGAAAAACCCAAAAATGGGTCAAGAAAATTATCAAGATTATAATGGAAAGATAAAACAAACAAAACGTAAAAATTGTTGCTGGTAAGCCAAACGTATTGCATTATAGCTAAAAGAAGAAAGGTTAACAAGATAAAAGGAACAAAAGGTTACGTATATAAAACTGTTTTATGTTCGAATTCATATAAGCGGCACATTTGCCTAAGTCTATACTTTTTTCTGGGAAACAAATCATCCACAATTTTTTTGCTGAATTTTTTAAGATATTTTAAGGAAAATTTGAAACAACTACATATAAGCGTTTTACAAGTTCTACAACATTATTTGCCTTTTTTAGCGCCCCAAAAATATGCTACAATTTTCTTTAGCCAAAGCAAATACTTTTCAAAAATCTTATCCTACAATATAAGAAAAAAATAGCACTGTGTTTCTTTTTTTCACGTTAAAAAATACGTAATAAAAACTATTTAAACAAAGCATCATTTTTACCGTAACATACTTTTATTCAACCCCTTGGCATATGCTAAAAATTTTCTTAAAAACAGCTTTTTTTTTATATAGCAATTAAAAAAAATAAAAACAACTTAGAATGTCTTTGATATAAATACTTTTAAAAAAATATGCCAGAAAAAATTCCACGATGTTTCAAAACCAACCAAAGATTTTTGTAACAACAATAAGAGAAAAAGATGCACCTAAGATTATGATAAAAAAAACAAAAAAAAAATCGTTAAAAATAAAGCAAAGCATATATAGTGGCTTTGTGCAAGCTTTTAGTGCATCATGAAAAAATATATTTTTTTTTAAGTTTTTTTGTTTGGTTTATCAACAAAAACTAAAAATACATATTTAAGTATGACACTTTTTTCTTTGTAAGAAAAAAAAAACAAACAGCTGCATATTATTAGGCTGCATTACATAAACTTAGAGATCTACAATTGCCAGCCAATTAAAAGCGACAGAAATAAGACAGTTGAGATGTTTAGTACAAGGGCTGAGGCCAATTAGCATTATACTGCTTAACAAAAATATTTAAAGATGTAAAGAAAATAAAAACATAATGTACAGCCTACTTTAAGGGGTATTTAAGGAATTGGATTATATTGCATGTAAAATTTTTTTAAAATAAATTCATTAAAATTAAACACTAAAACAAGCAAAAACAATAAATAACATATACTTAAGCAACGTGTGTTAATCATATTAAATACAAACACGCCGCTGTGATGCTCTTTTTTATCAAAGAATTTTTAACCCGTTAAGTGTTAATAAAATAATTTTGCATAATCTTAAAGAAGTGCGAAATTCAACTAAATTTTTTCCTTCTTTAAAAAATATTTTGGAGTTAAAAAAATATTTTAGAGTTAAACCAGGATATTTTATATTTATGTTTAAAAAATCTGTTACTTAGTGCAAATTTTTGATACCCCCCAATGGTTTAAGGCCTATACTCTTTGTACTTAGTTGCTGTTAATATTAAACAAACACCAACACTTTCTCATAAAAAGGAGTACAAAAACCAAAAACACTTTACGCATCAAAAGGCTTATTAAGGAACACCTTTTTGGACAATAGCCAACGCGGCAGAAAAAAGAACAAGCAAAGGATATAGCATTACGACAAAGTAAAACAAAAAAATCTAGAGACATGCTTTCAACCATTGACCACATAAAGCATGAAATATGCCATGTACTTAGTATTTTCTCCTCTCAAACTTCCAACAAATGCTAATCATATTAAATTAAAATTTTTTAAGTTTTATTTTATTTTCTTTTTTAAGACTATTCTTTTGAGTAAGAAAGATTACATTTCATATGTGCATACCAGTGGTTTTATGTATTAAGCATATGTAGCTAAATGGCAGACAAAAAGTGATGAAAACGTGTAGTGTCAGTACAGCAATTTGTTTACTTTTACAATTGTAATGCATTTTTGAGTTTTTACAAAAGAAATGTAATTAAAATTATAAAAAAGAAACATGTTTTTTGTGAAATAAAAATAAAAAATTGTATAAAAAACAAATGCTAATTAAATAAAATACTTACAGCCTTAAGGTAGGCAATGATAGTATTATTATTTCAAAAGCCTAAAAGTATTTAATACTTTACAAAAATAGGAAATATAGAGATTGTTTGAAGATACAAAGTAATATATTATAATAAATCAATCTCTTTCCACTTTTAGATCTCATTCAGAAAAATTTTGTTCACCATAAATTATTTTCACTAATACATACCACTTAAGTGCTTTATAATGGAAAAGTTCCTTTTGCCAAAAAATTATGTTTAGGACATTTTTTGAAAACTAGTTAGTTTAATACTTACGTAAATTTTCAATTCAATACTTCTTAGCAAATATTCTTAAGCACAGAGAAGCAAAATTAAAATGCAAAAATTAAAAAACTATTTAAATAAATAAACATTTTACAGACACTTCAACAGTCAGTCCCAACACATACACTCTCACATTTGTTCATTCATTCATTGAATCCCTTTATTCATTCATTCATTTAAAACTACAAAAATCTTTGGCAATAATTAAAATAAACTAATGGCAGCTGGATAGAAAAACAGAGGGAAATGGTTTTAGTAAAGGAAGTCATATAAAACTGTTTGAAAATAAACAAAATAGAAATCAAATTCATATGCGAAGGTATTATTTATCTTAAAATTAATGGTAAGGATGAGAGCGTTCGTGGATTGTTAGTTAAAAAAGTCCTTGTTATTATTTCTATCTGTACAAATAAAACAAAATTTGTATTCAATGTAATTTGTTTGGGTTAAATATTTTGTTTTTGGCGTTTTTAAGTATGCATTTATTTCAACGCTGTTTTATGTTTTAGATGTCTATGAGTGCCTTTGTTTGGTTTTCAATGTATAGAAAATTTTCTTGTCTTAAAATATTTAATATTTGTAGTTCTAAGGCAAACTTTAGAATTTATTTAGTTTTGTTGTTATTAGTGATTGAAATTTATTTTTGTTCTTCTGGTTTAATGTTATGATTTAGCTGTTTGTTTAAACAGCCATAAGGTATGCTATAGAAAATTGAAAAACAAAAGAAAAGAAATCTGATTTACTTATAATTTAGGTGTTGTTTAAAATCCATACTGTATTTTATATAATGTAAGAAACGCTAAACGGATATTTACAGTACCAGTGCACTTGGTATCTAAAAAAAGGGTTTACTAGTCGCCTTAGTACATAGTTATTGGTCTTTTCTTAAGAGCAGCTCAAATTAAATGGACTCATATAAAGTTTTTAATAAAAAATCAATTTATTTATTTCACTTAAAAAATCAAAACTTTTTCAGATATAATAACTTCCAGATTCATATTTTACCAAAAATTTTCTGGACTTTCCAAAGTTTTTTTCAATATGATTTTAGATTGCTTAACTATTTTGAAAAATTTAATAGTTCAAGTTTTTTGTTTGGCAATAACTTGTGCTGTACGAACATTAATAGGTATTAAGTATCTATATTCTGTTTTAACAACATTGGGCCATATTCATAGACAATTTAAAAACGACTTTAAAATTAAAATATACTTTAAACACTGATTTTGTATGAAAATTTTGTTTGAAAAGTCTACTTTAATTTTAAAGTCGTTTTTAAATTGTCTATGAATATGGCCCATAGTCTAGAAATACTAAAGTACCAGACATTTATTTTACATATTAAAAATTTATGAAATCCTTTGTTTGTAGTATTTTTTTCCATTAAATTTACTACAACAATAAGTTTGTTTTACTTCAGCTTCGAGAAGTATTAAACCATAATGAATTTCCCCTTAAAAGCACAAATACAACAGACTTTTAGATTTCCCCTTTAAGCAAATGGTTGTGTGCATGGTGAAATCACCATGGTTGTGTGAGACACCTTTACAAAAATTAACCACCATACTACAGATGAAATTTGTTAGTGGTGTGTTTAGCAAAAAGAGTAATTTTTTGAGCTTAAAATTGGCTCTTTCTCCTTTGTGTTGGAGTTGAAAAATTGTAAATGCTTGCTTTGTTTGACAAATCCAATAAAACTGGTTGTAAGAACTAACAAATATGGTTTTCTTATCTTCACAGCTAATGTATATTATCTTTTGTTTAACATATTTTATATTTTTAATTTAAAAAGCTTTTTACTCGACTGTCAGCTGTAGCATATGTATAGGATCGATTTATCCGTTTTAGATTAATGTTCCGTTTTTCGAAGCAAAAACAAAAAACAGCACAATATTGTTATACAGTTAATTTTAACACTCAGGCAAACAAATATTAAAATATGAGCTTTCCACCAAAGTGGTTACATATATTAACAAAGTTTTTTAAAAATAAAGGGAAGCAGTTTGTTTTGAATTTAAAAATTTTGCAGAATTTGATAACTCAAATAAAATTTTTACTTTAAACAATTTAATTGTTTAAATGAATTAACAAGTTAATTGGAAAACAATAAGCTGATGGAACGACCGGCGCGAATTGGCTTAATCACATCAATAGATTTAAAAGCTTGAATAACATTTTTTTTTAAAAGGAAAACTTATTAATTTCAATCTCAAAAAGTTTCATTAAGGAAGAATTTTTTCCTAAAAAAAATATCTGAATAAAAACATTTGTTGTTTTTAAGCAAACTTAAAAAAAAATAAAATTACTAAATGCCGAAAGCTTAAATTACACCACCTGAGTTATCATGTTTCACAACTGAGACCCATTTGTATAGTGTTTTAAAATGTTTGTTTTTATTTGTTAATATTTTTATCTAACCTCAGTTAAAAATAGAACGTATTCTATTTTTAAACTATTTAGCTATGGGCATTTTCATTGTAACGGGTGTGACAACTTCGCTCACATTTTTGCTCATAGGTCACCCAGTTAAAAATTTTAATTTGAAAAAGTCCATGATTTCCCAGGATGGTATGTCTTTAAGCGATAAATAATAAGTAGGCATTAAAAGCACATAGTTTTTGCTCACAGTGATCACTTAAAGCCCGTGACGGGTGTGACCGTACAACTTTAAAATGACATCGAGTTACGTAAAATATTTTTGAGCTTAATTTTTTAATTGTCATGGTAGTTTAAAGTGTTTTTAATAGTATTTAACTCATTATTTCTCCGAAAAACTATTTTGGTTTTTAAGCAGCTCTAAAATAATCATCATTTAAAAGCATAATTTTCTAAAATATAAAGCAACTTTACATTTTTGTTATTAAAGTATGTATTTTCTTCTTTAATTTTACTTTAAAACCTACTTAACCATTCCCGTTTTATTGTGGGCCAAAAATTCGCTACAAAAAACAAACCTGTTGTTGTTTAACACCATGTGTTTCTGTGTTATGACCTTGAAATTTAAACGTATTAGAGCCAGTTAACGCCAACAAAAATTAACCTTAATTTTTCTTTTTTTTGTTCGCCTTCTGCAAAAAAAAACTAAACAAAAACAACCCCCTTGCAAAAATTACACAAATAAAAAGCAAAAAGAAAGCGCGTAACTTTAATACTTAAAGTCTTATGTAGTGCGAAAAAGAAAATAAAAAAAATAAATAAATTTTTATTATGTGCCCTTTGGAATGGGGCTTTAAAATTTAGTATATTCTTAGCGACGAAGTGCCAGTGCTTAAGTGTGTGTGTATGTGTGTCTAGAAGTGTTGGTGGTAACTTTATTATTGTGCATATTATTATAATATAAAGCTGGGAAAATGTCCTTAATTTTAACTTCATTATGACCATTAGACGTATTGTTTGTCACTGCATTGAAATGTTTTAGTCATTATAGTGCCTGAACTCGTATTTCTTCAGCTTGTTGCCAGCCCATCGTTGTAATCAACGCAATTAGATGTAAAACAACAACAGAACGCCCTAAAAGCACTTATTTTGCCAAAAAAAAAAGCAGGACGTTAGACAAACAACTACACAGCAGACGAAAACGAATATTATAATGTGTTACAGGATGAGTTGTTACTGCCGCTACTGTTTGTTGTTGCTATCATAAATGTAAAAAAACAACGGTTCCCGCTGCTAATACTGTTACTGGAAATCATTCATGATGATGTTGTAAATGACTAGCTGACTGACAGGCAGACAACCTGACATACTATTTCGCTGGTTAGCTGTCTAGAATGAGTATATGGCCATTTAACTTCCTTTTTAGCCATAAAATGCGTGTGTGTTTGTTTATATTTTCTATGGTTATGTTGGTATACTTATGTATGTATGTATGTATGTATGTATGTATGAATATGTGTGTGGGAAAATATATTTTTCTCCAAATTTTTGTATGAGTTTTGTAACTTTAAGCAACGTTAAATGTCCGCGCGCGCTAAATTTAATGTCTATACTCTGTTGGTTATAAGAAATGTTATTCATTTAAACCCTCCAACATTTGTCATATTTTTCAGAAAAAATAAAGAACAAACCAACGCATCAAGAGACAACAAACACTAGACTTTCATAAAAACTTAAAGCTTAAAAAATTTTTTTAATTGGTTCACAAGGTCAAGAGAATTGTGTTCTGTTAAGATAAGTATTAACCTGGGGATGAACTCAGACAAAATTAAAATTTGTCTCTCCACAAGGAAGATATCAATCGCGTTTTTTGACGTTTCTTCGTTTCTAAGTTTCAAGAGTTTGCAAGACAAATGTATTTGGGACTCAACACTGTCTAAGAAATTGAGGGCCGAGTAATCACGAAATGTTTTTCCTGACTCAAGTCACACGCAGGGCTAACGGACGTAATCAGATGTATGGATAGCCAAAGCTCAATAAAAGCACTTACGATGGGAAGCACTGAAGCATTGTTCCAATGCAACAAGATGATAAATAACTAATCAGGATATGGCCAATTACATATTATATGGGCACCTAGACATTGCGAGGTAATCAAAAATTTATGGCCAAAAATCTAACGATTAATGCTAGAAAACAGAGAACAGTTGATCTAAGGAACTTGCAGCCTTTGCCCAAAATGTCAAGTTGAGGAAGTTGGCCTAAGCTGCCCACAGAGAACTGTGGAATGATGAAAAAGTTGGCAGAATGACTTGGAATATCTTGAGTCCGAGAAAGTTTAAATTGAGCAAAGCGATGAGTGTTCTGTCGGGAGATTCAAGCACACAAGCATAGCAACATCGGGTAGGGGCTAAGAAGGTAAGAAACAGTAATTGCAGAGCATGCAAGGAGGACTTTAAATGGTTAAAGCATTTTCTGTGTCATTGCCCAGCGTTTGCATAAGCAAGAGTCCGGTGCCTTTAGTCTGATGTTATACCAGTTGTGTGCCAATTGTGAGATGTAAAAAGGGAAACGTTGCGAATTCATACTTACGACTAAGTTCCAGTTTTTTAAGCTGGAAAAAAGCACGAAATCGGCTTCAAAAACTCATATTTTTCTCTTGTGACAAATGCCAAACTAAATAAGTTGACAACAATCGCCCACAGGGTACCGTGGAACAATTAAACAGATGACAAAGTCACCCCCAATGAGAGTAGTAATCCTTAACTTAAGAAACTTTATTTAAGCAAAAGTCACTTAACCCAAAAGCGCACCACCATCTGAAGGGTGTTGTGGAGATCAACGATTGCAAAATAGGCAGGGAGGATATCGGGTCGGTGGAACATTTCTTGTGTAGCTGTCATGGTTGCATAGGCTAGAGTCTGGTGTTTTTGTTTATTGTTATTTTAGATGAAACTTCTTCCCCAAGTTCTTTTTTCATTACTAAGAACGAAAAAAACGAAAGCTGGCTTAAGTGAATGACCTACAAAACTTGTGGCCTTTTTCAAGGTCTCCTCCTTTCAATCAAATCTAATCTAACATAAGTATGTACATATGTGTATGTTGTAAGAGTTAAAATTTTCTTTATTTAGAGCAGTTGTTAGCGTCACTGCTAATTTAATAATTTCATTCAAAAATACACTTAACAAAGTACATATTTCTCCCGTAAAGTCAAGAAAATTAATTTAAATCTTCTTTAGTCCACCATTAAACTTTACCAAAAAATTTTTGAAATTAAACAAATTAAATAAAAATAATAACAAATTTAAAAAAAGAAAAGTTCGCATGCTTTGCCTGTTACATTTTTGTCTTTAAATTTTATCGTCCCCCGCCCCCACGACTGTTGTCATTACTTGATTTCATATGCCACCTGTCATGTTTAAACATTACTTTTTTCTTTATCATATTTGTTGTTTCTTTTTGCAATGTTTTTATTTTAATACTCTTCCTTTATGACCTTTTGTGCAATTTCATATAATTGTGGGGGATTTTTCTATTTGTTTTTAACAATTTTTTGTGTATTGCATTGCCATTTAACAAAAACAACATGTGCTTTAACTAAACCATACTCCATATATAAAAGCTTATAGCGGGAGTCACTGTATGTGTATGTGAGTAGGAGGGTGTGAGAAAGTATTTACATTTAAATACGACTTTTAGTGCGAGAGAAGAAAGCTTCTGTATAATTGTGTGTTTGTTTTAAAATCGTTTATCACTTTTTCGTAGTCCGTTATATTGTCCAATACAATGTATTTGTTGTTGTTTTTATTACTTGTTGTTATGCCTATAGTGCGTGTAAGAGTGTGTGTGTATGTATGTAGGTGTTGCAATGGAGTTGGAAAGGTTATCAATTGCAGCATATTAACGCGGATTTCGCGGTCGATTATTTTGAGCCTCTATGGTTGGTTAACGGATTTTCATACAATAAATATGTTTGTATTGCATGTGTGTTGTAGCATATGTATGAGATTTTTTTTTTGCTTCTCTATTGATGTTACGTACATATAATGCTTGTGATGGCCACTTTGTTTATCCTGCTAGTACTTTTGCTTGTAATTATTTTGTTGATGTTGATGATAATGAAGTTGGTTTTTTGGTTTTAATGTTTGCAAAAATCATTAAACATAAGTGCTGCGAGTCTATTTTAAGCCGTTATTTATATGTTTGTTTGTTTTGTCTATAACTGAAGTGGATTTTAGGCGTTTTTGTATTACAATAGGCAAGTAAATGATTGAATAAAGGATTTTTGCTAACTTAAAGAAGTAGTAGTAGTAGGTAGTTGAACAATTTTGTGTGCAATTAAAAACACTTTAAAAAATAAAAAGCCTTTAATTGCAATTAATTTGTTTTATTCAAAGGGGAAAAAAAATGTTTTTAATAAAATTAAAAATGTGGTAAAATAATTGTTAAACAATAAATCGTCAGTTGAAATGCAAAACCACGTAACTACATTTTTTAAAACTTTACAGGAGAAGCAAAAATATTTTTTTAATTACAGAGGCAGCGCTGGGGCCAGCTTGTCACATTCGTTTCGAATTAAAATTTCACTCGATTTCACTCGAACAGAGTGCGATGATTTTGAACCTGGGGGCAAATTACGGCAATCGTTTCGAATCGAAATTAAAAAATTTTAATTAGGATTCCTATATTAAAAGCATTGACAATTCGATCGATTGAGTAGAACTTCGATTGATTATTTCCTTCTTCCGGCATTTTATTTCAAGTTTTGTTTGTAACATTAAAAAAGTCTTATCATGTGACTTTCAATAAATAAAATTATTAAAATTTTTACCAGGACATCTATGTATGAATCTTATTCAAAGAGTTTGGTGCAGTTAAAAATATTTATAAACTATTTCATTAAAGATATTTCTACTAAAACATTTCTGATACATTCTCTTGTGTAAAATTTTTTATTTGCTTTATAAGCCTTATTTTTGCTTCACCCTTTTATTCAAAACTCCACAAAAAACTCTTTCCTATAAATTTCCTTGAAAACATCCTCATAAATTATTGCCCAAAATATTTTCATTCTTAATTCTTTTTGACCATTTTTAGATAATTAAAACATACAAAATTTGACAAAACAAAACGAAATTCACTCTTCAGCTTCAGCTCATTAAAATTTCTGTTCAATTCAAGAATTTTCGTTTTGTTGCTTTTATATGTTGTTTGTAGTAAATATTTCATTTTGTAGTTTTGTTTAGTTTATTTAAGTTAAATTTTATTAAGGGTATCGTCGTTACGCTTGTGAATTTTTAATCAATTTTACTTGAGCAGCAGCAGCCCTGGGGTATGGAACAATCATTATACAACAGACAACTAAAATTTCACTTACTCATACATTTACATAAACGTCCACTATTAAATGCAAGAATCCTTTTTTCGGTCAAAACGAAAGTTGTTACTGCTGTTTGCCTAACAAATGCTTTAGGAATTTTAAAATATAAAGAAAAACGAGTCTATGAACAGGTCAAGTCAATTTAATTTAACCTTTTGGGAGGCTTGTAATGCATATTTAAAATTGAAAAACTCAAATAGTCGTACAACAACAAAAACTGTGACACAAAAATATTAATACAATGATTTTGATTATGGCCAAATGAAAATTATTATTGCTGTCGAGGACCAACCAATGTACAAAAGCAAACGACCATTGTCCGCAATGTAAAGTCAAGCTCATTAAAAGTGTTTGGCTCTTTCTTTAAAAAAAAAATTGAACAGGTTCCTTTATTTCATAATTTTTTTTTTGTTTGTGGCAAATGAGCAAATATCTAAAGGTTGTATTGGCTTGGGGGATAAGGGCAGTTTCTTAAATATACCATGTTTGTACATCTGTACATATGTTATAATGAAGCTTAGATTTAGAATAAAATGTCGAATATTTTTATTACTCCTATGTCTCAAAAATGTGCTAAAAGAAAAAAATAAAATAGGCACTTGGTAAAGGCAAACAATATTGAAATTATTAAAAGGGTGGGGTCTTAGACTTGCCACCATGCTCTTGCCCCCTAAATGCTTCTACACTGTAGTCTTGGTTAAATATATATATTTGTTACCATTTTATCATCTTCCTTACATTTATGTAACAAAGTTTTGTTTTGGTTTCGTTCTGTTTTTGGGTGAATACAAATGAAATGTTTTAAAATATTAAAATGTCATGACGATTTCAAATATCCACAAAAGGGACACACGAAAAAGCGAGGGTGGTTTAAATAATTTTTTTGTTGTTTAGCTCTAATTGTATTCTCTAGTAAATAATTAATTCATTATTAAATGTTGCTTTGTCAAATGGCCACTTAGAACAGTAAAGGGCCACTACTGGCTGTGGCTTCAGTTATAAAGAGGTTTTAAGACAAATTGACCTATAAGACCACCTTATTTGATTTTAGTGTTGGGGCTGTTAACAACTTCTAAGCTGGCTGGCTGGTCGAAAAACGGCAAAGGAAAACTGTTGCTATCCGGGGCTTGGGAATTTCACAATCTAGGCTTACGTTTAGTAAGTATTTGTTTTAACCTCATCTCAACAGACAGTTGTGATTAAAGTTAAGGTTGTTGTTCCAAATAATCAAGTTCGCAGTCTTAAGTTTAAAAAATAATTTGTTGAATAATGTTAAGCGAAATAGCCATGACATGGTTTAGAGTTGGGGGATGGGTTTAATTCGATCGAAAATTTACTAGAAATATAAAACATCAATTAAATTGAAGACGCCGGCAAAATTATATTTTAAGGCTCTTGGCTCACTAAAGTAAAAACATATATTTCGTTACCTTAATATAAAAAGACCTTAACTCATATTTTTAAGTCGAGTATGTTTTGGTCTAATTGTAATATTTGTGTAGACCAGTTATCGAAATAAAGCAAAATCTGGGCTTATAAAAAATACGAGTTAGGGGGTAACGATGATTTTTAAAATGTTATATATGGTCGGTATAACTTTACTCTATGGAAACGTCATATATGAACAAATTATCAAGTTTCAAAATGTAGATATACCGGCGGCTTTTGGAAGTATCATAGACAGAAGATGTACCCAACATGGAAAACAAAATGTCTTATTTTAGTCATATATTTCAAGGCCATAATGTTAACTTCCTCGAATTATTCTTAAAAGCAAAATCGAAGGAAGGAGAGGTATAAGATCAATTGGCAACCTGTTTAATACGGCATTGGATGGAGAAGAATTTTCCAGCATAATATAGAACTTATGTTATGAAAAGTTTACATCCTGCAAAGGAAAAGCTTCTTTAGAGAGAGATATAGTGAGAGAGAGGTAGCGGTATAAAGAGAGAATAAAATACTTTTAATAATTTTGTTGGAAGATTTGAAAAAATGAATTTTTCACCTATAGCCTGCCAGTTATGTGCTGTGAATTGTCGGCCATCGTATTTGAGAATAAATATACAATTGAATGAATTTGTCTAATATTTAACATTCGCAGTGACTATATTTTTATGTCCAACGAAAAATTGTTTGGTATATTTATTTTGTTATCCCGTTGGAATCCCTGAAATATAAATTCAAATTCCCATTAACAAAGAGTCTACCTACCTTTTGCTTAAACGCCAGGGGTCCAAAAGACCTAAAAACTTAAATAAAATTATATGCGCCCCCACGCGCGCTATTGAAAAGGGTAATTAATTTCGTTGGAGAGATTTTGTTGAAGGTTGATAGGCATGTTAAACTGGAAACCGTAGACAAAAGGGTAAAGTTAAATCAGATGCAGACTATCTTTCTGAAATTAAACCAGAACTTACTAGACCAGTCCATTCGCAAGCCTCATACCAGTTCACTGACCCACTTTTAAGATCTGTCATTTACTAAACCCTATATTATCCAGAGTCTTTAACCTACGCGCCCAATTTTAAGTTTCGGTTTCCTTTTTTTAATATATTTCATACATGATTCTATGCTGCTTGCTTGTAAAACAGGCAAAGAATTTTGTAAAAAGAAAGGTCTGTATCTTTATGTGCATATGTTTCAATTGAAGTCAATGTTGAAAATTAGTATGTCATGCCCACTTTTGCGTCTGCCTATTAATTTGTATGTCTAAGGATTTTAAGTATAAATATTTCTGGTGGGTGTACTAAATTCCACATACCCATATACTTTGATGCTACCACTTAAAGTCGTAACTTGCCGCTGTTTCTTTTCATATTTTTGTTCAACTGTAGCTGCACGTTTTTCGAGAACGAGTTGAGTTTATTGAATTTATTTAATTAAAGGTCTCCACTCCTGCCCACAAAACATTTCCTTGTACCCTGATAAAACATACTACGAATGGGATATTAAACATCCACTATTCCCATACAATTTACAGTGAAATATTTGATGTTACAAAACGAAGTCCTTGTCCAGTGGTATACTTCCACTGCAAATAACTTTATGTGTATTTGTTCCTTTTTTTCATTTGAATTTGCATTTATTTGTGTTTGTATGTGTTTAAATAATTTTTGTTCAAAGACTAGATTTTTAAAATAATTTAATAAATTTATAAATATTTTGTATTTTATTACGATATTTGGTGTATGGTCATCATCATTATGCAGAAACGTGTTTGTACATTTAAATACCACCATGTCCTTTGTTTCTTGTTTGTGTTTAGTATTTATTGCCAGTACAACTACAGGGGGGAAGGTTCTTGTGAACTTTCAATAGTTTAATTTTTGTGTTGATTTTCTCCTTTTATTTAAACTCTTACTTCTATTCCTAACCCTTTATTCACTGTTTAATTCTGTTTGAGTTTAAAACATTTTGAAGTATAGTTTGCAGAGGTTTTTATTTGGTATTCAAGTATTTGGAAATTTGGAAATTTTTGTTTTACTTCCGTTTTACTATTGCTCTTACCACTACGATGACAGTATTCTTGTGGCTATAAAGCGGATGCTGGTGGGTTTCTCTAGATATTTTTAATCACTCCTTTTGGCTTTTGCTTGGACCCCCATAGTTAGTAAAGTGCTGAACTCCTGGTATGTAGATTTTCAAAAATGGGTTAGAAGTCTTTTGGTAAGTCCTTCTCTTCTTTGTGAACATTTTGTCATTTGTTTTATAATTCAAAGCAATATGGAACTGAAACATTGTAAATTTTTGATGCTTTTTAAAGCTCCATTTCATATTTTTTTTTGTTTTTAAGGATTTTTCCACTGGATTTCTTAAGGTTGGGGCGAAGGTTTGATGACCATTGGAGACAAATGCAAGTTTCCTTTGGGTGCTGATGTATTCCACGTCAATCTCTATGCATAAAACTAATATTTTTTTTGTTGCTATTGTGCTTTTTTTGTGGCAAAAGTTATGAAATCATTTCCGTTATTTTAGGAGTTATTTTTTTCAATATAAAGGTGTCCTTTTATGGCAGCAAAAATATTGCAAAGAATACATAAATGATTGTACATATGAACTTATGTATGTGGTTACGTTATTAATTACAAAAGTGGGATAAAGTAAGTACCTTAAAATATATTGAACCTTAATAGGATTTTTTCTATTTTTTTTTAATAATAATTTTATATATTTTTGAACAAAAAAAAAAATTATCTTCTAAAACATTCAGAATGATTTATTTAATATTACTTTTAACTCACTGTGGTCTTCATTGCAATTTTCAAAAAAAAGTCACTTACATTTAAATATTTTTAAATAATTAATAACCAAAGCAATGAAGTTGAACTCCCAACTGGACCACACAAGTCAGCCAAAAGCCAACCAAAAAAATCTATATGTAAGCAAATATGCAATAACAATAATTGGCAAGAAAAGAACAAAAAGATATTTTTGTTCAAAAAAAAAACTTAAAAGCCCAACATGGCGTTTATATATTTATAAATTGGACACTGCAGTAAAAGTAAAACGGACAGATAAAACAATAATTGTGGTTAAAAATATTAAAGGAAAATTTATGTAAAAAGAAAATGCCACAAAAAAGTTATATAAAATAAACGTATGAATGTATGAATATAAAATAAATATAATTAAATGCCCAAACAAATTTATTGTTTAATACACTGAGAGCAAAGCAAAATAAAAAGTTGTAATAATAATGGATTCTTGGCTGTATGAGGGTTTTAAAATATGCAATTTTTTCAAAAATAATTTCTGAATAGGCTACAGGCTGAAGTTTTCGGAAAAGTTTATCTTATAAGATTACCTTTCGTGTACTTAAAGAAAGAAGAGCAACAAGCCTAAGATAGCTTACAACGTGGCGGACATACTCGTTATAAGAAGAGGGATGCTGTTGCCATCAGATAAAAAAAATCAAATTTGATGCAGGATATACTTTAGTTAAGTTAAATTTTTAGTCTGGCACTTTTGAATAAGTATAGTTGGGAAATCATAGAAACAAGTGAGAAGTGAGAGCGCTATATTCGGTTGCACCGAATCTTGCCGTAGCTGCGATTTGAACCTGGGACTTTCCGAACTGCAGCACCAGCGCGTTACCATCTAGGCCACCGATACATATTGGTTTTTTAGTGCTTAAATATATTTAAAAAAAAAAACAAGTTTTTTCGGCTTGATTCTATGATCATGATATAATAAACAATAAAATTCTTGATTTAAGAATGTGTTTTTTTTCTGTGTACCTTTTACAGACCAATGTGTAACCAGTCATCTGATATAGACAAGTAGTTTTCAAACCGCCAATTTTATAACAAAAAAATTTTTTTTGGATAGTTGTCCTAGTTTTTTGAATAAAAAACTTCAAAAAATTTTAAGGTTTGCATGGACGATTGCGCTCCAGGCTTCTATCCAACAAATTTTTCTTTTATGTAAAAAAAAACGTGGTGGAAATACCTTGCTAGAGGCTTAAGGTCGATAGTTTTATAAGCCCGCCAGATATTTCTTTTAAAAAAATTAATAAAAAAAATATTCACTTGTATGGGGACTTCCCCTCACCCTAAACCTTTCAAACTAATTTTTTTCCGAAATGTAGGCACTGTTGTACAATTATTTTTTGTAGAAAATTTGAAATCGGTAGGAGTTATAGTTTCTGAGGTAAAGCGTATCAGATATTTTATAGTTTCGTAGATTAAGCTCAGAAAAAATTTCACTTCCCCTGCTTTCATAATCTAGGCCGCTGCCTATAAAGTATTTGTGAGAAGTTTTCTGAGCTATATGAGGAGGTATGTGTGGATTTTTTCCAAAAAAATTGGATTATTTTATTTTGCTTATATCAGTCCATAGTTAAACGATCTTGCCGGTTTTTAAATAGCGTTTGTCTGATTGTTTGACACAAAAAGTTTTTCGTCTTTACTTTATAGTGTCGCAAATGGAAATACCAAACGGGATTGCAAACTGATATTTCACAATGTGAAGGGGGTAAAAAGAAGGGGTTTTAAATCGATAATGGCTACATTTTTTAAATTATGGCCTGTTGAAAATTTAAAAAATATATTTATTTGTCAGGGGACTATATTAAAAATGAAATAAAAAACTTAATTAAACATACATACTTGCAACACTTAAGTAAAGTATACAATTTGACTTATTGAGGACTTGCCTATATACAATAAAGTAAAGTTGAAACTGAAATTAAAAAATATCTCTGCTTAACACTGGCTAAGCCCAAAGCTTAATTTACACTTAACATTAAAGATTCAATAAAAACAAATTGGTAAAGTAATATATAATAAGGATTACCTCTCACACCAGCCTTTACACCAACCCTTTTCCCATTTGAATTATCCTCTGCCTACATGGAAATGTTTTATATAGGTGTGTACGTATGTGTTTGTTTATGCATTAATGTTGCTGTTGATTAAATATTTTTAATTATACATATCTGAGCATTAATTTTTTTTTTTCGAATTTTTAATTTTTATAGCTTTTAATTAACGTGACTAATAAAATTTCTTTTCTTGTTACTGATGTTGGTCGTTTTCATATGTAAAGAAATATTCATTTATATAAACAAAACATTACATACATGTTGGAAAAATTATACGCTCATATGTGTAAATTTTAAATCAAATATATGTGTGTGTTTGTATACATGTAGAGAGACAACCCCTTTACATATGCTATACTTACTATATGTTTAGCAAATATGAACATGAAAATCTCTTAAACTAAGAAACCTTTTAAAAATTCTCCATTGAACTCATCAGTAGGCCTACTCATTATTATCCTTATCATCACCCTTTATTTCTTTTTTCGTTAGATATTTGTTTGCTATATCAGTGTTTTGAATATAATGGAAACTGAAAGCCGAAAAAAATATTATAAATAATTAAAAAGAAAATGTTTAAAAAAAATAACAACAGCCTTATCACTACAAAAAATATAATATAAGAAACGAGAAAGCTTTATGGCCTTTAAATACATACAAACATACAATTACTGTTTAACATATTTAAGCACACACTTGTCTATATAGAAACACATACTCATATAGTATGGTTTAAATGTATCTCTGTGGCTTTTTACAAATGCATAAAGCTGATTACAATAATAATATTTTTTTTGAATTTATGTTACAACAACCAAATAAGCGAGTTTTCAAAAATTTTCCTTTTTAGAAAATACAAAAAACGAACATTAAGCATAAAGTAGCGAGTTAAGCTAACGCAAGGTGTGCATTATGATAAGCTGCCATTGATATGTATAAATGTACATACATATATATGTATGTAATTATGTATGTTTGTGTAGTGGTAACCGGAAATAAGACAGTGGTTTAAACTAATAAGCCTGCATCACGTTTAAACCAAGTTAGTTTATTTAGAACTGAGTTTAAAAACAAAATCGGATTTATTTTATTATTAATTTTTTTTGACATTAATTTTTATTTATAATTGTTAAATTAATTAAAAAAATAATTTCAATTATATGGAATTCTTTTTAAATCACTGTTTTTCATTTCAAATTAAGTAGCTATTTAATTCATTTCTGCTTAATTCATTTTTGTGTGTTTTTTTTGTCTGTTAATGGTTACGTCTAACTGCTCCTAAATATATGCTACAATAACGCATGTATTTATACATATCTACGTATAGTACGTAAATATCCTCTATACAATTTAAAGTTTAATTTTGGACTGGTTAGTCAGTCACTACAATTGCTCTATTGGAAGTTTGTTCCTAATTTTTATAATTTACAATATGTTCATTAATGGTAAATTTAATATTATTCTAAATTGACAAAATATAATATGCAAGTTTTTTAATATAATAAAACTACAAACATAAAACATTCTAGCAGTGCGAAAAAAGATAGATTTTGGTCACAAGGAAACTCAGTATCTATTTCACAAAAGAAAATCTTAGCTTATCGAATTTCTTTCTTTTCCTTTTCCCCCGAGAGGGGTATATATTTTTGTCTAAAAAATATTTTCATATTCCCTAAATTTAAACTTTAATTTAATTAAATTAAGTCTATCTTTGGTTAAAATTGTTTGTAGGGTATACCCATTTAAACGGTGCTGATGATAAGTTTGTATTTAAATCATAACATATCCTTTTAATGATACTGGCTTTTATGTAAATGCCTTACAACAAGTGAGTACATTTTAAAGGTAAAAGTACCAGCAGTGGGGGTATATATTGTGGAGGAGCTTCCAAAAAAAATCTAGAACCAAATATGTGCATATGATATTCCCTTATGTACTATAAATATGAATGTGTGTGTGTTTGTGTGTGTGTGTGTGTGTGCTTAACTCGTATACATGTTTTTTTCGGCAGTAATTTGTTTCAAAACGCAGTGTTTTTATGTAAATTAAATGTTAAGAAATATAATTTAGACTTTTTTCATCTTCCAGGGGAGACTTTATATTTTAAACTCATATTTTACCAAAAGATAAGGCTAAACATGAAAGTAAATGAGCAAAAATTGTTAATGGATCTTAATAACAAATATTTTAAATAAGAGAAAGCGCTGTTAATCTATTATTTATTAAATCTATTAAATATTTTTTCCTTTAGGTATAGTCTATACCAAGTAGCGGCTAAAAATATTTTAAATTGTTTCCAAACAAGTCTTATTTGCTGAAATAAATTAAAAGCAAGTGACCTCAAGCAAGTGGCCGCTCGCAGATGTAAGTGCTAAAGTTTTCGTTATATAAAAAATACTTGCACGTTTTAAGAGAAAAAGTTGATTGCAAAGCTTTGTAGATTAAATCTTAGCTTTATCGAAGAGTCAATGATCGTGAGAGTGATGCTTCGAACCGTTTGGCTCTTATAACTAAATGTAGTAGTTTTCCCATTATTAGTTAAATAAAAAGTTTGAAGTTTTATATATTTTTCAAGCAAGCATGCTGTAACAAAGAGTTCATTTTTAGTTTTTCATTTGCAACCCCATAACTTTAAAATATTCCTAATCGTTATAGATAGGGAAGCCGATTCAACCATGTCCATCTATTTTAATCAAGCTTCCGGAGCTAATCATAAATATTTCCAGGGTGCCCGACTGCGAACCTGCTATAAGGTTATCCATGTATAGGGTGACCATTCGTACTGATTTCATCAGTACATGTACTGATTTTTCATATGGTGTACTGATTAAAAATGTGTGTACTGAATTGTACTGATTTTTTAAAAAAAGTACTGAATGCACTGAATTTCAAGGCAGCTTAATACTTTAAATTGCTGACGTACAAGAAATTATTCATTTTTGGCAAATCTAAGTATTTTTACAGATTCTAAAAATTACTTGAAATTATTGAATTAATTTTTTCCAAAACAAAGACTTGTTCAAAAATTTAACACAATTTTTTTATGAATTTTATTTGAAAGAATTAAAAGTGTCAACTAATGTAAATACTGTTTTTTGTTTGGGGTTTTTTTAAACCAAATGTAAAAAAAAGATTGTCATGCATTGCTCAATAATGTTCGAAGGACCAACAACGTTCTGTCATTTTTAAACCAACACTAAAATTAGCTTTTGTTCACTAGTAAAAAAAAATAGTTTACTTTAAACCAAAGAAATCGTTTAGAAAGCGATATATCAAAGACTAAAAAGCAATGAAAAGAATTTAACCATTAAAAAAAATAACCAAAAAGCGTATTGATTTTGAATTAGAAATTGATGGTCACCCTATCCATGTATGTATAAAGAAAAAAAACTAGTTGGGTGGTGCCTTTATACAAGCTTGTTCTCCTTCATGCGGTTGTTGTTTTACCAAAAGCATGTTTGGAAGCTGCAGTCAGCATATCCGATATTTACAAAAAAATTAATAAAAAACTGTTATCACACATTCCGGTCGGTATACCGAGCTTTTGCTCAATTTTAAATCTCTCATTTTACACAAGAATTTTTCTCACTTAACTGAAGATAACTTAATTTATTCAATTGTTGCTACTAATTAAAACCCTTCTGGAAATATTTCGATAATTGTAATTGTTTAATAAATATTTTTGTGTACAAAAAAAACAAAAACAAATTATATTTGCATTTGTTGAGGTGTGAATTATTAGCGCTAATGCTAACAATCTTTAACAAACAACAGCAACAACAAGGAAAAGTTGTAGAAACTTTAGCCTGCAAACCATATTGCCTCTCTATTATCTATATCAATGAACTGTAAAACTTGGAAATACATTAAGCAAAAAAAAGCTTCAGGCAAAATAAAACAATTTCACCAAAAACAGTACGTGCTTTTGTTAAAAGTATTGCATATTATTAGGCAAATGTAAAGGGTTTTGTCTTAAATGTTGTTTTTTTTTTTTGATTCAAGAAAAATTTATTGATTAAGTTGCAAAAAACAGATGTGAAAGTTTTCGTTTTTGTTACAAAACTTGTTGTAATAAAACTGAATGTTGCCAGTATTTCAACCACTAATCTTAAGAATTATATTAAATTTAATTTTGTTGGTTTGTTTTAGTAATTATTAGAAAATATGACAGACTTGATGATGTTGGTGTTGATTATTATTATTACAATAAAGAAAATTTTAAAGTTGGTTTTAAGAATAAGAACCCAACCGTTATTGAAATTGTTTAAAATAACACTGGTTGTTTAATATATATAAAAAAGCGCCATACGGCCTCTGGGGGGTAATTAAAAATTACAAACAATGACATGGAGGCCTACGATGGCATTAAAACAAATAAGATCAAATTCGATTTTCTTAAAAACTTGACAAAGACTATGAGTTTCCTTATGGCTTTCAATTTCGCTAAACAAAAGGGTTGTTTAATAACAACAACGACAGCAAAAGCAATTGAGGCAAAGAAAGTAACAGAATTTGCTTTTTGATAATATTAATATAAATTTGGTTGTTGTGGCAAAACCGTGGTTAGCAGCCTTTTTTGAAAATTAACACCTAATTCAACTTTAGCTGTTTGGTGTAAAATGGTGCAAAGAAAAAATTTTACTTTGACGCGTTCAATTGAAGTTTTATTGTTTGGCATTTTGTTACACTAAAAACGAAAATATTAAAACATGACTTTTAGGCGTTATAGCTCTATTACAATATAACATTAACAACCCCCACCTCTTTCAATAAGATTTTTGGCAAAAATTATTATCGCAAACATGTTTCTTTGTTTTATAAAAATAAAAACAATGTTTCAAAGTTTCTTTTTGTCTTGAAAGTTGTTTGAATTCAATTCATTTCAGTTCAGTTTGAGTGCTCACGCATAACAACAATGTCATGAAGTATTTTATGCCTTAATATCTTCTTTAATACTGTTGGTTGTTGTATTTAAGGACTCGACAAAGAGAAGAAGAAAAAAAAAATTTTTAACATTTTGGTGTTTGTATTTAGTAGCGCTTAAATGCTTTTTGCTTTATTATAGAAATACTTATAAACTTTTGCTATTGTTATTGTTGTAAATTGACACCACAAAAATCAGTTAATAAGGCGATAAAAATATAAAACAAAAGCATGGTCTGGTAGAATGAAAACAAAACTTATACAAGTATTTTGTAACAATGTCAACACATTACGGCCAATATTGCCAATAAACTTTAAAGTACAAGTAATGGCTGTATTACAAGAACAATAAGGTTGTCTAATAATTAGTTTAGAAGTGTAGAGGGAGAAAAACTTAAAAGAAAATCCTATTTAAAGGCAGTTAATATATTTTATGGCAAATAATTTCTTATGTAGAAAAAAGGTTCTATACACATCCCTCATTTGCTTTAAGGACGTCATACTGGTTTAATTTTACTTAGAATTGTCAAATATTATATAAAATAAATTTACCAGAGAACTCTCAAATGTATATCAGCAAAATTTCTTGATAAATAAAGGGTGGCCTAATAAGCAACCACTTTCGGGAATGTGTGTCGGACTAAATTGGAAATTTTTTTAAGTTTGGTAGTTTATAATAATCCTGACAAAGTCCAAGAAAGTAGAGCTACAGCTAGTACCGCGAGAGCCACAACGGCTGTTTTTTAAGAACTTTTTTGTGACCAAAGAATAAAAAAAAATTGTTTGTTACTTCTTAAGGGTCTTAGGTAGGTAGAAGAGGCAGCCGTTGAAGGAAAGGATACAGCTCACTTGGGTCCGCTTAATTCGGTCCCTTTGTGTTACCTGGAGAGGCAAATAGTATAGGTTGAGATGGAAGGAAAGAAGAAATTTAGAGAATGATAGGGAAGAAAGAACATACGAATGAATTAAGCAGACTTACCAGGGACTCTGGTGGGAATCGAACCCCCAGACTGCTAGACTCGTGCCCTTACCACTGACCTACCGGTCTTAGAGGCAAGGGGATGTATAATTAGAAATATAAAGCTTTTAAAAACAGGTCTAAATATAATACAACTGATTAGGGTTAAAAAAAACTTGTGAACTTAAAAACTTTTAAAAATCTTGCTTGAAAAGTTTTCGCCCTTAACTTGATTGAAATTCTTGCCAAAATAAATGTGTTTAATTAAAACTTATATAAAATTATGTTGAAATCATTAATATGAAAAGCTTTCTTTATTTTCTCAATTCTTTATAACTTTATCTAAATTTCATTTTTTATTACAAAATTTATGGCTTTCAACTTTTAATAACTTACAATTTGAATTTATGTATATTCTTTGGCTTTCTTCTTTAGAACTTGAAACTTGCTTGGCTTGATAATAATTCTAAAGAAATGACACTCTTGAGATTGATATTAAAAATAAAAAATGTTTTGAAATTTTGTGTGTATCAGTAATATTTCAAATTATTCCTTTCAGCATGTATGTAAGTATGTATATGTATGCATGTAAGTATGTATGTATGTATGTATGAAAACACCAACCAATACAGCTAGTAAAAACCTATTTTGACCAAAGTTTCCTTACAAAGAGGTAGCTGACTGCTTATCATATATTTTTATATGTATGTGTGTAAATATTTGTATGTAAGTCAGTATATTTTCTTTTTATATTAAAACTCAAAAGTTTCCCTGGGTTACGCTTAAGTAAGTTCGTAGTGTTGCAAGGTGTAGGTAAAGTTAGTTGTAATAAAAAAAATATTTTTTTTAAAATAAAGGAAATAAAAGTTCAAGTGTAGAATGGTGATGGTGGTTAATAAAAATTTACATAGAGAAATAATAACAACAACAACAACAAAACAACATTATTTTTATAATATTTCATATTTGTATTCATCGACTTTTGTTTTATGTATTTTACACTCATTCATTCCTACACAAACTTTTCATTTTTCACTTTTTTTTACACAAGACATCCATGCATCTATCCAGCCATCTATCCATCCATCCATCTATAAACTTATTTTTTCATTCATTTCTGAAGCAATATCTTCCAATGTATCTATGAAATACGTTTTATTTAAAAGTTTAAATTATTTTATTTATTTTTTTATACTCTTGCAGGCGAAGGATGGTAGCAAGGCGGTCTTGTAAGCGTTTCAACTAGAATAGTGTTACTTCAACTGCTTGTAAATACATATGTACGTATGTTTGTAGGTCTCCTTCTTGGAGCTATGCTTTTAATGTGCACAATTTCCACCAGTTTTAGTTTTATCTTCTCTGTGAACATATTTGGCTGCTCACTATTACCTTTTCCTTACCATCTCTTACCAGCAATATTTTATTTGAATTTAAATTTTGTTTTCTGTTTTATGTTTTTATTTTCTTCATTTCATTTTAGTATTTTTTTTTATATTTTATCTATTATATATTTGATATTATGAACTCATTTGTAATCATTGCATTTCTTTAGCTTTTTACGACTTTTATTATTTGTAGTGTTTGCCATGGCGTTACTGCCGCCATTGCTCAAACAAAATGGTGGCATATCCTCAACAGCATCTATTACGGTACAAATATCCCACTGTATTTACATAAAAAAAATATTTAGTAAATAAGTAATGTGAATAAAATATAATAAAAAAAATCATAAATAACTAGAAAACTAATAAAAATTTTTTGTTTCTTTGTTTTTAAATATGGAAAAAGAATAAAATATTTATAAAAAAAATCAAACGAACAGCACAGATATACATATGTGGCAGTATTAGACAATTTTATACCAAACTAAGAATATAGTTTTCAAGAATAACCAGAAAAAATAAGTTATAAAATTATAATTGGACTAGCTCACAATATGGCCAAAAGTCGACCAAAGTTTTTTGTTGGGGATTTTTTTGTCACTGGGTTGGCTACAGGAATACCTTGGGAGATAAAATTTGCCCTCTCAAAATAACTATTTTGGTTGAAGCCATATTGGGGCGGTTTTTTTTTAATTTGCCGACTCTGATAACGGATTCGTAATTAGCGACCCGAAAAACCCCCAAACACAAATTTGTGGATAGTTTTTAAACATTTTTTTTGATGACCATGTTATACTCCATACAACAACTTATATCGTTTTTCATCAGTGCCAAGCCTGTGCTAAAGTATTCGGGTTAAGATCGCTTCCAAAAGCGAGGGTTATGTTGCAAATCATGCACTGATTGTCCATAAATTTCATAATTTTTTTTTCTCATATATAAAATCTATACTTTGGCTAGAAAACTTCGCTTCTACACTGACTTGCTTAAAGGTTGAGGCAATTAAAATTCTATTATTTAGTCAAAAACTTATTCGACACAAACCAACTAGACAGGTTGATAAAGGTGTTTGTGATTTGATTAACATAAAATTTTTTGAAATATGAGGCTGATTGACATCCAGCCGGACGAAAGGCCTTAAACGACTGAAAAAGTAATTCGGAGCCCATGAGTATAATTGATGGGGGGGTCTCAGACTGAAGTTTTTGGGCGTTAAAAAGCATCTATACAGATGCAGAATACCCGTACCTCTAATGCGATTTTTGTATAATTAAATGATTGACATTTTAGTATCGACAATCGCCAATTTATTTGTAGATGTGAGGGGTTGCAGCGAGCCTTTTCCTTACTTAATATACAAAGGACGTAACAGCGTTTTTTTTTCTTATGTTTGGAAAACAAGTGCCAAGTTCATCAAAATTTAAAAAAAAATTTTACCTCTTTTTTCCAAAAATTGCACTAAAACTTTTTTATATGTAAAATTTATAAATTTAATGAAGAGTTTTTCTTTCCATGTTAAGTAACAAAAAAATCAAGTTACGCCCTTTCTATATTAAGCCACCGATAAGTCTTCCAGATTAATCGTGTTGTCTGTGCTCTATTTTAATGAGTTTTCTCAGTCATATTTTTCTTACGCCAAAAATTTTAATTATATATTGAAAGTGTTTCCCAGTACTAAATTTCTAATTGCTTTGTTGTTGTTCTAACATATAATTTCATTATTTTAATTTGTTGACATTTAATACATTTTAAATTCAGTTGCAGATTTAAAAGATAAAAATTGCAATTAACTCAAATATAGTAATTCTGTTTGTAAGTCAAATTAATAAATTAATTACATATTGCGTTGAAACTTAGTTTACCTCGGTTACTTCGTTTCCTTTCAAAAATGACGTATCTCTGGAAAACGGGATAAATGTAGGCCTTAGGGATGTATGTAGGCCTCAAAGTGCTTATAAATTAATTTTTTTTTTTTTGATTTTGTTTGTTGCTCTTTCAGGAAACAATGGGTTTTAATTATTTGAAACTAAACCACAGACAATTAAAACAACTGTTAGGTTAGGTAGAACAGGGGGCTGCGGAAGTGATGAAGTGATAGTTGTGCAGCCCATTTGGTCCGTTTCCTCGGTCCCTTTGTGATAAACAACTGTTAAAGTTTAGTGGTCCTTTGAACCGTATTCTGGTTATTGGTGGGACAGTAATGTAACTAGTTTAGCATCTTAAGACCTTTTTGAAATCTTGACAGCCCTAATGCGTATCAAGACCCTTAACGTCCTATTTGGCCACTGTTACATGACATTTTCTTTAATACTTGTAATAGTCTTTTTAACAAAAATATTTTATTTCCCATTTGCAGCAAATTTTATTCGAAAAATTTACCAAACGACGTTACACTCTTAACAGTTTATCTAAGAACAACTTTGTTCTCTTAATTTTATTCTAGATTTTGTTGGAGTTAAGCAATTAAAATATTTGTTTTTCAAATACTTTATAAAGCTTTTTACAATAGTTTACAAAAAACAATAATTTTATTATTTAATAGAAAAGATAGGAAATTATAAAATACAGTTTTATTTTAACACGCTTCGCTAAACAAACTGCAGCGACTATAAAAAGCACAACTTTAGAATAGAAATTTAAATAAACAGCAAAATGTGCTCAAAAGTAATCGTGTTTGTAGCCATAGGCTGTATAATATGGGCGAATTTAGCGGTAATTTCTAATTTTTTAAAAAATAATGGAATTTTTTTTATTTAATTTACTTTTATAGCAAACCTATCCTCAAAATCAGGTAGAGGGACAGGGTCAAGGACAAGATAATGGCCAACGACAAGATAATGGCCAAGGCCAAGGCCAAGGTAATGGTCAGGGCAATGGTAATGGTCAGGGCAATGCTAACGGTCATGGTCATGGTAAAGGTCATGGTAAGAGACATGGTCACGGCCGAGGTCAGGGTAAGGGTAAACATCCTAGCGGCCCACCCCCAAGTGGATCACCACCCAGTGGAGCCCCACCAAGTGAAAATGCCGCACAAGGTGAGTATTATCAAAAAAAACTTGGAGCTAAATTTGATTTCTTTTTATTGCAGTTCCTCCACCAAATGGTTCTCCCCAACTAAATGATTCTCCTCCAACAGATTTGCCACCTACAGAAGCTGCCACAGCTTCTTCTGTCTAATAACACCCAAACAATTTAGTTCTGTATTAAACATTTGTTTATTTGTATTAAATGTCTGCTGCATTAATTTTGAGGCACGCTTGCACACACAGGAGGCATACATGAGAAAAAGTCCAAAAACCAAATTGTATTCAAATGTTTTTTACGTATGACTAAAATTTTATTACCAGAACTAGTTTTAGTTGGATTTATTCAAGTATTTTGTTTATCTACCGCAGTAATAAATTTTGAACTTAATTATTTGGTATATGGAAAACTTAAAAATTATAATAAATAGAAAAAAAGAAAACAAATATATAGCACATTGAGCTATTAACTCCAAAAAATCCCTGTTATTACCTGCATTTGGTAGACTCACAAATATTTTATAAAAGGTAAATAGAAAAGGAGTAGAAACGCTATATGAAGGAACAATGCTAATGACTGACTGACTAACTCATTCTTCATCGTACAGCCCAATGCATAAAGCTAGAGACTGCTGGTATCTCTACCGATGTTTAGATCCACTAAGACGGGGGTTTGGAAAGTTTTAACCCTAAGCGTTAAAAATGGGCCAAATAGGGAATAATCGATATAATAATATTTGTTGACAATAACAAAGAGAAAAAAAATCTGGACTTACACGAGGGTTGCAACAAAAACGAGGATTAGAAAACAAAAATAAATATTAATCACCAAAAATCACTTTATTGTTTTTAAAAATATTCCCCATGGAGATCTATATACTTTTGCAATCGTTCGAACCAATGGTCGAAGCAGTTTTGCCACTCTGATTGAGGGATCTCCAAAACATGCATTCTGAATACAGCAACCTCTTCTTGAGGTGTCGAAAAACGTTGATCTCCTAGTTTGTTTTTTACGTACGGGAATTAGATGAAGTCATTCGGTGCCAAGTCAGGACTATATGGCGGATGACTCATCAAATCGATATTTTGGGTGCTTAAAAATGCAGTTGTTTGAACCGGTGTGTGAGTGAAGAGTGATCTATCTTCGGCGGCTAGTTTTCCTGATTTCTTAAAAGACAACTGGCAAACAAATGGTTGTGTACCACTCAAAATTAACTGCTCTGCGTTTTTCTAGTAGTACGGTTGCGACATGAATAGTTTTTCCAAAAACTGGCGACCATTTGCTTAGAAGTATTTCGTGCGCGAACAACTTTTGTTGAATTTGGCTGATCTTGAAACACCCATACAGTCGACTGCTGTTAACTTTCGGGCTCATACCCGTAAATTCACAATTCATCACCTGTCACGATATAACAGACGAGTTTCGTAGCAACGTGATCGTATTTTCTGAACATTTTTTTGAGCAATCGACACGAGCCTTTTTTGAGCGATTGACAAATTGTGTAGGATCCAACGCGAACAAATTTTGTTGACAGTCAAATGTTAATAAAATATTGAACGTATGCTGGTCCCACTAATGCCTGAGGTTGTCTTAATTTCACGATAGGTCACATGACGATCTTGCAATACCAGTTCACGCACAGCATCAATGGTTTTCGGAACAACAACTGATTTTGCACGACCTTAACGAATTTCGTCTTGGAGTGAACTACGACCAGAATTGAATTCACTATACCATCGATAAACACTGGTCCGTGATGAAGCTTGATCGCCAAAAAAAGTTATTTAGTTCACCCTTGCACTGTTGCTAAGTTAATCCCCGTCGAAAGTTGTAAAAAATAATCGCACGAAAATGCTCATGATTTAATTTCGTATTTGGGTAGAGTTTAATCTTTTAAGTTACTGGCAACAACAAATTAATAAATTTTACCTTTTATGCTAATGGCACGCTTTGGCATTAGGCACTTTGTTTAAGTTAACATTTAAAATTGCACTTACGAAGTAGCGGGTTAATTGCTACTACAGTAATAAAGCTGTAATAATAATATCAACATGTTTAAAGAGATGCCTTAAAGTACCTTTTGGAAAAATTTCTGTTTATTTTACTAAATTCTAAGCTTAACAAAACGTTGCAATAGCTTCTAAAGCGCTTCACAAAAAAAAAATAATACAATGAAAGCGAAATTGTACTTAAAATATCAAAATCAATATTTTTCTAGCTCAAGTTTATTATAAATTTTGTTGGTAGAAATAATAAATAAATACTTCAAATTACTTTTCTTACAAGCAATTTCTACAAACCCCTTAAAAATTATTATCTTCCTGCAGAATTAACTTACAATTTAAAGCAGCTAAAATTTGAGCGACTGATCCTTGCAACAGTGTTTTTCTTTTTCATTATCCTTAAAACATAAATAAATGTCAAAAAATGCAGATTACTTATTAACCCCTATGGCGCAGCTATTATTCATTAATATGCTTTTGTTATACTTTATATTTTTAATGTTTTTCTTGTTATCCTTGATACATATTATTTTCAATACCGTTTGTTTGTTTGTGTGTGTGCATTATTCAAGGATGTTATTTAACTTAAAAAAGCAACTCTTGGAAATTTTTAATAAATTCAAACACCCACCTTAAGCCAAGAGATGTTTTCACATTTTTTTTCTTTTGAGGTAATAATAAAAAGAATCTAATGTGTAACAAAATGTAGCTGTTGGAGAAAAGAAATTTGAAAATTTATTAGCGCTTTGGCAATATTGTCTCATGTCTATGAATACTTTTTTTCATATTTTGTAATCTTCAATATTATAATTTCTATACGTTTGTCTACCAATTTACCTTAAGCAGTAATGTATCGTTCATTTCTCTGTTGTTTTTTTTTTATTATTTATATTTTCAATTTAACCCCCATTGTTGGCAGTTGTGTGGATACAATAAGGAGCAACACAGCCCACAAACAATGGAACAGCTAAATAAAAATTGAATACTAATCCATGAATATAGATGATTATTATTTTTGAAAGTAAGGTTTCTATACCAAATATAATAATGAATGTATATGTCTTATTATAAAAAAAATATTAAAAAAAACAAATCTACATAAACGAGCATTTACTAGGGAGAAAGGCGCTATTGAAGCAGCAGGATATTGGTTTACTTGCTTTTTGCTTATTGCATTAAAAGGATACACATTTAAAGTTGGGTTTTTGATGCCCGAAAAAAAAAATAAAAAACGTTTTACACAAAATGCATTTCAAAAATAATAATTTTTTGAAAGAGAAAAAATTTTAAAACCTAAAAAAGCTTTAAAAAGCTTTAAAAAATGTTGTTTAAGCTGGGTACATCTTGCTAGCTGCATATAGCAGACTTTTGTAATGCGTCATGTTTAAGCATGTTTTGTGTTAAAAATGTGTCGATTTTAATATAAACAAAAAAAATCATTGTGACAAAAATCATTATGTAAATAAATTTTTTGAAAGAACTAACTTTTTGTTGTCAGAAATTAAAAACTATATTGATTTCTTAATGCTGCTAAAGTTCTTTCAACTATTTTACATTCAAGATACATTTTCATAATAAGAATAAATAATTTTATATATTTTACTGACAGTTTCATTTCACCAATTCAACTTCAAATAGACTGTCTGGTCAGCTGTGGGTGGACTGAGTAGAGAATGGTTAAAAACTACAAAATTATAGACACTTTGGTATGTTGCTGTTGATATTTGTTGTTTATTATTTAAACATTACGCCTGAATCTCTGTTCCAAAAAAAAAGGATAGACTGATTAAATGATGAGGGAAAAGTTTTCTTAAACCAAACAGTAAATAAATAAATCTTTAAAAAAAAGCAAACAAATAACTGATTCCAGTTTACATGTCTAGAAAGGATGCTTAAATAGACATCCTTGCATACTCTTTCATTCTTGTAAATAAACTTAACTGTAAATATCAATAACCGGAAGTAAAAGTTTTCATTTTCCAGTTATCCTTTTTTGCAATGTTTTACAAAAATATTTCTAAAAATTAAAAGTATGAGTTGTCTTGAAATTTGTTTGCCTTAAGAAAAACCTCATGTAGTTTTCTTAATAGATACTTGCGGTTAGTTTTAAGCAGGCAAAAGGCTACTGCTTCCTTTTTGTTTGAAATGGACAGTTCATTGTTTAGTTTTCTTTTCTTTTTTCAATGCCGAGCAAGCAAAAAAGGGTTTGTGTTTAAGTTTAGAAAAATTCTTTAAATAAGTAATAAAATCAAAATAACAAATTAAGTGTTTTGCTGGAAAAGTAGGAGGTTGGCAGGGAAAGGTTCATTAAGTGTTAAAGATTTATAACAAACAAATATTGATTGACTTAAAGAAGAACAAATTGGCAAAAAGCTTTAGGCTTGAAATATATAAAATAAAGATGAATACATCAAATAAAACTTTAATCATTTTAGAAAAAGAACAAAAATATTTTAAAGCGGCAGGAAAAAAAAATTATATTAAACTCTTAAACGTTTTGGTTTGTTTATAGTAATTCTCAATAAGTTTATTGAGGTTATTATATAAAAGCAGAAAATATTTATGAGGTTTTTCAGATTTTGGTTGAAGTCTACTGATGATTTGGTGTAAGAACCAATGAAATGCATATAGACAAACCTAACCTACAACAAACCCTGTAAATAAACAAAGAAAATTGGAATCATGTCCTGAATAATCTTTGGAAATTTATATGAAACATACAAAAAAATTAAAAATATATTTTTTCCTTTTTTGTTATTTTGGCTTAACATTTTTAATTTCTTTTTACTTATAAGAAATTAATACTTTGCAAGTTTTTCTTGAAAATGGCTGAAAAAATTCCCGTTTGCCTTTACGGATAACATGTAAGTTAAATGGGTGATGTTTACAGCCAAAAACACTTCTACCGTTCAAAAAGTATTGATGATGAAAGTCCTTAGCTGGTTTCAAAAATGCATTTTTCTATTTCACAAATTCGCTGAAACGTCAATTCGCCTTCTTTATTCCTGATCTGACAGGGTTTGGGTTTTTGTTGTAATTTTCTAGCATCCCTGGCATTCAGATGCTTTTAAACGAAACGTTTTTATTTATTTTTAAAAAAGTATTTGTTTTCCCCCTTAAAATTTGTTATTGAAATCTACTTAACAACACACAAGTGTTAAATAATGAAAAGACATGTAAAGAAAATATATGAATATGTAAATAATTTTGTTTGAACAGCGCCAAAAACAAAAAAGAAGTTTATTTTATTAAATGAAATACAGATTGTCATTTCAAATACACTTGATGACTTTTAATTTTTTTTCCTTCAAAAGTCAATATTTGCTAATAAAATTCTTTTTCTTATGACATATTAAATTTGCTGCTAATAAAAAACATGATTGTTGAAAACTTAATAAGGTTTAATTAAAAATTTTGATGCAAGTTGAAAAGGAGGAAATATTTTTATTATATTTGTTTTGCACAAAATTTTGTTCTTTATAAAACGAATATTTTCTTGAACTAAAGACATTTGATGACAACAAGTAAGAAAAGTGTTACATGCAGGATTATTAAGAAAGTTTCTTGTTAAAACAAATATTGCAAGAAGTAATGAACGTGTGTTTATACAGTCTTTATGATGGTAATCCTTTTACTAATATGCCACATTATTTAAAAAGTTTATTTTCATTTATTTTTATACATAAATATTGCAAATAAATTATGTTCAAGGACTTTTTTAAAACGTAAATTTTCCTTTTTTTATATATTTACTTGTTAATACAGCAAAACTTAGCATATACGAGTATACAATAGAAAACCCACATTATTTTACTTTATTGATAAATAAATAAAATGCAACAAAAATCTTAAAATTAATATAAAGGATGTACACACAACGGCAGGGTCAACGCATAACAAAGTAAAAAATTCGACTACTTTCCTAGGGATAACTGTAACACAGAAAAATACAATAAAGGACACAAATGAATTTATTTTATTTATTTATTTGCTTATTTATTAATATGTACTTTAATACGTACATTAATGTGTAAATATATTTACCAGTTTTATTTGCAGCAATACAATATGGCTTTTGAGCCAAAATGAAAACAGGTAGTTTGAGTGTGTAATTTTTAATGGAGGAGGTTATACTATCACACACATACATACATACATACACACACACATACCAAAGAAAAATATGTAAATAATAATCGACATTTTATTTGTTAATTAATTGTCTCACTTAACAGTTGCATAAAATTACATTGCATTCATATATTTACACATACATACATATTTGGGCAATTCACATGGTATGTTAAAATGTCTTGTTATCATAAAGTGTTATAATTTTAATATAACATTTCAAATTATAATATTTTTATTTTTATTTTTATATATGACAATATGCCATTACTGAAACTAGCATACCTTGTGAATTACCTAATTGTTTACATGTAAATAAACATGGGTTAATAGTAAAAATATATATGACATAATTTTAAAAATGCATTTACATATTCTTACAAATGTGTTTTCATTTATTATACAAATGTTATTACGGAATACAAAATGGCCGCAATAAAATTTTAAATTAATTTTAATGCACTTTCACCAGGTTGTTTTTAAATGAACAAAACGGTTTTGCTTATTATAATTTTAAATAAATGTTTATTAGCAAAAAAAAAAAAAAATAAAATAAAAAAAAAAACAACAATAACAATGGCTATTTTCAAAATGTATAAGAATAATTAGAAATTTATTTAAATGCAATTTAAATTCCGTTTTAATAATGCATAATTATGGGCAAAAACCAAGGTGTTACATAAAAATTAACACAATTAAAAAAGTCCATTATTTAATACAAAAAGATATTTTTTAAGTATAACAAATAATGCACATTATTAATTATTATTTAATTTGAAAGAAAATATTAAAAAACACTAATTTCCCTAAAACGTTTTTTAGAAAAGGTAGTTAATAGGGGGTTATAAGAAGTATTCAAATATGGTCCTTCGAGCCAAAGCTTTTATATTTTATTAAATAGATATGGTATTATAAAAAACATGACATAAATGTAACTTAAGATAAATTTAAAAAGATTATTTGTAATTAAATACGTAATACGTCTACGTTTCATTCAATTTTTTAAAATTTTATTTCTTAAAACGCGTTTTTTGCCTAAATCTAATTTAAGTGATTCTCCATATGTTTTACCCGATTCATGCTATTTTTAAAATACAATTTTTTTTCAAAAATGGTACCTTAAATCTTCTAACTAAAAACCTAACTTTTTCTATTCCTTTTCACGAACTTGTTGCATCCTTAAGTATATTTACTTGTCATACAAATACTTTTATTCTTTTTATACCCTTCACATAGTGATAGGGTATATATCACTTTTTCATTCCGTTTGTAATTTCTTTATTATTTATTTGCGACCCCATAAAGTATATATATTCTGGATCCTTATAGATAGGGAAGCCGATTTAGCGTTGTCCGTCTGTCCGTCTGTCCGTCTGTTGAAATCAAGTTTCCGGAGTCAGATAAAAAGATACAGATCAGTAAATGGTGTCAAACGATTACAAATATCCCGCTAACAATCGCTATTTAAAATAAGCAAAATCGGTTCACTATTGACCGAGATATAAGCGAAAACCCAGAGTAACCCATTTTTTTTAGGACAAAATCGGTGTATATATCCCTATATATCTCAGTAAGTATAGTCACTCTTGCCACAAAACTTGGCACGGATACTCCTAAAGAAGGGACCTAAATATTGGTAAAATTTTTTTCAGATAGGACCAGGGGAAGGGGTATTTTTCCTACAATTGCACAAATGTGATGAAATATTTTATGCGCTATATCTCGTAAACTATAACAGCTATCGACTTAAAATTTTCTTCAAAAAGTAATTGTACGCAAAGATCTACACTATACAGAAAAAATTTTTTGAGTGGGGGCAATAAAAGGGGTAGCTCCCATACAAATCGACAATTGTTATAAAATATTCGATACGCTATATCTCGGAAACTGTAAAAGATATCGAAATGAAATCTTCTACAAAAAGTAATTGGGCAAGAATGCTTACGCTTTAAAGAAAAAATTTTTTGAGTGGGGGCAAAAAAGGGGGTAGCTCCCATACAAATCGACAATTGTTATAAAATATTCGATACGCTATATCTCGGAAACTATAACAGATATCGAAATGAAATGTTCTACAAAAAGTAATTGGGCAAGAAGGCCTACACTTTAAAGAAAAAACTTTTTGAGTGGGGGCAAAAAAAGGGGTAGATCCCATACAAATCGACAATTATTATAAAATATTCGATACGCTATAACTCGGAAACTGTAACAGATATCGAAATCAAATGTTCTACAAAAAGTGATTGGACATCAAGGGCTACGCTCTGAAGAAAAAAATTTTCGGATGGGGGGTGAAGAAGGGGTAGCTCTCATACAAATTAACAATTTTTATAAAATTTTTGATACGCTACTTCTGGAAAACTATTACAGCTATCGACTTCGAATATTCTACAAAAAGTAATAATCAAATAATTCATACATTTTGGAGAAAAAGTTGGAGAAGAGCAGGGGGACTAGAACATTTAACAAGTTTTATTAACCTTTAAATATGAATAATGTCGAAAACTTTTAAAACTCTCGACCTCAAATCTTCTTCATCTATTTCTATTATTCATACGAACGTTAAAATTTTGTTATTTTTTCTATGAACTTTAAAACTCGCACAAGGTTTTTTATTATATTGTTTGCAGTACAAAATTACTCGGCTGGGTATATTTAAAGACCAATGTGAAGGGTATATAAGAGTCGGCACAGCCGAATATAGCGCTCTTACTTGTTTAATATGAAAAATATTTTATTCTCTTGTTACTGTTAATAAATCATTTAATTGAAAAAATAAAAAGCCATTAAATAAAAAACAAGACTCCTTAAATCATAACACACTCAACACATATGTATATGAAACCGAAGGAATATAACTTTTATCCTGGTAATCGACAGCAATAAAAAAAGCAATAATCATTTATTATGGAAAACCAAGTCGAAGTCAACCAAATACAATGTAAAAAATAATGGAAAAAACGCGACAAAATTTTAAATATTTTTTTTACGACTTTTAAATATAATAAATAATTTATGAGAAAATTTTATAACATAAATCAGATGAATGGGAAATTGAAAGGTTGTTTAAGAAAGAAATGCTTAAAGATGAAAATAATTTATTTTTATATTTGTTTCTTTGAAAAGGTTTTTTGAAAACCGTAAAAAATTTCAAAAATAAGTTTAAAAAATAATTTATTTAAAAACATTTTCCAATAGAATTTTAAATGTGCCCTTTAAGTGTTTAGCTTTGAAGAAACTTGGACGAAATTGTTTTCTTACAAATAGAAATCGAATTATACTGATTTGATTCGAGCTTTCAGTTTTTATAGTTTTTAATTTTATACAACTTTGTAATTGAAATGGTTAATGAAGCGAAATTCATGTTCGACATATCATTTTTCCTCCCTTTTATTCTTTTGTCCATTCCTTTCTTTTAAACGTTTCTGATAGTTTTTTTTCCAACAACTTTCTATGTTTCAAACTACCTGCCAACATGTAAACACGTTTGCCTATCAAACTCCGTACAAAAACATAATATTATCCGTAAAAACCTATAAAATTTTATAGTTATTGCCAAACAGAGAGTAAGAGAACAGCAACAGTTCATGGCTGATAATTGTTCTAAGCTTGTGGGTGGGCAGGGATGGGGCAGTGCTTGCGAAATTGGCAAGCTTTGATAATTGTTCCTATTATTGTTAACGTTTATAATGTCGCAGCAAATGTCTGTCAGTTTGTAATCAACTCTATTTATGCTTCATATACTCCTCTTACATGTGTAATGAAATTGTTTTGGAATTTAATTGTTTATGGTCAGACAAAAATCAACAGAAAAATAAAAACATTCTCCCAGCATAAAGTGATCTGAAGCCGTTAAGCATGTGAGGTTATTGGTTTTCAAAGTACAAAAGTATTTGCAACAAAAAAACAAGGAATTGCATTTGTTGTAATTGTAATACAAGGTAGTAAAACCAAATGTATGGAAAGCAATTAAGACAATTGCTAATTGGCAATTGGTAGCATCGGGGTAAAGAAAAAAAACCAATAAAACTGCAAGTGGGGAAAGAAATAGAAATTTATAAAACTGAAAAAACCCATGAAGGATTCTTTAAGCAGGACAATCTAAATTTATTGCAAGACTAGAAGCTTAAAGTAATAAAAAGGCTTTAGTTTTGCTAAAACAGAAACTTTCACAAATATGTAGTTCCTTTGTTTATAAAAAAATTTTAGTTTTTTTAATTAAATTAACTTTAAATCTTGTTTTATTCCCTTAGACAGCCAGATTTAGGTCCATTTGCCAATTTATAAAGATTAACCTAGTTTCTTTAAAAAATTAATTTAATTTAATATATAACAAGTCTAAGTGTACCCGGCAGTATTTGGGTTGCTATAAAACAAAAGATCCCTTAAAGGTTTTTAAATTATTATTTCTCTTAATAATTAAAAGCTGAATCTGTGGAACCGATAGGGTAAATAAGCAAGAGGAAAAGGTCGTATGCATATATGTCGACAATGACGCTACGCTGAAAGTGCTAGCAAGTTATTACGTTCGGCCTAGCTTTGCTGACGACTATAATCATGCTCTGATGGTGATTATGGCGACTTACAATATAAAGAAGAGACTAGTCCTTGGTTAAGGTAAGGCACGTTTGAAGAGACAGAGCTGAATGCAAAACCTTCTGATCTTTATAAGCCGGGCTGGATAAATGGATACTAACCTGCTTGTCAAATATACCAGGAGGGTTAAAAGAGGGATTTCTATGACTCTCGCAGCATACCACTATGTGAGCTATAAATATAACCAGCAGGTGGGATTGAAAACCTAGAAGCGTTTGAAGTTTGAGGGAAGAAAAGCAGGAATTAGGAACTTTGAGGTACGTTGTCTGCTGCTACCAAAGGCTAAGAACCAGCAGTGATAGTTGTCTGGGTCAGCGGCTCTGCGATGGTGAGGCCTTTGGTTGTAGACTAAAAGACATCAATGGATTCAGAAGGGGTGTAATGGGGCTAAAGAACAGTCAATTCCCAGGGTTTTAATCCTTTTAACTTCTTTCTCATATGATTAACAATATTTTTTGTGTTTTTATTTAAATTATCCTTTTCTATTTTACTGTTATTCTTTTAATTTTTGAAAAAATTCACAATCAGCTCATGGGCTTATAAGCGGAAGTGGCGGAAGTGGCGAAAGTCCTTCGTTACTACCCTTCGTAACTGCCCTGTTTTATAAAACAAATTTCTTGTGTATTAAGTTGCCAAAGACCCTATCGAGACTCATCCCTTTCAAAAGGGTTAAAAAACAAACAAATAAACTTCCTTTTAGCTTTTAAAAAAATAAAAAATTTGAATATATTGCAATCACATAGAAAGCTTTTTAAATAATCCCTTTTGGTTAGTTTTTTTCTTGTACCCATAAAAAAGGATTTAATAATTTGCTTTATGGATTAATAAATATCTTTGTACATTTAACATATATTCTTAGTAGTTTCAATAAAAAATTAATACATAAAACGTGTGCAAACAAGCGTTTGAATGCATGTTTAACACAATACATATGTACATGAATTTTATTATGGCCTTTTTGTAACATATTAATACATTTTACTATTATGACTTAACAGTAAAAGATTTGTCAAGTCATAATGGCTTAGAAAAATAACCCACATTTAGAAAAGAATAAAATAATAGCTGAAAAAAGTGGCCAAAAGCCTTAAGGCATTATAAAATAAAAGAAACAACATAAAATCAAACAAATTATGTTAAACAAACCAAAAGGATAAGCCCGGAAAAAATGATAATAAAATTTGTATTTTTCTAACAGGCCCCACGTAAGTGATTTGCTCAATAACCCTTGTAATTTGCCACAAAAGAAAGACAACATACTACCCAAAAATAAAATAAAATCTAATATAATTTACCTTATTAAACACACACACACGCATTCATATATACTCACATTTTTCTTTCAGTTTTTTGTAAAACAAAATATCCAAAGGGAAACCAGCTGTATACAATGCAAATGGACACAAGTCCATCATCGTCATCATCATCATGAACTTGTGCTATATGCGAAATATAAGTTAAATTCATATGTACGTTATGTTATCCTTTTGACTTCCTAAACACACATACACATACCCACATACTAGAAAAACAAACAACATGACTTGAAAATCTCTTAATCTTTCTAGCAGTAGCAAAAGCAGCAGCTCTAAGATTTTGAAGCATAAAAATGGGTTTTGGAACTTAAACAACCAACCCTTTACTCTTAAGCAAAAAAATTTTTCTAAACAATAAAAGCATCAGCTTTTAATGAAAACTAACAAAACCATGACAATGTAAAAAGAAAAAGATTCTTTAATAAAAAAAAGGGTTGCATTACCCCCTTTGTCCTAATGTCCTTAAACAGGATAAAATTATGTTAAATCACTAAAAAGAAAACAAAAGTATCATCTCAAACTAAATTCAATCAAAATTGTTTGGCTCATCAAACATTCAATTACCAGACATAAATTTATGTCATAATACCATAATTGAAGCCAATACATTTGCACACATACGCATACACATACATATACTCCCTCAATATCCTTATGTTTAGCATCTCTAGATACAATTTCCTTTTGTACTGATTTGGCAGAATTTTATTGTTTATAGCAAATGTAATAAAATTATACGAAAATTGTTGTCAATTGTTTTGTTTTTACTTGTTATTGACTTGTAGTCTTTTCATTATTTTATAAAAATCTTTGTCTAACACCCCTGTTTTATCAGAATATATATTCAAAAAAAAAATGAATCAATATTATTATGACAGTTTTATTGACTCATTGATAGTGTTTTCAACCCCTTCTTTGCTATTTTCTGTCTTGCAAAGGGTTTATCTTGCTTTTTGCCATATTGTTGCCGTTATGTGAAGGGATTTCTTTTGTTGTCGGGTTTGATTGTGTTAAAGAAACTGTTGTCAATTTGGTTTGTAATAAAAAAGAATTGCAATATCTTTAAAAATTTCCTTATATTAATATTTTCGTTTTTTTTTTTATTTTTTTGCAAATCACTTGACCAATTTGTCAAATTGTTATCTTAATTTGGCAAATGGCAAAAGGGTTAAAAGTAATCAAATAAAAATGGGGAAGGAAGCTGATTAATTTATTTTGGATAAAGAATCAAAGAAACTTAAGAAAAAAAAAATTAAACAAATTTGTGGTCAAGACCACAAAATATAGAAAAGACTATGACTAGACATTTTCTTTTCGTTTTTCTTCTTTTGATATAACATATGACTAGAAATTGATCAGCCGTAGATGCAGGTTTGAAATATTTGATTTTGATATTTTGGATTGCGTAAGTAACTCTAATAATATAAGAATATAAAAAATTTGAAGCAAAAATTTGGTTAAAAAATCTCTACCAAGGTTACCATATTGGTTTCCCGGCTTTTAAGCCTTTGATTTTGAGTGTGAGATCGTCAATGAATGTTGCAAACATTACAAATGGAATAGCAAACTGAAAAAATCCGCATTATCTGCGTAGGCGGTGTTAAAAGTAGTTCGGATCTGAAAGAATATTTCTAAATATTTATTTCTTTTTATGCTCGATTTAGAGCGAGATTTTAATTTTCAATTATCCTTGTTGCAAATGAAACTGCTCTGCTTTCAACTGCCCCTTTCGTATGTTGGGTGATCTTCCCTATTTTCGGCTACCTTGCACAGTGATGGCTTGTATCGCAACATCTGTCTGCTGTTTGCGCAAAGTGGGGACAATCCAATTCAATTTTCGTTTAAAAATTTTTGTGTAAATTCGTTGTTCAAAGTTTTGAATCCAGGGCTGGGAATTTTACAGCTTGCTTGCATATCGGAAAAGGTGTGAGCATTAGAAGATATCATTGGTAAAATCAGGATTCTCCAGTCTCCTTTGAAGACCCCAAGTAATAACGTATTTATTGTGCTCATTAAGTACAACGTCAGAAACGCAAATGAACAATAGGCAGATAATACACATCCATGGCTTACTCCGTTCCAGTTTCCAATTGTTTAAAACCAAAGGTCGTCATCATTTGCTTGGGAGTTGTTACATTTTCATTTGTCGAAATTTTGTTAATAGAGTATTTTTACAAAATTGTGTAAAAACACGGGTAAGGGCGAGGGGCCATGATGAAGGCGATTTTTCAGAAGACAGATGTTCTCGTATCTCCTATTTCCCAAAACGCTTAATAGACTATTGATATTTGAGATTAATCGTTTTTCCCTTTATCCTGGTTTGGGACCGGCCTGAAAAATAGATAGACAAAGCTACCAAGCAGCTAAAAGGAAAGAATATTGGTGACAATGCCAAAAAAAGGCTGACGTAAGGCAATGCAGCAACTAGAGAGGCATCACCATGTTAAAAATCGTCTATAAACTGCTATCATCCCTGATTTTACAACAAATCTCTCCAGCTTTAGACAAAATTTTGCGGAAAGAACAAGTGGGGTTGAGACCAGGAAGATCATGTGTAGACCATATAAACACAACAAGTATTATTTTAAGCAATCCAGCGAATGTAAAAACAGTCTTTGTCTCCTTTTTGAAGACTTCAAACATGCCTTCGCCGCGGTAGTCTGACCACATTTTGGCGGCCCTAGAAGGGTTTCGCAAATCCCTCAACTGTCCCATTGTTTAATTGCACCACACACTCTTTAATCTCAGCAAAAGGCTTCGGCTTACCTGCTCAACCTACCGTTGTTCCATAGCCCAACCGCCGGATCATTGGCCCGTTTATTTCCGCAGAACTCTTCATACTGCGAGTAGTCATCTATCATCCTCTAACATTGCAACACCCTCCTAGATCCGGGTTTGTGGGTATAATTGCTCTTACAGACGCTTGATTTTTTGTACTGTTTACAATCGTTGTATCTGCATGTGCCTTAAGCCAAGACAGACATACCGTGAATGCCCGGACTTCTGTTTGTAGGAGGCCCAGTTCCGTTTTTCTTTTCGATTTAAGGCCACCTTTAAGAAAAACGTCCCTTCAGGCATTCGCCGCAGAGTTCAGTCCAACCAGGACTTCTGATATGGTATCAGCGAAGTGCAGTTAGCCTTTATCTTCACTAGAGATACACGATCGCACAACTCCGCTGTGACCGTATAACCCTTCAATGCTTTTAAAATGCGTTGATCGTAAGATATTAAGCCCCAGTCAATCATGGGCCACATCTATTTCGTCAAATATTTGTCTAATAAAAGCTAAGTTTTACTTTATGAAAACTTTTGGCTGCACTCGTACATATGTATGTATTTGTTTAAATTTATATGATTGTAAAATAAATAAATATGTTGTTGTTGCTGCTGGTACTATATGAAATTTTTTACTAATAACAATGAAAAACAATAAATTTGCAGTCCTTCGTTTGTTTTTCTATTTCTTTTTTCAAATATTTTTATTTATTTTCTTTACATTATTCTTTTTGCTAATGATGAATCTAGAAAAGATGGCAAAAAAGCTTTATTTAGCAAAAATCTCTAATAAAACGTCAACAGCAATAACAACGTGCATGATGACGGCTTCATGATGATGATGTTGACAATACAAGGATATACATTGTTTATAAGTGTGTGTGTGTAAGGATATTTAGAATATACCTGTACATGCATAAATAATTACGTACCCCTTTTGGCATTTATAATACTTTAGATTTACTGCAATTTGTTGAACATACATATATTTTTCGCAAAATTGTTAACAATTATTTTTCCTTTTCTTTGCTGTCGTTGGTACGTTTCTTTTGTCATTTTATGTTACGGTTTATTTGTTTATTTCTCTAAGCAAACATGGCTTAAAACAACAGCAATGATTATGGAATTGTAATAATGTAAAATACCAAAAATATAAAATGTTATGTATGTGTCTAAATATATATGTTTATAAATTAAAATTTAGCTTTTTTAGTTACTTTTGGTAAACTTAACATGACCAACTTTTATTTGCTTAAAAGTGTTAAAATTTTAATAATTTTCAAAATAATCCTACGTTATGGAAGATTACGGGCGGAATAGTATTTAGCAAATAGTTAGCTAAAGAAGGAATCTATAAAAACACAGTTAACAAAAATATAAAAAAAAAACTGGTAAAGAAAATTTATGCTCTTAATAAAATAAAAAAATTTTCTAAAAGGACCCATAAATAGTAAGCTGGTCACGTTATTTATTTTTCCTTGATTAGTGTCACCAAGCATATGCATGTGACGTGTCATTTCTTCTTTTTTTTTGGTATGTCCTGCCCACCATCCACCCGTAAAACGATGCTACTATGTTTGGGTTTTTATAGTTTAAAAAAGCTTAACAGGAACTTAACCGCTTAACTTATTTCATATTTAGAAAGAAAACAGAAGTACCTAAAGGTAGTTTAAATATTTCGTTAAAAAAATGTTTTAAAAAGAAAATTGAAAAAAACTATGAAAATAATAGTCGTCAACCCCGACCATATTATACACTTCTCTACAATTTATTTTATATTTTTTAACACCTTATGCACAAAATGTAGGGAATTTTTATTGGGACTATGTTTCTAGGCCAACAAGAAAAACGGGACTGGATATCCTGGTTGAACACCCGAAAACCAAGACTTACTTCCGCCCACCTGGCCACAATATTGTCCTACAATCGGGGACCCGCGAAATCAGGGAATATCTGTCCTGACTCAGAGCATAAGCAACTCCAGCGGATGCACACATCTGTAGAGATAAACAATCGTCTGTAAGGGCAGTTATGTATATGAACATCGGATCTAGGACGATGTTGTAGTGCAAGAGGATTATTGATGACTACCCGCAATATAGACAGGATCGCATAAAGTGGGCGCCTGGTCATAACGGGGTGGTCTGTTATGAACTGGTTAATGATCTTTCGATAAAAGCTAGGGGACAGCGGTAACCTAAAGCCCTTTGCCCCGACAAACGTGGAAAATGCCCGCAAGGTTTAATGGAACAATGAACTAGTTTGAAGATTGACAAGAATCCTCTGAAGGATCTGGTCAGAACTAGGGGCATTGTGAAACTTTGGAATCCTGTTCTAAGCAAAATAAGGAGTGTGTCACACAAGCTTAGGAACACACCTCTATCGGATGGGAGTTGCTGAGATCATCGAGTGCAGGTCATGCAGTAAGGACAACAAAAATATGGAGCATTTTCTGAGTCAGTGTTCAGGACTTAAACAGGCCAGAATCTGACGTTTTATGTTTGCTATTTGGCCAGATATGGCTCACTTGGCAAGTGAAAAATAGGAGATGTTAAGGGAATTCACCTGCATCACCAAATTTTGTGTTAACTTTTCCCCCGAGATTATTTATCCTTGCAAGGAGCGCACAACAAGCCGGTAACTGGCTTAAGGGTGTGTTTTGCGGGACTTGAGGTCTTTAAGGCCTCCTTATTTGAACCTAATCGTGTCAAAAAAAGAGGGGCCGAATCGTTGCATTTGATTCGAATCGAAAGCATTGACAACTCGATCGATCGAGTGAAATTTCGATTCGAATCGAATGCGACGATTTGGTCCCAGGTCATCACCACAAGCAAAAGGTTTGATATCTATCAAAAAAAACTTAGCTGTGACAAACCTTTTTTCAAAAACGCGACCTGTACTTTGTTAACAAGAACACATTCACATCTAACCGAATGTAATGGTGGATGGACGGATGGACGCATGGATGGACGGACATGCTTTAATCAGTAGTCGGTTCATTAAATGCGGGTCTCAGGCAATTATGTGTTTTAGGTATAAATACATTTGGCAAAGTGTTTAAGGAATCAATGTCTTCCGGTGTTTTCATAGAAAAAATTGATGAAAAATTACTGAAATATATAACACAGAAGCAGTTTTAAGGACATTGGATTGCAGTAAAGTAGTAGGCTTTGGACCAATATGGCGGCAAAAATAATGTATTAAAAATATTAAGCTAAACTCTCAAAAATATATCATTTTAAATCCGTTAACAATTTGTAGTTGGGTAACCTTATCCGTTTCCAAAAAAAATTTAATTTTTAAAACAAATTTATATGTTTCTCAATGTTGCCCTACAGCGAGCACCCTGTAAGTGTTATGTCGGTAACAAGCTCTTGAAGGAATTACTGATTTGCTCTGTAAGACAAGAAAGGCTTGAGCATTTGCACATTAATTTATAAATTAAAAAAAGTTGGAGCAATGTCCCCAACTCGAAAATTGAATTTCAAGTCGACGTTTCAATGTTTTGTTTGGATTTACTTCTTTATTGCAAAAATCTTCTTATGTTTTTGAAAGAGGTCATTGCTTTTGAAAATTATTAATTTTTAAAACTGATGTGAGTTTTTGTTAGTGTTATGCTATTTTTTATCTTATGTATATGTCGAAAGTTTTGTTTTAATTTATTTTCCCTTAACCTGCTTAACATATTCTCTTTTAGGTAAAACAACTTTTTTTTTATTTTTCTTTTTTGCGTCCTTGCATTTCCTGTAGGCAGCATTTATAGTTTTGGTTTATTCATGCTCGTGCTTGTTAGCTGATAAAGACAGTATTTCATTTGATATTTGAGCTTTTTTTGGTATTAGAATATTCTTTTGGATTTCTTTTGATTAAACTGCTAAATTTTTTTTAGTATCAACCAAAGTGATATGCAAAAGGATGGCAAAGAATTATAGGAATATATGCAATCCTTTAGCTCTTGTAAAAAACATAAAATTATGATTTTGTAATAATTCTGATATACGAATATGCCTCTACATATTTACATATGTTTGTATCATAATATTACAAAGTCCTTTTGCTTAACTCAAAGGAACATCTCTTGCGTAGGTGTGTGTGACCAAAGAGTTCTTGCACACATGCATAAATAAATATGTTTGTATGTTCAAACTGTACCCAGCATACCATATGCGCTCTAAATGAGCTCATAAAGACTCTTTTGTCGGAACACTGACGCTCATAAAGAGTTCATAAAATAATCATAAACAGTCATAAAACGCTCATATTTGAGTGGCTTTTTCCACTAAACTGGTCACTCATGAAAGAGCTCTAAATTTTATGCATAAACGAGTATTTTATGATTCTTTTTTTAAAACGCATTTTGAGCTCTTATTCCAGTTTTTGTTAACACTCTCTCTTTCTAAAATACGTTCACTCTCACTATTTTATTCAACAACACTATTATTTTTAATAATACATGCTGGATTTTTTTTTCTTAATTTGTTTGTACGAAGTTCACTTATTATTAATTGGTTTTTTTTTTAGTTTGCTCTTTTCATTATTTCAATTATGTATTATTTTTGTATTTATTATAAGATAACTTACAATTTTGTCTTTACGCTTCCAAAAATATTCACTAATGAATCAATTTGAGCAACTTCTTTCTTCTGCTTAGCTGGAATTTACCGTTATCTGTCAGAGTGTAGAAATTACTCATAAAAAGCACATAAAATCGCTCATATATGAGCTCATATATAAGAGCGCTCCGATAATGGTATGCTGGGTATTGTCAAGATTTTTATTTTTCCCCCCCTTATTGTACGTTTTTGCTAAAAATAAATATGCAAAATTTAGCAGTTACAAATAGTCAAGTGTAGAACAACAATAATGTAAAAAAATAATATGGGCAGCTTTAACAACAATTGCTGCAAATGCAACAACAAAAACAACAATAATCAGTAAGAAAATAATATAAAATAAGAAGCATAAGAATAATTAGAATATGTTAAGTGCTTGTTGGCTGTTACAACAACGCCTTCCTCTCACCCCCTTCCACACCCATTCAAATAATGTATGTAAATCATAAATACATTTTACATACGATTCTTATAAAAACACTTGCCACGCTTCATCACCTGCGCCATTTTCAGGGTGGCAGCAGCAAAAGAAATCAGAACACCTTCTTAACAACAAATCATCATATTGCAACAATAACAACTATTGCAACGTTCTAAAGGTAAAAGCTTTTGCCTCCTCCACTTTTTCTCCTCTAAAACTGAATGATGCTACAAATTATATGAGAATTATGTTTTTTGTTGTATTTATTGTTGCTCCTCTAGCTTTAAGTGGGTTCAAACAATTACACATACAAATATGTAGCATCATGTGATAATATTTGTTAAAATTTAACTGTTTTTGTTTAAGCCTCATCGTAGTTGTTTTAGTTATAATTTTGATGCACTTGTTGAAGTTGAACATTTAAAGAGAGAATGAGAGCAACTGTACTAAATACCAGCTGAACTGATGTCATGTTGCCAAAGTACTTAAATGTTGTAGACAATCAAAAAGAAAAGCGCGCATCTACAAACGGCCAGAGGTGGAAAAGCCTTTGCTTTTAATTTATACTTAATAATTTAAGAGCTAAGAAAAGGTTGCGTTAGAAGGAGGAGACCACAAAGGCCTCAATCCCCGCAGGGCAGACACTTAAGACAGTGATTGGACTGCTATGCACACTCCTAGGAAAAAAAAATAATTTTGGGGAAGAAGTTACCAGAAATTCTGAGATGTGAACGAATTTTCTTTACATATCCCATTCAACGCCTCCCAAAGAAGCAACATCTGGTCAAACTTGGGGTTGTGGCGTGTGCAAAAGCTGGGATGTTATATAGGAAATGCTTCATCGTTTCAATGTCCTTCCTGCCTGCCCTGCAGGCAGTGTGCTCTGCCACCCAAATCCAAAAGAAGTAGGTTTAAATGCCTCGATAGCAAACCCATCACCTTGCTCAGTTCAGGTTTTCCAAGTTTCAGAATGCCCCTACTCCTATCCTCATCAAGATTCTTGCCATTCTTTACACAATCTTATTGTTTTACAGCACCCTGTGAGCAGTTTTCGCCCACTCATTCAATTTGGCTTTTGTCGTAAGGAAATTATTTCGCTTCCCCAAGTTAACTTCCCGCCAGACTATTTGCTCTTTCTTTCCTGCCCGGCCTCTGAAGACCAGACAGCAATATAATGCAAACCTGCCCATATTTCGATTATTCATTAACCTTTTTCTTGTATTACAACATCGTCCTAGATCTGGTGCTCCCGGACATAATTGATCTTATCGATGCTTGACTATCTGTAGAGAGGTCTCTGAGCCAGAATGGACATTTCGTGGCTGCCCGGACCTCCGCTTACAGGATAATGATTTGGTCCTGGAGGCAGACTTAAATATGGGTATCGAGTCCCGGTTTTCCCTTTGAGTTATCCGTATAGCAGCACTTCCCTTCGGGCATCTGCCCCAGAGACCCGTCCAGCTAGGACTGGCGATCTGTTACAGCGTAGAACACTAAGCCCTTTACTGCACGGGAGGTAAACGATCAGACAACTCCACTGTGTCTGTATAGCCCTCCAGTGTCTCCAAAATGCATTTATAGTTAGACTTATAAACCCCATTAATTCATTCATTTAACTACACTTTGGTTTTAACGGCAAAAAATTTGAAAATAATTTTTTAGGAAAAGAAAGGACATTGATAATATTTCAATAATTTTTTTCAATTTTTATTTTCAAAGAATCTTTGTGATTAAAAAATTATTTAATGTCTTTAAGTCTCATTCCTAAGTGCATTTTATAGGCGTTGAATAAAGAAATAGAAAAAGTTGTTTATGTTATGGTCGCTGTTGTCTTAGATTTGTATTTGTTATAGAAGAAAATTAAGAAAAAATCTATTTGAAGTCAACTCTCTCTACAGCCTTCTTCTAGGTCCTTTATCTTTATTAATATCTCAGGCATCACCTCTTTACTTTTAATACTCATACATATTTTTGCACCTTTTCAGTATAATTTTAATTGTTGATGTCATTGTATATGAATTTCGTTTCAAGCTAAACATTTATACAAAATACAAGTTTCTTTTCTTATTCATTTTTTACATTAAACAAACGTATGTATAACAAATATATGATGAAAAGAAAAAAATAAAGATTTTACAATGCAATTGAGTATGCAAATATTGCCTACTTACCTTACCATTCTGTCAGACATTACATATGTATATGTCCACCCCTCCTTAACCCCCTAAATATGTAAATATAAAAAACAGCTTGATTTTAGTTAAGCATCTTGGCTATGATTTTTTTTATTTCAAAAGCTCTTGAAAAACATCGTTGTGATATATGAATGATCTCATTGTATATCTGAGTAAATGGAAAATTCTTTAGAAGAAGAAACACTCACTTAAAGGAACACATGAATTTATAGCAAAATTACAGGTGAATGTAAGTACATACATGTGGTTGTATGTGTGTAGGTATGTATGTATGTAGTTATGTATGTATATTTGTTGTAAAACAAAACAGGAGCAAAGAAAACAAGATGTCCTTTACCAAGCATTGAGTATGAAAAAATTAGAATAAAAAATAATTTGTTCAAAAGCTTTTTTTTTATAAATTTATGCATTCATACTTACACATATGCAAACAGAGAAACACACATACACACAGATGTGTAAACACAAACATATTTATTTACAGTTTTCGTTAAATATATTTTTAAACACCCACGCAGAGTATTGCTAAAGTATATTTAAATAAATGAAAAAGAATTAACCGTTAAAAAAGCAAATGCAAATTTACATGTATGTGTGTTAGGCAGGGATGTATTCGCATGCATGTCTGTTTAAGGGGAATTTGGAGAAGAAGATATGATTAAACATTATGACAATTTTTCAACACCTACCGATTAGAATGCATTTTGAAAATTAGCTCTAAATGGCATAAATAGCTACGTTTAATTGGTACCTCCCCTCCTTCCGCCATACCTACTAAGGATTTATACTAAAAGAAAAAGGGTTCATCTATTAACTTATATTTTGTCATCGAAATTTTTTAATATTTTAAGGCCTTAACCTGATCCCACTTTCCCTCTTTTCTTAAAATAAAATACACCTTCATATACAAGCGATTAATTCTATACATGTGTTAGTGTGTATGCATACATAGATACTTTGAGAAGAGGTGTTGAGTCTTACACGTAGACATTTTAAAAATGTTTCTATTTCGTCCTTTTTGATTTCTAGATCATCCTACTTTTCATCATTTGTATCAAGCAAATGTTAAACAATATACAATTGTAGTTTTTATATAAATATTTCTAGTTGAAGCTACTGATGTTGCTGTTGTTGTTAATATTATTGTTGCTGTAGCATCCTCAAACATTTTATGATTCAACTTATAATTCATATAAATAAATACCTTTTTTCAACGTTTTGGCGTAATACGGAAAAATTTAAAAGAAATAACAAAAATGGAATTTTTTTATTAAGTGGGTGGATAGGGAAATAAGACTCTTTAAAATACTGGGTTGAGTTGCATAGATTAGAGAACATATAAAAATACACAAGCTCGGCTTTAAGTATGTTCTTGTTGTTTTGTTAATTATTGTAAAATAAATGTTAAAATAACAAAACAATTTACACTTGAGCACATACTACACATACAACAGAGATATTTTATTATTTATGTTCAAAACAGAAAAAAAGAAAAAACAAAATGAATGAATACATTTGAATTTGTTTTATATGTATTTGTTTATGTGCATATATACGTAGGTGTTGGTATATTATGCTCTTAAAAAGCTAAAATAAATAAATACTTCGTTTGTTTTGTATGAGATAGGACTAAAAAGTGTTGAAAAAAATAAAATAAAAACAAATAAGAAAGAATAATAAAGAATTCAAATTAACTAAATTGTTAAGTGTTTTTGCATATCTTAAGGTGCACTAGTTTTATACAAAATCAATGCATACTTTAAGGGACACTAATTAATGAAATTAAAAAAAATATAATGTAAAGAAAATTAAATTTTAATTTAAAATTTTTGGCCTTAAATCAATTTACTAGCATTACTTTAAAGTTTTTAACCTTTTTCCTTACATAAATATATATAAATAAAAATTCTTTTGTTTTAAAAATCCAGACTATTAATTACCTTGTTCATATTTCTTGATCCTTTTTTTCTTGTTTAACCTTTAGGTCGTTTTATCCTTTTATTTCTGACAACCAGCAAACAAGCAATTTTTTCGTTATTTTCGTCCATTTCAACCCATTTTCCATAAGAACATAATAGAAGACATGAACCTTGGCTCGGTGGCTTTTATACAAAAAAAAGGAAAAAATTGCAATACATCTCATCAAGTAAGGCCGTGTAATATTCAGACCATTCCATTTCTGATGTCATGCAATGAATAGAAATTGAACCAAATAGAGCAAAACAAAATAAACTGAAAAATTTGTATTTGTTTCTTGTTATAAATATAACAAAAAAATGACTAAAAAAGTTATAGCAAACCTTAACAAATGTGTACAAAAAAGAAAAAAAAAACCAAAAAATTTTCGAAAAAAAACTAAATTTACAATAACCATCTTCTAGGCAAAAGTAGAAAATTATGATACCAAATGTATATGGAAGACACGAGTAAAGAAAAGGTATGAAATGCAATAAGCTTAAAAGGAAATGACAGGTGAGATATATAGCACTGAGAGAAAACGTTTCCAAAGGACTGTAAATCAGTACAATTTTTTACTAACTTTAGCAGGCTTAAAACTTCTAAAATAGTGAATTAACTTTTCGGTATGGGCATTTCCAGCGAAAGGTCTACCGAGATAAAAATGCTAAACACAAAGAAAAATTTTTTTTTAAATTTATTGAATGTTTTTATTATGATTAATTTTTGTAGCGTTTGCTTTCACATATTATACATTGCTTGTAAAAAGCTTAAAATTAATTTTAAACAAGTTTTTCAGAGTGCTTTCTATCTTTTATCACCTTAAATGTCGCATTCTCCATCCTGAAATGTCGCGTTCTCCATCCTGGAAATGCTTATATGTATTGATTTTGCTAGCCAAACTTAAGTATTTTTAATTGAATTTTTGCTACTATATCCATAAAAATTATTTTATGTTTATTAAGGATTGATTTGACAGAAATTCTATGGATTAGATGCGGCCCACTTGCTAGAAGCACACAACAATCCAAACACTGGCTTAAGATTATGTCTTGCAAAACTCAAGCTCTTTCTTTAAGGTATTTTCTTAATAAATAATTTCTTTAAATATGTTTATAAATAAAAGTTTACAGCTATTATATGATAATAGTGTGGGATGTGGTAGCCCAAAGTGTAACCAAACCATACTATTTAGTGAAATGTATGGTTTATGCTCTGCTCCTGAGCTCAGAAGACTTTAACCAGATTTTCGCTTTATATAAACATTAGCTAAGGCGGATTTAAGCCTTTTAAAAGTTCTGAGCTAAAATCTTTGCTTACTTTAATTATTTATAGCAATTTTATTTAAATGAAAATTTCTTTCTGTGTCTTAACTTGTCCGGCTTATTTGTTGTAGTTTGTTTGCATCATATTTTTTTGCATTCTGAAAGAAAAAAACAAAATATGACTTCTATGCCAGATGACAGTTCTATCAGTAAACCTAATACCAGGTGACATGTATCTCTAAGAAACGTGCACAAGAGCTACAAATAATATTTAAATTGTAACACAACAACTACAACAACAATGCGAATGCCATAAAAATACAAGATTTTAAAATACAGGTTAGCGGAAGGTATCAAAATAATGATTATACGACTACAGCAGTCACACGGCTGCGGCTTAGAATAAAAATATTATAAAAGTAGTTGTGTGTGTGTGTTTCAAATACAAAGCAAAAAAATTAAATATATTTGTATGGACACACTTGCAGGGTCATATTTTAACAAATTGAAATTTTTCTATTTGAAGAGGAAGAGGGAAGGAAAGCTAAGAAAAAAAGGTGCTACCAGATGTTTTAATTTTTTTTTTTTTTTTTTTTTTTGCAACAAAACTTTCACATGTAAATACAAAGACGAATTTAAAAAGATTAGGCATTTTTAATTTTAATTATAGATTTTGTTTAAAAATTAAAATTTTACAGACGAATCACAGTTTTTTTAGGTTTTGTGCTTTGGAGGTTACGTAATAAGGTCCTTAATATAAACTTTAGCATTTTTTAAACCTTTTGTTGTTATAGAAAATAAATATTAACTTGTGCCCCCCAAAATAATATTCGCCCTTTTTTTAAAATCAATAAAACTTGTAATTGTTTATTTTAAAGAATTAATTGACATTTTAATTAAAGCTTATTTGTTAGGACGTCAAAGTCTGGACTTTCAAAAAAGTACAAGAGTTGCCAACACTTTTAAGAAGATTTTCTTCTTCTATTCTACTTTTAATGTTTGAACTGTACTATTTTCAGGTTATTTTGATATCTTTTAGGGCTAATGCTGACGTACATGCTATTCTACCTTTAAACTTTTTGATGTTCTTGTTATTGCTGACAATGATTTCTTGTTGTCAGCAATATTTATATGTCATTGTTTACATTTATTAAGTATTGTTTGCAGTTTGTTGTTGAGTTTTTATTTGTTATGTCATACATGTTTTGTTTTTAGAATTTTAAAGTCATTTTTATTTAAAGGCAAAATTCTAGGTAACAAATTAAAATAGCTTGAAGCCGTTTTTTAAGGACGACTAATATCTACAACAACATCAAGCGAAATAGCAAAGGTGTAGTAGAGAGGTACTTCTATGCTTATGGTGGGTTGTATGATTGTGCCTCTTACTATATATTACCTAGATTTAAAGTATCAAATTGTCAATTAATATTTCTTTCAAGCTGTTTTCATTTTTTCGTTTTGGTCCTTCAACCCTATTTTGGTTGGTCATTTGTTAGAGGCTGCTAAAAAGGTAAAAACAAACCAAATTTCAAGCCTTTGATATATTTATTAAAATTTTTCTTCTATTCTCTTCACAAATATTACTACGTTTTTTTGATCTTTAAGTAAATGATAAATGATTATCTGTATTAAAAATCCTTCGTTTCCATAATGACTTAACCGCATATGTAACTTAAAAAACCAAAATCGTATGTGTGCTTGCTTCTTGGGTTGTAGTGAAGGCCAGGAAAATTTTACTGGATAATTTATTAAAGGAAAAACAAGTAAGAGCGCTATACTCGGCTGTGCCGAATCTAATATACCCTTCACATTGGCCTTTCGAAATCCCAAACTTTTTTTTATTTTTATCCATTTGTTTACTTATGAAATATTTCTTATTTTTAAATAGGGGTCGTTGTCATTTTTTAAAGCTCCACACGTGACTACGGGAAAGCTGTAGGGGTTTTTATCCTAAATTTTTCAAATTTTGCTTGGCAACCCCCTTAGGGCACGGTGATAAGGGGTAAGTATGTTCTAGGAATATGTTTGGGAGAAGAAACTAATGGGGGTCGGTCGTACACTTTATTGCTCTAAGGCCAACTATGAAGAAGTTGTGGGCATTTTCATATCATTTTTGTAAATTTTGTATGGCAACCCCGTTAGGGCGTGGAAAAAGGGGGTAAGTATGCTCTAGGAATACTGTTGGGAGGAAAAACTAATGGGGGTCTGTAATACATTTTTTTTTCTGGGGGCGACTCCGGGGAAGTTGTAGTGGTTTTTACTTTATTTTTTAAAATTTTGTATGGTAACCATGTTAGGGGCTGGAGATAGAGGGTAATTATGTTCCACAAAAATGTTTGGATCGATAAAATTCGGGTCGGTCTTACATTTTACCTTTGTAGGAGAACTCTTGAAGCCGTAGGAGCGATTTTAAAAATGTTTAAATTAAGCTTTGTTTGGCAACCCTGTTATATGTACGAATACTCATACTAATAAAATTTTCGTTTTGGGTGCGGTTCAATAATATCAATATGACTGGTTCTGTTTTTGACTTTTTTTGTTGTTTTTTTTATTACATACAAAATTATGCTCTCTGTTGTTGTTGTAGACTAAAAAAAGGAGGTAGTCTTGGTTTTTTGCTTATATCTCGGCCATTTATCGGGCGATTTTGCTGAATTTCAATACCGATTTTCTCGCGACTATCTTTGACAGTTTGATACCACTAACGGGTCCATACGACATCGGAGGGCTTCAAAAAGTTGATATCAACCATAACACGGACAAACGGACGCCGCTAAACCAATCGGCTTCCCTAAATGGATAATAAAGAAATTACAAACGGAATGGCAAACTTATATATATTCTTATCACTTATGTGAAGGGTATAAAAATATACAGTTTTATGGTATAAGGATTTTAATTTTTCATAAGGATATTTTTAATTTAAATATTATCAATTTTAGATTTTTCTAGGTCAGTTTCCTTGAATTTCTTATAAAATAAAAAAAAAATTGATATAAGACCTTCAGCTACGCCTTAATTAGGGAAAACTTACTTTTTTTGATACAAGATTTTTTATTAAACTTTAGCTAACTTGCTGTTATAATTCATTTACTTTTAATCCGATGAAAAATTATGAATTTGACAGATTGTCATTAGAAAAATCAGACACACAAACACATATGTTAAGGTGCGAGCGTAGCACACTGTCACGATATGTGGCCAAAAATTGTTAAAGACGATGTAAGAAATTTTATTAGTTTTTTCCTTCAAAAAAACACTTCTATTAGCTCATATGTGATATATTATCCCAAAGTCTGGCGTTACTTTTAAATTTTTTTGCTCGAAATTAAGGGTCTCAAGCAACATTTATTGACGGGTTTCTTTCTATTAGAAAGTAGATAATGATAGAAAAAGGATGAAAATTAAATTTAAGAGATTCTTAAACTCCTACTATTTAATCAAATATCAGAAACTTTAGCAGAGCTTTATTGGCAAAATATATTAAACGAAACATTTGTATTAAACTAAGACGAAAGACGATGCAATCCTAGAATCCTATTTGATGACAGCAGTGGCCATAGTGTTAAAAAACAACAATTTTAAAACAATTTAGAACTTGATGCTTATTTTTTAATTTTAGCATTTTTTAAGGATATATTTATTGGTCGTGAAGGGTAGAGGAGAGCTTGCTCCACGTTGAGATGATGTATATGATTAGACATTTAACTCATTATTAGTAATTCGTGTGCCAAATTAATAAAGGAATTTTATTATCTGTTTATTCTTTACGTTTTTGAAAAAGGACATTTTTAAAGTAGGCATGTCCCTGATTGGAATTGAAAGGAATTTAGATAAATACTGAAGCATATTAAAACTAATTCCTGTACTACATTTCATTTAGCTGATATTTTTTTTCTCAACATTATGGTAATTTTTATATTAGGGATATATGGAAAGGACACAAATCCTTAGAGATAAAAATTTAAGATTTAAGATTTTGCTATGTTTTAACAATTTAAATATATGAGCCAAATTTTGTAACTTTGTGATAACTCCTTCTATTTATGGCCACTTTATATCTGAAATCGTGACACTGTGCATAATAGATAGTTCCATACCATTTTGAACGCTTAAGGTTTATCTCTTAAGCTGTTTCACTACAATTGCAATTTTTCTTCAATTGTGTATTTAAGCATAGAAAAACCATTAAAACTTAATACGAATATATTTAAGCCATTGGTTACACACATATGTCTTGCTTTTCCTAAGCATATATGATATGTATAAAAACGTATTTAGATGAAAATCCATGTACATAAGAAACAATTTTTAATGTTTATTTTGACACAACGTTGTCAAAAGTGACACACGTATCATTAGTCATTTAACGAAATTAAATTGTCAAAATCCCAGGCGCAGAAGAAAAGAGGGTAGTAAGTTGAAAATGAAACAAAAAATTACGTATTTTAAATCATATGTAGACAGATATTTGCATATTAAACTTTATTGAAATATGTTTTTCAATTTTAATTTATCAAAAAAAAATCCTAGTTTGTCCTTAGGTTATACTTTAAAAATTCATTGTCTTTATTGCAACTCGCAAGGTAAACAAACAACTGGTAAAAATATAAAATTTTAGATTTTTTATCAACTTAATTTATAACCTGTTTTTGTGTTTAAACGTAATACTTTGGAAATCCTTGCATTTCTAATATTAACAAAAATGTTAACAATTTCAATATTGCTTGGAAGAAGAAAAGCGTAAAACATTTCCTTAACAAATTCCGTTTATCATTTTAGATATTTAGTTTAGCTCTTCGTTTTCTTCTTTTTTTTTATTTTATTAATAAAATATTTACAAATGGAATCCCCTTGAAAAAAAAACCTTTTTTCTTACTCAATACAGCGCCCATAAGTATGCAGCCAATATTTGTAAATTTCATTTGTAGTACCGTTCGTTGTCTAAGTGACATTGATTCGCAGTCATTCTTTTAGTCATCCATCCGTATACCGCTTTTACATTAAACATTTTTTTATTCAATTCTTTGTTAACGTTGTTGTTGTTGTTTTTTTCTTTTTTTCCTAAAAGTAAGTAAATGTCGTTGTCAAATTATCCTTGAGGCCTTTTCTGTTAGCAATCAACTGTCAATATTGTAAGTCCTTGTAAATAAATATTTGGTGTGTGTTTGTTTACCTATTCTATGATTATTATGCTGTTGACAGCTTTACTTTACATGAATTTAATTTTATTACATGGATATTGATGTATTTTCAATAATGTCCTGTATTAATGTCAGGTAATTTGCATAATTTTTTTTTTTTTTTTTTGTTATGCAACAGAGAAAAAGTGCCAGGGGATATGTATAGAGACAGAATGATGTTATATTAAAAATAGATTTATTTTATATTAAGGAAGATAGGAATTTTTCAAAATTAATATACAAATTCGTTTCGTTTTGTTTCCTTTTTAAAATTGAGTTATTTTAAGCTTAAATTCTTGCTTACCTTAAGGTAGTAGTGCAAAAAAGTTAATATATATTTAGTTGATGGTAGTTGGTATGTATATCCTTGTAGAATAAAAGTTTTTATAACTAGAGTCCTTGAGATACTCCATTCTCTTTAAAGTGTTAGTTGTGATCCTTACCCCTTTTAGAATTGTTTTTAAACTCATTTCCAACAAGATTAGGCGATTTTTCTTTCACCAAATTGATGATACTAACAGCTTCTTAGGAAGCCTTGTAAAACCAGTTTCAACTCGACTTTCCCATATACTCCCGAATGGTGTAAAAAGGATATATGAGGCTTATTTGTTCGTTCTGTTCACATATAATATTAAATAAATACCTTATTGGAAGGAGAAGTTATCAGAAAATCTTTCTAATAATAAACTGGTTTTTAATAAGCATGTTATGCCACCAAAATCCAACCCTTATCCTTTAGACTCCCTCCCATTACTGTAAAACTGTTGTCAAATGTCAACAAGCATGAGCTGCTGATAAAAAGTAATAAACGCGCAGTACAACAACTCCTACTACCGCTAGTCATTGCAATAATAAAAAGTTTATTAAAAACCTTAAACCCTTTTGTTTTCACATTATGCAGATAACAAAAGTTGTCATACGAGATGCAGTAACAGGATAACGAATTAAAAAATTAAAAAAAATCGAATAAATACACACGCATTGTCAATAAAAAAAAAAAATTAACTACAAGAACGTATATGAGCAATAAAAGTAGATTAAACCCTTAAAAAGACAACCCTATTTAAAGAATATTTGCAATAAGAACCAAATAAGAGCGCTATATTCGGCTGTACCGAGTCTCATATACCCTTCATATCAATCACCCAAATGTTCCCAATTATGTATAAAATTTAAAAAGGATTTTTACTTTCCTTGCTCCTGTCAATATAAATTTTCCCCAAATTTACTTATCGTCTTCATACAAAGCTCGGCGTACACCGAAAAAATTATTCCTTTTTTCTAATTAACGCAATTAACCGTTTTAATCAAAAATTTAATCGCCCCAATTATGTGTTTTATTGTATTCTTGCATAAGAATTTTAGTTTATGAATGTAGTTAAATATTCTTACCAAATTTATATGGAGATCATCCTAAGCATGTCTAAGACCCAATCTGTAAAATTAACTTGGGTCTAAGTCGACTTCCTCTCTATATTTAAACTAAATATTGGTAGATTTACAAGCCGAATGACAAACTTATTTACACATATCCTTATCACTATGTGAAGGGTATAATAATAACACAATATACAAGAAATCAACTTTTCAAGGTAGCAAGTTCTAATTGTTGTCTGTGCAAAACGAAAAGTCGTCTATTGATGCAAATGTGTGGAAAGATATAGGAAGGGGTTAATTTCTATCTACCAAAGTTCAAGGGGTGTGATGTTTCGTTGATTAGTTTAAAGAAAATCTGTAAAACAAAAAATATATTAGAATTTTAAAAAATTACAACTTGGTGGGAAGATAACAAGTATGTATTGACAAATCAGGAATATTACACTGAGAGAAATTTTAAATATAAGGTGAAGTTTTTAAACTGATAAATTCTTTTCAGTTTTTAAATGTAATGATTATTTTAGTTAAAAAAATTTTAAAATATATTTGTTCTTTACCACAGTGTAGCCGCCTCATTTTCATTTCTTTACAAATTTCTTTTTGTAACATTTTTCAAAATTTTTCTCAGTGTCTATCTACATACTTTTGCATATTAATATCCCTTCAATTTATTGTTTTGCTAACATAAATTTTCTTCATTTTTATCTTGTTGTGTTTGGCAAGTTCAGCTGTTTAGCCATTGAGAGGAGTAATTAAAATAATAGAAAAATTATGTTTGAATCCACGAGAGCGTAATAAATGCCAAAAAAGCAAACGACTAAAATATAATGACAGCAGCAGCAACTACAAAACATTAAACGTGTTTAATCCTTTACACACACCCTTCTCTAACTTCAAACACAACCCCTTTATCATTAAATCAACACTCGAACCCGCAGTATTTTGACGTTTTCTTTCTATTTATTTGGCCTGAGAAGCAAAGGAAACAATCGAATTTTAATCAATTCTTGTCTGTTTCTTAATTTTTGTTTTTAATTTTTTTTAGCTCATTTGCATACACATGTTTTCTTTTATTGTTTTTAGCATCGTGTCTATTGTTTTAAGCAACAACTTTGGAAATTATTTATTTAATCCCAACACCCAACTCTAACGGGTGGTCCCTTGTGGTATTATTTAACAAAGAGAGGGCGGGGGATAGGTATTGCTTTTTAAAATTGTTTAACAATTAAATACTTTTGCTTTTATTTGCCAGTTATCTTTTTTTACATTTTTTTTCTTTTTTTTTTGTATCCGTTTCCTGTCTTTTTTTGTTGTTGTTGTTGTTATAAAGTCTCAGTCTGCTTGTTAAAAGTTAACACGTGAAAGGGTTATTATTTCACGCGATGACCCGCAATGCCGCAGTAACGCCTGTTTTTTACCATAAAAATTCGTGCCTTTTTCTACAAAAAAAAAAAAACTTAAGCATATACAGGCAGCAAAGAGAAACTGTTAAAATCAACATCAACGGGTGGTCGTTTAACTTTAGGTCGCGTGTACTTTTTTCACAATTTTTTCTCTTGTTTTTCTTTGAATTTTTGCTTTTTAAGAATCCTTTCTATAGATTTAATACAAGTCAAGGAGTTTATAGATAAAATTCGTTTATTATGTAGTTACTCTTGATATTGTCTTGTAATGATATGCAAACCTTTTTGGTTGTTATCTATTGAATTAATGCAATTTAAAAGGACTTGAAGGATATTGAAAGTATTTATAAAGTTTGAGGAAAATGTAAAAGTGAAAGAAATGGAAAATTGGAAAAAAGTAAACTAATTTAAAACATGGGGCTAAATTTCAAAATGTACAAGAAAAAACTTCTAAAATAAAACATAAAAATTTTCTTTTGAGAAATAATATGCTCTTTCTACATAGTTACCACTGCACATGTCCAAAGATTTTCCGCATAAAATATGGTCATATTTACGGTCTCGGGTATGATGGATGGCAATCAGGAGGAAACATTTGATAGACCAGTTTAAGAGCAAGAACTTACGACTATACGAGAGACTGGTACACCTATCCCGCAATTAAGGACCAACCATCGACTATGTTTCACCCAATACGAGTTTTGATCAAAAGTTCAATGTTATAATACCTTGAAGGAGTGAGTGGTAAACTATGATGCCAGGATTTGCACAAGACGGACTGTAATGTTGAACCCAGTGACTTCGCAAAAGACTGTTTCCATAGTTATCGTATTTCAAGCAAAACCATTACAAAAAACATGCATGTAAGCTACTATGTGGCAGAGATATTCGCGGCAATATTGAAATTTTCTGTCCATCACTACTACTTCTTTACGAATAAGATAAAATAAGAAAAATTTGTCTGGATAATCGTAAGTATGTTAATATTTTTAGTCTGTGTACTTGCAAAGAAAAGACACTTTGGTAATGAACTGGCAAGCAACCTAATGAAACAAGGGCCTACATATGAGCCGTTTATTTTGAAAGTGGCATAAGTCACTTTTTCAAAAAAATCGAGTTAATGGAAACCCTAAATACAATTAAACAGTATCTTTTTATATCTTTAAACATCTCGACTTAAAAAAAATGACTTATGCCACTTTTAAAATAAACGGCTCACATACACCTCTAATGCGAAATCAAAAGTGGGAGAGAAATTGTACACAAGTAGGGTCTCTAAGTTGATGGATTTGTTAATGATTGCAATGTGGTGGATTAACACGCAAGAAGACTCGAACTCTTTTCTAAAGCCTACTGTCACAGTTATGAGAATAAATTGAGTTAACGAGGAGACAGTTTTTTACCTTCTGTTCAAATGTCATGCTTAAGCTGTCGGGAAATATTTATTTCTGAAAAATTAAATTCTAGATGAACTAATTTGGTTTCAAGGGGGGGGGGGTTAAATGATCTATTGAGATAGCACTTGTTCACAGATAAAAACTATTTCGCCAAATCTTAGACTTAGGGTAGATGTTAAAATCGTTATATATATCGAGTGATATTGTCATGCCAGAACAGGATGCTTCTTAGCAACTTGGGAGCAAAGTGAACTACCAATTAAGCCACTCAAACACTTGTTGGTCGGTTCGAAAAAAGCCTTTACACTTATTACAATTTAGTTTAGTATCAAAAACTACTTTGGAGACAAAAATGTGAAAATTTAGTTACTTTAGTTACACTTCCCATATCAAAATTTGCCACAACTTTCTTTATATTTCAAACGAATCCTAAACACGATACCTCATTTTTTGCCATCTCCCATATAAGGATTATTTTTTTAAGATGACTAAATGATGTCCGTCCACCCAACTGGGTGTCAATGTGTTATTATAATAAATAATTAATAAATAAAACTTGGCGCAGATAAGTTTAATGGATTCAGAGCCAAGCCTATTGAGATTGGTTTAAATCGGCCTGTGAATTCACGTAGTCCTTTTTACAAATATTGCAAAAGTATTTAAAACTATAACTTCATTAAATATTGCTCTGTTTCAACAAAATTTTGTAATCTTTTCAGCCAACAATTTCTGTACGGAATTTATTTGTATGTGTTAGTCTATTAAAATTAAGTCTCCGAAGCCAAGTAACCAGTAGCAAGTTTTGACACCAAGAACCAAATAATCGCTTCACTACGGACCGAAGTGTAATAAAAACCTGAGATAAACCACTTTTTTAATACAAAATCCTTGCATATATCCCAATATATCTCAGCAGCTATGGCCACTGTTATAACCAAAACAAAACACGTTGAAGACTAAAAGGAATTTTAATTTTTTGAATAAAAGTTAAGGGAGTGGTTGTCTTTATAAAATCCTTTCAATACGCTATATATCAGCAATTTTAGCTGTAATTGACTTCCTACCAACAAGGTATCAATTATTTGCACTTAAATAAATATGGAGAAAAGTGGGATAGAATCTCGGGGAGTTAGTCCCCACAAAATGGGGCAAAGTAATTCCATTACAAAAAACATTTCATTTGTAGTTTGAAACGGATTCGAGCTAAAACAAAAAATTTCCAATGCATCTAAATACGATTATTAACAGAAATTAGATTTCATTTGTACATTTTCCTTTTAAATTCTACTGCTTCTCATCAACATAATTCTTTAAAATATTTGATTATTTGTTCATCTATTTTTTTTCCTTCTTGTTTTTGAAAAAAAAAATTGTCGGATAAACAACAATAATTTTTGATTAAAGATGAATTTTTAATTTAATGTAAAACGCGTTTGGGCGAACAGCACGCGCGATAGATACCCCCTCAGAAAGAAAATTACACAAAAAGTGATAGAAAAAATGTGATAGAAATTACATTGGAAAGCAGACACTTAAAGCGAGAGTCTTGGACAGCCTCCATTACAACCGCGAATAAAAATAATATTGTGCATATAGAGACAATAACAACAAAAACAACAACAGCGAATTTTAATCTCAACGGCAAACGGAAACGGAAATCAAACGACCAGAACAAGTATCAAACAAAATTTTTAATGTCTTGGCTACAACAAAAAAGCAACAACAACAACAGCATCAAAAAATTAAGTAAAAAATATAGAAAAATAAAAATAAAAATTGTGATAAAATATAAGAATCCTTAAAAATGTGGAATGATGAGGTGGGTCTATGAGTGTGTGTGTGTGAATTGTCTCAAAGTTAAGCTTAGGGTGTCACTGGTATTGGTCTCTTTGGGTATTGCTGATGATGATGGTGGTGTTTAAGTTTTTTTTTTTTGCTTTTTTCTAATAACAAGCAAATGTTTACCAGGGTACTTTGCTTCTTTGATTTTTAACGTTTCTTTTTAACTTTTTTTTTTGGCTCATTAGGATTTTTTTTAATTTTTCTAAAAAAAATTACAGTTTTTCCGTTATTTTCTGGTTTCCTTATATCCTTCAAAGATTTTTTTCAGCCAAAAAAAAAAATAACGATAAAAATGTTTTAAACGAGCCTTTTTTTAAGTTTAAAAAAAAAAAGTTGAAATTGTGTTTAATGATTTATGAATAATCGCCATTTTGCTCGATGACTGATGGTAATAGAACCGTTAAAATGAGCAGTTTGGCAGGGATGGAGGAGTGTGTTCGATTTTTTGTCTCTAATTTTTGATGTGTTTTCCTGTTAATTTTTTTCTTGGGTTTTTAAGTGTTTTTCTTGTTTTTACAAGATAAGTGAATAATAAAAAAAAATTTGTTAAAATTATAAGTGATGTAACAATTTTTATTTTTGTTTAAATTATAAAGTGTTTAACAAGCGTTTGCAGGAGGCGTGTGTCCATTTGACAGAGTTTTTTTGACAGCGAAACATAAAAATTTTTCGGAGATTTGATTTTAATGTTTAAGTTTTTTGCAGCTTTTTGACAAGACATTAACATAATTTTTTTTTATTGACAACAAAAACTAATTGTATTGAAAAATTAAATATTAAAACTGTCTTCTTATTCACTATAAAATGTTAAAAAACAGATTCTAAAATACTTGCATATCTTAAGCAGCAACTAGATTTAGCTGAATCCAATTTTTAACAATAATATTCTTTTTAGTATTAAGATCTGCTACAAAAACTTTCTAAACTTATTTACATCTCAGGCAAATAGATACATTTAAATAACGCAACACATAATGTCAAATTTTAATACACCATAAAAAGCCTAAAACTATGCACACAAATTTGATATATATTTTTATAATGCCCCAAAGTATAAATATAAAACATGTCTAAATCCTTAAAAATTACGTCAAAAGAAAGCAAAAGCATATTTAAGGAAATCTGATTTGTAAACATATCATGACAAACGCTTGTCTATAAAAAAAATCTTTTTATTTTTTTGCACACATGATTATACATAATTTTGAAGGGTTACTGTAAGGGATATTTTATTTTAAAAAGTAGAAGGAGTTGATGTTTTTATTTGAGTGTGTTATAATCTTAAAATGGCTAAAGAAAAAAACTAGGACACTAACAAACCCCAAGAAAGTGTTAAAAACTTTCTATATTCTTTTCATACTTGATTTGTTGGCTTAAGCAAATAAAAAAGGATTTGTTTTGAAATTCATAAGGATTTATATTATTTTGATATGCTTAAACATGTCCTGTTGGTTTGTTTGTATGACGACTGAATGCGAAAATACTTTATTTGTTGTTGTTATTTGCCTTTAAGACACTTTTTTATATTATTTGCTTTCTTTTCTTTGTTATATCAATAAAAAAAACAGTTTGAGAGTTTCGTTTTTTATATTATTTTTTTAGCTGAACAGTGGTTTACCGCAAACCGACCAATGATCGTTTGCAGTTTGCGAGATGTAGGCAGAGAAACTCACACTGGGAATGCGACACCCTACATGATAAAAGTTATGAAAAAGACGAAAAGAGAAATGTGCTTGTGCTAAAGTTTTACTATACTAAGGTATACAAGAAATTAAATAAAACTTAACAAGATTTAAACTGTAAGTACACTTATAGAATTTTGGCCTTTTCAAAGTTGGGAACATGGCTGCCTGGCTTAACACATAAGGATTGCGCATGAGTTAAAGTTATCATTCTGAGTCGTATTATACCAAGTTCAAATAATGCTTAAGACCCCTAAACGTATGGTGCTGTCGATAGCAGCTGGTATGTGTCAGCCTATCTTTTCCGGTCTTTTCCAGGATTTGGCAGAATGTATACATTTGGTCGATGCTGGATTTTCTAGGTCTAATGCCGCATTAATATGGCCTAATTATATCGTCGACTTTTGACTTAATCTTTCACGTAATACGCTGGATTGGATTTTGTTATCAATTAGACGATTCTTCTGTAAATGGTACATACAGTTTAGTTTCCTTCTTTAAACCAGGCTTCTGCTGCCTTCTTATTTTTAAGCGGGATAACTACTTTTTTTACCTCATTCTGGCTAGGCAGATGCACCCAAACCCATCCTTTAGAATGGGTTCTATGGTGCTTTCATGGTTGATACTATCGGATACCAGCAGCCACGTAAAATTGTTTTTTTTTGTTCTCACCACACTATCTGTATTACTTATCAGATTATTTTCTTCATCCTTGTAGGAGATTGCGCTATATCCTTGGCAGAATTTTCGGACTGCATTTTGACTCCTAAACATTTCGATGGGCCCACATTCATTCCTTTCCACTTCTCTCTTCTTTCTGCAAAATAGACGTTCTTCCTTTTTCCTTTCCTCCCGATACCGTTTCTTTGCATGACGTCTTGCTACTAACTGCAGTGTTTCCCTGTATGACGCAGTCTTGGCTTCAGCAAGGCTACGGCACTCCTTGTTGTATCATGGGTTCCTTGGGGAAAGCTTCCGGCACACAAGTGCGGACATTGTGGGTTTTTGCATCGATTTCGTAACGCTTTGCAATTGCGATGCAATATAATCGGGACAAGAAGCGCTTTCTTCAAGAAATTGGGTCAATCGACGGAGTTAGACGTTTCTGTTTGTTGTGTGTGCAACTTTCCGACGTCAAACTTCCGTGATGTGGCATATTGTACGTTTCCTGCAACACTCAGATGGGTGCGGAACTTTGCTGCCAAAATATGGTATTAAGAACCGATGTTCGTTCCTCTGATCGATTGTTTGTCTAACACACTTGATGAATGCCTTCCGTTAATCAGACATCAATATGGTTTTACGTTGTTTGATATGGTGACAGCTACGTGGCCCTATCCATATCGAGATGTGGAAATCTGCTGCTGCTGACTACAACATTTCTTGCCGCGGCGAAGGTTATTAGCCTCATTACGTTAACAGGTGTTCACTGGTAGAGGCTGAATTTTCCTACTGTTGAACATACAATATTTTCCCTTGCTATTTTTGCTTTGTAACCTTCTACGATAATTTTATTGTCATGAATTGGGCAGTGGTCGTATGATGTTTCAAGGTGCTTGTAAAATATATCTTTGGCCTGTTTGTCATTATCTTCGGTCGGGGCATGGCTTTAAAGTGAACTCTGACTCGCCTCTCATTCACCGGAGTTAATCTGGAGACAAGAGGCTTGAGCCTCCGTCTAACCAGGAATCAATAGTCAAACTTATATCTCATTTCATGGTAGTTACAATTCAGCGCATCTTTTTTCCCATTCCACCTTACAAAAAGGCGGTTATATCGGCCCTGTACTTTTGAAGTACAACCGCCAGTGCGTAGACTGCACTTTCGCTATATATACTTCGAACATTGCAGATGAAGATTTGCAAGCCATGGTCCCTAAAACCTTTGCGGGGATCGTCAACATTAGGGTTAGTCTTCTTCGTTTTTTTTCACAGTAGGCAAGCTTTTACAAGGGTGGCTTGTTTATTCGACGCCTCAGCTCAGTTTTATCTCTCATGTGGGTCAGCGGGCGACACTCTTTAACCCTTAAATGAGTATTAAACGCAGCTGGCCCAGGTGACCCCATGGAGAGGTTAGTGTCTACAATTAGGATGAAAGGAGGACCAAGACTAGTCTTCGTTTTGCCCAGTTTAAACCAATCAGAGCCGTTTCTTGGTATCCAAAATCTCTTACAGAAAAAATTTTAACTTAAGTTAACTTAAACTATTACCAGAGCCAAACTAGAATTACTATAAAGTTCAATTAGAGAAAAGGTAGAACTGAGATAAATTTGAACAGAAAAAAAATAAAACTAGATCCAACAAAAACCACGGAGCTTAACTAAAACGTATTTTAAATAATTTTCAATAATAAACTTAAGAACAACTTTACATTGAGGCTGATTTATTTAGCATTATACAACACAACTACTTTCTAGCCTAAAAGTTTTAGCCATCATCCGTTCTAAGGTATTTTAGAATGTGAATGTGAATGCAGCGGCATTACCCATATCAAAATCTCTAATATTTAGGCACAATAAAAAATGTTTTGCTTAATAAATTGTAAGATGTCGTACAAAAAGATAAATTAAAATTCAAACATAACTTCTGTAGTGTACCTAAGCCAGTCTATACTGCCCTTTTCTTTCGTTTTCTTTAGTGCATTTTATTCTCAGCCTTTACCTTCAATTTAAATAAATTTATCTACAAAAAAGACTTGATTTTTTTCTATATAAAATTTATTTCCCATATGATTTTTTTAAACCGTTTTTTTTTTTTTGATGTAAAGAAAAATATTTTAACAAAAACGTTAAAAATAACATCAATTTTATTGCTTTTGTTATGTTTGGATGTAAAATTTTTATTGCCTGAGAACCCAGTGGCGTTTTTATGCTGATTTCTGCTGCCGTTTATTTTTTCAAACTTTAAGATGACTTTTTAAAATTTTCCCGCGTGGCTTTTTGTTAGAAAAACATTGTTTTTTTAGCTTTTTTTTACTTTTTGCATAAAAAAAAGGTATCAATATCTAGTTTTATATATGTTTTTCTATATTTGTAGCCGGTTTAAGGGATGTTTGTTTGTATTTTGCTTCTCTTTATATACACACACACATATGGATCGTTACGTATTATTTCGCATTTAAAAATAGATTTGCATTGTGGTGTGTCCAATTGATTTATGGTTTTTGTAAATAAAAAAATTTTAATTTTAAACAAATTTTTTTCTTTATAAACACAAATAAAGAAAATCTTGTAAAAAAAAAAGTTGCGTTTGAGTGTATTGTATTATTTGTTAACTTAGTTGTTTTGTGGTTTTATTTGTGGGTGTTTTTTTGCAAATATCCTTTTTTAATGTATGTGTGCATAAGTGTCTTATTGTTAGTCATGGTTGTCTTTTTTTTTGTATTAAAAAAAGAAAACTTTATTTACTTTTAAATACACATCTACACACATACAAATTTGCAAAACTAATCCTTTGGGTGTCGTTGTTTTTAAGATATTTTATGCATTTTATAATAAAATTTTAAGTTTTGCCCAATATCTTTTTTAAAAACTGTGTCATATAAGGGATTTAGTGTCACATATGCATAAGCCGCAGGCCATGTTCTTTAATATTGTTAGTTCAACTATACATAAGTAAATTTGATTTTGTCATGTAACTCAAAAAAAAATGATGTGAATATTTAAGATATATCTTTGAAAATTTAAAGGATAACCTAAAAAACTTTGGGGAAAATCCTAAAATATTTAAAACATTTAAAGCAAATGCAGCGGCAATCAAATTTAGCTTAAAAATATGCTGCAAATTTTAGGCATCCTTAGGATATGCAATATTTTTTTGGAATTAAAATTCTAGTATTTAGTTTTTTAAAAGATTATGCTGAAATAACGCATAAATATTGCAGCTCGACAACAATCATATAAACCTTAAAAATATTGTTTTATTTTTAAGCAGTTTTATTTAAAGCCAAGTAAAAAATGCATGACCGCTTAAGCCCAATAATTTTATACCCCGAGTCACTATTTTATTTAAACCCAGTTTAATATTTTTGGCAGTTGTAGCCATTAATGCTAATTCCGGGAGGGTATTTGTGAAAAACCTAGCCGACCATAAAACTTAGGGATGACTGTTAACGTTATTAGAGCCTACACATATGCAACATTTAGTGGGGCAATAGGACATTTGTGTGGCCGCCATTAAAAAAATAGTTTGATCAACAGCACTTACCAAAAGCGTGGCCCCTGTACCAAAAAAATTATTTGTAACAAATATTTTAAAAACTGCGACATGTACTTTGATCACACAAATACACATACAAATGTCCACCGAGCGAGGTAGACGAATTTATGGACTTATTTTAATTGCTTTTGATTTGTAGCTTATCCGCTTAACTGTGTTTTTATAATACTAAGACCTCAACTAATACCAGAGTTTTGCCATATGCCCCTAATTTTTGTAATTTACTTTTAACAATTTAGAATATTAAATTTTTCTAAGTTTTTTAATTTTGTTCTAATCAATTCCCCATGGCCAGCCATACTGCATTCAATTTGCACTTTATATTTATCTTTATGTCTACCAAATTTTTTATAATTTTTTTCTGCTCTAAACATTTATTCATTTTCCAAATCCTTTCAACATCAATGCCAATTTCAATTTTCTACAACTAAATGGCCACACTTACATATACTCTTACAACTTCAAACTTTTCAAATGCTATAGTTAAGAGAGAAAAAAAAATAAACTAAATACACTCGATGCAAGTAAAGCTAAGGGTTGAGCTAAATTTACAAATGAAAAACTTTAAATTTCTATGCATTTAATATGAGGGTCAGTAAGGACTATGTGCATATTAAAGACTAAACAAGTGACTATTTTCCAAGGACTAGAGTCAAAGGAAGAAGCCAAAAATGAAAAGAGAATAATTACAAAATAAAATAAATATAAATACAATTAAATAACAAATTGGTAACACTTCCTAGTCAAGTCAGTTTGACCATATTTTGGCAAAGTAAACTTTTCGAAAACCAATAATTTAAAATGCACAAAGAAGAACAACAAAGAAAAATTTAAATTTTTAATTAAGTTTAGTTTAAGGAAAAGTTTTGCAGATAAATGATAGATTTAGTAAAAAAACTTAAAAAAAAGTTAAAAATATTTTTCTTATAACTTGCCTTCTTTAACTCACAAGAATTTATTGACAATAACATTTTAACTAATCCTTAAAGTAGGCTTAACATATTTGGCATATGTATGCCTTAAAGTACACATTAATTTATTATGGCCAATTTCTTTCTTTTCTATATCTCAAATACCACTTATCTTACTGTTATCTGCACGTTTTTCTAATAATTTTTGCCAACATAATGCGCACTTATCCAATAAAAAATAGAATGAAATGAAATGAACAAAAATATTTTTGATCTTTGATTGTCTTTTTAACTAATTTTCATTCATATTGCCAACACAAGAAAAAAAAACATAAAAAAAAACACAACGACTGACAATAAAAAAAAACGAAGAAAATACCTTAAACATATGCAGACTTATTTATGCATATCCTTATTTAAACATACACATCTACATCTATACACTGACATACATTATAAATAACTTGGCAAAGAAAAATATCGAACTTATACTTAGACATTTCAAATGTAGCAAACGCTCTTCTTCTTGCTTTCCCAGCTTCCTTTGCTACTAAAACATTTTAAAAGAAATTAATGTTTTCTACAAACACAATCAATGTGTAAGAAAGTTAATGGTATTAATGTGTGTGTGTCTGTCTTCATATGTTTTTATTGTATTTGAAGTGTGTGAGACATTTGAGAAATAAAAATTTCCATACAGACTGATGATGTCAATGTTGAAAAAAATCCGCCTCTTGGGAATCATACACTACACAGTGAAATTCTATAGATAAATTTGTTTAAAAAAAATTTAACTTTTGCAAAAAACATATCTACGCCTACGCGGTTTAACGCAAAAAATATTTGAACATACGTTTTGTGTAATTCGCGAAAATGTTCATCAAGTGATTGTAAACACTTCCACCACCCCAATCCACAGCATTGCGCTATTACCCATACTTGTAAAGCCGGGGGTTTTTTTGTATTATAACAAATAAATTCTATGTGTGTGCATGTTTGTTTGTATGATGCCATCAGCATAAGCCGCGTGAATGAATAAATATTACAAACCATTTAACAATGCGTTTCTTTTTTGTGGGAAATAAATTTCAAATTTAAAGAATTTATGCACAAACAAAAAGAAAATTGGCTGTTCAGGCATGTATGTTTGAAGCTAGAAACATATTTTAATTAAAGAAAACGTATTTGTTAAAAATTATTGCCTACTTTCTGGATTTTCCTAGAAGGAATTTCGTTGCCTAGTTAAGGTTAGCTAGAACAGATAACCTTTTGATACACGAAAAATTGCAGGTTATTTCAATAAATTACTTGCTTTGTAATACATATAGAGAGGAAAAAGAAGGGTAAGATGCCAGGTTCAGTTCCAGGTAATGTTAGGTAGAACAGTCAACCGTTAAAGGAAAGGGTACAGCTCACTTGGATCAGTTTAATTCGATACCTTTGTGTTACCTGGATAGGCAGATAGAAAAAGTGGAGCGCAGTTACCACTTAATAAATCAACCTTTTTTTGGGATAAGAAGTTAGCAAAGTTTGTCCCAATACATTTGAAATACTGTAAATTAATAGAAATCTAATCTATTGTTAATACTCAGAGATAGCTTAAGTCAATTACAGAGCAGGGAAACAAGCAAAAAGAAAGTTGATTTTAATAAGTGGAGATGGTTAACCGGACGACAAGCTTTTGACTGGCAATCAAATACGTAAGTCTTAATAGAAAATAAACTAAATTTTATTTCACAAATCAAAAGCCATACAACAATTCAGAGGAATATCAAATACCATGTAATATTGTAGAATTAAAGAGTTCAAGATGAAAGTTATTGGCTACGGTTCCATACGCACAATGACGTGTGGGCGCTCATAATGACAAATGCGTTTACTGACAAAAACGATGGAATACATTTACTAAAATAAGAAATGCACATAAACTCAACCTATATACTGCGCCAGTGACAAATACCTGCACAGATTCAGAATGAAAATTTTTTAAGCTTCCTTAAGTGTCAGTACGCAAAAAAACTTCAAACACGTTCATATTCTGATGACCTGTATACATGGGAGAAGTGCGAAAGGGATTAATTCATCAGAGTTCATTTATACTATAACTTTGATATTAAGAGTTCTGTTGAAGAGTGTGTTCCTAATTAGTTAAGCAGATATGTAAGCAAGTTGTGGAGGTACAGATGATCTGATGGGGGATGGACATACGCCCACGATCCCTAAAAATTAATACCAACCAGCACCCCAGCGGGGACCCCAGTTTATAACCGTACGAGCTTTCGACAATGACAATGAATTTTTATTGCAGCTACGATGTTGCTGATTCACATCATACATACATCTTTAGCCATGTTCCTCTAGTCAGTGCACACCAAGTATTAGGCCACTTGGTCAAAGCTAAAATCAAAAAGATAACACCGAGACAAAACTAAACTACATTTTCCTTCTTTCTCTAGTTGAAATGACTATCGAACGGGTATTAAACTCTCACGGACAATCCAACAATTCCCTCCCTGACAATTAATATGCAAAAGGCTGTTCAAATTGGGGTATTCCTAAGTTCTCTCTACCACATCTTAATTAGGAAAACTGAACAGGAAACAACCTACTTTTTACACTTGATTTTATCTATTTTACCTATTTTCTAATTTAAATCCGTTGTAGTGTTATTAAAAACAAATATTATATCGCTTTCCAAATGGTTTGAAACAAAAATTAAAAACATATATGTAGAAATTTCAATAAGTATATTCACGAATTTAGGCACATATATCTATGCTCTCCTTTTTTACGATATTCCAAATAGAAATTAGTTAAACAACAACAAATAGCACAAAACAAAAATTAAAATTATTAAACAGGAACAATACAACGTCCTTAAAAAGACAAAAAACCCAACGAGAAATAAATATTTGTCTTGAGAAAGACAGTTAAAACAAAAATATTCACATAAATTCTATGAAACAAATAAATGTTGCCTCCTATGCGGTTCTCAAAATTTCAAAGGCCTTTTGTATTGCCGTTGCAAAAATGAAATATTTAAATGAAATAAAGCTTAATTACCATTCATTCGCTGGTTAGAAAATACCAACCAACCTTGTTTGTTGCGGGCCATTCAAAAAAAACCAAATTTTAAAATAGTCTTTTAAATTTCCAACTGGTTTCCTAGAACGAAATTTCGACCAAGATTTAACTGCCTTTATCCATATTCCTATTAAGTTTTCCTATATTAGTTTAAATCTTCACTCTCTAATTTCCTTTTTGATTCACACAATTTACAATTTCTAAATTGAAAATTGCACCCCCGAATATATTCTAATAAATTTAGTCACGACCTGCTATTAACTATATCAAAAAAATTTTAAAAAAGTAATAAATTTAAATTCAAATATTGAAAAAATCAAACAAAAAATATATCTTAAATATGTTCTTCTCTTTTTTCTATTTTTAGGTGCCACAAGTTGTATGAGGGACTACCAGTTTCCTTAAGGTTTTAAGCCTCATTTTACTTATACTACCTTTAGCATATAAAACCTATAAATATTGATTACGCTAACTCCCTTGAGATACGATAACTGGCTAAATTTGGTCGTCTTTTCACATTTTCTCAATGCAGGCTGGCAGCTCTGTTCTATCTATTCCTTTTTAGTTGAGAAAAATCTTAGAAAATAGTTATTTGTTCCTGGGGTACTGGTCATAAATTCTGGTTAGCCACCGTAGAGCTCCTACTTACAAATCGACTTTTGCTTTCTAAAAAAACATTTTCAGCAGTTTCAATTTCATTTTTGACCTCGGGCTACAGACATCCAATTATAATGTTTCTATATAAAGTTTTCTTTCTGATAACCCTTAAACGATCATAAGATCAATACAAATATTTTTCCATCTTGGTCTGTCCGATGCCAGCAACTTAATTTTCCTCTAGATTTTATTTTATGCTGCAGCTTCTATTTCTATTTCTTTACAAGTTTTTGTTATTTTATGTATGCGAACTAACAATAAGTATTCAAATCTAAAGCTTAGTTATAAATATTTTTCCAACCAGTGCCAAACTAAAATTTTAGTTCTTAAAAGAAAAGAATTTCAATGATTTCATCTAAGGGCCACAGTATTCCCTTATTTTCAGACGAGTGTGTCCACTATGTTGCAAGATGTTTCGAGTGAGTGGATTTGGATGTGTTTCCAGCTTAACTAAATACATGTACGCACAGTTTAGGTTTCTGCATATAACTATTGGAACTTATAGATATTTGCGTATGTTGCTGTTTTAAATAAAACAAGAAGGCGGAGGGAGTGCCGCGTAATTGTACACCATGGCTCCAAGTTGGTTTCAAAATCGAGTTGTAGAGAAAAAGTTTACAATCGAGACGAAGCACACAGAGTTCCTTTCAATAAGCTTATGAATTTGGACTGCTTTCAGTTTTATTTGTGTCAACTTCGCATTTAATTTGGAATAAAGTTATTGACATTTAATAACTTATTTTTAGCGATTTCTCGATTGATTTCGGCATACTTGTAGGCTTGTAAGACTCCACCTTTCGAAGGATCCCTTCCAGGCTTATGAATCAAGGAACCTTTCCATGTTGGCGGACGGTCTTATTGCTGTCTTTTTTGGGTTAAAATTTCTTGGGGTTTCCACTCAATGGCTATTTCGCTTATATCCCTCTAAAATTTTCTTTTTTAGTTCAATTTCCGTAGGATTTTAATTCATTCTTTGCTATATCCTTCCGTTTTAGATGGTTGTTGGACAAAATATTTTGAACATTCTTCGGAGACAGTAGTCTATGCATGTTTGGACTGCTTTTTTATCTTTAGTAACCGCGTTCTACAACTCAGATTCACATTCAGGTGTTGATTTCACAAATGCTTTATAGATTTTAAACTGTAGGCCAATGTACAGGTGAGAAGAATGCCAACCGAGATACAGTCTGATTTATTGCTTGCCACCCTTTATCATATATATTATAAATCTCTACGCCCTTCAACATTCATATTTAGAGCAGTGAAGTAAGACGTGCTCACTTGCATGAATTTGGTTTTAAGGATTTTTGAAAGCCGGGCATTTTGCTGCACCTGACTGTCAATAACTCGAACAATACGAATTTCATAGTGTAAAATTTTTCCAACTCCCAGCGATACTTGTAACCTGCTTATAAGTAAGGGATAGATGGAAACTGCTTCTCAGTAAGGCTTAATAGCAAGTACAGAAATTGCATTTACGCCCTTTTCGAGCTTAAAAAATTTATTTTATTTACAAAAAATATTTCAAAATCACTCTAGCCATTTAAAAGCATTAATACTGCTAAAGGAAATCAAGAATAAATAATTTGAGTTTGTTTTGTTAAATCCTTAAATAAATTCATTTTAATATGTCACGTCCGAACTTTAAAATTGTTGCCTTCTTATGAACACAACTGTACATTTGATATCATTACACATATGTATATGTGTATATGAGTATGTGTGTGTATGTATATAAAGTAGTAAGAGTTTTTTGGTGGTAGTAAAACCTAACATTTATTTTAAAAATGCCAGCATGTTACGTAAGTGTGTGGGTGTAAAAAATGAAATGAAGTAATTTAAAAAATTATATAAAATTTTTGTTTGTTTTTTATTGTGTATGGGTTTGTATGTGTATGTGTGTATGTGTATGCGTTTGAGTATAATCGCATATAACAAATTATCAACGGTATATTATGCATGATGCATTTCCTTAGTTAACTGTTGATGACATTTTACATTTGTATTGGTGGCTGGTTGTTTAAAAAACATTTGAAATTTTTTTCACGGAAACGGATTTTGTTTTTTACGTGTGATTTGTGTTGGAAATAAAATTTATAATCTCAACCTGTTTAAAACATATAAAAAAATTTCTTCTTTATTTTTATTTAGTCACAATCTTTAACATTTCCTTATTTTATGCTGCCACCAACAGAAGCCATCATTTACTCTATTTTTTTTTATTCATTTTTCTCTACTTCGTCATATATTTTGTTTGGTTAAAGGTGTTGAGTTTTCTACTTGGTTGCTTTGGTTTTATAATATAGCATCCAATGAAAAATTACCAGCAAATAAAACAAAATCAGAAACAAGTCAAAAATTACTTTCTTGGTTCGTTTCTGTTGCTGTTTTTTTTTTCTTTGGCTGTTATTCAAACGTGTCATAATAAACAGAAATATGTTGAAGAGGTATTTATCATAATAAAAATATAGAAAAAATGTGATACGAGTTGTGTACAGCTTAGCAATTAAATCTAGGCTTAAGGTTTTTTATAAACTATAACCATTTTATAACATATCCTTTTGTCGAAGGCCAGGATATTACAGAAACTTAAAAGGTTTAAAAAAATTTTTTTTTGTGACAACCAGAGTCGCCTTCATTGGAATTGGTTGGTTGTAACACCCAACCTTTTTTAATTTTATTCAGAAATTTTTTAACTATGGTTACCAAAAAATAAAATTAAATTGTAAAAACTAAACAATTCGATTGGTAATCTTATCGTTCACAATAACCAAACTGTTCTCCTGTTGTAGTTGTATTGTGTTGCCTCAAATATTATATATTAAAAATATTAATTTATTTCTCATTTAATATCTTTTATATGGACCACCCCTTAAAACAAACAATTATATTTAGATTTAAAAGTGTACTTTTAAAAGCAAAAACAAAAAAAAAAAAACTTAAGCCCCAGGTGTCTAATAAGCATTTTACAAATAATTTTTTTCTACCAATTAAAAGTATCTATTTCCCACTTTATTTTCTACAAATTAAACAAAGTAGGCAAATATATGGCTTGTTTTTCTAACAAAAAAATTTTTAATGACAAAAATTTTAAATTAAAATATTACTAAAGTGAAAAAAACCCCCCAAAAAAAAAGTTAAGAAGCGAAAAATACCCTAATGACATCTGCTTGATTTTTCTACATTAACGTGACTCTTAAATTTAACAATTGTATTAACAGAACCACCAATCTTGGGCTAATGTCTTCTTGTTGCTCTCTGACTTACCCAACCACCCTTAAAAATGACCAGCAGTAATCAATTTACCTTCAAGGCTCTGGCAAAAGGACGCATTTAAATTTATCAAATATTCAAAAGGAAAACAAACCTGAATATACTTATAGAAAAGCAAATTATTATCATAAAAATATTTCATTTTCCTAAAAAAAATTAAAAATAAAAGTTTTTTTTTAACAAAATAAAAATGAAGGAATTTTTTTTTATTCCAATTTTTTAAATCCAAAGGACACTATTACTTTGTTAAGGCCCGGCTAAAAGCCATAATGAACTACGTTGTGCTCTTCAAATAAAACAACAACAAAAAGTGTATAAAACTGCCAATTGTTGTTGGATACATCATTGAGCCGTAAATTTTGCATATTTTAAGCGTAAAAATTAATCACTTTTTTGTTGTTTTTCTTCCCCCCTAATATTAGCTTAAGGTAGACAAGTAAACTTTGACAGCCTCTCCCTCCTTCATAAGCTTGTAAAGGTAAAAGTTGTTAAGTGGGCCACGCAAATGTAATAATTTTTTTTAAATCGTTGATTTGTTTTCGTTAGAAATTTCTCTTTCCCACCCCCCTCCCCCTCCAATTTTATCGTAAAAATTTGGGGATTTCTAAGGCAAAGAAATTTATAATTTTTTTCTTAAAAAATTGGGCGATGATCCATATAATGTTTTCGTTTAGCTTGTCATTTTTTTACCATTGCTTTTTTTATCTGCAAAAGGAAATGATGGGCCATAAAATAATATTTCTTTAGTTTCAACATAAAAAAGCTCAAGAAATTATTTAAGACAATACAGGCGAGCGTATAGAAACCTTAGGCAAAGTGCTGGAAAGTTAAACTAACACTAATGGCTGGTGAAAAAAATATTTTTTTAATTTCTTAGATGTTCTATTACCAATTAAATTAATATTTTAAACTTAGTACAAGATGATTCGTAATGCGAAATCAAAAGTAAAAATCTTCTTTTGTGGGAAAATAACTACAAAATAAAGGTTTCCTTAGACTACTGACCCTTTAGGCACAATTTAAGTTACATTTACAAATATGTTTATTTTAGTTGTGAAGAAACGTATATCAAGTTTCTCTAAAGATTATTCTACTAATAAAGGTGCTCTAAAATACTAACGGATCAAAGATAGAAAGGACATAATGAAAGGTTTAATATCCGCGTGTTATTTTACTCTATACTAGTAGCACTGTATTTTAAAACCAAAGAAATATCTACAGCATACTTTTGAGCGCTAAAACAATTGTTGGCTGAAATTTGTATTATTTTGTTTTTTTAGGAATACGCATTAGTAAAGGTTACAGGTGAGCCAACAACCTAATGCTAGTTAAACAATATATCGAATACTTTTGCGTTTGACAATCGCCCCCATGTGGCTTGGCAAGAGCCGAATGAGGAAGCAATATATTTTTGTTACAAAGCTGGGACATAAAAACATCCCCTTTTTCTAATTTCTAATTTCTAATTTCTTCACTGTCAGAAAGACTATCCTCGGCAGTACTGTCAGCCGAAATCTATTCCATTGACCAGAGGTAAGTCGACACTGCTTTAACTGCCATAAATTTTTTACGTTGTTTTGGCAAGATGACCTAGAAATGCAATATCACAATCCTTTACTATTTGGAACGACAGATTTTATTTTCTCTTTAAACCTTTTGAACAACTTAACTTTGCTAACTACAACAATAAGGTAAGTCCGGATCCCTGTAAATTCAAATTCATAATTCATTTTATAGTTGTATTCTTTAGCGTATAAAAAGGACCTTGTTACTACCCAGACCAGCTAGCTATACTCCTAAAGGGAAGGGATTTTAACGGCTTAGTAGAACGGCTTAGAGGGGCAGATTGTTAACTCGGACAAAATTAGAATTTTTCTCTTCACTAAGACAACTCAAATGACATTTCTTGGGCAAGAAAACTATTTTATTTGAAGGCGGTAAGTACTTGGGAGTGGTTCTGGATGGAAAAATTAATTGCAAGCATCACTTGCTGGTAAAAGCACTGAAGGTTAAACGATGTCAGGTGGAATATAAAGGGACCATATTCTCAGAATTACTAACCAATGTCTTGGGGGCATTGTAGTTGTTAATAGGCAAGGATTGCAGCACAGTAATTCTTCAAAAGGAACAACGTATATGTTGGTGGCTATTTGGCGGAGAGAAGATCGGGATCCGTGTTTTAAGTCCCGTATACTGCAGCCAACTTCCACCTCTTAGACCACAACTAAGGCCTATAAATGCAGGTCTAAGCAAAAACTAAAGGGAGAATCATCTGGCGATTTAAACCAAAAGAGAGCAGGAAATTGACTTGAGAAGCTCTAAGGCTTCAGTTGTAACGAAGCGCAGATTGGAAAAGTGTGCAAAAAGTACCTACAGGGCATGGTAGAACGTTCAGATAGTGGGCAGAACAACAAAAATCTTCAAGGCTAAGAAAATCCTGAAACTGAGGAGAAAGAAGAATTAGCAAGGGAATAAGATTACTGACGGTTCATTCAAATCTACAAGCACACTTACGTCCGTTTGATGGGGGTTGCGGAGAACAGCATGTGCTGAGCAGACTGGTAGAGTGTCGAATCGATAGATTATTTCTGATGGCATTGCCGAGCTTTTTCACATGCCACAGCTTGATGATTTGTGTCTGATGTTATACCAAATATGACTCAATTAAAAAAAACTTTTTCCCTAGCACCAAACTTCTGTGAACTTTCTACTTTAAATTGTTCTTCACTTGTTCGGCTTTCGCGTTTTCTCTACAACATTTCCTGAAGGACTTTTTCTTTAAACCAACCCTGTCCTATATTTTGAAAAGGCTAATACAGATTGGGAAATAACTTTCAAATTTTTAATAGTAAAGACTATCAACGATAAAATTAATTTTCTTAGGCCTGACCACTATAATTTATAAAAGCAAATCTTAACTTTCAACATAATTTTCTTTATTCAAATAAGAAACTTGTATTTATGCACGTTTTTAGCGATTTGTGCTTAAATTTTCTTAATATTGTATTTAAAATCCCTTAAAGGGTTTCCTGTTATTTAATAATGACAGATTCCTTTTTTTTATTTGAAAAATAACTTCCCATAAATCACTGGCTTTTTCAAAATTAAGTAGATATTTTTCCACTTTATATCTAACTAATCAACTCATATGCAGGCGCAAAGGCTGATTTAAGAATTTTTCCATATCTTCTTCTTTAGAGCTTATTAAAATACTAACATCAACTGAAACTCACTCCAATATCACTAGCAATACAAGCCTTCAACTAACACATGTGTTTCTAGCTTGGCTGGGGGGGGAGCTGACAAACTTTTCATATGAAATACCTTTAACTATCATATTTAAAAGTATTACATTCGCTCAAACACACACATACAAGCTCACACACACCTACTGATAACGAAATGCGCGCATTAGCGTTCAATATCTTAATATATGTATTTATTGTTGTGTGTAACACATACAGGTTGTCTTAACATTATTTGTTGCCTTATATGATGCCAAACATTTTCAACGGTAACACAATTTGTCATGCATATCTCTCTCCTCTACTTTATGTTCGTAAGAAAGAACTCCTTTTAACAAATGTAAAAATTTCATATAAATCATTTTTGTTATTCCAACATTATTATTTTTTTGGTAAAAATATTTTTTTTTACACAATTTGATACTTGAATATCTTATTTATTTAGTGAAGGGTGGGGAGGGAAGAGTAGTGAGGAGAAATAATAAAATATCAAGCAGACACACTTGAAATACTTTCACGTATTATAAAACTGGCAAATGTCAAACACATATACATTTGAATATAGACAACTCAAACGAACACACATGTTTTTTTCTTTCTGTATTTGCAAACATATTTCTACAAATATTCAATACTTTTGTACTTTGTCTTTAGGATATTCTGGTTAAGTATCATCTCACCCCTTCTCTTATCTAAAATGTTGCTCAAACTGTTCATTTTGTTAAGAGTCTATAAATCATGCATTGCATTTCGTTAACCATCAAAACATTTATTTTCATTTATAAGCACAGGCATAACTCACCCACACATACACAGATGCTGGCTGAAAAGTATGCAATACTTTTTTGCGTTTTTACAGAAATCCTATACATGTGTGTAAGTGAAGGCATAAATATGGCATAGCCAGTGACAGCTTGGGCGCGATTTACACTAACTGAAAGTTAAAATAAAAACTGCTTTACAAAAGTTCTAAAATCCGAATTTTGTTTTCGGGTAGAAACCCATATTTTCTTTAGGAATCCTTTAAAGTTTCAATGTTTTTTTTCTTTAATGTTTGCTGTAAAATTTTCTCACACTAACGGATTTACAGCCTCTTTAAAAACTGAATTTATGTTGGATTTTAAGTAGTTTTTTGATATATTTTTTATAAGTTTTCTATGCTATTTTTGTTCTCCTTACTGCTTGTCAGACCCTCATTATCCTTATATATCTCTTTAAGTATGTTATGATTCTTATATTATTGTACTTTTCATATTTGGTTACTTATGACTACAGTATATTTCCTTTGCTTAATACTAAATTCTTAAGTATGTTATTGGATTATCTTTAAAATTTTTCTTTTTCGTATGTGGGCAAAAAGTAAAAAACCGAAGGCAAATTATTGAAGCATACTTTTAAGTGTTCACGTTGTTGGCATTATTAAGTTTTCAACTCAATACACTATTGACAAATCCACTTATTTATGGTTACAAAAAGTGATTTATTGTAATAATACAAAAGCCATGTCTTGTTAAATATTATTTATAAATTTTTATTTAAAATAATAATTTTATTTTAGAGGATATAAAGCAGACTTTTTGAGGTTGTTGCCTAAAAGGTATGCTTTAGTTTTTTTTCATTAAATAATAAAAACTACATTTTTTAAGGATTTTTTTAATAAATTATAATAAATTTAATTAAAGTTTCATCTCTTGGCCTTTGTTTTAAATAATTTTATAATTTTTATTTTCTTTTAATTTTATTTAAAACTCAAGATAATTAAGTTTCGTATAATGATGTTAAAATTTTTCTTTTATTTTTTATTTTTCTACAGTTTGAAGACTGCTGCTTCACAACCTATAATTGCTTGTGGTTTAAAAAAAACATAAAACGGTTCTCACTACACTTCAAAGTCTAAAATTTCTAATTAAAACTCAATATTATTTGGTGCAAAATATTTTGTTATTCTACAACTTTTCTAAGACAAATATCTTGTACCACAGAGCACATGTGCTGTTGCATTACAAGTCTAGCTATCTGTTGTGCTAAATTATGCCCTCAAAAATTATTTTAATAACCTTTTGGAAAATGTTTATAAATGTTACTACAGCCGCTGTAGTTTTAGCGGCCAAAATAATACAACCAGTAAGAAGAGATTTAGTTAAAAAGTAATTTAAATTTTCGTGACCAAACACTAAAAACTCTGGCGAATGAAATCATATGTGTAAATACTTACTCTTCTAACCGCCTTCCCTGCTGCATATATGAAATTATCTTTATGAATATTTGCCAGGCAAGTGTTATAAGATTTCACCGCAATTACAAAAGTTGTTGGCAAAATATGTGTGTATTTATATACGAACATTGAAAAACGGTTTAAGGAAAATATACATTTACTACCCACATAAACACGCACACACATTTCTACAGAAAATCTACTGATATAGGAAGCATCTTAACGATACTATTTTCTTTATATAAAAATAATTTTGTATTTGTGCAAGAAGACCGTTAATATTTGCCTCAACATATGTTGGTATAACGAACAGTGTCAGATTTAAATTTTATTTTGCGCCATAACATATGCAATACTAAATATGCAACCATATACACACTACAGTAGAAAGAACCAAACAAAACCAAAACACACAACTTCATTTGTTACAAACACCAATGTTTTAAATTTACAAGACAAAACAATTCCAATTTTCTTAAACTTTCCTCCACTAACATAGGTTTCTTTTAGAAAAACAGCAGAGTTTCAAGGAGTTTGTTAGTTTTTCCGTTCTATTGATTTTTATGCTATATTCGAAATTAACACACGTGTGTATGTTTATAAAACTATAGTTTGCCACTTAGCTTAACATCATTTAACACCTACAACACACATAAAATAACAACAACTGTAAAAACTATAGAAAAACTTTAAAAATATTGCCGCCAAAATATTTCACTGCTAAAGACTTTAAAAAAGATTTCAAGATCCTGCAGTGTGTCATACACCCAAACAAACTTACTTACGTACACGCACACACCTACAATATTGTAACCGTCTGCTCTACAGTGTAGAGATTGCTCTGCATGTTTGTATTAATACCTTATTTGCATGTAAATTTTTTGGTTTGCCACTGCAATTTAACGATATTTTTTATGTAGCATATTTTGCGGCTCATGTGTTCTTTGTTTGCTTTTTTGTTATGGTTTTTACTAACCTTAAAATGGTTTAAAAAATTGTTATTTTTTTAAACAATATTCCCTTGTAATATTATTAATAGAAATGACAGCAGCCTTATTGTGTCATCATTTGTTTTATATGTAACAACGTTAACTACCTCTCTCTCTCTCTCTCTTCCTTCTATCTATCTCTCTCCTTCAATTACACACTCTCTATGAGTTTAAGCCTTTAAAGTGTTGAAGCTTATTGCTAAGTGGTATTTTTTGTGATCTTGTATGTGTGTTTTTTTAATGACATTAGCTTTCATCAGCATTAAAATTAATGTCATTTAAAGTAACAGGTTGTTTGCAGTAGAACAGCAAATGAAAAAATAATTGTTATTCATAATTTCAAATGTTGTAGAAGTAAAATGAACAAAATAATCATTTAAAACACTTAAATGGAATGTTTTTAATTAAAAAAACCATTATTTTTAAGTTGAAAAAATGATATTAGCCAATAAGTATTACTATGGAGTAAGTAAGAAGCTTAAAAGCAAAGTCACCTCCCGACCGGCAAAAACATAATCCACAATACATTGATACTGCCCGTGCTTTTATATGGCTCTGTTGCATGGGTATTTGCAAAAGCAGATAAGCCAGAGAAAAAGCCTTTGAAAAAAATCAATGGACCAATCTGCGTTGACAAAAAATACAGGCGTTGCATGAGCTGTTTGCCGACATTGACATGGTTATGCGCATCGAAATTCAACGTTTACGTTGGTCAGGTCCTGTTGTGATAAAGAATCAAAATGCTCCAGCTAAGAAGTCATTAAATGCAAACCTGGTGATGGATCACGCAGACCGAAACTCCGATGGAAGAGACATCTCGAAACTTGGTGTCAAAAGTTTTAGAAAAAGCGCAGAAGATCATAGCGCCTGAAAATATGTTCATGGTTTGTCTGATGGAATAAACGCGCTGCAATAGCCATCAAGTAAGTAGTATTCTGGAATATGCGACCTGTACTCTGTTTACAAGAATACATGAGCACTCAATAGGATAGGGGGACGAACGAACCAACATGCTTATATCCTTACCGATTAATATAATTACCAGGTATATGGTTTGAATATCAACATATGTTGATGTTAATGTCGGGTATTTAGTTTCAAAATCCCCCGTCCCATATCATAATATTTTTGCTCATAATTATCCTTGGGTTTCTCTCAACAAGAATTACTGAAAAATTTATTTTTAAAAAGCATATCATTCCATGGCCTTATTTGTGTTTTCTCTTAACTCCACACAAATTAAAACTGAATGTAAAGTGGACATCAGTTGTGAAAATTAAGCCATCAATTAAAAAATAATATATTTTGGGGAACCTTACACATACTTGGTAATAAGTTACAAATTCATCTTTTCGAAAGCAAACTTCGCCTTATTCTTTTTATTTTTGCTGGTAAAATTGGAGGCGATTCCACCTTTCAACTACAAATATTTATTAAAATCATATTGTTTTTGCTTTTGATCTTTTAATATTCTCTATTCATTTCTACAACTCATTATGATCAAATGCTTTCATAAACAAGCCACATGCCACAAATAAATCACTTAATTCAATCATCTCGAAAATTGATAACAAACCATTTACAAATGACAACTAATCATATTACAACAAGAAAAAAAACCAAACAAAATTACATAAAAAAAACAAAAGAAAACACAGAATGTGCTCCCTTAAGTAGGCAATGAAAAATGCTCCTTAACTCTATGGAATAAAAAAGTATTTTTGTTAACAAAAAAATGAATTGAAAGAAATAAAATCAAAATTACCGCACGTGTCCTTTCCAAAGGAAAATCTAGAAAAGTAGACAAACACAAACACACACAAATCACAAGAGCAGCCTTTTGTTGCAATAACAACCAATTGACCACTGATATTTCCCAAACAATAACAACAACAAAGCAGAAAACAATTGAAATTTGGCCCCTTTTTAAAAAAAAGGAAGCTTTTCAAATATGTATGTGTTTGTGTGTATTTGTATGTGAAGTAAAAAACGATGTGTATCAATGACCTCAATTCGTAGCCTCATTTGTGATGCCTGGCACGCCACTCATTTTATACGTTTCGAATTCGTTGTAAATGGCAACAAGCAAAACAGGACGTTCTTCACTTCTTTCTTTTTACAATTTTATTTTCAATAAATTTTGTGTTAAAAAATGTAAACGACAACAGACAAACGTTAACAATTGATTTCTACGCATACGTTTTGCGTGTGTTCAGAGAATACCATGGCAGCCCACAATAAAGTAAACCAAAGAAAAGGCTGCTCTGGAGCTTAGATATTGTTGTTATTGTTAATATTGTTGTTGTGGCAAATGTTAACTCCCCATTGTATGGCATTTGTAGGTATAATCAGTAGAAAAGTTAAGTGATTTCCTACGTGATGTTTGATTTGAGATGTATTTATCTATCATGTATTTAACAAAAAAAAAAAAAAATAAAAGAAATGAAATTAATGAATAAAAAAAATTTTATAAAAAAAAGCGCCCAACTACGAGGGAGGCATGCTAAGTGGGACAAAAATTAAAAGAAGGGAAGATAATGAACTTAATTGATCATTTATGTATTTGTGTCAATACATACAAAAGCAAGCAAAGTTAAGGGCAATAAATAAATCATGGAGCTGAATTCAAAACTGCAAGATATCCTTGCGTCATTTAAGAATTAAATCGAATTAATTAATTACCTTTTCAGGTTACAAATTACCCTCCAATTTCATAAGGTCCTGAACCAGGAATAAGTTTCAGACGTAGATGGACCTAGTTCTTAAGGCTGGTAATAGACTCTCTGAAAGGGCTACTTTTGGCAGACTCTATTTGTTCTCAATTAATCCATTTACTTGAAACATGCAATAATGTATATAACAGGCCTTTTACTATATATTTGCTATTTAGAGCAGAGAAACTGGAAGCTCTTCAATAAAAATTGTTTCATAGAAAACGGTTTTATTTTTGTCACCAACCCTAAGATTTTATTTTATTGGTCAAACTTCTTGATAGTAACGACAAAATGCCTGTTCAGAAGTTTCACATTACGTTGCCAGTTTTTAAGTATGATTCTCACAATTTAAATTTGAAACTAAACAAATTGATCGACAAATAATTCTTGTTCAATCAGAGTGTATGAGCACAAAATAGTTTACCACGTTAAGAAAAGGAAACCGGATTACATTTGAGTTTTCTTACATGGTGATATGCCTTGCTCGCATGTTATCAAGTAGGTCTAATATCCATGCTTTGGATTTATACTTCTAGCTCCAGATCAAATTTATTGTTAACATGTATCTTAGCCTTGTTAACATGTATTTAAACCGCATTTTGTAACACCACTAAAATAGTTTATATTTTACTTGCAATTGACCCGCAACTTTGTAATATAGTTTTTAATATCACTAAAATTAAGTACTAAATGAAATAAAAAAAAATTTACAAAATCTTAATCAAGAATCTATAGTTTTTTATTTTTATGACTTCCAACTTTAACAGCCCTTCATTTCATGTGAAAAATTTGTTTTTAACCACTTACCAGACTTTTGTCCACAATTTGGGTCAACAGACCTTTGTTTTACATTTCTAGAAGAATGAAAAATATCAATGGAATCCAAGAGTAGCAAAAATGTAAAAAACTACTTTTTGTCCGTTTTGCTATCGCTAGATCAGTGGCCTCTAACTTTTAATTTTTAGAGTCGTAGTCTAAAAATATGCTAAAAGTACCACTAATATGAAAAAAGTACTTTAAAACCTCAATCTGAATCAATTGCTTTTAATTTTACATTTCAAAACACATAATATCAAATAATTAAAAAAAGGACCAAAAATGCAAAAAAGTACTCTCTGTTCACTTTGCTAAAATTTTTGACCTCAATCTGGGTCAAAAGTCCGAAAATGTCAAAAACATACTTTTTTTCAATAAGTTGATTTCCGGCTTTAATAGTGATCCGAGGCTATTCCTTCATGTTTTAATACCTCCAACTCCAAGATATGCAAAATGTACCTTTGAAATACCATTTACATTAACGCTTTCCAAATTCAAAAAAATTCCAAAACTACTGTAAAACCTGTCGAAGGCAATTTCAATATTGTTTTTATCTGAGCTGGTTTAGAAGTTACAAATAGTACCTATGAAACACCAATATAGACCTTTTACCTTTTTTGGATCCACTTTAATACCCTTAAGGGCCAAAATATTAAAAAAGTGGAAAGTTTCAAATTTTCTTGATATTTATCTGAATTTTATTTGAATTATATTTCTACAAAATTTAGTTTTTTCCAAGTGTCAACCTAAGGGACAAATATTTCAAAGAAATGCTAGATAAACGTCTATTTATTTTTTAAAAAATACGAGGTTTGTTTATTTTCCATTGTGTATAGCTTAGGAGATACTAACCTTCTGGTTTTTCCATATTTGGCCAATTTTTAAACCCTTCCTTAGTTAATCTTTACTAATCTTTCACAGCCCGAATTTCGCTCTAGCTTAATGCGGGCTATACGATGATGAATCAGTCAGCCAATAAGTCACCAACGTAGTTCCTTTATATATTTAGATAACTGCCCAGTAGCATATGTCTTTTGTCACTAGGGCAAGACAGTTGCAGAGAAGGTGGAAAACTATCTCCTTCTTTCCCCCTATTTTCAAAACTGCGTTACATATGTAAGAAGAAAGTCCGAGGTTACTTGTTACCTTGGAAATACCCAGATTTTATACTATGTCCGAAAGGGGATTCTCACAGTTTCCTAAGAGGGTTGGTCCGTATCCCAAAATCTTACCCTTGTGTTAACAGTACCTGTTGAATTTCTGCTAAATAAACCCCTTGACCAATATGAGTTTCGGAATTTTAATACGAGATCCGAAACTTCTGCAAGGCTTTAAAGTGGAGATAAGATAAACATAGGCTGTGGACATCTAAAATTGCCTTTCGCAAGGCTTAAGGAATAAAAATTGAATTTTATGAAGAAATATTAAACCACACAGCCCTTATTTAAAACAAATAAATAACAAAATATTTCTCAATAGCAGTGTCAAAACGTAACCCAAAACGAATTTTTCCTTCCAACAACGTTTTATTTTATTCCATCTGAACTTATATGGGTGTTACAATACCCAAGCTTTAAGGCTGAAATATTAATGTCAATAAATACTGATATTTAAGGTAGGAGACGATTAGCTTGGGTATAAAAGGCAACCTTTAAAAGAGAGGGCGAAAGCCACTGGGGCTGCTAAATTGACACTGCATGTTAGGGAAGCCAAAGTATGGTGAAGGATTAAAAAGAAAGAAAAATTGGGTGAACTAAACTAACGAGAGTCTAAAGCAGCCATCCAGCATACTTCGCTGCTTACAAGCTAATAGACTTGTGCACCTATTCACTAGTCCACCGCAAATCCCATAAACTTACCCTCTTGTGTATTAAAAATATTATATATTTAAAATCAATTCAGTAATCTCCTTCATCCTTCACCTTTAAATGCGGCTAAGAAGTTTGTTTTTAATTTTCATTTAATTTCTTTTCATGTTTTCCCATAAATATTTTATTTGTTTTCAAATACTTTAATCAATTACTTAAAATATCAAACTTAAATATGAACAAGTCTGGGGAAAAAGTTATTTTCTTTTTTATTTGCACCGGAACTCAAACACCTGTGCTAGTTTTTGTTGATTTTCCTTTAAGCAAACTTATATCTTTGTTCATCTGTTGACTGACTTTAGGTATAAGACAATTTGAGATAATTGTTTTCCTATAGATAAACCTTTACGTGTTTTTTTTCTAACTTTCTCTACTGATTTCTTACCCTTTCTTAGTCTGTATTACAGTGTCTTCCTTGCAATCAAAAGTTTGCTTGAGAATGTATTGTGAGTAAAAAGTAAATAGAAAAATTGGTTTAAAAATTAAAACTTTTTGCCTTTTTTGGAGATTATGAAATAAGAACACTCGTGAAAAAATTTTGGTAATTGTTGGTTACAGTGAGCACTTGGATATAACTAACATTTTGCCTTGAGTGCTCAATCAAGTTTGAGTTCGTAAGTGCTTAAACGAATGTATAATGATTACAATACACATGTTCATACATATATTGTAGTTTTTAAACTAAAATTGGTTACATTCGGTAAAGATTTTTTTAAGTAAATAAAAGACAAATTTCTTTAAAATCTCTTAAGAGACACCACCGTTTGTTTGTCTGACTGTCAGTGAACAAAATCTATCTGTTCATATAAGTGTGTGGTTTAACAAGATACGAACAAATACTTAAACTTATTTGTTGGAATATGTGTTTGCAAAAAAGGAAAAAAACTCATGATTAAGTTTAAGGCAGCGTTGCCCAATGAGAGAGGCTGATTTATGAGAATGTATGGGTGCTTTTTCGCTGTGTAAAATTTTTGTTACTTTGTTTTGCTCTATTTGTATGATTTTTTGAAGGTTCTCTTTTGTGTACATATAAAACACGTTTAGTGCTCGACCCCCGTATACACTCTTGGCCTTCATTGGTTAAAGGTCTTAAATAAAAGCTACTTACTAAAAGCCACATCTATCTATTCATTCATTTAAACTATTTTTTGCACCATCCAAGTCCCATTCTATGCATCCTTCTTTATAGATGAATACATACAACTGTTACTTTTAGTGTAATTAATTCAAATCCTGCTAATTGCATTTTATTTATTTTTCATGTTTGAGTATGTTCTTTTCTATATTTTCCAAAAGCGCAAAGAAAAACAAATTTCTTTAAAAGTTTGGCGAAATTTATTATAAAATTTTTAAAAGAACAAACACTACTAAAGTGATAGAGTAGCAATTGTAGAATAAAGAAAAATATAGATAAACTCGTTGGTAAAAACAGAAAAGTTTTATTGATTTGGGTGTTTGGCATATAACACATCTTATTAGTTCATGCAAGAAGGTTTTCAAAATATAAGTAACGAATTTCAAAACTAAAATCTTCCTTGGCGAGGTAATAAGAAGCTTCTTCCAGGATTAAAAAATAATTAAGTGGAGTGTAAATAAGAATCTTTAAAATGTTAAATATCTGAAGGAATTTGTTTGATCAGCCAGAAATTGAGAAATCTCTAGAAAAATCTAACGGCACATTTTAGAAACAAAATCGCGCAGCTGAGCCCTCAGTTATTTCGCAGGCTGGTTTGTGTCTGTTGACTAAAGCTTTAGATGAAAAAGTAATCGAGAGGTACAAATATATAAATACCTAAGAAGTGTTGTTGAAAATACAAGTGGGACCGAAGAGGATATGATATGAGTATCCGTACTGATGTTTAGTTTGTTTCATGCATCCTGAGCGTAGAAAAACATTCCTTGATTAGTCGAATCTCTGCTTGTGGTTTGGGAGGCGAAAGTATATCTTAGTTTTTGGGCTTTCAACAAAGACTTAATATTCTAAGTACTTTTTATTAAATTTATGGCATTAGCCTTACAATAGGCTATAGTAAGGTTAAACTGGCTAGCCTGGAAGTCTTTACATAGACCATTGGGGTCCCCAGTGTTGCCAGACACGAAGAAACGATAAGTCGATTATTTTCTTCCGACTAATTTGATGTAATGTGCTCAATAGTTTTGAGTTTAAAGGAAGAACTAAATCTGCCAATAGATGCTACTTTGGACTAAGTAAGTAGTTTAAAAGTAAAGCCACCTCACGACAAACAAAAATTAATCTATTCAAGACACTGATGCTGCTTGTGCCTATATATGGTTCTGAAGCATGGGTACTTGCGAAAGTACAATAGATGAGAGAGTGTTTAAAGTTTTCAAAAAGAAAAATTCTTGGAAAATGTTTAGACCAATTTGCGTTGACGGAGCATACCGGTGTCGTATGAACCGTGAACTGTATGAGCTGTTTGCCGACATTTTCATAGTAACGCGTATTCAAATTCAACGTTTACGTAGGCCAGTTCATGCTGTGACAATGAACCAAGATGCTCCATGTATGTGTTGAAATCGAATCTGATGACGGATCACGCAGAAGGGGAAGACAGAAACTCTGATGGAAGTATCAAGTGAAGGAAGACATCTTAAAGCTTGGTTTTAGAAATTGGCCAAGAAGCCGAGAGGTTCGAAGCACGTGGAAATTGATTCTATGTTCGGCTATTGGAAGAAGCGTTGTATTATATCCACTGAATTAAGTAAAAACTTAACGCATTAATAAAGCCAAAGCTACTTTTGTTACCTAAAACAGCCTTTGGTGACTAACCTGTATATAAAAGGACACAAAGGAGGTACTTTTTTATTTTAATGAAAGTCGTTTTTTCACTACGTACATGAGACTCGAAAGACTACGAAAGCATCGACAAGAGTTTTAAGATATTTTTAAACAAATTCCCCAGAAATTTCCTGGAAACAGGGTGACCAAATACAATTAATAATAAACACCTGTTAGGTAAGATTGAATTGACTGGCCATAAACACCCAACATTGACCCTTTGGATTCTTAGTGTTATCAGATAAAAAAGAAACAATAACCAGGTTAACTTTTAGATTTAATGCTTCACGCCACGAATATTTCCTCCAGGCTTGGGAACAAATAAAATCATAAGCAGTTTGCTCTAGAGCAGGTTAGCGTTTGATAGGGAAGCAGAATGGCCTCATTAGTCTGACTATTTCCCGGTACACCACAAAAACTGCAATCATTGCTGGTCACATGTCCTACTCTTTTGACTGCAATCGATGTCTAAAAATTACCTGTCATTGTCCCTACTTTTCAGCTACAATCACTCTTTTGCAAAGACAGAAAAAACCTGGTCGCTCGCGGGCCATAAGGATCCGGAGACTCTACATACAGTGATATTTCCTCAGACCTCCGTGGCTTTTACACTTACTACAAAGTCTATACCCTTTTTGAAGAACTGATGTGAAATACAATCGTCAATTGCTCTTTAAATAATATTAGGCAAAGAATGTTTTTTATCCAAAGCCAAAAGGGGACTTAATTCCCACAAGTACGTGATTCGTGCACATTTAGATTCCCGCTTTCTCTTGATTTGCAGTAACTACAGAATTTTTTATTGAAATTATCCCTGAGGTTCATGGGTCTGTTTAAATTGAATTTTATCTAAAATACATGCAAACTTATCTCAAATTCGGCAATTCGCCATTACCACCCTTTAGAGGGTAAACTAAATTCGACTATACCGAGCTTCTCTTTAACTCTGTCAAACTCCAAGCAAATTTTACATCTATCAGTATCTAAATATGCATTAAAGAACTAAATGCCTTAAGTAAAGCAGAATCTTTCTAACAGAAATACTTTTTAAAATGTCATTTCATTTTGCTACCGTAATCAATGGTAAATTACACACTAGTGCCCTTAACGTAAATCATTTGGCAAATACAAAACAACTTTTAGACTTTTTTTTTCATCAAAACTGCTTTAGTTTTCTTTATTGTTGACCAATGCGCAGGAGTTTAATAATTTATTAACTTTTAGATAATTTTGCACAATAAAGGTGCAATACAACAGAATACAATAAGAAAAGACTTGAATTGAACAAGAAGCAACCTCTGCCTGCTTCACTTTTTAAAAAAGAACCCGTTTGTTATATGGAGGCTTTGGTTGCTTCTCACCTTAATTTTTGTCTTCTTTTGTGCAATGATTCTCCTCTATTGTTTGATTGCCAGCAAACACCTACAATGTCGCCAAAAACACGCCAACAACATTAACAAAATGTTGCTTTTAAAGCATTTATGATGATATTGAATTTCTTAATGTTGTTTTTTGAAAAAATTTTGCAAATAAATTTTTTCTGATTTTTGTTTTATTGTTCTTAATCCACTGCCAATTCAATGGTCTTAAGACCAGACATCGGTTGAGAGAGTTGGTGTGTGTGCATGGCTCTGTGTGTGAGTGTGTGTGTGGCTGTGTTTACGATTAATCAGCACCTTTTTATGTTTCATTTTTGGCAAAATAAATTTATGAGTTTTTAATGATTTTAAATAAATGAGTTATATTAAAGCGGAGGCGACTTTGGTTTAAAGTAAAAAAAGGATTTAAAAATTGCAACGGAAGTGGATATACATAATAAATTTTGAAAATCACAAAAAAAAATTTTTATTAAAACTTTACATAACTTATTGAAGGGTTTTAATTTACACTTACTTTCTTAATCAAACTCTTACCATCACTTGCTTACAAATACCACAAAAATCTTGTCTTACTTTAACTTTTCTATTTTCCCTCAAAATCCTTATACAGTTTCCCTGCCTCTACCTTGCATTTAATGAATTTGTATAAATGTGGTTTTTAGATTTCATTAAACAAAATTTATTTCTTTCTCAAATATTGCAAATATCTAATAATAAAAACAAAGTCATTGAACACACACAACATCCAACCCTTAAACTTTAATAAAGAAAACCCTTCTGTGGCTTGCTGCCGCTTAACATAAAGGACATTTGCGTATGTGACATGATTTCGATACTTTATGTACAAACGTAGGTATTTGTATCTCTTAACATTTATTTTATAATTAAACGTAGTTTATTTTCAGAAAATTCCGTTTTTGTTTTGTTTAGTTTTTTTTTTTTTTTGGACACAAATGTTTTTAATTGCAAAACATAACTAAACTTACGTTAAACATACAATAATAAGAGCAACGACAGCATCAGTTAAAAACAACATCAAAATAACCAACATATTTTCAATAATGTTGCTGCCAGTCTGAACAATAGTTTTAGTCTTTATAAAATATACATTCTCAATACAATAAGGCAGTGTTGCCCAAACTTCAGGCTGCGACCTTAGAAATTTTTGAAAATCTTTTTGAATTCTAAATGCTAAAAGTACCAAACTATTTAATTTTTCCCAATTACTGGTACTTTTTCCATCCCTACGCTTTTTTTTTAATTAATGTCCGCAGTGTAACCAATTTTAAAACTATTATATACGTTGCATCCAAATTAAAAAATAATTCGTTTCTAAGCAATACCCAAACAGCTGTAAAATTAACCCTCTAAGCGATCGAACTTAAAAAAGTACCAAAAAATTATAAATTTCTTGAAGGTTGTAATACAAATTATGTTTTCATCCCAATTAGTTTAAAAGTTACAAAATGTAACTTATCAGTACCAAAATATAACTTTTGCTATTTTTCACCTCTTAAGATTCTAAAATTTCGAAAAGTACCCGGAGTTCGTACTCTTGTTTGTGTAGTTGTTATTAAATTTTGCTTCTTTCGTTTGCAGTTAAAAAGGTCATAAGTTACCAATTTTGTTTTGTTTATCCGTATCTATTTCTTTAATACTCCAATTTCTTTTAAGTGAATCTTAAAAACATAGGAGGGAGGAAGTCCAAATTTCAAGTCTCTAGCTTTACGCGTTTGTAACGTACGATTATTACCCAGTTAATCAGTCAGTCATTCAGTTAAACTTTAGGGGTAACTTTGTTTGAATATGTAGAATACGAAGAATAAAACTTAATCTCTTTTAAGTAAACTTAACAACTGAAAAATGATTTCATACAAAATATTTTTTTTCAAAAGTGGTTTAGGATTTTTGAACTATAAAAAAAACAAATTGGGAACCCCTGCTCCCATATATGTGTGTGATAGAATATTAAACCACATTCTTTGAATATTGACTATAGTTTATCCTTATAAGCAACTATGTATTCGTCTGTCTCTCTCTCTCTATACATTCCATTCAATCAAGCAACCAAAACGAATTGTAGTCAGTCATCTATCTATACATTGATATGGACCGCATTCTATGAATCTCTTGCCACCTTTTGGTTAAGAGTGAAACCAAATTAAAATTAACCAGGCAAGACAAAGACGAAATCTAAATACCCTAAGCAAAAAAAAATACTTCCCTCCATTAGGACTTTAAATCAAAATAGAGAGGGGTATGTACTAAAGAAATAAATTTCAAATTTGAATATATTTTTGTTTTTTTTTTAGATTTTAAACAACGTGGACTTCATAGGAAACCCAAAAAATTTTTTTTTAGTTTCAACCAAAGATACCTTCAACTTTATTAAATCTCCATTTCTGTAAGTGTTTTATTCAAAATTGAGTACTTAGTCCTTAATGCACCCAACCAAAATAATTACAACACACACTTAGACAACCGTTATCATTCATTTATTATATTGACACGATATTTACTATAAATGAGCACCCTCTCCCAAAACACAAACACATAATAGTTCATTTGTTGTATGTGTGTTTAATTATGTTTGTAACCATCATCATATGTTGCTATTGCTGTTGCCACTGCTTTTGTTATAATTGTTGTTCTTTATATTCTCATCATTAATGTTAGCTGTAAGCCAGTTATTTTAGTTTCTTCGTCAAAATATCTGTCCATGTATTTAACTCATCACAGTTGCTTTCATTATCATTTAGTCAGTTATTAACTCAATGGTTTAGTGTGGGTGCGCCTGTCTGTCCGTGTGTGTGTGTGTGTGTAAATTTTAGCAATAATTGCGTTCCGCTGTAGTCTGTTTTAGGCTATAAATAGTAGCAGTAGTTTTTGAAACTCATCATAATATTTGTAATAGTGGCCTGCTGCTGCCTTCATTCTTTCTAACATTTTGCATATGTCCTCTAAGTTGTTGTGGGTTACTTAGTGTAATTGTCATTGATGTTGGGAAATTCGTTAACAAACACAACAAACAGCAATTAAAATTGATAATATTTAGAGCAGCGATTCCTAAACTATTATTAAGAACATATGTTCTGCCAAGGGATATAAGTGCCAAAAACTACTGGCCTGGCGGGGTTGAATGTTTAAGGCATTTAGGTAGTAAATGTAAAGAAAAGGGGCGCAAGAAGAGCTTAAGAATTAAAAGAATGGACTTCTAAAAATGTCCCTAAATAAAGCTTTTATCTTCGGAAAAGTATTAAATCAACCAAAAATATTTTAACTCCCAGGAATGAGCAACCAATTTCACACATCATTAGCACAGACTTTGTCGCATAGGAAGGACTTGATAGGATCTGTAAAAATCCAGCGGCGATGAGGGCCTAGAAAGCGATAGAGGGGAACTCGGGAGGTAAAGAGAACTTATGTTCACAACTAGGCCAAGCTCCACGCTGTAGAGGGGGCATTAGGTTGAATTTGGACTTGTTCATGACTGTAAACATGCTCGCAGAGAGACTACGGCGACACACAGTGACGTTACCGGTAACAAAATTGCCTATAAGCTCGTGACTAGGGGGGGATCGGCCGAGAGTATTAAGTTGGTGTGTAATGTAATAAGACTACCGCTGGATATTTATTCCGGTTTGATAGAAATATGGGGCTTTAAAAAGGCAGGGCTTATAGCAAGGTTTTTACACTTTGTGTGGCACGGACTGAATAGAAGAGGTACTCAACGAGTTAGAGGTGGTCTAAGGTGTACAATTGGGGCTCTTGCGGAATACTGCAATGTAAGATAAATGACCAGTAAATGTAAAAGGAAAACTCCAGATTTTTAAAGGTTGTACTAAGGTGAGGAAGATATAGAGACCCTGGAACACTTTAAAGCTGCAAATCTAACAAAAGGTGTGGTGGGAGGAGCTCTTTTACGATGGACTTAGTGGGGTCTCTGGTTTCATGCTAGGGGATATGGGATGGTGTGACAGTCATTAAGTGCACTTAATCACAGGTTTTGGTGGTTACACATAATGCAACGGGCACTAACTTTTGTTTGCAGTTTGTTGCTCCTCCTTAACTGTTCTCTTTCACTACTTTTTGGAAGGAATTTAAAGTAAGCCTACAGGCCTTTTGGTGAAAGTGGCAGACATTATTCCTTACTACCCTTTGTAAATTAAATATCAGTAACCAAAGAATCTTAACACAATTCATCTTATAAGGCACCGTATTAAGAACCTCTATAGCACTCTTTATAAGATCTACTTACCACTGGATCGACAAGGACTATGTCTCTTCTGTCTGCTAAAAGAAACATTTGGTACTGCTTAAAGGCCTGCACTTAGTCACTAACTTCCCGGTCATTGGCTGCAAAATGACTTGATAATTGTTTTTAAGGACTGATATTCTCATGATGAACGCAACTTTGTTGACAGAAGATATTTATCTGTACTTTACGAAATTCCCTTTACTTCCATCGCTTTTATGTATCACAATAGTACCTTTCCTTTTGTGCTTATTAATTCTCATTGTTTTCTGTTTGTCATTTTTTCTCAAAAATCTTTGGGGAGAAAGCTTTGCATGGAAGCACTTGTTTTATTCACCTAGACTTCTCAGGAATCTGCTGAAAAAAGCGAAAATTGTTGTTAAGAATCTTAAAGTTAGTATTTAGTTTAGTGGTAGATGCACTATTTATGTGGGTTGTGGGCTCGATTCTCACCAGAGACCCTGTTAAGTCTGATTCATTCTACTTTTTCTTATTCTACTGATAGCTTTTTATTTTCTTCTATCTTCACCCTTTTTCTCTGTCTCTCCAGGTAATACAAAGGGACTGATTTAAAGGGTCCCAAGTGAGCCGTATCCTTTCCTTTAACGACTTCCTGTTCTGCCTAACCTAACCTAAGGGAATTAATATCTAAAGGACCCCACATTTCGACATTGCATGCCACTGATCTAAGTTTCTTATTAACGTGGTTTTATTCGTCTTTCTTGACTTTCGCTAAGCAACCACAAAAATGTATGTTTCAGTGGATTTCTAAGTGTTAAAGGTTTAAGGAAAATTGACACAGCTGCGACCACACAATTAAGTATTTAATTCGTAAAAGTCTTTTTGAAACAAATCCCAAGGAGATATAAAGTGTTATAAGTTTTTAAGGAAATAAAAATTCCAAATAACTTCTCTGCCATTTGAATCGAATGTTGTAGCAAAACTATAAAATTTGTTGTTGCAGTTTTATCTTCATATCCTCTTTTCCTTCACATCATTTACTAGAAATCGAAAACTTTTAATCAAACTTTTTGTATTGTTTTACCAACTCCTTCTTTTAATTATTGTCAATTTTTGTTTGTAGTTTGAAAAAAAAGAAAAAGAAAAGAAAACAATGTTTTTGTCATAAATTGTTAGTTGTCGAATGACCTCTGGTCATTGAAATCTTGTGGTATTTACTGAAAATCACTTGCCTTTTTGTCTATTAAAGATATTGCCAAACACAAATGTCAAGTGTTGTTTATAATGAACTTTTGCGACAGGAATTGTCTTTTAAGTTATTTTTTGCTTGCAATTTAAAAACCCAGCAGGATTAAAATGTCCTTTTTTGGAACAAGTAACTTATAGTTTATTTAGTAGCAAAACAACAATAAAGACTTTCAATAGTTTTTCAAACTTTTGTTTTATTTAACAAAAACAAATAGTTTGAGGTCATTTGTTTAATACTTTTTCGTAAAAATGTTTATTATTTGTTGTGGTAGTTTTTTAAAACTTAATTTTAAACAAAACTATTTATTTTCTATAAAAAACGCCCTGCCTTAAATAGACAATCATTAAAAGGGTCATTTATTTGTAATGACAATTTCAGGAAAACACTTTTCAAATGACTTAAACCATATTATTGTTTTTGTTTTGTATGTAAAGTAACAATATAGATACAAGGATAACATATCCTTTTGAAATATTGTAATTTAATACTAATTGCTTACACTGCTTCTTGCTTAATGTTAAATATTAACATTTGCCCTGTTTTACTTAAAAGTTTAATAAGTTCTTTTATTCTTGTTTAAAAATACTTAAACGTTTTTTTAATTTTTCTTCTTAACTTTAGATCTCAATATGTTTTACCCTCTAAGCTAACTTTGCTCAAGAAATTGAAGACAGATTTATCGACTTTGATGTTTTATTTAACAACAGATTATCAGTTATTGTTAACAAGACTTTACGTTGTTTTCTTCTTATTTTCGTCCTTTAAAACTTTTTGCCTTTCTTGTTAAACAATCATCTTAATATTGCTTTTATTAGCGTTATTTTTCTATTAATTTTCTTTGTGTCTAAAAGTTAAAAAGATAAATTTCTTTGAACAGCTGAAACTGTTTACTTAGGAATTGGTTTTAAACGAAAAAAATATCTAAAAAAAAGGAGGAAAAAATTCGGGTTTGGAAGGTAAAGACAAGATGCTTTAAATAAGTTTTTTTTTTAAGTTTAAATTCTTTGGTAGTTAAAGTGAAAAAAAATTTAAAGGATATGTAGACATTAAGACTTCACCCAATACTATTTTACAGACAATGATTAAGAAATTCCTATAATGACCCTGCGGTATATGTATATGTGTCAGCTGGACGGCGTACTTGTCCTGTGACTGCATTAATAGTGCAAAAATGTTTTGCTCGTAAATGCCGTTAAAAGGACACACATCATGTGTTAAAAAGTGCTTAAGAGGTTAAGGAAAAAAATAAAAACATCTGTCTCTATATATAGACCTACATCTACTTAAGCATACACACATACATACACCCATACAAAGTATCTTGAACAGGGTCTTAAGAAAATAATGCATGAAAAGCTCGTAAAGGATTAACCTTGAAGTATAAGTTTTGAGCCATTAAACCCCCCATCGAATATCAATACAATGTTAAAGAGGCATGTTTCCTTCGTATAAAGTAAACCAGTTCCTACCTTTAGAAACAAGTCGCGTCAAGTGTTTTAGACCAGTCTTCTTCCCAGTAGGTCTATGTTCCAAAAAACCAAATAATAATTAAAAAAAAAAACATAAAAACTAAAATCTTCTGTTGCTTCTTTCGGAAAAACTTTTGCAAATTACTTTTTAATTTTAACAGAGTATGACAGACATTTTAAAGTGTGCAAGGATTCTCCTAAAGCATCAAAATCATTATTGAGGAATAACAAGTTATTCACTGACCCAACTAGAAAAGTCAATTCTTGGCTGAGATATTTGCAAGCAATTCACATTTTCCGGAAAGCAGCCAACTCTGCGCGAACTTGTAGTAGCGCCTGCGACTATGGGTTTTAACGGACATCGACATAAGTTAGTCTTTTAGACTAAATAAAATACTTTTGAAATAATACTTAAACTTTCCAGTATTATATACGATGCCTGGGTATTTCTCATATGCTGGAAAGTAGCTTATATTACACCGTTCCCCAAAATGGGGATGGCTAAAAACCCTTTAAACTCCTGCCCTATTTGTTCAGCACTCTCCAAGATTATGGAAGGTATAGTTAACCATCACCTTCTCCAACCTGAAGTCCAGTAGCTAATTAAGCGACCTACAGTATGGCGGCCATAAAAAAAAGTTGTTCTTAGGACATATTCTATTAAAAAATGTGGGTAACTCCATTAATCATTTTGGCGAAAGTAAAATGCTGGCTTTTAATATTTCAAAATCAAGTAAAATAGTGCTTTTGGGTTGGTGAAAAATTTTCTGGATGTATTTTGAGCTTTCTCAGAGATCGAAATATTCTTGTGAAAGATGGGATCTCTTTAAATGATTTCTCAATCAATTCGCTAAATCAAAAAGGTTTATCATGTGCCTAAAGAAGCCTCCTAGTAGCTTGGAACTTCTTCTTTAAATTTATGCCACCTATGACCGCTGGCAAATGAGATGTAACTTTTATATATGGGCTGGGGCTCCATAGCCTATTTCAGAGGCACTTGACCACATTAATAAACTAGCTCAGGTACTTATAACCAACGTTGAGCATCGTCGTAATGTGGGACTAGACTCACTGTACAATCAACACAACAAAAAAGTGCTTTGAAGAAATTTCGTGGTTTGTTTTTGACACACGAGGGCTTCCGATTATAACAAACCAACTGAACTAAATTGCTCGCGCTTATGTCTTTTTTGTCACTAGTTTACTTGGTCATATTCCAATACAAATACCTAAATATAAAATAATCTTAAAAATAAACTCTTCTTCAAAAACTTTTTTTTAGCAAAAAATCCTTCCTAGGCAGGAAACCAGTGTCTTTACCACATGGTGATATATAAATCGCGGTGCTAAGCGATTCAAATATTTTGCTTAGGAGGCGGGTTATCTAACCCTACTATCGACACTTAGTTTTGACAAAAACAAATCCATTTACATGTTGAACTATTATCACCACGGTTCCTGACCTTAGGTTAAATTGAAATGACTTAACTTTATTTCTCTATAAACAACCATAAATAATTAAAGGAAAATTCCAATGCCAGCACTCTTTATCATTTAACACAACTATGCTGAATTATTTTGATTAGGTTAATAGCAGGCCGTGACTAAATTTTTAGAGTATAAAAGGCGGTAAAATTTTCAATTGGGGAATTAAAAAATTTCATTTGTGTCGTGGAGCAAAAAGGCCAATTATATAGTGAAAATCTTAATAAAAATTGGAAAACTTGATAACAAGGCGAGTGTGGATTAAAGCAGTGCTTTCTTGGTGGAGATTTCGTTCTAGAAAGCCAGTGGGAAATTCAGTGTGAAAGCAAAAACCACTTTAAAATTTGGGTTCTTGTGAATGGCCGGCAGCAAATATGGTTTGTTGGTATTTTTCGTCGGGACACTTAAGAGAGTAAAAAGTAATGAAATATTTGTTGGTTTTTGTAGCCGGCGAATTTCTAATTTTAATTAATTATAAAATTTGAGGACTGCAACGCCAATGTGTAGGTACCTTGAAATTTTGAGAATCGCATAGAAGGCAAAATTTATTAGGTTCATATAAGTTACACTAATATTTTTGTTTTTAATGTCTTTCTCAAGACAATTTTAACTTTTCGTTAGGGTTTTCGTCTTTTTAAAAACGTTATATCGTTCCTGTTTGATAATTTTAATATTTATTTGTTTAAAAAAGATTGAAAACTGCTGGAAATTAGATTTTTTGTTTTTTTTTAGTTGTAATGTTTAACTAATTTCTATTTGGAATATCGGTAAAAAGAGAGAGTATAGATATATTTATATACATGTGTGTCTATATTCTAGAAAATATTTATGCATATTTCAAATTATTTATAACTTTTGTTTCAAACCATTTCGAAAGAAATATAAAATTGTTTTGCGTAACACTGCAGCGGAACCAGTCCTGTATAAAGAGACCTCTGTTAATCGCCCGGAAATCTCTAGAGAGTTGTTTGTTTAATATAATGTTTTGTATTATAAATATAAATTTATATTTTTATTAATAACGCATTTAAATAATTCCTTATATTTTATATTGTAGATAAATATGTATATAAAAAAGGAATCAGGTACTCTAGTCTAAACTAAATTTTTCCCATATTTTTCCATTTGCTTTAATATACTTAATTTGTTTTAATTATGTCTATGACCTTCTTTGTAATATGTTAATATCGATTTAATTTAAAGAGAAAAAATCAGATAAAATTAAGTGTAATAATTGGTTGTTTTGTGTTCGGTTTTCTTAATTAAGATGTCCTTAGTAAGAAGTTCATTGAATGGGATAGAGAGAACTTAACTTTTTAGGGAATACCCAACTGTAACAGTGATTTTTGGGTATTCATTATTAGGGAGAACATTTTAGGCTTTTCAGAAATAATTTAACACTCGCTCGCTAATTACCCCAAAGAAAGAAGAAAAGTTCGGTATTATTTCTCGGAAAATTTTTGTTGCAGACAAGATCCCACAGAGATAAACTAAGGCCGGTGTACCAGAGCACCGAACCGTCTGTTTACACACTTTATTTTAAAAGGGTCTTTCGTTGTGTTACATGGAAAGGACCTCCTGATAACCTTAAGGATTTGTTAGACCACTTAGGGCAATCATTCTACCAGATTACATATAAGACCAGACCAATTACTTTCGTTCTCAATCATCCCACTTGTAAATAATCACACCACTCCCGAGAGAGTCTTCTTTTTCAATCAGGGCATGAAGCACGGTGGCATTTTTGACGCTTTGGTACCAGATAGGACTCTGGTCAGCCTCGGTGGGATAAGGCTGGTGCACTTCTCAGTCATTATCTATTTTATTGTTCGCATGTTACTCCATGTAGATGATGAGATAGGAGAAACTACTATTAGCAGGTACCTTTCTCCCTATCAAACTATGTGGCAAACCACACGATTATAATGCCCAGTTGATATCTCTAGGAGGTAGACCAAAGGTGAACATGAAAAATAGAGTACCAGTATGTATTTCGAGGAAGTTAAGGCTTAAAGCTGTTAAAATAAAGTTAAAGTATTTAACAATCGAATAACTATTGGGTATCGTACTGATATGCTTTTAGTACAACAATTTAAAATTGTACTAGGAGGCGACTAAGGTCTCAGAACATGTTCTACATAAGCTGATGATTGCAAGTAAGCACGCGGTTGATGTTTAGTTATAAAGGAGGAGTTCTTTGTTTTAAATAAGTTAACTCTGTGATAAGAAAGAAATGACGGAAAAACTAAGGAAGACCAAAAAGGACGCAAGGTCCTAGTGAAATAAGGCTACAATTTTTGTTCTTTCAAGCAATATCTTTTCCATTTGTCAAAGAATTTATTTTATCTTTTCAAACTTCTTATTTTACAATTTTCCCTAAATTTTTCAATTATTGCCTTAAGCAGTTCTCTTCATAGAAAATAAAAATATTGCTTTTTCTTAATTTATTTGCTAATTAAAAGAAATTTTGTATCACTTTAGCTGTCAATTAGTTATGGCCAATATGATGACAGTTGTTGTTGAAACAAAATAAATCTCTTGTTAAAAAGGATTCCAACACTACAGAAAAAGTTTAATTAAGTTGAAAAACCCAATATTAAGACTTTTTTTGTTAAAAAAATGAAAAAAGAACTTAAAAAAAACTTATACAATGAAAAGTGGTTCAAGTATACGGACTAAAAGTCCTTGGAGACTGTAACACTTTAGGCCATAAATAAAAAAAAAGACCATGATTTCCGTTTTGTGTGTTTTTAAAAGGAAAACTTGAGATGAAAAAAATCAACGTAATTAAAAATCAAATGATTTTTCGTCTTTTCTTTTCTTTAACATTCACACAAGTGTTGCTACCAATCAACCCTTTTTTTGTATTAACTGCAAATAAGAAATGAAAAAAACTCTGAAATAAAACAAAAATCTTCATTAATTTCAAAAAAAAAATGATAAAAAAATTGAAATAAATGGAAAAAAATTAAATAAGAAATGAACACGGTTTTGTTTAAACAATTTTAAGCTCATTAACTGGTATGGGTAGGGTAAATATAAAAAGTAATCCCTAAAAAATAATAACCCAGCATATGTTTGTTAACAAAATCTAAAGAAAAAAACAATATTAAATGTGTTTTCTCCTTAATTAGTTAATTATATTTCTTTTAAGGAATTCTTTTTTTAAGAAATTGGTACAAAATTTTAATTTTGTTTTTCAAACATTCGCTGGGTAGTAACCCAGTATTACTACAATCGAATTGTATTTGTAAGCATAAGGAAAATGTCTTTGAAATTGTATAGAAAAAATTGTGGATTTTTTTTCCAAACAAGTGATTTATTTATTTAATCCTTTTTCTCTTTGCCATTTTATTTTGTTCTTTGCTTCAATCTCAAGATAATGAAGGCGCAAATGAACAATGTATGACTGAAGTGGCTTTTGAAAAAAAGTTAAATTTTAACAAAAAAAAAGCTATTGAAACTTGAATCTAAAATAAAATCAAATCTCTAGTGTATCAAAATTTATAACTTTGTCTAAGAATAAAAGGAAATTTGGAAGAAAAAAAATACAAACTGAATTGGGTAAAATCTTAAGGATTCTTTATATATTTTTCGAAAAAAAAGGATGGAAAATTTATGCAGCAGGCGTCATTGGCAGTTAATTTACAATTAAGGACCCACCAAATATCAAATGCCTGACAACAGATGGCTAAATAAAAAAAAGTGTTGTTCAAAAATAAATAATATTGAAATTAGATACAATTTAAATAATGATTAAAAATTCATTATTAATTATTACTTTGCCTTAAATGAGTTTAAATGAAAATGGAATTTTATGTAAAGAATGTCCTTTAAAACTGCAGAGCCGGAATAATCTGGATAATTCCTCTTGGAATTGTAGAGTTGCATAATTTTTATTTAAAAGCAATGGTAGCCAAGAGCGTCTCCGAGGAACGAACACCAATCGGGTCTTACATGTAACACGAGTACCCACAAAAAAATATAGCAAAGAGAGCAAAATGAAACAAAAGTTACAACAACATCACAGGTTGATATTGCACTAGATTTCAAGAAAAAACACGCAGTGAAATTTCACCCATACATTCTCATAAATCTCCTTCTCTCTCTGAGCACCGCTGATTTGAAGCCACCATTTCCTATCATTGGAAGAAAGTATAAAGTTTAAGTGTGACCTTTGGGCATTGAAAATTGCTATACAAAGCTTTTCTACATTGTCTGGATATTTATCAGCACAATGTCTTCAGAAAAATCATAGTTTTTTGATAACAGTCTCCGCGCATAGACCAAGATCATGCAGCCAACAAGTGGAGTCCTAGAGGAGTCCTAAGCTTCAACTAGGCTTTGAAGTATGTGGGCTTTCTGATGGGCATAATACAGGAAAGACTTCTGGTCAGCATCAGATCCCCTTCAGTTCCAGTAAAATTACATTCAAGACATTAGCTCCTTTACTCCTTGTCATGTCATACCAAGAGGATGGAGAGGCTGCAGACAATCACCTTCTGCCCCTATCGAAACATATAAAGAGCAGTATGGTAAGAAGCTTAATATTTTATCCTTTGGTAGAACGTGCAGCTCACTTGGATCCACTTTATTCGGCCCCCTTGGAGTTACCTGGAAAGACAGATAGAATAGGTTGAAATGGAAGGAAAGAAGAAATTTAGAGAATGATAAGAAAGAAAGAAAGAACAGAAAAATGAAGCAGACTTACCAGGGTCTCTGGTGGGAATCAAACCCACAACCCCCAGACTGGTAGACTTGTGCATTTATCACTGATCTACCGGGGCACCCTACCCTCTGATAAGATTGTAGGGAAAGAGACAAAATTGTCATTTCAGTTAGCTTCTCAGAATACTGAAAATTGCACAGTTAATACCTTGGAAAGAACGATATTGGCCTTTACCTCTGATGGAAGTTATATCCGAAGTCTTCGTTCTAAAATTTTATTTTATATAAATAAACATTTTTTATAGTAACATATTCGTAAACACTAAAACTAATCCAACTACTAATTTGTTATTCCGGTCACGCTACACCCGAACAGATTTACTTTCCAAATTGTTTGTTTTTTTGCCTTCAATTCCCATATTTTTATGATTTCTTCATAAATTTCAATCAAATCGAAATCATAACTAATGACTTCAATAAAATCAAACTCATATATTCATATTTTCATTCTCCATTTAGAAAGCAATAATCTAAGAATATAAAAGAAGAAAAAGTAAATACAGCCAATAATACTTGCAAACATCCTGAAAGAAAAAATTTGCCAAAAATCAAAATTGATGATTATTGCTTTTTGACAGCACGAATCAGAGTAGAAAAATATAACGTTATAAAAATTAAATAAAATATACAATTTAAGTGGCCATATATTTCCATTTTAGTATTAGTACTACTACTACTACTATTACTACTACTACCGCCAATACACACTTACAGTCATATATACATTCTGCTCCTGCTATTCGTGTAAAATCATGTAGCAATAAAAGTAAGAAGAAGACCAACAATACAAAACAATCATAAAACTGCCAACAGCTGTAACTGTTAAATGTTCTTTCTGGTCAGGACCAAGGCTGCAAATATATAGAGCAATATAAAATGTTGTCTTAGTATCTTTGGTGGGGGTGGGAGTGGAGGAGTAGGCACAAGAACAGAAAAAAAAGCTTATTTTTATATTTTCGTTAACAATGTTGTATGTGAGTATCAATAAAATACTAAAACAAAAATATATTTATGACCATGTTATAGTAAGTGCAAAATAATAGCAGGACAATTTTCTTGAAAAAATAAACAAACACAGACACAAAGTTTTTCTTGGTTGAATGTACAGTGGGTAAGAATTAAAATGAACCAGAAAATTAAAAATGTTTGTCATAAAATTCATATAAGATTTAAATTGGTCAGATATTGTTTCGTCATTTAAAGGTTTGTTATGGACTTCAAAAAATTCAAGTGTCATAAAAATAACTAATTCAGTTTTTATACCCTTCACATAAGTGATAAGGGTATATATAAGTTTGTCATTCCGTTTGTAATTCCTTTATTATCCATTTGGGACCCCATGAAGTATATATATTCTGGATCCTTATAGATAGGGAAGCCGATTTAGCGATGTCCGTCTGACCGTCTGTCCGTGTTATGGTTGAAATCAACTTTCTGAAGCCTCCCGATATCGCATAGACCCGAATGTGGTATCAAACTGTCACAGATAGCCGCGAGAAAATCGGTATTGAAATTCAGCTAAATCGCCCCATAAATGACCGAGATATAAGCAAAAAACCAAGACTACCTCGGTTTTTTGAGTCTACAACAACAACAAAGAACATACTTTTACATGTAATAATATAAAAACAACAAAAAAACAACAAAAAAAGAATCCGTCATGTTGATATTATTGAAACACACCCAAAAAAAAAAATTTTATTAGTATAAGTGTTCATACATATAACAGGGTTGCCATACAAAGCTTAATTTAAACATTTTTAAAATCGCTCCTACGGCTTCCAGGGTTCTCCTACAAAGGTAAAATGTAAAACCAACCCAAATTATTTTTTCCCTACAAACGTTTTTGTGGAACATACTTACCCTCTATCTCTAGCCCCTGACATGGTTGCCATACAAAATTTTAAAAAATAAGGTAAAAACCGCTATAACTTCCCCGGACTCGCCCGTAGAGGAAAAAAATGTATCACAGACCCCAATTAGTTTCTTCTTCCAAACATATTCCTAGAACATACTTACCCCCTATCTCCACGCCATAATGGGGTTGCCATACAAAATTTACAAAAATGATAAAATGCCCACAACTTCTTCACAGTTGGCCTTAGAGCAATAAAGTGTACAACCGACCCCTATTAGTTTGCCCTCCCAAACATATTCCTAGAATATACTTACCCTCTATCTCCACGCCCTAAGAGGGTTGCCATACAAAATTTACAAAAAAGATATGAAAATGCCCACAACTTCTTTAGAGTTGGCCTTAGAGCAATAAAGTGTACGACCGACCCCCATTTGTTTGCCCTCCCAAACATATTCCTAGAATATACTTACCACCTGTCTCCAAGCCCCAAGGGGGTTGCCATACAAAATTTACAAAAAGGATATGAAAATGCCCACAACTCCTTCAGAGTTGGCCTTAGAGCAATAAAGTGTACGACCGACCCCTATTAGTTTCTTTTCTAAACATATTCCTAGAACATACTTACCCCCTATCTCCACGCCCTAAGGGGCTGCCATACAAAATTTACAAAAATTATGTAAAAATGCCCACAACTTCTTTAGAGTTGGCCTTAGAGCAATAAAGTGTACGACCGACCCCCATTAGTTTGCCCTCCCAAACATATTCCTAGAATATACTTACCCTCTATCTCCACGCCCTAAGAGGGTTGCCATACAAAATTTACAAAAAAGATATGAAAATGCCCACAACTTCTTTAGAGTTGGCCTTAGAGCAATAAAGTGTACGATCGACCCCCATTTGTTTGCCCTCTCAAACATATTCCTAGAACATACTTACCCCCTATCTCCACGCCCTAAGGGGGTTGCCATACAAAACTTACAAAAAGGATATGAAAATGCCCACAACTCCTTCAGAGTTGGCCTTAGAGCAATAAAGTGTACGATCGACCCCCATTAGTTTCCCCTCCAAAACATATTCCTAGAATATACTTACCCCGTATCTCCACCCTCTAGGTGGGTTGCCATACAAAATTTGTAAAAATTAGGATAAAAACCCCTACAACTTCCCCGTCACCCGTGGAGCGTTAAAAAATGACACCGACCCCTATTTAAAAATTAGAAATATTTCATAAGTAAAAAAATGGTTAAAAATAAAAAAAGTGTGGGATTGCGAAAGGTCAATGTCTCAGGTTTTTGGTAACATCCTATTCCATAGATAACCGATTTTGCTGATTATAAATAAATTATAAATCATCTGAGGATTATTTCCGATTGTTTGTCGCCAAAACTTTCAAGATTTTACTAAGGCCCAGAAAATACTTCTATCTATAAGCATCTGCAATATATTCTTTATTGATTCGCAAACGGGAATTTTCGAAATTATATATAAAATGCCAAACTTATAGGAAGGTTGCAATATAAATAAAAATTTGTTTCTCGTTTTCCACTCACTGTAGCCCTAGACAATGGCCATAAAGCGAGAAAAAAAATATTAAACAAAAATTGTCACTAAGATTTTTTTCTTTTTATGCAGCAAAACAAATAAGCACGTTATATACTATCCCCCTACCCGCCCCTTAAAGTAGACTATAGATTTCCAGACCCACACAATTACCGGAAACTCATATAAGCTTCATTTGTTTATGTATGTGTGGTAGTATAAATAAATGGCAAGTGTATAACCAGAGATCATTTATGACTACAGACTTCACTGTATATGTGGGCTTGTATTCGTTTGGTATTTTGCTATTTTATTTGATGACCAAAAGCAATAATGCACTCGACACTTTTATTTCTTTTTCATTAGCCAGTCGTGCCGGTCGAAGAAAACACAATAACAACAACTAAATGATTATTTATCTACAAAACTATACAGCAGCCTTGTAAAAATATTATTTCTTTTTATACTTAAGACTCTATTCTTATTATTTCTTTTGGCAATAAATACACTTTTAAGGAAAGTTTATTGAGAGTATTAAAGGGAAAAAGAAAATCATAAATGAAAATTATTTTTTTGCAACAGGAACATTATATTGTTGCAAAAATGTTTTGATTTTTATGATTTTAGCATAAGTGTGTGTGACTTTAATTATAAAATGGTCTTTCTTTCAATTTTTAAAGGAAACATTGGAAAATGTTAGATTTTAAAAAAGAAAAAAATATTTGCCTATTTTAAGGGGTTTTGCTCTTAATACTTTATCACAGTTCGATCTTAAATTAAACTGTTGCATAATTAAGTTGTCCATTCAAAACTATTTGTTGAATTACTGTTGCCTACTTTAAGGCAACAATTCTTTTCTACTCAATTTTAATTGTTGGCCGCAATATTAATATTATCATTCATCTTTGTTTTTATATGATATATCATGTTAAGCTCTGTTCAAAGCAAAAATCAACAAACATATTCGAAAATTTGTTGCATAAACTACGTCCCATGTTATTAGCCATTTTTAATTGTATGCCTGACAATAGACATATTTACAATAGGCAAGAGCAGAACATTGTTTAATGTCAAACAGCAACTGCACTAAATAAAATGTTGCCTATATTTGAGGGGCCACCATACTAACAACAATGTGGTTGGTGCTTTGCGGTACAAATAACAACATTTTAAATATTTACAAATTGCGTGTCGATCGCTCATAATTTTTCGCATTCATGGCTAAGTAACAATTGTGTGCAAGGCTTAAAAATCAAAATATATATAAAAATTCTTGCATATATAAAGATATGAAGTATTAGAAATGTTAAAGAATTAAAAACCACAAGCAAATCGATAATGAAACTATTTTTTTTTTATTTATTTGTTCTAAGCTATTTATAAATCAAACAAACCAAACCCCCTTAAAATATGTTTCAAGTTTCTAACATTATCAACTTGACATGCCATATATTTGTGGGTTTTTTATTGCGCGGCCAAACTCGCCACAAAACCTCAGCTTATCAATAATACTAATCAACAATTCGTGTTGAAATTATTGTTTTTTTTTTTAGAAATAAAATGGCAAGAAAAATCAAACATTAAAATTAAACTGGGAGTTTCTATGTATTTCTATAATAAATATTCAAAACAATTGGTTTTAAGCTCTCACACTTCCATCCACCTTAACTAATTCCTAGACAGTTCCGTTAATACTGGCTTATGGCTGCAATAAAATGGTCAATGGTTAATGGTAGCGTGTTTTTTATATTAATTTCTATAAAATTCAAATTTATGTATGTGGCGAGTAAAGTAAAAATATAATAAAAATAAATAAACAAAAAATATGCCATGTCTCCGACATTAAAATAGTTTTAATGTTTTTTAATCACTGCATTTTAACTAGAGTTTTTGAAAGGAATTATAAATAAAGGGTTATAAATATAAACATACTAATGTACTATATAAAAACAAAATAAAATCTATAAACTGCTCAGTCATTAGAAAACATACTTACATATATATTTTGCTTTAATATTCATTACAATAGCATGGCAAAAATATAAAAATCAACAAACGCCCTTATAATAGTTTTATTGGTTTTGATTCAGCTAATTTAGCGTTATTATTATTTCGTTTGCTTGTTTTATTAATGCTTTAATAGGTTTTAGAATATTGTGTGCCGAAACCTTACAACAACAATTGCTGGTCACATGTCTAAAGATCTTTATCGAGTGGCCACAATTCCAACAAATACTAAAATGCATGTAAATTTGCTATGCAATTTAAATATTGATTCGTTAATAAATCATGATAAAATAAACAGGCATAACGTGAACAATTCAAATGAAAAAAAAATTAAAGTAAATACATACGTATTAAATGAAAATTTTTGCTTTAAAAAAATTTTAAAACAAAAATCTAAACCATATTTTTGGGCCCTAAAAGGAAGAAAAGTAGAGCATACCCTTAGGGTTTTTTTTTGGTAAATCGTAAAATTTTGCAAAAAAATTCGTTGATAAAATGTAGAAACATTATATTTTCTAAAGGTAAAATTATTAAGGGATCTAGAATATGATGTTATGCTACTTGCATTCCCTGCAAACCGCCCTTTATAGGCTACACAACACTCCAATAATTTATGTCTTTTTATTTATTTTTTTTTTTCTTAAAAACTTTTGAAAAAGTACATAAATATTAGAAGCATTAAAACATAAAAGCGATTTCCTTATTTTATTCCATACAACAGACAAATTTATTGCCAAAAGATTATCGAATTTCTTTAATAATTACAAACACCATTGAAATACCAACAACCAACACCAACACCTAAAATTATGCACTACATTAGGACTTTTAAAATAAACACATTAAAGCACACACACACTTAAACCAATAATTATGCCAATGGCCAAACAGGAAAATTTTATTTATAAACAAATAAAAAATTTTATTTTCAAAGAACTTTTGCTCTTATCATATTTTACTAATGACTTAAATATAAACTATAAATTATCTTAAGCAAAAGAAAAACAAGAAAAAAAAACACATTAAAAGAATCTACAAATTATATTTTTATACTTATAAAAGGCCTCCCCAGAAAATATGTTTTGATTTTAAGACAGAAAATAAACATAATTGCAGCATATTTTTTTTTTTTTGGGTAAAGTTTTTCTGCTGAAAACGGAAAAGCTTTGAAGTTCGATTGGCGTCATTAAAACAGAGATAGTAATCTATAAGTAATAATTTTCCTAATATAACAGACATTACATAAACATTAACACCGTCAAGTCATTAAGCAGCAGTGTTGCTGTTTGGCAAGATTTGAAATTGTTTTTAAAAAGTCTTAAATAAAATATTTTTAAAAATTAAATTTTGGCAACACTATGCTGTAGAATGAATTGAATGGTATGTACTCGAAGTATAAAGCAAAATTCGCATATTTATTTTTGTACGGAAAAATATAGAATACTTTAAGGAGGATTATGAGCAAATGTACATATATTTATTTATGGTATTAAATATATACATATTAATTATGTCTATAATAATAATGCATCAAACATACATATTTAAAAAAAATCCATTAAGATTAACACATAGTTCGGAGCACATAGTTCGGGGAGCTATTTGGCATATACATTTATAACAAGATTTAATTTTCTTCTTCCATTAGAAAATTTATACTGTAGAGTAATTATTTCTTAAAATGTTTTACAATTTTAAATAATTATTATTTTTCTCGGTTTATGTAGATGAGGAAATTAAATTATTTGAACTAATGAGTTTTGTACACACCTATTAAGAATGTATGTCCTTCTGTTCAATTGCAAAAAAAAGATGTCCTTTAGTTTTCTATCTCTAATGTATAAATATACATACTTAAGTGTATTTCTATTTTATTTTATATAATTTTCAAAACCTAAACAAGCTATGTCAGTTTATTTCAAGAAAAAAACTCCCTCTCCCCTTAGCACTAATTAACATAATTTATCAAATGTCAACACGAGTGTATTTAGTTTTTTTTATTCTAATAATTCCAGGGACCGTAATAATTATGCGAAAATAATCCCAAAAAAATAATAAGTATTTTTGGTTTTACAATTTTTGCAGTTGTTTCATAATTTTAGATTTTTTGTCAAAAAATAATTCTTTTTTTTTATTTGTTCAAATTTTTATTAAAACCAATTGTGATAACAATAATGCTTTTTTTACTGTGACGCCAAAAAATTTTTTTTTCATTTTGATTAGGTTTTTTTTCACTTTTTTCAGTACTTGTTATAACTATACCTTGGTTTTTTTAAATATTTAAATTTGAATTTATAATTTTCTTAAGTTTTTTAATTTGGTTAACAGCGGGCCGTGCCTAAATTTTTCAGAGTTATATACTCTGAATCGGTGTAATTTTCAATTGGGGATTAAAAAAAATTTTAAATTGTGTTGTGTGTGCTGTGGATCAAAAAGGAAATTATTAAGTAAAAGTTTAATTAAAATAGGAAACTTGATAGAGAAGTAAGTGTGTGGATAAAGGCAACGAATTTCTTGTCGAAATTCCGTATTTAGCAACAAATACACTTGGTAGGTATTTTCTGTTGTGGCGTTTACGAAAGTGAAAAGAAATAAAATTTTTGGTTATTTTTTCCAGCCGGCGAATGTAAAATTTTAATTCATTTCAAAATTCCATGTCTGCAATGGTAACACGAAGGGCCTTGAAAATTTTGAGAATCGCATAGAAGGCAGAATTTTTTCTGTTCATAGAAGTTAAAGAAATATATTTATTTTAACTGCCTTTCTTAAGGCAAATATCTATTTCTCGTTTGGTTTTTCGTCTTTTTAACACCTTATTATATCGTTCCTGTTTGATAATTTTAATATTTATTTCCTTTGAAAAGACTGAAAACTCCTGGAAATTAGATTTTTTTTAGTTGTAATGTTTAACTAATTTCTATTGGGAATATCGGTAAAAAAGAGAGAATATAAATAGTAGTAGTAGTAGAATTATTCTTTATTTTATAAATTTGAGCAATATATGTACATTCGTTTTGTTTCTTTTTTCTAATATAGAATAAATACGACATTGACCGGCGGTCGTCAGTCGATTTTAATAATATATACATAAGTTAGATAACTTTTTGAAAGAAATATGTTTATACAAATTATTAGTAATTAAATTCGTCTATTAATGATTTTCTATATTGAACACAAATTTTAATGTAGTTCGATAAAGATTTCCAAGAAACAGTAAAACCATTCAATATATTATAAATTTCAAAATCCTCAAGTAAAACCTTAGTGAAGTAAATATGTCTGAATTCTTTAAAAGCGCTACAACGGCCAAGAAAGTGCTGAATGTTTTCCACTTCAATCATATTACAAATAGAGCATAACTTTGAGGCATTAAATTGAAACCTATTTCCGTTTAATGATATTAGATCACTTCTTGCTTTAAAAATCCACATAGTCTCTTCTTGATTTTTGCACTCAATCAAATATCTTTGCCCGTTATGTATATCTAGGTCTTTATAAATCCGGTTTGTTTGCATCAATTTAGTATATAAATTATCATGGTATTTGTTACGTAGGGCTTGTAACAGATTGTTTTTATTGTAATGAAATTGCCTTTCACTGCAGTTATCTTCTGCCCATGTTATGTTGAACTCCGAACCAAGGCTATTTAAATCATTAATGCAATATATATTTCTTTGCAGCAGTTTTTTTGATATTTGATGTGGCAATCTCTCTGTTGAGTATTTAAAAAGTGTTTTTGCTATATATCTTAAATGTAAGTCTAGGGTGTATAGGTGACCATTTTCAACCCCTGTTTCAATCATTAAAATATAGGTTGGTGTAAAGTTTGGTAGTCTCAAGATTTTTTTCACAAAATAAATTAATAACTTGTCTACCTCCTCGAAATATGCAAACCCCCATACTTGCGCTCCGTATGCCTGTATTGCTCTACAAACTGCTAGAAATAGTTTCCATTTAGAGGTTAGTGAAACGCTGCTTTTTCGAAGAAAATGTTTCCAGGTTGCATTAATGCTGTTTTTTGCAGCCATATTTCTAATTTCAACATGTTTCCTAAAGACCATCTTCGGCGTCAAATTCACTCCCAAGTAGCAATATTCTGATATAACAGCTATATTGTTCCCGTTAAATACCCAGTTTTCCTTCCGTGAAACTCTACCTCCATTTCGGAATACCATAATCTGAGATTTGCTCATGTTAACTTCAATGTTCCACATCTTACAATATTCTTCGAGCTTATTTATCATCTTCTGTAGTACATCAGGCTCATCTGCTAAAATAACTATATCGTCAGCATAGAGTAGAATACGAATATTAATTTCCTCAATATAAGTTCCGCCACCTAGGCTATCATGAAGGTCATTCAAATAAAAAGCAAACAATAACGGCGATAATAAGCACCCTTGTTTGACACCAGACGAAGTAGAAAATTCCTCGGATAGCTCTTTTCCAGTCCATACTGCGAATGTTGTGTTTTTATACAGATTTTCTATAAACTTCACTACTTTTGAAGATATACCTATGGCGTGGAGCTTATAAATCAATGATTTACGTGAAACTTTATCAAAAGCTGCCTTAAAATCTACAAAGAAAGCATATGTTTTCTTTTTTTTATTAAAGTTCATATGTACCAGTGACGAAAGAATATATATGTTGTCCGCAGTAGAGTAGTTTTTACGAAATCCTGCTTGGTATTCATTAAGGATGTTATGTTTTTCTGACCATTCTGATAACCTTTCGGTGATTATACCCATCATTATTTTTGCTAAACAATTCATAAAAGATATGCCACGGTAGTTGTTAGGTAGAGATGCATCACCTTTTTTAAAAATCGGAAAGATAATACTTTTAGAGAATATTTTATCAATTTTACCTCCATCAAATAACTTATTAAAAGATTGAGCTAACTCGTATAGTAATTCATCTGGGGCATTTTTAAAAAATTCATAGGGAACGCGATCTTCTCCTGGAGCTTTGTTTAGTTTTGTCTTCCCCAGAACTTGCTTTATTTCGGCTAACGTTATGTTTTTGTCTAGATCGTCATCCACATAAAATGGTTTAGCATACTGTATATCGGGCGAAATTATTTGTGGGTTTAACAGCTCCTTAAAATAGTGATTAAGTTCTCCGGCTGGTATTATGACTTCATTAAACAATTCACCATCATTTCTTATTTCCCTTGCCACCTTCCACCAGTCTCTGCTATCCTTTATCTTTTCTATTTTATTTTCTAATTGTTGGTAATATTGACTTTTGGCTTCCTTGCATATTTCTTTGTAGCGCTGGTTAGCTTTTAAATATTTAAATATTTATTTTTACTTTAAATATATATATATTTGTGTCTATATTCATGAAAATATTTATGCATATTTGAAATTATTTATAATTTTTGTTTCAAACCATTTCGAAAGAGATATAAAATTGTTTTTGATTAACACTGCAACGGAACCAGTCCTGTATAAAGAGACCTCTGTTCATCGTCTGGAAATCTCGTGAGTTTTTAGCTTTATTTTATATCTCAGACTACAAAAATAAAAATATATCCTTATTAATAATGGGCTTAAATCATTCTTATAAATTATATGGTAGATTAATATATAAAATAATGAAGTGCTTAAGTATAGATTTAATGTTTCATAGTCATTTTTTTAATTTCTTGGATTTTCTTTAATTATGTCTATGATTTCCTTAGTAATTTGTTAAAATTGATTTGAATTAAATAGGAAAAAGTCTGATGAAAGGAAATGTAAAAATATATTGTTCTCTGTACGGTTGTCCTTTTTAAGATGTGGTAGGAATTTCATAAATGGGGTAGAGAGAACTTAGGAAATATTGCTTTTAGGCAATAGTTACCCAATTTCAATAGGGCCTTTTGGTTATTAATTGGTAGGGAGGGAATTGTAGGCTCATCAGTGTAAATTTAACACCGGCTCCCTCGTCACCTCAGCCTAAGGAGGAAGGAGAGTAGTTTTTTTCTCGGTGCAATTAAAAAAATAATTATTAAAAAAATATTTAAAATTTTTTAAGCAATCGGTTTTCAGAAAACCTTGTTTAATACCATTAAGATTAATTTGACTTTTGGATATTACAATTATTATTTGCAGTCCCTACATATTTCTGTAGTTTGTAAGTTTGTGGTGGTTTCTGTTAAATTTGTTTCTTTAAATAAAAGAGAGCTGCACAAATAAACTTGAACTTGTTGTATACTTAAGTATTGTAAAGGATAAACTCTTATTCGAAGTGCCTTTAAATAATAAGTACGTCATAATCATCAACTATGCGTTCGCCGTTACTTGACAGAGTCTTTCATTTGATTTTTCTTGTTGCATATTAACTCATTATAGAAAAAAGAACGTGCAACAAAAAATACATATTGTGGCTATAAGTATTGGCACTGCAACTTGTTGTAGTTTTTATTTGTAGTATTTTTTTAGTTACGTTCACTTTTTTAGGTATTTCTTCTGTACCAAAATCATAAATAATTGTATTTGACAAATTATTTTTAAGCTTCCATAGTCCTACACTGCGAGCGTAAACAAGTATATACTCAATTTTTCATCAAATTTCAAAAATATTTTTAAAACTTATTCGCTGCAGGCCTCTATTATAAAATTCTAATGATGAATTTTAATTCTTAAATCCATTCCAATTAGAGATTACCTGCCCATTTAGGTTAATCTCTGATACAATTAAATTTAGTTTTCTCAGAACGGAAGCTAAGATGATGAAATTTAATATCATACCAATATTTGTATATATATGCGAAAAATACATAAAGACCTGCATGGGGTTTCGATACATTAAGTCTGACTCCATTTAAAAAAATTCTTTAAAATCATTAATTAATAAAAATTAAAGCGAAACCAAAAAATCCTTAATATCTTTCTTAATATACTCGCATATGCAACGATACAACTCTGCGTCTTTCTTTAGCAATTTTTATGTTTTTATTCATATAAATATTTGACACATTTTTTCTTCTTCAAGCAATATTTTTCGCCTCATAATTTTCTCAATACTTCCTTCCTTAAGTCGTTTCAATTTTTTTTATTAGTTTTTAAGTATGAATATGAAATGATTTTTTATGGCAAATATGCATAAATATGCCAACAATATTAATGTATTGAAAAATGTATTGAAAGGGTGCTATTCCGCCTAAAAGTATACTTCATATTTTTAAGGCAAACATAAATTGATGTCGTATTTTTTATATCCGCTATGCTTTGCAATAGATAGATGTAGTAGGAAAAAAAGTAAGGGGATAAAGTAAAGTTTTTTTTTTTTTTTTTTTTTGAAGAACCTACCAAAAGACTAGTAAAATCCGTTGCTATTTCTAGCTAAAGCTCTGAGCTGGTGACATTTTTTGGCAAAGAAAAAAATACTATAGTTGGTACATTTCAGGGTTTCCCACCTTTTGTTAGGTATGGATCGCATAAATTAGTCTGCTAATAATAGTTTGTCCGTTGCTTTCATAGATCACTTATACTACTTAAATGTTAATTAAAGTAAAAAATATACCAATTATTATATTGTTTCCTTATATCTAATAACACCATATTCCAACTGTCAATAGCTTTCTAAAAAATTTTACATTCATTTTTTTATTCAAACGTTCGGTTTTTATGTGTGTTTGTATGTTTCAGTGCATTAATAAATTTTCAATAAAATTTTTTCTAGCTCAGCTTGATACCATTATAAATTTAATGGATTTTTTGGCTTAAAGATCACGCTTCCTTGCGTGTATCCTTTTAAACAACTTTTTTTGTCTCTAGCTTGGCATAACTATCTGTAGCCCAACAAAATTATAGAAAACAACAGAAACCCTTAGAAAAGCCATAAATTTTGTTAAAAAATCTTAAAATATCATAAAATTTGACATTTGGAAATTGTCGAGGATTTGCTTCAAACACACACACACATACGCAAGGAAAATGATACTAACAGACGCCATCAATACCATTACAATAAAGGCCTATTTTCAATCTAACCATGTAGGAATCTCTAAATAATCTCAATTTTTTTTTATTATTTATTAAACGAAGAAGCGAACAAAATAAATAAAATAAAGAAGAAAATACTTTATAACCATGACGCCATATGCAAATGTCTCATGCCACAAATTTTGAAAAAGAAATATAAAATAGAAAACTTTGAATTGAAATAGTTGTTGTTGGAAATAAAAAAAAGGAATGTGATAGAAATTTATAAATTTAACGGAAATATATAAAAACATAAATATGGTGGTGACTTCCTATTCTAAACACACATACATACATACACATAACTACACACACCACAGCCATTTAATATATCCAAGTTAGAGAATATTGAAGATGACGTTAGTTGTATTGAAGCTGTAGAAAAAGGATTCAAATTCGCCACGCGTTTAAACAATATTTTCTATTACTATTTGCTATTTCAAAATATTCAATATTTTTTATTTCTGCTGTTTTTTTTTTATTTTATTGGAGCAGGGGGCTATAGACAATTTATTATAGATAAAAAATACAATCATTTTGATTCCTTGTATATATAATTTCCACTCTTGCCTTTTCTTTTTTTTCAAAGTGTTAAACTCCTTTTATTTAGTTTCCTGTTTTATTCATATGTGGGTTTATGTTGTGTTAAAAAATGAAGTGAAAATGTTCCTTATGATGTCATATTTCCTTATGGGTTTTGACATCATAAAATAGACTTTATATTCGCTTGTCTTCGGGATTATTTTGTTCAACATTTATAAATGATACAAAAGAAGAGTTAATATTGTAGCAAAAAAATAAACAAACACATGTTTGCAAAGTCAATAAATTTTAAAAAGTGTTAAAGGAAAACTATGGCACATGTAGGGTGTCCCAAGAAAATTTTTAAATTTAATTTATTTGGAAAACCTAGGTTAGGCAATTAATTTACAGGGATTTTCTTTCTGCAATATTTATAAAGGAAAACGAATTCGCCTAGATTTTCTATATTTACACACCGAAGATCGTGTAATCATTTCTACTGGCAAAGAATACCAACCAAAAAGTCAATAATTTAAAGCTTCAACAAAATTGTGAACCTCTTACCGGCCAGCGTTTAATTAACTTCTTTGGGACACCCTTTTTCAATATAATTTGTAATATTTTATAATACTTAATTGCTGTTCAAAAATTTCTATATTTTACCTAGAGGTCTTTTAATATATTTTATCCTTTGTTTTGGTACTGCCTTTGTTAATTGGCTTCAGTCTTTAATACAAGATATTTGAAACTTAAAAAAAAATTTTAAAAAAATTATTTTATAATAAAACTTTTTAACAAAATATGTGATTCTTGATTTTATTATTCAATTCTAGTAGTATTTCATAGTGGGTTTTTAGTGTTTTAATTTGCAAAATTCTAAAGTAATGATTCCCTTTTCACGCCTTTTTGGCAACGCTTGATCACCTTTGCAGTTAATAAATTATTTTGCATTTATGTTAATGAGACAATTTTTGTTAAAGCAAAAACATAAATTTTATAAATGTCATCCATGTTGCACACAGACAACCTATAACAACAACAACGACCTACAGAAATGATGCAACTTACTACTGTGGCCCTGCCACAATGTAATGCATGACAAGCAAACGCACATTTATTGCAAAAAATCAAAAATAAAATAAAAAAAAAAAAAAGAAAACAAAAATCAGACGTCGTCTACTGCGTAGGTGCCCCTGCAATACGCCAGAGCCACTTAAATTAATGCCAAGACATGTAAAAAGGTAATGAAGTTATAATTAAAATTCAATTTTTTATTTTTGCTCGAAAAACGGATTATTAAACAAATTATTAGAAATCATGTTTGGCTCATGCAAATGGCAGGAAAATATTAATTTTAAAAATTATGATTTATGGCAAAGATTTTAATAGAGACATTTTTGAAAAAACTAAGAAACAAATATAAAACAGCCAAAAATTGGCAGTTGTCAAAAAGTAATTTGTAAAAATAAAATTTTAGAAACAAGAAAAAAAAAAATTTAAAAAAAAAACTTTTTGATTTACAATTAAACGCGTTGTTTCGTAAAACTTGAACAAACATGTTAATGAAATTTGAGCTAGAAAAAAGCCCTTAAGCTTAAATATTTATTTTAAAAAAATAGAAAAAATAACGATTTTAATGGAAAATATTCATAATTACCTTGAAATGTTTGTTTTCTACATTTTACACAAGAAAAAAAAAAGGAAAATCCACGAAATCAATAATGAAAAAAACTCAAAAACCTAATGGTTTTTGTATTAAAATACCAAAAAAAAATTACGATAAATGAAATATTCAAAAGGCTAAGGCATAAAACCACCACTTAAAAATTAAACAAAACCATTATTTTTATTATTATCACTGCTACAACCACCACCACCACTGCCGTCACCGTCACCATCAACATCATCATCAGACACCAAACGACAACTTCGTCACTCCACCTTTTTTTTAAGCCTAAATTTTGCTCTTCATCTCTACCTTTCCTTAGGCAAATTTTCATAAATTAACAGAAAAAGCCTTAAAATTTTATATAAAAAACTACAAAAAAAATTTATGATAAAATTTCTATAAATAAAATGCTTTTAAAAAGGAAAAAAATTTAGAAAAAAAAAACGTTACAACAACAATAGGCCAACAAATGACAGGGGTGGAGTGGGACGAACAGGCTTATCAACAAATTTATGGAAATGTAGGAATTAATATTTTATCCCTGATTACCTGGAACAAAAGTTATCAAATAAATATTACAAATGAATGAAATAAAAAAATCGTTTAGAAGATAAAAAGTTTCCAAAGAAAACTTAAAAAATATTAGAAATTTAAAAATTTGTAAAAAAATAAATTCAAATAATGGAATTGATTTTTCTACCAACAATGAATTTGAATAATAGAAATCCACAATGATTTTAAGATTCCTTTTGAAATGTTTTATTTTTTCAAACAAGGAAAAATACTAACCCCAATAAGAAGTTTACAGGCTAACCCCCATGTTAATAAAAAAAATTGTAGTTTTTATTGAATGCTTACTCCGATTGCTCTACAAACCTATTAAGCGACAAAGCTAAATGCGCACCTGTTTTAAGCTTAGCGTAAAACACTGCTAAAGCAAAGGCCAGCAGTCTTGTTTTACCAATCCCAAATAATTTATCCAAATTTTTTAAGGACTAAGATTCTAGATAATTTGTTTCGGAGCACAATATTGCCCGACAGTTACATTTAATATACTCACCCTCTGTCCCCTGGCAAGCCACAGAACCAGCAAATCATAGCTAGTCAGTCGTCCTGCTATTTTGACATGAACAAGTGTCCAATAGGGTAATCGTGATAGAAGTAACCTCGTGGCGGCCTAAGATCCACCCGTAATGCTGGTGACTCTTCATGAAGGGAATTTTCCCCAGACCTCCGTAGCTCTGACAGCAGAGTTTAAGCCCCTTCTATATAACCGGAAAATGCCAGTTCGCCCACCATCTCATTCCGCTCAAAATCACAGCATCCTCAAAATCAGTCCCCAACAGAGTTTACCAATGGATTTCTTGCACGCTTGAAAAAAAATATAAGAGCCACCTGGCTATCAATTAATATGTTTCCCTCAAAATTTTAAGCTTTAGAAGACAGAGTAAGAACAGTAGCTAATTTGACAGCTAAAATTCAGGCCTGAAAGACACTGCAGCCATCAGGAAGTTGAAAGGACTCCCTGATACCAAGCTCTCGACAGAAGACCGCAACCCCAGCCCGCTTCCATCCTTTGCCTACCCGTATAGCAGTTGAAGGTCCTGTGGGCTAGGCAAACATATTCACAAATAGCTTTCTAATGAAGCTCAGTTAATGAATCAAGTAAGTAGTCAGTGCTACATTTGACGCTCCCAATAATTTTGCTTCGCCTAAGCGAATTGCTTCGTTGTTCTCAATCGAGTCGGAAACCTCTCTGAAGCACCCTCCAAATCTAGATAAATTGGTTTTACCATCTGGCATTACTTAAAGACCCAGTGGGGTGCTGCTTTAAACTCTAGCTTTATATTGTCCTACAAGCCACAGGATGCTGTCAATGCGCCAGCACTTACCTGGTTTTTTCAATGCGGTCCACCACACGAGTATTGCATTAAATAATATGCGTCTTACTTCTCTTTGCTTAGCATTTTGTTTTATGGATAGAGTGAATTCACACTTTGCTCCACATTAAGCCTCCACGATTGATTCATGTCCAGCACAGCTCCTTAATACTTTATGTGTCCGTTCAGTATTAGGTTGGTACTAACCAATCTTAGTATGTTCAATGGACCAATCTTAGCCCTTCTGATATAGAGAACTAAGTCCGTTTTCCTGGAGCTAACACTCAGCCCCACTTTTCGTGCTCCTTTTTCTTTTCTTAGATATTTTCGCCTTCATCACAGTCACCACAACTGCTAGTTATTCGCGTGCGTGTTTATTGTAGTGGTCCTGCCAGTTATTTTCATGAGAAGCTCGTTGGCAATGAATGCCCATAGAAGTTGTGAGAGTAAACCTCCTTAAGAAGTTCTTTTAAGAGCTGCTTTCTTTCTGTTTTCGCATTTTTATGAACAGTAATTCCTTTATCGTGTAGAAAATGTGCCAAAAAGAATCAGTCCGGCCAGGGTGATTTGTATATTCGAAATGAGCTGATTTTTCACATCAATCTCTCTCTCGCTTACTAGAACTTATACAGTAGTTAACATGTTCTTAAAGATTTCTTACCGCTCTCTTTCCACTTTCCATCTTCCTTACATATTCTGCTTGTCATAGTTAGATTGCTTGCCAGCATTTTGCGTAGTGCTATCGTTTCACCAAAATTTTTAATGTTACCGTAGAAACTCTTCGATGAATATTGCTTAGCCCTAAATACGTTGCGTTTGTGCCATCTTATATCATCCTTGTACTCGCACTGGCACTCAAGTGGGCCAGTGACACTGGCTAACTTTGAGAGTTCACGAACTTTCAATCTTTCCGTAGGCCCTAAAACGAAAATTCTTTTTCCAACCCATTTATATAGAACAGGGTAGGTTTGGAAGAGGGAAAAAGGATCCTTTTAACAAGGCCACAACGAAATTCTAAATTTGCGAGAAGACTCTAAAAAAATATACATAAATTAAGTCAAAAATTAATAGGGTTGGAAAAGAGGCAGGAAGATGGCCATATAATTAAAAAATATTTATTGGCATGATCAGGGAGTCATGGGCGCGGCAATATATTTTTACTTTGAATTTGTCATAATATAATTTTATATTTTAAGGATTCAAGTAGCAATTTCGATCAGGAACTTTGTACGTTTATATAATTTTTAATTGGGTTTTCATATAAAATTATTTGTTTAAAGTGGCCTTAAACTTATTAATACAAACCCCTTTTCCTTTTTATAGTCTTAAAATCCTGTTAAATTTTCGCTTTCCACTTGTAGAGAAAATTTATTACAAACATAAGAAAAACGTTCGTGCCTTTGCTAGCTTTTTAAATTTTTAGTGTTTTTTTAACGTTTTAAGTGCCTAAAATTATGCTACAAATAATAACAATAATCACAAATGTTCGAGAATTGTTGTAATGTGGTTTTATTTTCAAGTGGCGAAACATAATCAAATTTAAGTAGAAATAAGTTTTTGAACATTTATAGTCATAAACATGTGTGTGTGTATGTTTGTGTTCATATATGTGGTTGACTGAATAGGAATTCATTTTGGAGTATTATCGAAAAACTTTAACAATATTCCAGAACTACGTGTTGTACTTAATATTTGACTTTTTTTAATGGTTTAGCGTTGTGTTAACATAGGTATAGGTGTCTAAAAGTGTATTCGTAAAAACCCCAGCTTAATAAAAAGCCAAAGTATAAAATGATTTGTATTAATTAGCGGCTCCTTAAAGTAGGCAAAAATATTTAAAGTCGTAACGACATAAAAGCTATTTTTAAAGCCGACTTATTAAAAACTTCATTTATAAAATGCTTAAAAATTTAAAAAATTGTTTGCCGGAGCTTCTCTTTATCCATTTGTTTTTGTTACCGAGTTTAAACGTCAACTAAAAACGTTAATTAGTTTTGTTTAAAAACTATAAAACTTTTTCTATTGATAAAATGGTGTTTTACGTAAGAAAATATGTATAAGAATAGTCACCTAAAAAATAAATTTGAATTTGATTATTTTTGAGAAGTAAACCGCAAACTTGTTTTGGATTGGATGAAGGACACCTGTTACATAAAGGTATCTCTTAGCAAAATTTATAATATTAGATTAAATTATTATTTTTATATTCATTTAAAACTTCTTTGCATATCCCTTACCTAATAATATTCCTCGAAGTCTTCTTTTTTATTAAAAAGTTTAGAGCATTATTAATTTAAATGCTTTAACCGAAAAGCGTCAATGTCATGTTCCACTTGATTAACTTAACAAAATTCCAATCAATTTAAATTTGCAACGTGCAATAATGTTTATATGTCAAATTGAATTTACCACTTTGGCCGTAAGATGACAATGATGGCTACGCCAAACCTCATAATGACCATCATTCCAATAATAATAAGAAGAAGATCATGTTGGGGTTTTCGCAATGATTGCAATACGATTGAAGTACAGATCAATTCGTTTTGAAAACATTTTTTTTTTTACTTTTTACAGTTCTCACTCATTTAACAGTCAAAGATGTTTGTTTTAATGTTTTTATTGTCTGGATTTTGCCAAGAATTTCAATTGATTTGTTTCTGCGTTTTAGTTTCTTGTGAAGGTTCCATTCTATTCCAGCAGCGAAATTGCAAAGACGGTGCTTTTGATGACAGTTTTTTTTATGTTTAAAGTCTTCATATAAGAAGACAAATAAACTACAACTCACAGTCATTGTCTGGGAGAGGAGCTACAGGAGTCAAAAAGGCAAGAGTTTCAGGCAACAGCTGTGACAACACAAAAGTCAAATACGCGGCAAATAATCAAACATCATGTTGACAACATTTTTTTTTTTGTTTTTAAATTTTTCCTTAGTTTTTGATGATTCATTTCGAGTTAAAGTATGTCAGGGAGTGTTTAAAATTAAATAAAGGGGTTGTAAGGTGTTGCATAAAAACCAATTAATTGATTAATTTTTAAAAATGGTAAATTGCCACTTAATTATGTAAACAAAAGTAGAAGAAGTATTGAAAATTGGGCGAAATTTTTCAAATAATCCCTAAATAAACCTAAAATAATTATTTTGAATGCGGACCTAAACCTATAAGTATATAAATTTGACTTTTGGTTTTGGAAATCTTGTTAATTTTAATCCATATTCGTTATGGCAACTATTTTAAAATCAACTTAATTATCTAAATCACTAAAACACGAAACAAAATTATTTAAACGTAATATTAGCAAGAGCAAGGATCTTAGCGTTAGTAGAAGACTTATAAAGGAGCTACAATGAAACAAAAATATAAAGAAAGGAGACACGTTACGGCATTTTATTTTAATAAAATTTAGCTGATCCATCCTGATGTCTATGAATACCAAGTAATTCCAATAAGAATTTTGAAAAATCGTTTGTTATTAAATGGCCTAATTTGTCCAGGAAGCGATTTACGGCATTCGATTCGAAATTTAAAACTTCTATATTAAAAACATTGACGATTCAATCGATTAAGTAGAATTTCCAATCAAATCGAATGCCGTAGTATGCCCCCAGGTAGTTAATAAATATTGGGTTTCGAATAATATTCAGACTACATAGTATCGACTTAATATGGCTTTAATGTTACTTGACCCGGGAAAGAGGCGACACACATAAAAACACTTCTCTTGGCTTCATTTGTTAGAAGCATTCGTCCATCAGCATTATGTCCTTCGAATTGTCTAGGCTGACATAAGCCTGAAGTACTTGTTTACACAACGTTTAACTGGGTTTAATCCTTTTTCGACCACACTGATGACTTCAACCAATAGTGTTTCTGGGCTCGCCGTTGTGGGACCTGCGAAACGCCTTAACAGTTCAATGCCTTTCCCACTTATTTTAAGCCGATATATATAGAAGTTGGCTATACTTTTCCACAAAAGCTATTTAAAACAATTTGCTATTGGGAAAAGTTTTGCCTTAAATATTTGCAAAGTCATAACTCTGATAACGTAAGGTATGGGTGAGGGCGATAAACACAGCCTCTCATATGCCTTTTGGGCTCCTTTCCCTTTTCAAACAAAGGGGAAACTAAGATAAAAACTGCAAAATGCAGTGTTTTACATGATGTTTTCACCATTATTCTCCTTTTACTGTGTTCAAGATATAGTGCTGCAAAAATTTACTAGACCTAGAAGCGGGGTTACATGGGTATTAAAAGACAGAGAGTAGAGGACCTAAATTATAAGAATGATAATGCTTGGTAAACAACAGTTTTTCCGACATGCAGTCGAACGTTACTCTTGTAGGCGAAACCACAAGTCCAGTTGGCCGAAAGATAAACTTTTCAAAACCAAAACACTTAGGATAAATGAAAATCGACACAAAAATTCCTAATGGACGACAAAGAAATTGATGATATGGATTTTTTTCTGCTACCTGGACAGTATACCTGACAAAACCAGTGGTTTGTTGTTCGGCATATTTTGTCAGTCGCATTAACAAGGCGCATAGTGGATTTGCCTAGCTTAACCCTGTTTAAAAATCGTCTAACAAATCGAGACGTAACAAAATTGGAATTTTTGGCTCTTGCGTCTCTCCAAGCTTTTGTCAACAAATGCCTACGCAAAAATTTGCACTTATACTGGTCCAGCTCTCGTCAGATACAAATCAGCAACCGTTTGAAATGGAGATAAAAAGACATAAGATGAGTTGGTTTGGACAAGCTATTTGAGAGCCACCATACAATATCGCCAAGCACGTCTTAAACTGGAATTCAAAGGGAAGTTCACAACTTGGAACTTGAAACGTCAAACGTCAAATCTTGAGTGAACGAAGTTAAACATCTCGTTGATGATCAAGGCCAATAGAATCAACTTTTTCGGTCCTATGCTCTCTAGAGGACAAACAACAAATACATAAAAGTCCACTCATAAAATAAAAAGTTCAAAAGAAAAGATGTTGCGAAACTAAAAAGACTGAAAGGCACAGTCTAAGACCGAAGAAACCACCGTAGTACCTATATGAAACCCCTTTTATTACCTTTTCTTTAACTCCTTTGATCACCCTCATAAGCCCAATAATGTGTTCCAGTTTATACCCTGAAACCACGCTTAGCTATCTAATTTTTTTACACTTGACCCCATGGTTCTAATATTTTGGACCGAAAGCAAATTCTATCGTTTCGAAATCCTCTTTATCTTCACACATTCTACAATAGTTCGAAATGCCACAATTCTCAGCCCTACCCGGACAGGGTCATATAATGACCCCAATTGTGGTCCCGAAACCAATATTCCCAGAGTCATGATCAGCTTTGTTTTTGCTGAGCTCAACCCAGCGACCCTATAAACACTGCTGTTTTCCCACTTTCGTTGGAAAGGACTTGTTTGTTTTGTTACAATTCTCGCCGATCCTTATGAATCAATACTCAGGGGCCAAATCGTCGCATTCGATTCGAATCGAAATTAAAAAATTCTTATTAGAATTCCTATACTCAAACCATTGACAACTCGATCGATCGAATGAAATTTCGATTCGAATCGAATGCGACGATTTGGCCCCTGTACTTTTCACAATTGAAAAAACCCTAACACTTACTAGATAAAGATAAAGATATAAATGTGATGCCTCTGCAAAACTAGTAAGAGTGCAATATGATAAAACCTCTTATCATACACATCGATTTTAAACCAGCAATAACTGGACCAATAGGCTGACATATTTACTAAATTTTCTTCTTAGGAACCAGCTTCCCTTTTTTATAAAAAAATTTTCCTAAAAGGCTTGTAAGGCTGCTAAAACAAACCTCACCTTACTTTTATGCTAGTTCTAATTCTCTTCTTACGAATATCTTTTTGTCCATTAAAAGCTTTCCCAGCTGGCCAAACTACCTGTTCACAAAATTATCTTTAACAATGTTGCAAAGACTTATGGAAACTGAAATATACGTCACTTTAATTGTATTTAAATATCAGATTTTTTTGTAAACGACATTATCATGTCAGATTAAAGATGCTGTCCTCCTTTTTGCCTTCATAACTTTCCGGCATTTTTATATACCCTTCACTATTGTAAAGTTATGTAACCGATATGAAAGACGTCTTGAACACCTGGGCAACTGGGTTATCTTTGACAAACATCAAAAAAAATTAATGTTTTTCCTTCACTCTTTTTACGAAGTGTTCAACCAAGCATAAATCTAAAGAAGTGTGTTCTTTGTCTGTCTGTATGTGTGTGCGTGATAAAAGATCAATTTAGCTTGAAGTGCGTCACTGATTTAAATCCGATATTGTAAAATTGAACAAGTTGATCCGTGGTAAGATATGAACATGCTATTTGCAATTATTGAACCTTAAGAGGTAGGAACGAAAGCAAAAAGCAAAAGTATTAAATGACAGCAAATAAAGAAGCCAAACTGGCAGCAAAAAAGGAAATAAGGGACAATGTGAAACAAACAAAAAAAAAAACAATAAAAAGGAAGTTGAACAGGCGTAGTAAAAGGAATTATTCCACATGAACTAGGCATGTGAAGAAATAATCAAAAGATTTTAAAACGTAAAAGTTGTATTCAATCAACATACGCCACTCTATAGGAATTATGAGAAGCTAATAGAAGGGAAGGCTACACATTTGTAAAATTATGGAAATTATTACAAGATACTTAGTTGTTGTTTAAGTAAAAAAATTACTTAATATTAGGGGTTGTATTCAAAAAAATTTTTATATTTAAATTAGTTATGGATACGACCTGAGTTAAGTTTGTCAGTTGTAAGAAGTATAGACTATGGGTCAAAGAATTGGTGGGTGGCGTTGCCAAATTTTCTTTAGCAACTTCTTCTTTATAAAACCAACGCGATCTGCAAAGAGGTTTGTTCTTTAATTAATCACAAGAGCATAACAACTAACACCATTAAGAAAAATATTCTTTTCTCGGCTATGAATACCCCTATTATTAATTTGTAATATTTTCATTTGGCAGTTCCTTTATTGACAATTTCTTGTGCTTTGCCAGCTATACTCCTTTGTATCTCTTAGCCATGGCCAAATGATCAGTTGTAAAGAAAATTTATTAAATTGTAATCAACATATTAGTCTGTATGTTCGCATGTATGTGTGTATGGTGTTAATATTGTAAGCCATATAACACAACTCTTAGCCAGAAAAAGCCGCCAAAACGTACATGAGTTCGTTAAATGATTTTAAATCAAATGACTGCTGGACAACAGTAGTCAGTGAAAACTAAATCGATTTTAATCAAAATTTATGATAATTTTAAATGAAATCAGAAATAAAGTTCTCTCTTTTTCAAAGCGAAAAGGTAGAAATAAACGAACGAACTAACATCTAATTGGCATGCAATAACGTGTTTATGGTTTGACATGACGAGACATTATGTGCGATTATGTTAAGGCATTTATTTCTTTTATTCTTTTTGATTTCTATGAATGCACTTTTAATGAATAGAACAAAATAATTGTAAAGTTAATTTAAGAGTGGATTAAAAATCAAACATGCAATAAAATAACAGATAAATTTTTAATTTTTTAGTAGTTAAAATAATTTCATTAGAAAAAAATTAAATGAAAGATCAGGAAGAATATACTTGTGGGGTCATTGGACGAAGTAAGAACGGGTTTCCAGGACTTTGGATTTTCTGGACTTCTTCTCTAGCTTTTAACATTTATTTTGGAAATGTTTTCCTGGAGTTGGTCTTTCAAAAGGAATTTGGTCGTCCCCTTTTACATATACCTTCGGAATTATATTCAAACACTTTTCTTGCTGGAGGATATTTATTCATTCGCACAACATGTCAAAGTCAGCGCAATATACCTTTACTGCATTGGCAGTTGGTTAGTCTAGTTCCAAAGTGTTTTTCTCTTAAGCACTCCAGGAACATCTTCATTTGTTTAAGAAAATAAACACGCCTCTGCACGTCTTTTTTGATCCCGTGAGCTTTTCAGAGATTTAAAACCGGCAAATTGCGTAACAGGCATCGAGTTTTTATAGAAAAGGGGATCTTCGTCATTTTTTTTCATTACAAAATCTTTTATTTATGCCAGCATTAGTTTACTTAATTAATGCAGCAAACATTCCTTAATGTAATCCCTAGACAGTCGTTAAGGGTCTTACGTGACACCTGCCATGCTGGAAATAATTTACGGGGCTCTCAACACTTGATAGAAACAATGCGTCCACCAGCGCCCCAGAATGGGTCACCCAGTTACCAATTCTCTTACATGACTCTGTGTAGCCATAACAGATCCCTCGGTGAGGAGTTGTGCTGTCTAAGCCCGAATTGCGTCTCTTATTTTGATCTCGCTTCTTCATAATCAAAACAGATCCGCGCTGACAAGACACATCTCTACACGCTTGTGAAATAGCACCCAACCTTAAGCAAGAAAGATTATCATGTCGCACCCAACAAGTGCGACACTCGGCTCTGTTTGAAGGATCTCTTTTCATTAAGACAAATCAATTACTTCACCATCATCAACGCCTCATAATCTTCTCACCGCCAGTTAGGACCGAGTCACGCACATGCTTCAGCATGCCAATGCCGGCCTTTTTACCATTTGCTACTACTCTGACGAAGCCTTATTTTAGAACCTAGGGTCCCCCGCCGTAGCCAGTTTCCCTATTCACCTACTTCCAAACACACTTACACCTTTTCAGCTATTAGCTTACTTTAACAGTTGCTCATGTGCCTGGGTAGACCCGCCAACACTAGAGACTCTATCTTGAGAGCCTAAGGTTCATATAAGACCGCTTACGCGATGACTCTGGGGCCCGTACAGGACGGACCCCAGTATATCAACTTTCGATCTCAGTAGCCCCGCTTGGGAATAACTAAAGCCACCACGTGAACTTCCGAAAGAGACCTCACCATTATTCAATTCATGCACTGGTAAGCATATGGGGTCAACTAATTCTCGTGGTACCAGATAGGGCTCTGGTCAGCCTTGGAAATTTACTTTTATAAAATTCCTGCCAATTTCTATTTTACACAGATAAGGTATTGGTACCCTTAGAAACTTGTATTGCTGTGCCACTTATTGGTGGTGTACATGCCACAGCGACAACATGCCTTAAGCCAAACTAGTAAATTACTGATCACATTTAGCCCAAGACAGATTGTTTTCGTTTAAGCCATGTCTGTTAGCCTTCCAATAACTGGAAGTTACCCAGTTGATACCACGAGGAGGTAGACTTAGGCTCTTGTGCTGAAGGAAGGTTGTCCGAGGGCCCTCCTTTTCCATCACATAACTTATCAGCCCGTAATCCCTAGACAATTTCAAACATAATGCATATTTAAAGCAACCTCTATAAATATCCTCCTCCCTGACTACCTCAAGCTGGTTTCTTCAGTGGATGTTCTCAGTCACCAACCAAGTTATCTAGCTGAGGCTTCTCCAGTCGTATCCAGACACCTTTGCGAAACCCTGATTTATAAAGCTCATTCTCTGATGGACCTTTGCGTGTATAAATAATAACTCTTTTTACTTTCTGCCTTATCTCAGCAACACCACTGTCCTTTTTTACCTTTCAAACTTTTGTATATATTTAGGGACTAATCTGGAGTCCTCATTTGTTTGCCGTATGCATTGTATAACTCAATAATTGTCCAGGAGAGTGCATTGAATTTTTATCCTTCCTTCTTTCTCGTGATCTTTTGAAGATCGGTCAATTAACTGCAGCAGCTTAAACATCTCTGATTTATAAATACATCAAAGAGCATTTTGTCACCCACTTTCGTTTCTGTTGGTATCTGAGTCCTTCTAGCCTTGTTTTTTGTCTGGTCAAGTATATTTCTATGTCCTTTAGTAATTTACGAGTAAAATATATATCTATTTCTGTTACAAAATATTTATTAAAATTATGTTCTATTAATCTAGTATCTTTTATCTTTAACATCTTCTTCTTTAATTTATTAAAGGAAACCCACTTATTTATTACCACTAAAACCAATATGATTTTATTACATTTTTATCCTCATTATTCGGCTGAAGGGCATTAACAGTCTCACTAGAGTATCATTATTATTAAGTGCATATTGAAATGTTCTATACATTCAATATTTAATAGAGATAATACAATTTGATATAAAAGCAAACAATGTGTGTGTGTGTGTGTGTGTGTGTGTGTGTGTGCTTAGTTTAGTTGGTGTTTTTTTTTTTCTCAGCATTAAAGTAAGCTTTTCATTTATTTATGTTGTTATCCTTATTAAATCATTATTTCAAGAAGTCCATATATTAAGACCTCTAACTGTCAGTGTATTTATAGATGTTTCTTGACAAGGCAAATACATCAAAGTGAAAAATACTTTTGGCTGCAAATTATTAGATTTCCACCATTTCGCTTCTTCTCTTACTTTCCTTAAGATACAATACAAATATGTATTAACAATTGTCTCAAAATAAAACTAACAATTTATCTTAAGGCACCTTTAGAGGATATTCCATTAAAGAGACTCATATGTTTGTTGGTTTAAGTAAAAAGTTCATACGACTGTCTATTGTCATTTGCGGTCTTAAGGTTGTATATGTATATGACCTTTGAAAAATCTCTTAGAATTTTATCATTAATAAAGATTTTCATGTGTAGCTGTCATTAGTATAAAAAAAAGAGACAAAAAAGGTGCCAACCAATACAAGGATGAGGTAATTTATAGAAATTATTTTTTTTTTAATTTTTTAAGAACTGAATTTTTTAAAGTTCCTAAAAGTATGCTTCTTTTTTGTATGTCTAATCATTTTACTTAATTGTATTGGTTTAAACCACCCTTAAGGTTTAAAGTGTGTTTTTTTTTTTGCTTATTCTAGCCCTGTTATACATCAATGGCATTTGTTCCTTCATAATCCCTTTTTATTTAATTTATTGCAGTGCTGCCTTGTATCGTTAAACTAGAAATGACCTAATGACCACAAAGGCGCCCTTTATGGTTAATTTTTTTTCTCTCTCTAATTTTTTGGTAATATATGTGACATGAATATTTAATTTATGATTCATTAATAATAAAATATATTTAAATTGAAAAAAATCTAAATGGGATCAGACAAAGTAAAACTAAATTATTGAAAAATTTGAAACTACAATGCTGCCATCTGAAAGCATGTGGCACTAAATAAGAAATTGATTTTTTCTACATTAAGGAGATATTTTTGGAAGATTTGAATTTTATAAACTTATGGAAGAAAACTGTTTTATTTTAGTTATAATTAAAGCTATTTTAGTTTATTTTTTTAATCTTTAAAAATATTAAAATTTTGCTCTTAACTTTTTTCGACAAAGATTTATTTGAAATTTTATTTTTTAATTAAATTTATTTTATTCGCCTTTTTTATTTATTCTTTTAAATAAATTGCAAATTTTGCTAACGAATCACATAAAAAACTGTTGGTCAATTACGTGTTTTTATCCTCCAAATAAACGAAAAAAAAAGTGCAAAACACGCATAATTTCCACATGTGACTTTTACATTTTTCCACTTGTGATGATAACGATTTTACCCAACTTCTGGGAAAAAATATTTTTTCTTAAAAAAAAATAAACAAAAAAACAAGAAGCATGAGAAAACAATAGAGGAGAATAAGCATTAGAAAAAATGGCAAAATACTGGGTAAGAACAAATGTATACATCTAGGCAAAAAAATATAGGGTATACTTTTAGGTGGCAGTGAAATTCTGAACAAGAATTGTGAAACATGGAAAAGATTATTCAATACATTGCATCAAATATTTCAATAAAATATTAAGTTATGTGCCTAGTGGCATCTCTGTAAAGCCCTTCTTTAAAATACTCTAAAAATAAAGGTATTAAGTCAGTTCTGCAAACAACTGGGCTGTAAATATTACAAGTTCCAAGTTCTAAGAACAATTTTTAGTAAAGATTTTTAAGCTGACTTTTAGGCACCCTTTGCACAACTAACTGGTACATGTTTTCCCATTTCATCTTAAAAGTCATTAATTTGTTAGTTAATAAAGCAAAATAAAAAAAGCAATTGCTTAATGTTTTATATATATCTAAAAGAAATTAAAAGGGAGGTATTTACATACAGCATATGATTTACATAATTTAAACAAAATACTTATTTTAACATTTAAAAAAATAAGCATTTTAAATAAATCAATAAAGAAATCAATAAAAGTATTTGTTTAGTTTCTCTAAGATTCCTTAAATAAGCACCACCCTAATAAATTTTCATACACATAGAATTTAGTTATGCAACTTTGCTTTTAACCTGCTAACTAAGCGTTTCCATTTTTTTTACAAAATGGAAAAAAATGCTCTAAAAATTTTGAAATCAACAAATAAAAATTCAGTGAAGACAAACAAAGAATTAGTAGAGATGTAGAAATACAAAAAATAAAACGTACTCGACTAACGTTAAAGAGAAGAAAAAAAAACACATTCCTAAAGCGACAGAAAAGGTGTTGTGCCTTATAGCAATTTATACCAAAAGTTGTACAGAAAAAAGGATAAGGTTTGGTAGGGGATGACTAGATGACAAGTTGAAAAAGAAATAGGGAGTAAAAAACAAAAATTCTCAACCATTTAATGCGCCTGCTCGATAAATGTTCAATAACCAATCATAGGGGCTATAAAATGTTGCCATTTAGGGTTTCTACCAGTTTATTTTCTTTGCCAAACCATTTTTTATACACCCCTATTACATCCCTGTTTAGAGTTACAATAATAATTTTTTTGCATTTCTTAAGCGAAACCACTTTATAAAATAATTTTTTTACGTTTTTAATTGAATCACAATATTTGTTTAAAATTATCAATTTTCATCAATAACAATACCACCCACCTTTTGTATATAAACAATTAATTAATTTGCTACCTGAGGCTGAAGAAACTAAGCTGCGCAGAAAAAAGATAGCAGCAGGCATATGCCAATATTCCCAATGAGTTTTGTATCACTGCAATATCATTAATATATCAGCAGCATTCAGCATATTTGTATACAAAAGCCTTGGGCGCCTTAGGGTATACAACAGCAAATGAGTGGCAACAATATATGTAATTACAATATGCGTCTTTAATAGAGTTAAATGCTTATGTGTGTGTGTTTTTTTTTGTGGTTAAAAATTTTGTTAAAATTAATTACATAAATATTTTTTGCAATAAGAAATGAGGGTAGAATTATTAAATTGAGCGCGCGCGTATGTTTCCCAGAGGCCTGTAGGTTTTACCGTTGATTTTTAATGTGAAAATCTTCCTGACTCTATTTACTGAATAAGTCAGGTTGTTGTTGCTCATATTAACTAAGATGATTATGGCTGTTATAATATTATTGATGCAAGGTATACACCTTCTCCAGCGGCCATTTGTTTAAAGTATTCTTAATTAGTTACAAAAAATGGACTGATTCTGGTCTTTGACTAACTAGCGATAATCAGATTAGCTTTTAAATGCAACTTTAAACGCCATAAGCTCTCGTTAAAAAAAGTTAGGTGAAATCAGATCATTTAATAATTTTTTTTTTCAAACTCTATCTAACGTCTCTCTTTCTCACTAAATATTTTCTCTTCCATTTTCTTGTTGCCCTGTGTAAACATCAGACACTATATATAAAAGGACTTTTGGTAGGTTGCTTTATACAACTTTAAAGTTTTATTAGAGGGGTTTTCCATAAATTATGTAATTTGCAAATTCGAAAATAATGTTTTTTATGCATGTAAATCGGTATTTCCTTAACAAAACATATCCCTAAAAGTAGGCCATAAATCTATTTTATTTCTTTTCAAATACATATACCAAAAGTAAGTTTTGAATTTGAAACCCTTTTTCCTTTTATGTTCTAAACTCATTTGATTATGTGTTTAGATGAATTTCTAAAACTATATGTTACAACAGGAGTTAGTTATGTGTGTTAATTCGATATCCTTTAAATATATAAATGCGTTAGATTTACAGCTTTTTTTCAAATAGGATTTCGTTACATACACACATTTAAAAACGTAACAGATATTAATACGCGTAACGCAATTAAACTTAAATAATGGCTGTAATAATTACAAAATTTTAAAACAAAAGTCAGGGAATTAAAACCATATGAGTGTTTTAAATGAAAAAATTCAGATAAAAAAATTTTTAAATGGCTTTTGATTTTTGAACTACATAAAAGGAAAAAGGGTTTAATTATTTTCAAAACATTAAAACTTAATGGGCAAAACTTTGGCAAGCATTTACACTTACACTTTTACACACGACAGCAAAAACAGGTTTGGAATTTAAAATAAAATTTATGGAAATTAAAGAAATCAATAAACATTTCCTTTGAAAACTAACTAAGGATTCCAATTTTTTTTTCTACATCAAACTTTAATAAATTAAGTCTAAAATTTTCAGGGGGTTGGTTTTTGTTATTACAAATAGTAAATCTTTTTGTTTTGTTGCCTCAAAACCCTTGGCCTTGTGTTGGGTATTAGTGGAAAAACGGTTTCTTTGTTTGTTTGTTTAAAGTCTTAAACTTTTTTATTTAAAAAAAAAATTTATCGGCAATTTTGCGGGTATTTATATATTTATTATACCTTTAAACACATGCTACCGTGACACATAAATTTTTTTCTTTGTAAATTTTCTAAAGAAATATTATGTGATTTTAAACATTTTTTTTCGGGGAGGTTGGTTCAATAAATATTTTAAATTTATGTTTGGATTTTTTAAAAGGAAAATTTAAGTATTAATGAGAGTTAAGGAAACATAAATTTTAAATATAAATACAGATTACAACTTTACAAAGAAAATATAAAATTTAAAATTTATTTATTATTTTTTTAAAATAAAGAAAAATTAAGTTTAAAGTCAGTTTTTATGTTTATATTGTTTTGTGATTTTCCTTTAAAAACCATAAATTCATTAATAATAAATTTTTTTATTGTCTATTCCAAACACGTCTAACAAGTTCATTTATAGATTTTACAAACATTTGTGCCATAGAAGTTGCTAACTGTAGATGACATGATGTCTTCTAATACAGACATAACTAATCTATCAAAGACATGCAAAAATCAACCACCTCCCTGACACCACTGCCAGGACCGAAAATATTGTCCTTAAAACAGATCTGAGACTCTCAGAATGACATCAATATCTAGAGCAAACAAACCAGAACTAACATAAATATACAAATGCATACAGATGTATGTAAGTATGTACATGTATAATAAACAGTTACTTCATACCCATTTGTACATTCATTCGCCTAATGTGTGAATATTTATATGTGTATGTGGAAGATTTTCATGTGATAAAAACCACTAATACTTTGTGAGTGATTTAAGCACCCATAACGAAGTAAAAGGAAATCCATAAGTTCATATGCACTCGCCCACCAACAGTTCTTCTAATAACTGGTTACATTTACCCACACACTCACACATATGAATGCTTAGAGTATCTAAAGTAAATGTATAATAATATGTATTGATCAACCGAAAAAAAAAAACACAACAAAAACATCATTACATTACAGAAACAATATACAAACTCCTTTCTCCTTCTAATCAAAAGAGCAAAATCATATAACATTTTCTTGGTTATAGATTTCCATTTTCAGAGTTAAGAATATTAAAATATCAGGGGTATAAAAAATTAATAAATATTAATGACCAAATGACAGTGACAAACAGCAAGCAGCGGTACAAGAGCAAAAGAAAACAACTAAAACAACAAATAAATGTTTGATTGAAACAAAGAGAGAAGAAAGAACCTTTCGAATGTTTTTGGCAGCTTCGACACATACAAATGACAAACGTATGTATGATGACATCTATAAATTCAAATAAATGTCATATTTTCAAACATATGTATGTATGTGTGTGTTTTAAATACACACAAATGGACAAACATGTATGCCTGTGTGTATAAATAACTTACATCATCATAAATACTGTTTTATTTAGGAAAATGTCTATTATAAAGGTGATTTTTATTTAAAACAAAGTAGCGAAAGAAAAGCCTGAATTTCGAATAAAAAATCTATTTAATGTTAGTTATTTGGTTGGGGAAAAAGTTTTTTACTCAGAAAGGATACAACCCTATTTCATAGGCAATGAGAGCTAAAATAATCGGGTTTCACCCTGAAAGAATTATTATTTGCTTCTTGCCAAATACATCTACATATACAACAGGAGTTACCCATATCCTTGCTTCGATATTGCTCAATATTTTTTTTTCTCTTCAGGTATTTTAGTCCAATGTCCGTAGCAAAGAATGCGAAAAGAACTTATATCACCTTCGCTCTGATACATTTTTTTTATTTTAAGATACGAAAGTCTGGCTACTTCTGAAGCTCTAAGCTATAATTGTAATCTTTGCCGCACTTTGTAAACCTAGAAAAGATTGAGTTAGTACCATTAACCCAGAGTCAAAAGATCGTGAACTTTGGTATACCAATCTTTAATGGCACAGAGGTAAGGCTCTCCTCGGAGTCAAAGTACCTCGATATTATTTTAGACCGAAGGTTTAACTGTCAAAAGAACATCAAGAAGAGAACGAAGAAGACGCAAAATGTTCTCTGCATAATTTCATTAGAAAAGAATTGGGGGTAAAGCTTAGTTTATCTGCCAGCATTAACCTAGCGCGATACGGTTTCAATAGGATGCCACCGTAGGATGTTTAAAAATGTTAAAAAAAGTTTTTAGGCTTGTGTTGCCAGAGCTGTAGAAAGCACTTCACAAGCTGTCTTATATACAATACTGATCTAAATAACAGTAGAATCTTTTTTGTCAGGAGCAATGCAACCAAAAGGGATTTAAGATGCAGCGGAACACGTACATTGCACGAAACGGGACAGGAGCATGTCAACATACTAACTGAGATTGGAAGGATCGCACAGTTGCGGAAAGTCTCAGTATTTTTTTTCGTATGTTGACTTCGCACAGGGTCTTAAGATGCTTATCCTGTAAAGATCGATGTGGAAAATTTGTCACTTGCCATTAAAAAATTTATCCATTCAGCTGGTGGGCCTTAGATCTATACTGGAGCTAGAGCAGCTATTTTTAGAGACTCTACTTAAATCTCTGAGTCATTCATACTGGACGATCACTGCAGTGTAATTCAAGTGCAAATAAAATTGCTATAATGCGATTCACGGAAATCTCTTGACTGGGCAACGGCGTGAGGGAAAAATATATGAATATCTTGTGAATCGATCTTAAGGCAGTAAGTTTCGACCTGGAGTATTCGAAAGTAATCAAAAACTATAAAAAAGCATCTCAGGGACTTAGGGGTGCTGCTTTCATCTCTGTGAAAATTTTGTAGAAGAATTGAGGGCCACTTAAGCAGGTAGTTTGGTTGCGGTTGCAGGCTATACAGTGCCAAAACTCCTATGGCAAGTAGCACCAGCAAACGAAAAAAACCCCCTTGTCCTTGAGTAAAAATTACTTGAAACTATTTATTGTTATTCTCATCATTCACTGCAATATAAGTTTATTTTATGGCGCAAAGGCGCATAAGATGTCAGGACAATCGAGCATCTGGGCCAGAGACAACTTGGTAGATGCTTTTTGGCGTTTACTTCATAGACCATTTTTTGACTTAATCCGTCTGTGTTGTTTTTAAAAAGCTGGGATATTCTAAGGACCTCTAATGGCCAACGGGTAGTACTAAGCACTTTTTAACATTGTTTTCGTTTATCTCCTTCTTTGCTTTTTACTTATTTCTCCCCTGGATAAAAATTTCTCTTGTTTTTAGTTTCTTTATATTTTCAGTTTATGAAATGAGCATAATATTGTTGTTGAATGAAATGATGAATCAGATTGGCTTTCATCACATGCCCTCAAACCAACCTACTTTTCCAAAAAAAAACTAGGCTGCCCCTTTTTGGGGATCTATGTTTGTAACACAGATCTTAAACACTTATTGGAGAAAGTAATCTTATATGGTTTTCGCTTTTTGATTTCGTAATGAATGACAAGATAAATTTCTAAGGACGATATTGGAGAAATAAGATTTAAATTTTTTATTTTTTATTTTTATTAAAATTTTTTGGCAGAGCTAAGCTTGTCTTATTAATGCAATCAAAAATTGCATTGTTTTGTTAAAACCATTAAGCTCTTGAAAATTTTTTGCTATTTTTTTGTTTTAATTTTTTCCATATGTAATTACATTTTTCCCTTACCCAATAATTTTCTAAAAACTGCTACTAACATTGGTATTTCCTGTCACCTTAGCAAATCATAAACATTATTTATCATTTGATAAAACCAACCTCCTTCTAAGCTTAGAAAAAAAATTATGGGGCCAAAAAAGAAGACATGTTTTGACATGTTTCGCAAAGTAACTCTAATAGTGTATTAAAATTTTCAAAAATGAAATCGTGCAGAACATATCAAAGGGTTTAAAAATGAAAAAAAAAATATATTTTAAAATATTTTTATGTTTATCACATACGCGCCAAATGACTTTACATGACTAATGTTGTACACAGAAAAACCCCCACCCCCTTTAAAGAAAAGAACATACATATGTGCAAACATAGATACATATGAACATATAACTGTAAATAAATAAGTTCAAGGTGTCTTTTGACCATTTATCTTTGTTTGTTTTTGTATATGTATATATAAGCTAATGTCCCTGTCATTATTTATGTGTCAATTTTACGAGTGACTTTCATTAGTTTCATCATTATTTCTTTTACATTTTTCTGTCAGACAAATGTTTATCTATTTTCGTTACTTCCAAAGTAAGAAGTATATATTTCTTTTGCATCATTTTTATTCTTATTTTTTGTTGGTTTGATTTATTATCAAACCTGTTATTAATGCGAGCCATCACATCACACATATGATGACAGTTGTTTGTCAATATTGACATATAAAATGTGGGCAATACCAATGGTAATTGTAAAAACCAATAGAGATTCTGTTAAGCTTGGCTAATGAATACCCAGAAGGCTAATAAATATTCCCAGAGAAAGTTTACGTGAGTGTAATAAATTAATTGAAAGCAATACTCCAATAAGACATAAATGTCAGGTTAAAGAAAAACGGAGCCTACTTTTAGGGGCCTAGTGGTCTCGGCTTATTTAAGACAAAAACCTTGGAGGTGCTTAAGGCAATACATGTAAAAATTGCAATTTCTAAAAATATCTAGGGATACTTCTTTAGTATATGGCATACTTAAGGAAAAGAGGAGAATAAAAATGATCTAAAATTACTTTTCTTAAGAAAATTTTTTTAAGAAACAAAATCTTTACTAATATATCCCAATCTATTGCATACCTTTAGGTTATATTCTTTACTTTTTTTACATTTTCTTTTGGGCTTTTTTTTCAGTTTGCTTTCCAGTTTTTAAATTCTTTTTTTTACACATTTAGTATCTTCTACTCAACATAAAAATGCACTAAAACTTGGGGGTTTTTGTAATATTCTGCGGCCGTAGGAAAAAGTTCTCCAAATTTTTTTCATTGTTTTTAAGAATTTTCTTAGCCATAAGTTATGCTAAAGTTTTGTTTAACAAATATTTATGCAGTTTTTTTTTACTTTTCTTAAAAACCAATAATTTTTGCAAAAGTTTTGCTTTAGTACAGAGGAAAAAACTTAACCTTTTTAAGGAATAAAAGAAGAAGAGCCAAGAGCATTGCTTTATAAATTTTGATTAAATTTTTTTTTAATTTTAATTTCTTTTTAAATAATTTTTTCCTTAAAAAAGAAAAGGATATTTTACACTAAGAAAATTTCTAAATGTTTCAGTTTCTTTCCCAAAACAAACAAATAAACTTTGCAATTAAAACAAAAGTCGCCAAAACATCTTTTATTGTTTAATGAGGTTTTTTGTAGTTTCACTTGTAATTTCAAACAGACTTTTCTTTTAATTTTCATTTGGTTTATTAAAAATTCCTTTTAATGTTCCAATCAAAATTAATGTGTTTTGCGAAATTGCAAATAAAACCAAATGATTTTGTTTGGCAATCAAAGGCTATGTGAATCTGCAAAAATCTCAACTTCATGGTGATTGGATTTTGAAAACAGTTTTCAGTCTGTGTGTTGCTGTATTGGCGAAATGTAAAATTATCAGGTATTTGTGTGAAAATCTATGAGTTTCTATTTGATGATATGAAAACATAACGCAATCAATTCAAACGTTAATTTTCAAAATAACCAAATCAAAACTTCTGCACCAGCTTAGTTTCAAATAAACAGTGAAGGGCAAAAGTTGTCCGAATTCTCCTCCCTCTTCAGGCATCTGTCATAATTCCAATGCAGTACATTTGCCTTTGATCTTTACTTTTATATAGTCACGTACTTTCGCTGTTTATATATAGACCCAAATGATATTTAATAACTAAAAACGAACAAAGCATAAATTTGAGTTAATTTTTAATTTGAATGATGTCAACTTATGTTTTAATTTATTAAAAAAATCTTTTATATTTAGAACGAATTATGTTAAGCCACTGTATGATTCCTTAATTTTCCATTTACAAGTAATAATATCAACAGCATCATCACCTTCCATGCCTAACCTGCTTGCTTCACCTAAATCATTTTTGCAGTTTCGTCCAAAGCTGTAACAACATTGACTCGATATAGGATGATTGTATTACCGCTTTCAAATTTTGGATGTGTGTATGTGTGTGCTTTTCAAAATTGCAACCAATAATAATGAATAATTGAAAATCCAATCAAACACCTTTAATATAAGGGACTGAAGGGGCATTGCATACATATCAATGACAAACATGAGCTTTAGGCCAAAATAGCAATAACAGTTTGGCTATAAGGATGATGCTTAGCTTCAGTTGATTATCATGATGGCAACTGATGTAAGCTGATGATGTTAGCCAAATCAAGAGTTGGGGTTAAGAGAGATTCGAAAAACATATAATATGGAATATTGTTGCAAGATACTCTTAACCATTGTGTAAGTGTCTGGTAGGAGTAAATGCAATCAAAACAATATGAAAACAGTAACGCGGCAAATGTTTAATACAGATGACACCCTGGGGACAAGGCCAACAAACAAACAAACAAACACAGAAACCAACAAACAAATTAAACTGAAACAGAAGCAATAGATTCTTGGTGTTACATGTCATCAATGGTTATGGAGCAAAAAATAAAAATATAAAATTTTAAATGATGTTTTCAAAGCTGTCAAGAATGATGTTGTTGTTGTTGTTTTAAAGCAATCTGCATTAATTGCCAGTTAAATTGACTTTGAAATTTTCAAACATTTTACTCAACCTTTTTGTTTTAACAGTTATTTAGCCTGGCCGTCTGTCTTCATATATTTTCTTATTTTGCCCTATACAAAGGTCAATGGGAAAAATCAAAGTTGAAATATGCAAAAAGCCAAAGTGTAAACATGCACAGACACTCTACCGCCCTTTTTAAAAAGAAGACCCAAAAATTTTTCTTTTGTTGACTCAACTATAAACTTGGCATATTTGGCAAGACAGCCAAACATCAATTCCTTAATTTGTTTAAATTTATCAGTAAGTTAAACAGAAAATATTTGCATGTTTAAAAAAAATGTTGGTTGTTTAACACAAAAATTAAACCCAAAACCAATTATTGAAACAATGTTGTTGTAACAAGCAAAAGCTTATTAAAGACAAACAATTGTCTGCTTTTAGGGGCAGGAAGTCAAAGTGGCCAGCAATTGTTTGATTTTCTATTACAATATTTTGTGGTTTTTTTTTTGTTTAATTTATTTGTTATTTATTTAACTTCGTTTCTAGTGTTTTTCCTAAACAAACTACAAGGTATTAAGTCAAGATTATGACATTATTAAAGTGATTTAACAAAAGGGCAAGAATGTGTAAACAATAAGGAAAAGGCAATTAAATGGCCAAAATCGTCAACTTTAAAAGTATAAGCAGCAATGGAAGGCCAAACATATTTTAAATTAAGTCCACGTAAGCCGTCTCAAAATTGGGAAAAATTGATTTCTTCCTTCAAAAAAATCGATAGATTTACGTTTAAAAGAGAATGGAAATAATCATAATATAGATAGATTGATTCATATTTTATTTTTATTTATTTCGCAAGAGTTTTAAAAGATAACATTTTGAAGCATCGGCTCTTCTTTTTTAAGTTTTGATGAAAATGTCACACCCGTCATATTTTCCAAAAAAGGTTCTGAAGCTAAACAAGTTTTTGTAAAAATTAAGTATAAAATACGTTTAAAAATATTTTAAACTTCCATGAAAAAATTAAATTATTTTAAAATATTTTACACGATCTTAAAGATAAAAAATTCTCTAAAATTTTAATTTGTAAGGTCACACCCGTCACAGCCTTTAAGTGATGACTGTGTGGAGAAATCATATTATTTCAGTTTCTGTCAACTATCAATCGCTTATAAACCCAACAACCTTCGAAGTCAATTCCTTTTACAAATCCAAACTTTGAATTGTTTGAGTTATAGGAAATATGGTCACACCGCACTATGGTCGAAAAATCACTTTTCCTGGCCAAAACTATTAAAACTTAAAATAACGGAATTTTTAACTGGAATTTGAATTTGCAGTATATTTTAAGTGTTTTTGTATAAAATAAATAATTTTTTTTTGTAAAAAATTAACAACATTAAAATTAAAATTTAAAAAAAAATTTTTACATACAATTTTTTTTCTTTTCTTTCTGAGTTTTTATTTTTTTTAGTTCTAAATGAGAAAATATACGGTACTTACGAGTAAATATGTTCTTTTTGGAAATTGAAAATATGATTTTCACACGTATTTGCGAAAATATTAAAATTTTATTAAACTCTTTAATTTAAATACGTTTCACTCGTGACAAAAGACATGAATCAGAATTTCGTGATGTACTTTAATCAAGTAAAGATTGCTTATATTGAGATTGACCGGAGCTGCTGTCAAAACCGTAGCTAAATATCATTTCTGTTGATACGAAGTTACCCGTAATTGTCGCAAATACTTCCTTTTATTAGTGCGTCCTTATTTTTTCCTTTCTTCTGCTGGGTCAACCAAATATCAAAAACTGCTGAATTCTGTAAACAAATTACGACTGAAAAAAAATTTACTCAAAAACCGCAAAAAACCGCAAATCGAGATAAACATTTTCAAAAACTAAACACTTCAAAGTAATTTTGGTTTTTAATCTTATGCTTAACACTCCTAAACAAAATGTGTTAAGCTTACTCAAACTTAAAAAATAAAATAAATTCCAAAAGGTTAAAGACTTTTGCAAAAAGTTATTTTATTTTTTTGAGTATTCAATTTCTGAGTATTATATTTTACAAAATTAATAAACTTACCATCACCTTCGCTCTCCATTTGAACTTTTATTTACCACGCGTTGTTTTCAGCTTTTACAAGCAAATGAAATAAGCTTTATAAAACACCGAACGCAATTCTGTTTACAAATGAAGCAAACAAATTCAACTTCGATGACTCACCGAATAATAGTAAATTGCATATTACAATAACAAAATTAATTTTTGGTTGTTTTAGAGTGTTGACTACTAGACTTCAAAAACAAAAACATATTTCGTGAGTGTAAGCATTTTGACTTTTGGCCAACGAAATGAAATTTCCGACCACAGTGCACCGGTCACAATGGAATTGCCTATTACATATAGGGCAAATGACTATAGTAAAGCAGAGATGCCAATAGATCGCTGACGAATAGATATGAGCAACGGATCCGTCGTCTTTCTGCTGGAAAGGAATGTCAGCTTGTCCTACAGGCTACCTGATGAGTGTAGTGTGCTCCAGGCGAAGATGCTGATTTTTTTTTAAAGACAACAACAGATTTTTAAGTGGATAATATTTCTCGAAGACGCGAATTCACTATGCCCCTCGGGCCCTAAAGGCGTAACGTATCAAGTCTAGGTTAGAATAGGATTGTAAGATGAATTCTTCAACGCTTGACTACTATGGATGCCAGCGCACTGTGACATTATTGGCAATGAAGCTGCAGACAAACTTTTTCGTGGTGGCTCCACCCTTGAATTGACATATAAAAACAGAACTGTGAAAGACTGCTATGACAAGATTAGAGCATGGGTGCTTAACATGTCGAATACATAGTAGAGTAACAGAAGTGATTGCAGGGTACTATACCCGGGCTGAGCTCAGCAGACACCTGGGGAGATAAGGAATAAAATATTATTATAGAATCAGCCCAGTTGGGGCTGAAAGGAGCGAATGGGATCGTGGTACTCTAGATTATTTTAGGATGCGTGGGGGCAAGGAGAAATTAGAAACCAAGAAGCATACTGTCTGTACTCCAAGAAATACACAGCTATAAACCAAGCCGGCGTGTAAAAAGTTTAACAAGGACTTAAGCAATGCTTCTAGCTTAAACTGAAATACATCTTTGGTTTGATCATGGTTATCATTTGGCTAAGGGGCAGGCAACGAAAGGAGGGTTTTAGCACGGAAACTTAACTTTTTCCTTCCTAATAATATTCAAACTTTGTCTCCTTTATTGAATATCTTGGGCTCCTTATTATTTTTTTTTTTTTTTTTTTGAAAGGAAGTTCAATGAGCGACGGCAGTCCCCAAGTGCAGATTTGTGAGAAGCTATGATGATTACCTTCATCACATAACCTTACATTTAGTGATCAAAATAGGAAAAGAAATTTCCGCACTTTTATTTAAAAAATCTATTTAATTAATAATTTTTATGTACATTTTTTTGGGGACACACCTACAGCTTAGAGACATCTTTTGAATACAAAGAGGGTGAACTATAGATTTTCCTCCAGAAGTTTCTAATGGGACCTCACCCAGATCTAGGCCAATTTTTTAATTTATTTTATACAATTTTAACTTCTGTCTGCGCCTCAATAAATTAAACAATAAGACTTTTTAAATCTTAAACAAAAACACCAAAATTATCCTGCTTTATAAATATGTAAAACCTATGACTTTTGCCCCCTGCCACCGAACAGAATGACATATTTATAGAAGCAAGTCAAGTGGAGGCTGTTGTCAAGCTTATCAATACGACAAAATCATGGCTGTTTCGCTTTTGACATTTGTATGGTTTTCTAATTCCCCAACCCCTAAGCAATGCAACCTCTACAAATTTAAATTGTATTTTTATATCTCATTATCTATGGCATCTAAGTATTTGTTGGTGTAGAATAAATATTGCCATTGTTTAAGGCCAATTTCTTTTCTATTCGCTTCTTATAGATTTAAGATCTTTTTTTTTTTGCATTTTTTCCCCCCCATTAAAAACACTGGGGGAAGTAGAGGTTTAAGATTTGTTTTTTTTTTATTATTATTTTGTTAAGAAACAAAATTTTTATGTTTAACTAATGATTTCAATTCATTGAATTGTAAAATTGTTTGTTTTCTAAAAGACATTATAACGCCAACTGAGTATTGTAATTGTGGTGGGACTAGAGATCAGGCAGAAAGTAAGAGGTCAATAAAATTTAAAGATTCTTAAATGAATTCAAAATAATTTAATTTCCTTGAATTTTTCTGTTTTTTCAATATTTTTTTAAGAACATTTAAATAGATTCTAAAAATTTTATCAACAACTACTGTTTGTGTGAAACAACACAAATATTAACAATTAAGATGGTGGACTTAAGATAAACCCTGCTGGTTATTTTAACCCTGAAATTCAAACTAAATAAAAAGCAAAAGTGTAAAATTAACGACTTTTAATTTTAGACTTCACAAAAAGCGCAAAACAAACCAAAAGAAAAAAAAACATATATTTGTGGTCAACTATTAATAATACGAAACAAAATTTCCATGTTTGTATTAACTAAAGTGAAGAAGAATGATTTTATTCCTAGAAAACACTTTGGTAAAGACCGCTTAAGATTAAAAAAATTTGCTTGAAATTCAAAATATTGTTGTAGAAATTAAATGAGATAGAACAGCCAGATAAGTGTTACAATATTGAGCATTAAATGACTTTTTATGATGCCAAAGAAATAAAAACTAATTTAAGGTGTTACACATAAGGCTACTGTAGAAACCTGTAAAGTTTTAAAGACAACAACTTTATTTAATGGCTAGAAAAATAAAAATAAAATTTAAAGCGAAATTTGATCTAAATAAAACATATAAAAAAACTAGTTTCTTTAGAAGATTTTAAATCCCTCCAACAAACTGGTATTTGTTCCTTCAAAATTTCTTAAGATTTAATTTTTCTCTAAAAAAAATACTTTTCTCCAATTACCATTATCTCTTAATTACCACTGCATTGTCGAAAACTAAAACAAGTACAACGGTTCATGTTATATTAACAAACTCACAATGTTTCTTTATTAATAAAGTAATTTCTTTTAATTACCTTCCCTCCCTATAAGTATGCTACACAAAATCATACAATTTAATTCAAATATTATTTATTGCATAATTACCAACAACAAAATAAAATATATTTTGTTGCATATATTATATACTTACATAGTTCTAGTGTTAGCTTTATATGGTTCCTAAACATGAAATCGAAATAACAAAAACAATAATTTTCCTTTAACTACCGGCATAAAAACTCATAAGAAAAACAAAATACTTTAAAGTAATTAAGAAAGTAAATAAAAACTCTAGAAGAAATTATTTGTTAAGGTAAATAATTTTTATAGAAAATCTAAAGAAATCTTAATGGAATTTCTTAGTACAATATTGGTTACACGCCTCATAAATTTGTTAACATACTAACACATACACACACAAGGCATATCACATGTGTTATAAAAACTTCATCAATAATCAAGGCAAAAACAACAGCATAAAAACACACATGTAAAGATGGTTGTGTTCTGCTTTTCGATTAATTCTTGGCGAGGACATTGAGGATTCATTAAAGTAATAAAATAATATTATCTATATAACGAATCCTGGTCAAATAGACAACGTAAAACAATAACAACAACAACACACAAAAAAAATCCTATAAATACAGCCTCCCTTAAAGCATACAATGGACATGTAATGAAATGTTTTCTTTACGCATTCACACACACACACACACAAATACTAATTATGACTTGTGTAAATCCTGTTACATTATTTTCCTTGTAACCCAACAAACAAAGAGCTTTGATATAAAATTGGGAAATATCGAAAATTAAAAATAAAAAATTTACGAGTGTTTTTTAATAACCGGCACACAGGGTGTAGCCCCTATAATTGCAGTGTATTGTGCTGGTATCAGGAAATCAGGTTAAAGCAAGAAAGAGGGGATCTTGTTTTTGGATATATATTAAGGAAGTTTGTTCCACATACTAACTGTGCGACTAAAAAACGAAATATTCCTGTAATGTGTGTGGTTTGACTCATTGTCCAGTCGACTTCAAATGGATGTGGTCTTTCTGAAAAACGCTAATTACGCGCGTATGTGTCAAAAGACAACATTGGGTCTGACGGGCCCCATTCTCACAGCCTTAATCGGAGACTAGCATCAGATCACGGCTAAGTGTGTCTTTCATACTCTGCCTTATAGCTCCAATCTCCAAAGAGCTAGGCCTGGCTATGAATGGCATATGCTGCTGTGGCCTTCAAATGAATACAAAGGATTCGAAATCTGACATAGAAGGTTAGTAAGTAAATTAAAAAAATTAAAGTAGAAGAAAGGACTTACCCCTGCGGAATCCCTGAACGGAGTTGCCATCTATAACAAAACAACTGGCGTGTTTTCTGATAAAAAAAAATGTTGAGGGACTTCAAAGGCAACAAGCTGAGAGAGATGATCACAATGCTAGAATTTGTAAAGTGCTGTAGAAACATCTAGAACCACCACTTTACTTTTACCGAATTTATAAGTTAGGGCTCCCCGTTTTTTAGGTAACAAAAACCAGTATATCTCCCGTGTAACGTCCACCACAGCCCCTATATTGGCGGCCACTCTAAAACCATTGGAATCTTTTTAGTTTACAACGCAGTAGGTAACTGTACTATCCATAACCCTGGAGAGTGTTCAACAAATAGCTATGGTTTGGTAGTGTTCAGGGTTGCCAGCTCTTCACTTTTGGTGTGATATTCCAGCATATGGAAAAGACTCCGGCACTTCAACATTTTTAAAAAGATAAGATAGATAGAAGAACAAGCGAAGTGTAGCATTGCTTAAGATCCATGTCTGGTGTATGATTCGTTCCAGAAGACACAAACCCCTTCCAATTGCACTAGCTCCAAATAATATGTCTGACATAGGCCAAGACTCTACTTTAAGTTCGAGCAGTGATTGGTTGCTTTCTGGCAAATGTGAATGGACTGCAAGTATTTCAGCTAAAAGCTTAGCTTTTTTAACAGAGTCAGTAAGTAATTTGCTATTCCTTGAGCGAAAACCACCAGTGGTAGTTTTTATCGTATGACTAAAACTTGTGATTGCAAAGGAGGAAGCAAGAACCTCGTACAAACTGAAATCTATTTTGATAAAATCATTTTAAATTTAAGGTTTGTTGGGAAAGTATTAAACAAATGTGACTGTATTTGTATATTTGAAAGTGTAAGTGAGTATGGGTTAAACATTACCGCTAAAATACTTTTACTTGAGTTTATTTCTCCTTGTTCTTTTTTTTTTTTGAAACTTAACGACTACAATGTGGTTCAATAACAGGCTGGGTTTGTATTAATTTATGTAAGTTTGGGTGAGTGTAATAATGGAATTCAAATTCATGTGATATAACAACTATTTACCCAGAAATCAGGGAGGGATTAACGTCAATTATGGAATCTGGACTGAGGCTAAAATACAGACTGTATTTGAAAACTATACTTTTTAGTGAGCTCAGGCGAATTTCAGCTGGTTCAGACTACTGAAGAAACTATTTATAAGATCAAGCTGCAAAGGTGCATTAAGGCCCTTCTTTTAAGGAAAACGCCTTATCGCAGCACCTGCCTGTTTTGAGACTTACCATTCTGGCTACCGTTTACTTTATTGTTTTTGTATAACATTAACATTTAGTGCCTGTGAGTTTATTATTATATTTGTGTTCAACAAATACATTTATGTGTCATATGTGTGTCCCTGTGTTTTGAATTTTTTTTCCTTTGCAAATACAACATGTTTATGAAGCGTCACAAAATGATACGAAAATGTTTCGTCATAAACTTCAATAATCGTAAATATAGATTTTGGAAGGTTTTAATACTTTGAACTAATAGTAACGGGGAAAAAAGTAAAAGAAATTAATATAAAACTGTGGCCAGTGGTTTCGGGGAGAGGGAGGTAGTTACTTGTGTTTCACAACTGATAGTATGTCCTTGGGTAATTTCAACATTTATTTAATGCCAATTTAATGGCCAAATAAGGCACTGGACAGTTTTTATTGTCAATATAAATTTTGATAAAAACAAGAAAATTGCGTTTAATACAAGACACGTAATAAACATCAACAATCATTAAATTGACAGAAGTTGGAATAGAAAAACTATCGCAAAAAAAACAAAATCAATATGTTTTTGGGGAAGAATGTTAGAAGAATCACAGCTTAAAAGCAAGTTCTTTCTTCTAGTTATCATTTTTAACATCTTTGTAGTTAAAACAAGTAATTAAATGTAAAATTGGTTTATAATTGATTTCTTTAACTAATAAATACTTTGGCTTCACAAAGTTAAAGCCCGGTAACTGACAAGCGGAAAATTTGTTAAGATAAAAATAAAATATATTTTTGTATTAGCCTTAAATATTTCAAGATTCCATTAAGATTAAATGACGTTTTCTTTTTAATTTATTTAAAAATATTTATTTAAAACCATAGAAATTTTTTTCCGCCTTATGGCATACTATACTTTTTTGATTATTTTAATAACCAATATTTAGTCTTCATAGGTGAGCAGGATGCTTTGTTAACCCTTTATTAACAGATGGGAAGTGGTTTTTGAATTATTTTTTTAATGGGAATTGTCAGATAGAAAACTGCTCCGTACGACAATTACCTGAGTTCTTGGAGTTGTCTGTGCTTTTGCTATAAAAAATTCCAGTTAGAATATTTTAATTTAAATTACTATCAAATCCCAACCGATTGCTAGACTTATCTAAAATCTAATTACAAAACTCCTATAAGATGAATTTAATCTAACAAGAAACTTTAAATTCCTTAACATTTACTCTTTTCACCAATAGAGGGCGCCTTTTTTATATCAAATTAAGTAGTAAACACAAATCCTTTAGTGTCCTTATAAGATTAATTTAGCTCTCCTTTATTAAAACCAAATGTAAAATAAAATTTTCTTTCTAATCTTATTTGAAAACTAAATAAAAAAATTTCCAAATATCTAATGTGCAGTTAAGGGCTAGTTCAAGCTAAGTTTTAATAAAAAAAAATTAAATTTTGGTTGAAAAATATTTATTATTAATAATCAAAAGCATAAATGATGAAATGTAAAAATAAGTAAACGAATGACTGCATAACTGAACAATGAATGATGAAATGAATTTTATAACAAAAATCACACTCTAGTACCATTTGGTTTTTGTTGAAAAATTGATATCAAGAGTGATGAAATGGGGAGAGCAGCCAGTTCTAACGACCAGTGCAGCAAGATTTAAGCAACAACCTGCCTTTACTGCATGTTGTTATGTATTTATTATTGGCAGTAGTTTTTTTCTTTTTTTATTAAAAAGAAAATTGTAAAATTGTAACTGCCAAGGATTCTTCTATATGGATGAATGTTGGTTGTATGTGTGCAGAAATAAGGTTTCGTGGTGTTATTAATCTTCGTGGGAGTAATATATTTTTTATTATTTAGATTTTATTATTTGCTTCTCATTTTTTTTTTTTTTTTTTTGTGATAGATTAATTTTGTTGTTGTTGCTGTCTTACTTTTTTAATAACTTAGATGCTCCATATAGAGTGTAAGTAAGAAAAGAAAATACAAAGTTGATTTGAATGCAAGAAGTAAACACGAACAGTGTTTCTCTATGCGTTTTACAACAGGTTGCCTTATACAGCTGAAAGGAGTTAAATCTTGCTAGCTGTGATCCAAGCGTAATACCAATTACCTCTGCCGTATTCTGAACATATAGCATCAGAAACGCGTAGCTTTGCGCAAGAGTCTGGCAAACTTCAGTTAAATACGAAATATGAAGACAAAAATGGCGATGAATATTGACTGCTTCACACAGAGAATGTCACTAGCGGTGCGTTAGGCTAGATCCAAAGAAAAGCTGGGTGTGAATGCAGCCAATCTAATACATTATAAAACAAACTTAGGTTAATTGCGTTAAATAAAGAGAATGAAACGAAATTGCCAAAGCCCTATGATTCGTAAGATACATTTATAATCTTGGAAGCCAGGGGCCAAATCGTCGCATTCGATTCGAATCGAAATTTAAAAATTCTTATTAGATTTCCTATACTCAAAGCATTGACAACTCGATCGATCGAATGAAATTTCGATTCGAATCGAATGCGACGATTTGGCCCCAGTTATAGCATTCGTTTCGAATCGCAATGAAAATCCCTTATTAGAACCCTTAAGTAAAATTTCGATTATTATCGCATTTGAACCTTGTTACACAGAAAAAAAAAAAGTTTTAATGCCAAAAATTTTATTCTTAAATGTTTACAAATTGTACTTGAAATTTTTAAGTACTAAGGTTTTCTTAAATCCTTTTATACTTACATTAATCATTTTAAGCTTAAATTAAATACTGTTTCAAACTTAAATTAATTCCTTTTTTGACTTTAATGTGGCTAAAAGTAAAAAATTCGTACTCGATAAATAAACTTGACATAAGGAAATCCGTACTTGGTTTAAGAAAATCTGAGTTTGCCGTACTTTTAACAAACCCTACGATTACTTCATATAATTTTTGTGTGTAAAAATATTCATATTCACAGGAAAAAAAATTTACTAAAAAGATTGGGAAATCCCATTATAGAATGATGGAATATTTTTTTTACATTTGACTTGAAATTATTTAAGTGTGAAATTAAAATCACACTCTAGAGAATTGAGGCCTATGCTAAGCAAAAACAAGGAAAAAATTAATAAAAAATAAATTTTTTACAAATATTTCTTAGTAAAAAATATCGAATAGTTGCGACTTGAGCAAAAATTATAGCTCAAGTCGCAACTTTAACATAAGTATTTCAGTTAAGTATTGTAAAACAATTTTGGACTTAATGGACGTTTATTCTTGAAGTCCCCGGCTTCAGAAGCTGGACTTTTAAATTTACAATTGGTTTGTTGTCTTGAGTAAAGTAAAACAATAATAACTCAAAATTAATAATTAAGGTAAGACCCCTTAAGCTGCTAGCTGCTATGGAAATTTTAAAAAAATAACTTCTAGCAATAAAATATGGGCATTTCCAGGATAAGGAACGTGATATTCGTACGTCTTTAAAATGAGAAAAAAAAAATATTTTCAGAAATTAAAAAATAATATTTTTTTGATAAAAAATATTTTAAAGCATTTTAGTTAAAATTAAAAAAAAAACGCAATACATATTTTGTAATTTTTTTTATTTATAATATACAGCTTATGCGAGGTTCCGCACGCGACAAAAAAGTAGAACTTACTTTCGACTGCATCTAGGAAAAGGCAATAATCTGCGAACTGGACAACAATTTTTCAAATTATTGGTTTTTAGTTTAAAAAAGACTAATTACGCTTTCTTAAAAGACATGTAAAGTTAAAAATTTTCAATTCGTTTTATTTTTAAAACTTTTTGTATGATTAGGTACGCGACATTTGCCTTTTAATTTTTTTTTTTAGCTGAAAAGTGCATTAAGTTCCCCGATGTTTATTATAGCAGAGATCATTTGTTATTTTTTTATGTTAAACATTTGATATCCCTTAAACTTTCTCGTATATCTCTTTTATTATATGGACAAAAATAAAAATTTGTAAGTTCCAGCTACTTACAACTGTACGCATTTGAGCAACCCAAAATTTTGTTTTAAAAACCCCCGTTTTTTATACATAAAATTATTCATTAAAAGCAACACCAATAAAATTAATAAAACTTTCGTTACGGCAACTTGCCGAAAAATTGTGTTAAAATGATTTTAATTCGATTGAGAAATTACATAAAAACTGCAATTAAATAAAGAACCGCGACACATTTTCTCAAGAAAAATATATTAATTTTAATCTAATCATTTTCCGAAACAATTTTAGTTTTAGCTAAAAACACAAAATTTTTTGCTTATATTGATATTTCCAGGCATCTAGTTTTAACGATTGTGGCAAAACAAAAAAAAACGGTATTTTATGAGAGAGAACGCGACACTAAAATATGTATACACAAAAATAAATTTAAAATATTTGTTTTTCTTAATTGAATTAACTTGTGCTTAAAAGAAGAACTTCATGGAATTAATTTATAAAATAAATATTTAAAAAAATAATTACAAAACATACCTTCATATGGAAATGCCCATATAAAATCAATTTGTTCTTGAAAATACCCACAAGGCCTTAAGTAAATCTTGGTCTTCCCTTTACTTAAAAAAACATTTAAACAAAAATTAACGGATTTTTTCTCTTGCTTAAGACAAAAAATTAAGCTGTTACCCCGAAAGAAAAAAGTTTTTTTTTGTCCTATTTAGCATACAATTGCTATAACATTATCTGTACTCCAAACGCGTATTACCATTAACAATTTTAGCTTAAGGTGAAGATAAATTGTCTTGAAATATTCGCGTACTAATTGTGGCCTACACAAAAATTTTCGAAACACCAAAAAAATAAAACGAAATTCTCTTAACAAATATCTTCATATAAAGTGTATTTCCAGCCTGAAGCTAGAAAACTATTTGTCTCAGTTTTTTTCCTCTTAAAAGCAAAAAAAAAAATATGCTTAAAAGAAGACTACATTTCTTTTTCCATATCTTTCCAGCAATAATTTCTTTTAACTGCATTTTCTTTAAGTCTTTTTTTTCTTTCTTTTTGGTGATTTTGTTGTATTTTCCTCTAAAGTGTGATGAAAGGGCGAAATGTGGTAATTTTTCTTAAGCTTGTTAACCACCACCTATGTATATATAACTGGCTGAGAAATAGAATGAAAAGTGTAAAGAAAAAATTAACGAAAAACAAATGATGGGGAAATCATCTAAAATATATTTAAGACTATAATATGGTTCTTTATGTTACTTTGCGCTGCAAAAGACACTAACAAAACTTAACACTTTATCATTCATATAAGTTCCCTACGAAAGTGGTAAAAAAACAAAAGCAAATGGCAACAACAAATTTTTTTCTGTTTTTCAACGTAACAAATGTTATTTAACGAATTTACAGCAAAGTGCTGTTAAACGCACTTTTACTAAGCAGGTACAGTAATGGAACCAAAATGAAGAAGAGTAAAGATTTTTATAAAGAAAATCTTTCAATTAGATCTTAAAGGAAAAGATCCTTAAAAACTGCTTGTCTGCTGATATCACGAACTAGATGCTACTTTGGGTTTAGTAAGCAACTTAGAAGTAAAGTCTTTTGTTGTCAAACGAAAAAAAAATATATTTTAAGAAACACTCATATTACCTGTGCAATTTAATGGTACCGAGGGATGAATACTTACGAGAACAGATGAAGCCGTACTTGGCGTATTTGAGCGAAAAATTCTTGTGAAAAATTTTGGGTCAATTACAGTTAACGGAGATTGCCGACATCGCATCGACGTAGTGAAACGCATAAAAATAGAAAAATGAAACCCCTCTTCAGCTAGAAAAATTTTTTAATTCAATCCCAAAGACATGCGAAAAATGAGACAACCAAAGCTCCGTTGTAAAGATCAGGTCCAACAACTGATCTAAATCTCTGGAATTGAAGAAAAAGGCACAGAAGGCTGAAGCGCTTGGAAATCAGTCTTATCTCGGTTAAAGACCTAACTAGGTTGTGGGAAGCAACTTAAGAAGAATAAGTATTCCCACTAAGGAAAAGGCGACAGTTCGATAATTCAAAAACTTTTAATTCGATGAAATGGACTGATGGGTGCTACACCCTCCAGGATTCTTGTGCTACAAATCACAGGGTCTTGAACACATATGTAAGGTTCTAGATAGTTTTCTCTGGAGCGCACAAGTGCTGGACAATAACACAGCATGTACTGAAAAGCTCCTTTATCTTCTGGGGCACCACAGAACCTGCAATCATTGCTGACCGGTCGTCTCGTTTTTTTAACGTGAAACGCTAGTGCAAGCCGTGAAAAAGTGGCCTGCTATCATCTCTACCAGAAGGATACAATCGCTTCTCTGCAAAAATGGTAAAAACCTCTGACTATCAGATCCCTACATAATCCTGCGATTCTATATAAAGTGGTATTTACCCATACTTCCGCGGAACTGACCCCCAAAGCTGTTATATGACTGAAGTGGAGCCCGAACATCCATTATCCTTTTTAAAGGCAAATTTTTATTTTGCTTTTCCGATTCGCCAACTTTGCCCCTTTTAGAAGGTTAAGTTCCTTGCATAGGGAAGTGAAGTAAAGTTAGTTTTTGAATATAGTCTTGATTGCCACGTGACTTTTAATAATTTATCTGAGAATCCTTAGCCTGGAGATCAACGGTCATCTTGCCATCAGGAAAACTGTAAAACTCATTGATGGCATTTTTTCGAAAGAAGACTGCAACTCCCACTTCTGCTTTTATCTTTCTATATCATTGGTATATAGTAAAAGTCTACGAACTCCATTTTGTTTCTTTCAAAGGTTTGGAACTAGAAGCAATTAAATACTGGGTTTTGAAAGGCTTCCCCCGAAGCAAGATAATCATAGGTCAAAGGGCGAGGGGAACGCTATTTTTACTGTAAAGTCACTGCCTTAAAGCATAATGAGAAGGCAACAACCAAAAACACTACTACCCACCGTATTGGCAGCAAGTTGATCGGGAGGGAGCCTTTAAAACTAATCAACTAGCCCTACGTTGTAGAACAGCTGAATCTGTCGAGATTTGATAATCAGTTAGGGATTTAGATCCAACCAGAATTTGTATTAGAAACGAAGGCGTTCTATTTTGGCACAGTTGGTCACGTTATTTCTGATTAAGTAATGCATTTGCTTTATTTTAAAACATTGCAAGTTTTGCACCTTTTCTATGGTTTTGCACTTACTCTTGCAGCAACTGTGTTTCTTTTATAATTTTTTTTTTCATTTTTAATGTAAAACGTTGAGGTGTTTGTTCACACCTCACAGTAGAAAACCATCTTAAATAATTTTTCATTTTTAAAAAACTTTCGTGTTGACTCCAGCATTTAAATCTTGTTCTTTTCTAATGTTGTTCCCTGTATTTTTTCATCTCAAACATGCAAATATTCTAAGCCAAGTTACTAATTTTAGAAGTGCAAGGCACATTATTTGAAGGAAGTCAAATTTGTCTTTTGTCCGCCACAGGTCTAACGAGACATTTAACCGCTGCTGAAAGTTGTTTTAACGAAACGTTTTCTAACATCTTTAAGTGCTACTTTTTTTTTAATTTTATTTTCTCATAAGAAGGTGTCTATTTGATGAATTGTTACTTACATTTTGTGGGTTTTTATTTTGTTGTTGTTGTTGATGCGGTTGCTTAAGTTGTTAAAAATACATTTTTTTTTGCTTCATAGAGTTCATTAATTAAACAATATTTAACATCAACACCTTATCATCATTAATATCTTGTAGTTTACGGGTTATAAATGCGGTCAAGTGGTTACATGACAAGATCGTCAACAATAGTCATGATCATATTTGCTGGAAATTAATTCAAAAGTTTTGACCATTTTAAACGACATTTAGTTGGAAAATTATTCGGACAGTTTAGGGACTTGATTATTTAAATTTTTTTTCCACACAAATATCCACCCGGAATTTATCATTACTGGAATTTTAGTGACCCCTGGCTCACAGAAAATTAATTAATTTGACTTCTGGACATAAAATGATTTTGGGGCGAAACTGCATGATCTCCGAAAGTTTCGTTTAGTTGGGTCTTCAGAATTGAAACCTTTGAGAGAGAAAGAAAAGTAGTAAAATTAAAATATACTGAAAAAAAAGAATATATAAAAATGGACCCGAACTTATACTTACATAGCGTTATGCGAAGTCTTTTTTATTTCCCTATAAGTTAAATTAAAATCTTTGAAATTCCATGTTTTGTTTATTTCAATTTTTAACTAAAACAACTTTTCTAATGTCACCTGTAAATTTTAAGACTCGTTAAATATTTATCAAGTCATATTTAAATTTACCTTCTGTCGGCCTTAAATGATTTGTCTTTATTTTAATCTTAAACAGAACGTTTACGTGCTTTCTTCCTTAAAGATTTTTTCAACTTACCTATGCAAGTTATAAAATCGGGTAGCTGGTTTACATGATCTAACTGTGATTTCGAAAATCTAATTAAACTCTGTATTTGTTTTTCTAAATCTATTTTTTTTTATCTTATTTTACGATTTTGTCAATCATTATTCCGTTTCTTTAAGAAAAATTAAAAAAATTAAAACTGAAGAAACAGACAGACGAATCGTTCTAGGCAGGCACCTTAACTAAACATGAAAATAAATGATTGACAAAAACCGTTTAACATGCAAAAAGTTATTTAATAAGTGACAACATTTAAAATGACAAAAAAAACTTGTGTAGTTGTTGATTTAACAGTTGACTGAAATACAACTTTATGTTTGAAGATTATAAAGATTTAGAGTTTGATCAATTTTGCATATAAAGTTTGTAGGAAATTAACCCATTAAGTGAAAATGAAAATAAGTAACCAATGTAAGGGGTCTTTTAAGTGCTTCTATTCTTTGGTTAAAGTGTTTTATTTTAATTAAAACTAATCGTATTCCAGTAAACAGAAGGATAATTTACAGAGTAAACGATTTTAGTTTTGAAGACAATTTTGTATATAGAATCCTAAAATTCTTTACCCCTTTTGTCAATGCACTTGACAGATGGAGGATTTGAGCCAAATGGTGTGGTTATACAGCTTTTCAGAAGGGCGAAAGAGGCCCTGAATATTGCACACTATTGTGCTCAGCCAAAGGGCTTGAGAGTGGACCCAGACAAGATTTAGGCTCAAATTTTTACATTTAACACTAAAAACTCTTTTAACGATAACCCATGTTTCTTGGGTGGAAAAACTGATCCATACGATATGGTTAAATGTGGAACGGAAATTTATTGAAAGCACCACTTAAAGGAAAGTGCAGTAGGAGCCAAAGGCTCCAACTAGACCCCAAAGACGATACACTGCCTACAACGAAGAATATTAAGACCGATACTTACCTACGATTCAGTGCTATAGCGGCCACCAGTGCCCGAGAATTAAACGTTTAAATCTCCAAAAAGGGTAAACATTCCTGTTGCCTCTTAAAAAGCGAAAAAGAGTCACTCCGGAGAGGATATTAAAAACGATTTTAAATATTCAGCACATTAAAACCCGTTTAAGCTACATTGCGACACCGCGAATTGCTTGGGGATATAAAATTAACTTTGTAGAGACTCAGGCCAGGTAAAGGGCAAGGCTTACTATCCCGGCTCTCAAAAATCTTTGAATCACCAAATCTATTACCATATTGCAGTGTAAGAGGATGATTAATGATTACTCAGGATATGGCCAAGTGCGTATTATATGGGTGCCTCGGCCCTACAGAGTAATTAAAAATAAACTGGCAAATAAGTTATCCCAAGCCTTTGTTTGCGGTACGGGTCGAGTTAAAGAAGAAGTGGACAGAAAAAGCCCGCTGTGAATTTTAATCCACCCCCCCTCTCTCTCTCCTCTTCATTCGCCTTATTCGACTTTTTTGCTTTTCCATTGCAAGGAGCGCACAACAATCCGATTGCTGGCTTAAGTATATGTTCTGGGGGCTTTTAAGCTCTTCTTTTAGTTCTCCTTCTTCGTCCTCCCACCTTTATGGGTTAATTATGCCTTAAAAAAATTCCTATAATACCAATACTTGTTTTCCTATACACCTCTATAAGAAACGCGTTTGTTTAATACAAATTTCTTTTAATGCATTAGGTTCAGTTTGCATTAAAAAAATATTATTTAATTTCTTGATATTTTCTCTTTGCCTCTATCTCCCTCTCTCACTCAATCCTTTTGTTCAACTTACTTAAAGAAAAAGAAGTTTATTTTGCAGTTAATGCAGTGGAAAAGCGCGTAAAACTTATGATTGACATCTTTTGATTATAACACCAAAGCAGAACAAAACATAAAATAAAACAAATTTCAAGATTCTTCAAAATACCTCTGTGGGTTACTAGCGATTTTAATTTGATTTTTGACTTTGATCCTTAAAGTATGTATGTTTTTCAGCTCTTCAACTCTTACTGTTTATCACGGCTCTTATTCTCATTGATTTCTTTGCAAATCATTTTTTTTTTCTTTCTCCTTCCTTCTATATTGGTTTACAAAGTGTGTGAAATTTTTCATTTTTCCTATTAAAAATTTTTAGCATTAATTATTGGTTTGTCCATAAAATTTGACAGTTTAACATAATGATTTTGACAGATTCGAATTAACAGAAGAACAACAACAAACAAATTTTAAATATATGAGAAAAGTTCTCAGGTGTTTTAGGAAAGTTATACCCCCCATATTCATAATGGATTTATAAAGGTCCCAAAAAATTTTTTTTAACAAATTTTGTTAGAGCTTTGTAAAATATTAAGCTTTAAAGCTTTATGCATATTCTTAGAAGCTTTTTTACTTCTTTTGGTATCCATTTATTGCTTTTACAATTTTCAAACGTTTTTATTAAACAACCTTTGCTCTTTTAAGAAGCCGCGCTTATGTCTTGTTCTTCGGTGTGACATATCGATGTCGGCAAGATCAAATCAAAAATTTCAAGCCTAAAATTTTATGAGTTTTCTTATATTTAAGGAAATTTTATGCTTTCAACAAAACAATTTCAAATAAACGAGCGTATCCTGATATCTCATTAAATGTTTGTAAAAAAAAACAAAAGTCAAAAACCTAAAAAAAACCAGCAAACATCCTCTAAATATTCCAAATAACCATGTTCAACTAAAAACAAATCTGATAAACTTTTATGACCCTCCCGTCTTAAATGAAAAACTCATAAACTAAGCAAATAGTCAACACGCGCTTATTTGAAAAAACGAAATTACCAAAAATTTCTTTTATTCGATATTTGCTTTGATATTGTTTTTCAAATATGTTTTGTGCTTAAGTAAACAATTCAGCAGGTTGTAGAGTACATAAAAGGTATATCATTGAGCAAACAATGTAAACAATTAAAATTAAAATCAGAACATTGATGTTTGGTTACCGCAACAAATAAAAACTCACAAAAAAAAATTTTTGTTTTTATTATAAGAAGGTAAATCATTTAAAAATAAAGAAAAATTTTTGTATGTAGATCAGTAAGTCATAAAATATTTTTTTTTTGTATTAAGAAAACATTTTTAAAAAGCCCTATAACCAGCGCTTATATAAAAGTAGTTTTAGTTGTCAAAAAAGTCAGGCAGAATGACGAGAGTCTTCTAGGGTGACTGAAATGAGATTAAGGGAATTGTAAAATTAGGGCAAACTATACTGAGATTGTGCTGGAGGATCACTTATGTCACAGGCACACCTCAACGGATGAGGGTTGCGTAGAACAGCGCTTATAGGGCAAGCAGACAGGGTGTCGAATCGATGAGGCATTTCGGTTCTACTGCATAGTTGAACCCAATGAGAGATTTTAAACTATATACGACTTCTTCATGTAACGAATTACCTTATCTCATTCTCGGTCTTATCTAAATTTCTTCTTTCCTTTTATCTCCACCCTTTCTATCTGCCTTTCCAGGTAACACAAAGGGACCGAATTAAGAGGATTCCAGTAAACTGCATCCTTAGCTTTAATGGCTGCCTGTCTTTCAAAAACTTACATACTCTAGAAACAAGTAAGAGCGCTATATTCGACTGTGCCGAATCTTTTACTTCCTTGTAGGGGTTTCCCTCTATTTTTCAAATTTTTTATGGCAACCCCGTAATTGGGAGGGGATAGGAGGAATGTCTGTTCTAGGAAAACGTTTGCAAGAAAGAATAAGTTGGGGTCAGTCCTACATTTGACCTAACCACCGGTATCCTGGAAGCTGTATGGGGGGCTTATTACAATTTTCTAAGCTTTGCTAGGAAGCACCCTTAGGCGTTGAAGATAGGGGTTAAGTATGTTCTAGGAATATGTTTAATAGGAGAAACATATGTGGGTCTGTCGTACACCTTATTTCTCCAAGGTCGACACTGGAGAAGTTATTGGCGTTTTTACGTCATTTTATATTGCAACCTCCTTGAGTAATGCAGATGTTCTAGTAATATGGTTGGAAAGAAAAACTAATGGGGTCTGTAATACAATTTATTCCTCTAAGTGCGACTTCGGGGAAATCCCAGGGGTTTTACTTTAATTTGTTCAAGTTTTGCATAGCAACCCTGTTAGGGGGCGAAGATAGAGTGTAAGTATGTTTCACTAAAATGTTTGCGAGGAAAATTAATGGGAGTCGGTTTTACATTGCACCTATGTATGTAGGGGTAGCTCCGGGGAAGCTGTTAAGGTTTTATGTACAAATTTATAGAAATAAACAGAGGTAGTCTTAGTTTTTGGCATATATCTTAGTGAGTTATAAGGCGATTTTTCCAAATTTTAATTTCAGTTGTTTCGAAAATATTTTTGATAGTTTGATACCACTAACGGGTCTATGCGACATCGGGGGTCTTTAAAAAGTTTATTTCAACCAGAACACGGACAGGCGGACATAGCTAAATTGACTTCCCAGTTTATAATATCCTTTTGCGGCTGCAGATGGATATTAAAGAAATTACAAACGGAATGACAAACTTATATATATTATTATCACTAATGTGAAGGGTATAAAAATATGTTTTTAAATATTTCACGAAGTTGCCATAAGTTTTACATACTTCATGAGGACGCAACTCAATATTGAAGAAATAAAAAACGGAACTTCAAACTGGTTCTTCCCTTATCACTTTTAAAAATTTATGAATTGAAAAATGTTTTATATTATCTAAAAATATTTTTAAGACAATGTTGATTATTTCAAATATTTAAGGTCTTTAGCTTATCCAACCTTATAATTAAGTGATATTTTATAGTGCGCACTGCCGATTCCCCTCTGATAATTTATTTTGAATTTATTAAAGACTTTATTATCTTTCCATTGTGTAAGTATGTGTGCATGTGTGTTGCGGGGGATTTTTGTAGCACAATTATCAATTTGTAAACAAGTGCTTAAACAAATAAAGATGTTTGCTGGGTTATGCTTTAATAATATACAAACAGATACAAATATAATACAATCTATAAAAAAAACACACACAAACTCTTCAAATACGTAGTGCAACTTGCAACAGCCTTTGTCAAGTCATTCCATTCATCTGCTAGTTTGGGTTCATTTTCCTTAACAACAACAAGATTTTCTGTTTGACTTTACCCAGCAAAAAATTCGACATTACAATAAGAATAAATTGCCACATAGCACAATATATTTCAGGCTGCTAATTATCATTTTTGCATTGCCAATTGCATTTCAATTAATAATATGTAATATAAATAACTAGTTTCATAATAGTTTTAAAACTAAAAAAAACAAAGTTTTCGGTTACTTTAATCTCATGTCTTGTAAAAAGAATTGATTCAGTAATGCAGTTGGCACAACTGCTTCTTTGGAAATGCTTAATTCTTCTTTACTCAATTAGATTTTGGAAATTTTTTGCTGGGTTGTTTTTTATTATTGTATGACATACGTCCATCATTTTTATTTGATTATTTAATTTCTGTATGTTCAACATGTTGTTTCATTGTATTTTTTTATTACTGTTTAGTATTTTGTTTACTTTTCATTTCCAAAATTATTATATTTGTTGCTGTTGTAGTTATGCTGGCCAAAAACAAAATTTCAAGATTCTCTTGTGGGTTCTTATTTTTCCTTTTTTGGTGTGTTAATTGTAGGCGTAGGGTGTTTATTTAATAATAAAGATTAAGAAATTTTGTTGTTTTCGAAAAGAAATTATAACTACATACAGATAAGCCTTAATCGAATGTGATATTGTATGGTAATGATAAAGAAATTTTAATATTTATTTTTCTTTTACAACGATATGATAAGGAGTTTAAGTATTATTTGTGTTTTAAGCTGAAAATCGGTTCTGTAAACTGGGAACAAATTAGGTTTAAAGGTTTAAACCTATAATTTTAAGAAAGAAATCTTTAAGAGATTCTGTTAAGCATTTTGTTTATTAAAAAAAAATTTGTGTCTTTTTATTTCCCCTGAGACCGAGCATTAGCGTATGGTGGTGACCAAGGCTACGTCTGCAAACCTCAAATATTCCTCAGTTGACCAAGCGTGCAAAGGTTATTTCGTAAACATTCCGACGTTTGACAAGTTAACAATTACCATTACAAAAGACTACTATGTACTTTGAGTAGAGTTTCCAGAGTAAAATCATGGGTCGCGAGCAATGAGATTTATTCTACCTTTGGGTAGAAATGTTATCAGGGGGCAAATTACGGCATTCGATTCGAATCGAAATTTAAAAACTCTTATTAGAATTCCTATATTAAAAGCATTAACAACTCGATCGATCGAGTAGAATTTCGATTCGAATCGAATGCCGTAATTTGCCGCCAGGTCATAGTTTAACAAAAATTCACACCAAGCGAGCGAAATAGCTGGGTAGCGATTGCAGGTTATGTGAGTACAGATAAGAAAGATTGTTGAGTACATCCTGTTTTACTGTCACACGCTCCAGGGCAACCTTCTAGTGTTTGAAAGCTTGTACTATTTGTCCAGGCTAAGTATGAGGAGACTGCTAGAAATCCCCAGAAGAGTGTGGAGCACCGTTAAGTACTTATTTACTAACTTACTTAGGGGGCTATTGGAGAACGTTTGTTCCATAAGCCGAACGTGGAATCAATTTCCAGGTGCTTCGATCTTCTGGGCTTCTTGACCAATTTCTAAAACCAAGTTACGAGATGTCTTCCTTTACTTGATCCTTCAATCGGAGTTTCAGTCTTTCCCTTGTGGGTTATCTGTCACCAGGTTTGCGTTCAATACACACATGGAGCCTCTTGATTCATTATCACAACATGACCTTGCCTACGTAAACCTAGAACTTTAATATGCGTTACTATGACAATGTCGGCAAACAGCTCATAGAGCTCACGGTTCATACGACACCGGTATGCTCCGTCAACGCAAATTGGTCTAAAAAATTTTAAAAAGATTTTCTTTTTCGAACACTCCAAGCACTGTCCATCTGCTTTACTTCAGATTCATATACAAGCACGGGCAGCATCAGTGTCTGGTATCGAGTGATTTGTCGGGAGGTGGCTTTGCTTTTAAACTGCCTTTTTAGTGCAAAGTAGAATCTATTGGCAGATATAGTTCTTCTTTTTATCTCAAAACCATAAAGTACCATTACATCAAATTTGTCTGAAAAAGAATAACCGATTTGACGTTTCTTCATGTCTGGCAACACTGGGGACTCTAACGGTCTATGTAAGCAATTCTAGGCTTGCCAGTTTAACTTTACTAAAACCTAGGGTAAGTCTAATACAATAAATTTAATAAATAATACTTTAAGAGACTTTGTTGGAAGCCCAAAAATCAAGATAAACTTTCGCCTTCCAAACCACAAGCAGAGATTCGACTAATCACGGAAGGTTTCTCTACGTTCAGGACGCATGAAACAAACTAAACATCACTACAGATATTCAGACGTCTTTAAGAGAAACAATGCCTTAAGAGGCTAAGTCTGGGACAGTGAAATGTAAGAGGATGATAAATGATTATTTAGAACATGGCCAAGAACAGGGCAGAGAACACTGTAAAATAATGAAAGAGCTGGTAATATGGCAACTACCCCTGTATGTCCCGTCTGTCTGGAGGTCGCAAGTTTGATTCCCGCCAGGCACTAGTCTACTTCAACATTTTTCTTTTCTTTCTTTTAATGCTTCTTTATACTTCAGCTTTCCTTCCATTTCCAATCTCTCTATCTTTCTCTGCAGGAAACACAAAGAGATCAAATTAGCGAACGAAAGTAATCTGTTCTCTTTTTCTTAATGGCTGCCTGTTCTACCTAACCTTAACAGATTTTTTAGCCATCAAGTACTTCAAGCGAAAAGTTTAATAAAAATTCAAAGCTTTATTTCTCTCAGTGTCTCCTGGCGCATTAATCATACATTTCCTTTAATATCAATTTGTTTGTGTCTGGTAAACAAAATTTATTTTTCGTTAATGAAATTCAATATCTTCTTATATTTTTTATGATTTTTGCATAAATTGCATTGTTTTTAAAATAAATCAATAACTTTTTTTTCATTCTTAAACAACAATATTCATTCAAAAGCATTTTGAGCCGTTTTACAATTTTTAATCGTATGTACGCCTGCGCTTTCAAGGATTGGCGTAGATGAGTTTTTGTCAATAAATCTTGTACAAAAATATTTATGCATAAATAAAACAGATTGCCAGAGATAAAAAAGGTGTATAAAATACATTTAACGACTTTATTGTTTAAGAGAACCGATCAGACAATAAACGCAGTCGTTTAAATTTGCCAGCGTTTCTGTCACACATATTGACATGTTAGTCATTGTTATGTTAATATTAAATGTCTCATGTTTATATTAAGAATAAAGAAGATTAAAACAAAAAAATAAATGACAAAATATTGACATAAAACATGGGACAATTTGTCAAAAACAAATTTGCTTAATTTTAAAGAATTTATTTTGTATAAAAAAATCTAAATATTCGACTCTTAAAGGGGGGAACTTGAGGTTGTTTTAAGTTTGTCTTTTTTAAGACCTCGCTTTCAACTTGTTTAGTTTTTTTTTATAAAATTTTTTTTATTTATGATTTTCGTTGAAAACCTTTAATTAAAACTTTCTTACAATTAAGAAATATGTTTTAGGAAATCATTAAACTATATTTTAAGATTTATAAATACAATTTTTATTATCTCTACTTCTTTGTTAGTAATTAAAGCCTTTGAAAATTCAAGCGCAATCATCATATTTTATCAAAACTATATAAATTTTTTTCTTTTGTCAAAATGTGTTTTAACTAAAAATTAAACCAAGTTTATACATTATTTCAAAAAGATAGTAAAAGATAAACAAAAAAATATTAAACCATTTTGGCTATAATTATTTTTTTGTTAACGATTTTATAAACTACACGCTCTGTCGCCTAATAAAATCCCCTCCACAAACAAGAGGAAAAACATTTGGAAAAATAAAATTAAATAGATTTTAATAAAAATCATATTCCCACCATAAATTAAAAAAAAGTTTCTACGAAAGTAATAATTTTTTTCCTGTACAACTACATGACGGCAGTTTATGAAAAATCAAAAACAAACTCATCATTAACAAGTGAAATATTTTTTTTTTTTTTGAATACAAAACCATGTCAATGACTTGAAACAAATAAATAAAAAATAATTTTTTGTAAAATACAAAAACTACCAGCTTCTGGTAGCACTGGTAAGTACGGCCTATATTTTAGTTTTTAACTTTATTATCATTTATTTACCAACACTAATACAACTAAACTATTACTACTCAAACTGGTACATGGTAGCACTTCTTTACCATTAATAAGTCATTCACACATGTACTCGTATTCCTCCAGTTGTGGATTTTCTTGTAAATTTTTATGTTTAATTGTTTAAAAACTGTCATTAAATTTATTGTCATTACAATTATTACTACCATTTTCTTCTTGGATTTTTGTTGTTACTTAATAAGAAGAAAAAAACTAAAACAACTATTGCTACTGTTGTTATATACCATTAATGCGTTAATATCGTTTTGATGGGAATTAAATTTTGTTTATTTTAATAAAAATATCAAAATGTTAAAAAAATTTTTTTTTTATTTCTGCCGAGTTTGAGTTTTTATGTAATAAAAATTGTTATCAGTTGTCTTTTTTTTTAAATAATTTTTAGTTGTTTCTTTTCAATGAAATATATTTTATTGTTTTCATAGAAAAATATTACTGGTGGTCTTTAGATGGATTTATTTGAATGTTAAAGATGGCCTTTTAAAATTATAATGAACATTGTTAGAAATACACTAAAAAAAATTATAAAAAAATACATACTTTTGGGGTTTTTTCTTTTATTCAAAAGAAATGAATATTTTCCGTTAATGTTAAATAAAAGTTTATTTAAAAAGCAAGTCTTCCTACCGATACCAGCAAAGTAGGATGCAGCTTCGAAACCAGCTGCGGATCTTATCAGCAGTAGTCTTTAAATGGTACTAATGTTTTTGGCTGTAAACATCACCTATTCAACCTACATGTTATCCAGAAAGGCAAACGAAAATATTTATTTTGCAACTTTAAAAAAAGTTTCCATTTTTCCAAATACAACTCTGCTTTTTGTGTTAAAGTCTCTTTATTTCTTACGTCGTTTTGCTTTGTTAAAATGCACTTAACTTGGCATCACTGGTGCCATGAGAAATTTACTTCAACCGGCCCTTAGCGTCATTCTCCAGACGGTATCTATTGAGTACTGGCTTTGGCCCTGAGGAGCCTAGATAAATGCGGGCACCTAGGACGGATAACATGGCCCCGGACGTCAATTTTGAGGAAACACAAACGATAATAATCTCTTAAAGAAATTGTTGTTTTGGGGCCGATAGTCTGTATGAGAGGTGTGCAGCTTTTAGAACGGATCTAAGATAAATATAGGCACTTGGAACCGGGGTGTATATCATGGGGGAGAAGATCATATTGTGCTAAAGACTGTCTGATGGATGTACTGTGTTTCAGGCGGAGATGCTGGCCATTTGAAGGGCAACGGATCTTATATTGGTATAGTAAATTCACTATTCATACTGACAGCCAGACAGTTCTTAGGGCCTCAAAGGTGTAGTGCGTCAGATCTAGGCTAGTGAAGGACTATAGGAAGGCTCTTGGTGGGCTTATGGACACCTTTCTGAGTTTCGGAACACTGCGACATAGCTGGCAATAAAATTACTGGCAAACTCGCACGTAGTAACTCAACCCTAGATGTGACATGTTATGGAGAAGAATTAGGAGGATAAGGAGGAGTTAGGGACGAAAGAACATATTGTCTATCACTGCCCAAGATTATAGAACCACAGGGTCAAGTGGCTAGGTAAAAGATTCCATGAAGAACTAACCAATATTTCGCAGTAGCGCCTGGAAAATATCATTGGGCTCATCATGGGAATTAAGAGATGGGGAATGGAGGGAAGATTTTGCACGGGTATTTGAATTACTCTGTTCAGTATTTTTCTTTTTAGTAGGTCTTACCATTTTTTTCCCCCTTTGCTTGATGTCTTATTTTTTAATTTCTTCTTCAAGGAATGCACAATGGACATAGGAGGTCTTCGAGTATTGATGTATGAGAGGGCTTTCCTCTTTTCATTACCCTTTGAAAACTTAACTAACATTAAAAGAGTGTGCTCTCAGAAAGTTGAGGTAATGCTTAGTAGTACCTAGTGGCAGTTCCGCGAGGAGGTCAGTTTCTGATAAAAGGGTGTGGTTAGTATGTAGGAGCCAGGACCGGCAAGTCGTACTTATATGCTTGTAGCACCAGTGTCTGTGAAGATTCCATTCCAGAGCAAAAACAAGAACAGACACACAAATCTGCTAATCAGCTTTCCTTTCAAATTATTAAAAAATTATAAATCCGTTCTAGTTTTGGCAAGAGTATACATACGACACAGAAATTGCACTTTAACCCGGTAAATTATGCTTCAATTAGCAGGATCTGTGTCAATCTTAGCAAAACAAATTCTTGAAATTGGTGCCTTTAAAATTTTCTAAAAACTGTTAAGCTTTAGCTTTTTTCCAGTGTAAATCAAGTTTAATTTTTATAAATTCACACTACAATTTATTAATGTTTAATTGCCCAATTTTTTCCATATTAACCTGGCATATGAGTGAGGCATATGAACTTAATATTAGCTTATTACACAATTTAAGTTTATTCATAGAAATGTATGTACGAGTATGTACTTGTACATATATATGTACATACTTGTCTTCAAATTACACTTTAAACTTTTGTTTTAATTGTATTCCCATGCTAATTATTATTATTATTTTTTTTTTTTTTACTTTTTGCTATAAAACCATCCATCTCTTATAAACTTAAGTTGTGTAAGAAAATCTATGTATGGATGTATGTATATATGAGAGTATGTATATACGATTATGTTATACTACCCAGTGGCGAATATTAAATTGATTTATCAAAAAAACACTGCTTGCAAGGCTCTTAAGTAGGGTCCATTCAATATACGACTCGACAGATGTATTGTCTCTTCGAATCCAGACCTTGACTTAGAGAGTTTACTCCAACTTGTGTTCAAGAGGAATTATCGATGGTGGTCTCGAACTTTTATTTCGCTTCATGCCAACATGAATTTAATAATTTATTTTCCAAAATTTAATGGGTGAAGAATAATGTTTCGCTTCGGTATGCCATTCCAAAAAAAATTCTTTTAAACAATACCTTTGAGACTTGAGACCCACGGTGACTAGCAGCAGACAGAAATGCTTACTTAGACTTTCTTGAGGTTTAATTATACGGGACCTACCATAACGCCATAACCATAACCGTTGCCATAAAAACCACAACTCAATTGATTTCTATGGCTTGGTTTTGGCGTAATGGTAAGACACCTATAATCAAATACAGTGTTGCCCATAAGTTTGGTTCGAACAGCTGTTTACTGATAATGTCACTTATAAATGAACGTTTAAGTACGCTGAAACTGCCATGAATGACCATTTTCATCAATAACATTTTATTAACCATTTTTTGGCTTAATTTGTGACTTGATCCCGATTTTCTAAGAATAAATATTTGATAAAGATGTCATAAAGAAAATGTCGCTCAAATACGCCACCGGGTACCTGCATACAACTTTTAATACTTTTAAGCGTATTTTTTATTATTTTTTTTTCTACTGCTTAAAAGTTTATTCATTCATAATTTTTTTACAAATTTCTTTGAAATTTAAACTTAAATTTTCAGTTATATTTTAACACATAATTTTTGTGGTTTTTATTAAAGTGATTTATTAAAACAAAATTACATTTTTTTAAAACTTTTAAAAACATAAATACAAAAAACACATACTTATGTATATGAAGTAGTAGAAAACTGACTACTGGTTATGATTTGGTCTTAATGTGTTTAATTCATAAGAAATCATTTACACTTCCCGTATGAATGAACTTTAATAATTGTTGAAATTAAGAATTACTTAAAAGCAGAATAAGAAAGAAATAAATTTTTAATTTAAAATTATTACTAACTAATTAAGGATATTTTGATTGTTTAAGTTGTATTGCTTTTCGGTGTCAAGATGGCATCATACAATTACTTTGAGAGTATTTAATGGCTTCCCTTAGTAGAGTATTGGTTTCTCAGTTCCCAAAACCTCAAATTTCTTAATGATATTGTAATAGCGAATTTATTGGAGTCGACTCCAACTAATGCACTTTTCATCTGGCTAAACTGGTACATCTCATGTGAAGGAAAAAGTTCTGAACACTGTGATACGACTACAAGCTGAAGGCATAGGGTGATGCAAACAAATTGAGACTTTGAATCACTCCCGAAACCTTATCAACTTCTACACACCGAAACGTGTTATTTTCTTAGTATTTTCCTTTGGTATCTCAAAGGGAGAATCCCGTTAGATCCTCTCTTACAACGTATAGAGCAAGAAGTGTAAGCCGGCGGGTCTAAGCAAAGATCTGGTATTGAGGAAGGCGAGCTCATTGCACAAACAGCAGTTAGACTACCCGATAAATGCAGTTTACAAAATTCAGCTTCAGAAAATAAATCCGCCATTAGGTCTCTGAAATATGTAAATCCAACATCGCTACTTGTCAGTAAACGCCAGTCAATCATGAACTGCCTGAATATGCATTTGAATATTACTCTTATACAAGTTCGAAGATATGGAGCGATTACAGGTAATTTTGGTACTAAAGAACTGGCGAAAGATACGGAAATCTGGGTGATACTCTAATTAAACATTTTTTGTGGCATAAAAACAGAGATTGAGAGACACCTAGGCTGCTAGTAGATTGGGACTACATAGAGTTCGACGACTTCTGCAGGAGCTGGCAAAAATCTAAGAAAGATCAGAATATACAGCTCCTCTTTTGATTTTTTTCTGGCACTAGGTGATATTAGGATTAGGCACTTTTAGGCCAGCAGACTGGGCAGTCTGAAAGATGATGCTAATATTAGCACTAGATTTGCTAGATTTATTAGGGAGAGCGGCTGGTTTGAGAAAAAGGACTACGACGGCAACTACTGCTATTGGTCACCATTTCCTTATCCCCATATCTCTTTTAAAGGGCCAAAGAAATAGGGGATGTTTGCCGCTCTTCTGTTACTTTCACAGCCACTTGTTCTCCCCTTCCCTACCTGACCTAACCTTATCTAATCTAAGGCTTATACATGACAGCAAAAGTGCAAAAATCCCCAATACGCTCACATTTTCTCCTGACCTTTCACTAATACAGTCAAATTTTTCGAATACCTGATTATACGTGTAACAAAGTGTTGTGAAAATGTTGTCATTTGTAAAGGTATAGTAATCAACCTAACCTAACTTAACCCCAACCAAATAAGCCTAACCTAACCTAACCTAACCTAGCCTAACCTAACCTAACCTAACCTAACCTAACCTAACCTAACCTAACCTAACCTAACCTAACCTAACCTAACCTAACCTAACCTAACCTAACGTAGCCTAATCTAATAAATTCTAATCATAGACGGTTCTGCTTTTATGCAAACGCAATTTTAAATATTTTATTACTTTTTCCTAATCACTTTAAACAGTGTGATAACCATTACTATTTTGATTTAATTCAAGAACTCAAATTTTAAACAAAAACTGCTATCGGCTTATGGAAACTCGATCAATCTTTTTGCATAACTGGGTATACAATTTTAAAATGCGGTTTTTTGTTTTTCTAAAAAAATTGATTTAAGTAATTGCTTCTTTTAACTGTCAATTTGAAATCTAAAAAAAAAACCTAAAGTTTGACAACTCATTTTGCATAATTTAAAGTTACCAGCCATGCATAACAATTAAATTCAATCCAATACTGAAGGAGTATCGAACATCAAAAACTTAAAACAAATCGAATATTTAACAACAAGATTTGGAATTGAACATGTATTTATCGCTTATTTGGTCAAATAATGTCATAACTCAAAAATCAATTTTTCAAATTAACGATGCAGAATTGTTGGGTTTGTTATGCTCTTTACTGTACCTGAACTTTTACCTAAAATTGTTTTTACTTTTTACGTTTTAAGGGAAAATGCCGCTTGCCTTTTTCAAGTTAATGTAAGCTAATCGCAATGTTTGTTTTTTTGAGTTATGACGTTGTTTGTGAAAATGAGCGATAAGTACAAGTACAAATTCAATTTGTTTTGTTCTGTTAAGCATTGATTTATTGAATTTCTAAATAAAAAAATTTACAAGTTTACGTTGGCAGAGCCATAATAAATATGTTTGATATTACGTACAAGTACTTACTTATAAATATATATATATTTTTTTTTTTTTTAAATAAAATTTATTTTGATTTTCATTTTTGTATGTTTGTGCAGTATTTTATTTTATTATTGAAACGAGATTAAATTTTTTATTAAATTGTTAAATTATTTTTATGTCTTTAAATAAAGCAGTCATGAGAAGATTGTAAAAGAAAAGAAATAATCGAAAACGTTTTAAACGATTTAAGCTAATAATTTCAAATTTTATTGACAATAAAAAATGTGTGAATAATGACTTAAAAGTACAAACGTTAACTGATTGATTAATGGAATTTTTGGCAACAGTAAAGAGAGGGAAATTTGATTTTTACTTAAGTCATTTTGGAAATATCAGGGACAGTTACAAATTTCAAAAAAAAAAAATAAATTAATCTCAAAAAATAATATATTTTGTTTTTTGATTTAATTATTTTTTCCAAAAAATTATTATTTATTTTTTAATCCTTAAATTTTTATAAAAATTTATTACGATAACAATAATGGTTTTTTTAATTTTTGTATTAATTTAGACAAATGTTTGCTTTTATTTTAGCTAAAGTTAATTAAAAAAAATTAATATTTTCCATTGATGTTAAAAGCAGCTTTATTTATAAAGGAAGTAGAATGCATTTTCGGAACCAGATATGGATTTTCATCATCAGTACTCTTCGAACGCTTGTAGTGTTTTTGGCTGTTAACATTCAACTTTTATGTTATAGAGAAAAGCAAACGGCAACATTTATTTTGTACTTTAGGATGAAGCTGAAGTTCTTTCAAAAAGACTATGCTGTTTGTATAATAATCCCTTTGGCAACACTTAACCAGCGGTTTTACATTAATTAATGTTAAACAAAGATTTAACAAACATATTATAAGACGAAAACTTTTCTAAGCCAATTGTCAAAAATAGGGGAGAAAAAAATTTACTTCTTTGTTTTAAAGTTCTATTGAATCAAGTTAATTTTTACAGCAACTTAATTGATTTAACACTTTAGAAGTTGGTATTACCTTACTAACTCGTTTAATTTAATATTACTGTCCCCTGTTAAACTGTTGACTACTGGTTTTTAACCGCTGTTTTAATGTCATTAAGTTTTTGAAATAATCCATTATTTTATGAACCTGATTTTTTTGCCATTTAAGAAAAAAAAAAATTCTAAACAGAACACGAGAAAAAATATTTTTTAAACTGTTTGGATGTGTGGCTTAATGCTTCACAAGTTTTAATTTTTTTTTTTTTGTAATTTTGAATGGCCGCCAACTTCAAGTGATTCTTAATAAAATTAACAAAAACTTTAAGAAGAAAAGTATTTAAAAACACGACACTTATATTTACAGTCCATTTCTAAATACAAGTAGCAGTTTGAAAAAATAAGGATTAATGTTTGTCCTTACCTTAAGTCTAACTTGACAACAGCAGCATCAGTCATACAAACAAATACGCAACAACGTACAAACAACAACCTGTTAACAAATTGAAATTATAAAAAGTGTAAAGTCATCGGCAGTCGTTAATAAAATATCTGCAAAATATTAACAATAATCATTTGAATATAAATCAAATTTTAAGTATAAGGATTCAAATCGACATAACAACACTCTATAAGGAAAACTGGACAATACACCACACGAGTTCATAGTTCAATAGTTCTGGAATTAAGCTCCCAGTTTTTGTAAGATGCCCTCAATGGGTTTCGGCAAAATGAAATCTTACCCGTTAAGGTAGCCGGAGGAGTTCTAGTTAACGCCACCATTTACAATACCATATGGTTTGCTCTGACTTTAATTTTAAACTCAGTAAGACAACATCTTTTATAAAGACTTAAACTCCACTCTGATCCCTTTTTTTGGTCCACTGGAAGAGAGATAAAATAAAAATAAAACTTAAAAACTTCGAAAGTTGATTGTAGAGGCTTATTTTTTCCTGTCCTGGTTCTAATGTTCAAAAACCCGAAAATGGGCTAGACAAATTAATATCAGCCACATCTGAAAAGCTGTTCACTCTGTTGGCCCCAAAGTGCCCTATCCGGACAATTCAGAAGGTTCTGGATACTCTCAGCACCCTTTACATTTCGTTCAAAGCGAGTCCCAATCTAGTAGCATGGATGCACTGTATCTCTAAATCTTCGTTTGTCCAGATCGAGAAGACATTTGAAACATTTCGTATCTGTCCTTAGAAGGGACATGTTGTTCATGTTCATGTTGACGAAGCCCAACTGCATGCTTGGGTTCACTTCTTTTGTTCTCCCCTCCATCTTTTTTTCTGAAATTTCTGACAACTATTGAAAACCCTAAAAAATTCAATTCTCTTAAAATCTTTGTCCAACATTTAAAGTTTCTTATTTATTCTTTCTATAGGGCAATTGTAGTGTTCTTACCCAAGTCCCCCAGCTTCCACTGGACCATCTCTGCCTTTAAAATTTTCACAAATGGAAACAAATCACGTGGGTTTTCTCAAGTCTCATGTAAATAATTTTCATATGGAAGTACGTGAAATTCTTATTAATTTATTTCGCTCTATTATAGTTTTATCTCTTCTACACTTAAAACGTCAATTTGACAGACAATATGACGACCAGTGTCTTAACATGTTGCTACTGTATTAAAGTTTCAAGTACTTTTCCTACTTCTTATACTTTTTCTTTGGTAAACATTAATATAAAGTTTTTTGCGATTTTTATCTTTTTTATTGGGAACTACAAGAAAGAATTGATGCATAATTGATTATAAAGAATTTGTATAAAAAAACATGCTTTTTCTTCTTCTGCTTTTTAAGAGGCTTCCCAGCAAATTCGTGTTGACAGTAGCTCTAAAGTTAAATATTGTTCTCAACAGAACATGTGTGTATTTGTTGTTAAACATTTTAAGTCGAAAGGTTTTAGGTTGGTTATCGATTAAACGCTTGACCAGCATCTTTATTTCTTAAAAGACTTTTTTCTTAATTTCTTTTTATATTAAATATTTGCTTTTAATAAAATATAAACAATTTTTGCTGTGTAATTGTTGTGAAGTAGCTAAAGACTACGAGAAAAAAGATGACGAAAACAACTGATGGAGTTGAAAAGACCACAACAGAGAGAGATTAAAAATAACGATCACAGAGTGTGCAAACTCATGTTGCTACCAATCAACCAATCAACTTTAGCTAGAGATGTTATGATAAGCAGTAATTGGAAGGGAATAATCGATTCTGACTATCGTAAAACAAAAGCGTCTTCAATATATGTTTGTTTGTTTTTTAAAAATTTTATATTTTTATTTGGACCGTACAAAACGGGATAATATTTCATTCCTTCCTTTTTCTACTTATTATAGATGTCTGTTTTAGTCAGGTGGGGAACCTCGATGCTCAAAAGTAGGGTTATAAATTCCAGACTAGAAAAGGTGGATTGTAGGAGAATATTGTTCAGGGTGACACCCCATGAGGCAGGTTTTTCCCCCCTATTGTGGCTCCTAACGTCAATGATATATTGAGGAAATTTAATGTTGAAGTTAGAAATAGAGTTGCATGTGCAGACGATGTGGCCATTCTGGGAAAGTTTCTTCCAACAATCGAGAAGCTAACGCAATTAGTGCACTTTCTTCCTGGGCGTCAAGTAACAGGTTGGGCTTGGATCACGACAAGACAGAACTAGTTCTCGTCATCAAAGCATTTTAGGATTCGGACTTTTAGAAGCACAAGAATGAGTTAAAACTGGCATGTGAGTTAATTACCATGATGTTATCCTTGATATTAAGCTGTCATTAAAGAGAAATGCTCACGAAAGGCCCAAAAAGGACCTTAGTCGGACTAGGCAATTCAAGATTGGGAAAATTTCTAAATACTGGCCACAAAAAGATTTTACGGGAGATTGGCATTGAGAATCTTAGTTTAGTCCGCAGACTTAGGACGGACTATATGGTCACGGGATTCTATTATAATAATAATAATCCCTTAAAGGGCTTGTTGGTTGGAATACGATAGTCTATATGAGGGATGTGCAGTTTTCACTAATGGATTTAGATCATAGAAGGGAACATGAGATTGCTCTACAGACTACCTAATGAATGTAGTGTGTTATATGCAGGTGTACTGGTCATTTCAATACCTTGAAAGTGCATTGCGTCAGCCTAGCCAGGTGAAGGACCGCAAGAATTTTCTTTGTGGAACCCTTTAACGTCAAACTTTGTTGAGTTTCGGGACACTGCGACATACTTGGCAAAAAAATTGCCAACGACCTTACTTGTGGCTCAGTCCTAGATATGACATATAAGCAAGAAGCTGTAAGACAACCAATTGGTCATTATTATGAAAAGATTAGGTCATAGGTGCTTCACATTTTGGTTGTTCATGAACTTAGGAAGAACGGTTTTAAGGACCATAGTTGGTTGAATAACTGGGCACTGTTCGTATAGGGCTATGACAAGAAAATGGGATCGTGGCGCTCCAGATTATTGCAGGCTGCATGAGAAGAAGTAGGAAAAATTAGAGACGATAAAGCATGTTGCCTGTCACTGTCCGAGATTGCCGAACCATAGGGTCAAGTGGTTGGGCAAAAGATTTTACAAAGAACTAAGTGGAAAACACCATTGAGCTCATTTAGAGTTCAAAGGGCTAGGAGATAGGGAATGGTGGAGGGAGTTGCCGCACCGGTATTTAAATTGTTTTTCATTTGTTAATATTTTAATATTATAGCTTTTTTCTATTTTTTACTTGATGCCTATTTGTCTCACTGCTCCTTAAAGTATTTACTTACACAATTTATCAGCTGAAACCCGTATTTTTTTCGAACACAAATTCCTAATAATTTCGACCAATGGGAAATATATCAGTCGACAATGCGACTGTAATAAATAAGGAACTATGTAGTGGTTTCTTAATTTTCCTCTTCGCCATGGACTTCTTTCAGGTTACCTATTTGATTTGATATCGATTATTCGATTAATGCCTGTATAGACATCACAAATCTTTATGACCATATCCCATAATGAACAGATCTGCATATCAAAGCTTCAGCACACATTCAATTTTAATTTTTTCTTTGTTCTTTAAGCATTAAATACATTCCTCGCTACAGGCTACCGAACACAACCAGCCAAAAATAGAATACACGTGTGCTTATGAGAATAATTTTTTAATTGCTACAATGCAACACAACTACGGGTTGCTGTCAATGCTAATTTTGTGGCGTGGTCGAAATTAAACTAATTTCTATTTTTATACGCGACAGATAACAGATAAGTGCTGCCAATACGGTAAGATGCAAAAAATATAGCTTAAACAGTACAAAAAGACTTTAGGTGGCACCACAGAAAGTCATATTGCTCATATGTTTATTTTGTAGTGGTAGTCTAGTAAATATTTCAGTAGCAGCCAGTCGGACACAAATTTAGCAAGAAACTTTTGTGTTCGTGTGTTCCTGTGTTCTTGTTGCTTGAATGTGTTTAATGCATTAAGCTCTAATTTTGTTCTTAAAGCGGTTTGCTTGTCAAACTTCTACCATATGATTGATCGATTGTTTGTGTCTAAATTTATGAGGCAGCAGCTTTTTTTCGTAAATTTTCCTTTCGTTTCCTGCCGCTGTTACGGTTGCAGGAACTGACCAACATCTAGTGGTTGTTTAGCAGTCCGTTGGATTTTGTTTGTTTGATTGTGCTTTCATGTGAGGATTTATTTATTAATTCCTACTGTTCGATTCAAAATTTTTTGCAATTTAATTTTTCAAAACAATCTCAGTAATAATGTTAAATAGAAAGCGATCTAAAGCAATTTATTTTATTCGTAAAATCGTTTAAGGCTTTAAATTAAAAAAAGTGTTTTAATTCAAAGTTTGTGCCACATTTATCACATATTTATACAAGTTCAAGGTTTTTTTGTTTTTTATTTAATAGTCAATATGTAAATCACCTTTAACTAGAATTTAAAGCCAATTTTAAGTGTTATGTCGTATGTGTGTGTTTGTGTGTGCAAGTAAATATTTTCCCATGATTATAAACGATTTTGTGTATTACGAACGAAATACGAATATATTTGATCGATTTTTTTAAAAGTTGTTAATAATATTGTATTTATTTGCCATTTCAGCTCCCTATTTGTTGTATTTTGTTGTTGCTTTTTTAGGTTTTATTTGTTGTCTATTTTAAACCGCCAATTAGAAATTCTGCAAACGTTTTGGCTCGAACATAAAAATCAACAAATAAATACTCAAAGCAATCAAAGCAATCAACATTTAAACACTTTGTAAAAATGCCGCAAATAAATATTTTTTATTTTTGATTTCTTCAAGTTTTGGTTTAGTACGTTTTTATTTTACCAGGCAATAATTTAAATCGAGAGAAAAAAAATAATAGAATCGATAACAACAAAAACACAAACAAGAATATTAACAATTGTGACACTGAAAGAAATTTTTTTGTAAATAAATAAAACAAGCTTGAGGTTAAAAAATTTAAAAATTTTTAAAAATATTTTTATGAACTTTAAATAAAGAAACTTTTCATAATTTAACAATTCTAATAGTAGAAAAAGTAGAAATAGTTGTGTGAGGTCATTGCTAATGTAAAATGATAAAACGAGACAAAGCGAGACCGAAACACCTTAAAAAATTCATAAGCCACTGTACTCTTCCCAAAAATATATTTAAGTGAAGAAAGGCAATGGACTAGCCAGCTATTAGACAAACCCACTTTGACACAAACAGGGCGTCTTTTGGCTTAAGTCCTAAAGTAAGCCGGCAAGAAGAGAGACTCTCAGCCATAAACACAGACGTCCGCTAGATTTAAAAGTAAAAAAATTAATTAAGTCCTAAAACCAATGAAATAAAAATGAAACAAATTTCTTTAGGTTAAGAAGTTCTCTTTTACAACCGATGCCCAAATCCAAGAATCTAAAGGCAAAGTCTTTTAAATTCTAAACTTTAATTTCAAAATAAAAAGTTAAATCGTGTTTGATTATTGCGAGGATTTAAAAATAGAAAACTCGTTCTTAGCTTTTATTCCTCTTTAAACAATGTCCTCTAAAACGAGGAAATCTTCCCTTTTTTTACTAAAACCCAAATCAGTCCCTGTTTTAACATCATCCTGGCAAAACCCTTTCAATGAACCTAATGGTAAGAACAAGAACATGCCGATGCACTCTAACATCACTCTTACATGGGTGCAGGCATATGAGATCAATATAATAGGGTAACTAATTATTTCTGTGGCGATTTTCCTCTTTTTCTGGTTTCTTTTACGATTCAGAAGCAGTAGACGTGGACTTCCATATTTGTAGAGCTGCTAGAGCTCAAATGTTTTCCTGAGCTTTAGTCTGGCTCTGATCGATATTAGGATCCGATACTTGGTAGTCAGAAGACTGAAAGAGCAGTGGAATATGGCTAACATTTTCTTATCAAGGGTTTTACTTTCATTATTCCTTGCTCTTAATATTATTTACTTATATATGACCTTTCAAAACTCAAAAACACGCTTTTTTCGAATGCCGAACGTCTTTATACGAGTACTTTTAGGTGTGGGGATACGATATACGCAAGTGCAATGTTAGTCCCTAAAAGACTCGCTGGAACCAGATGGTCAAATAAATCTTGATCTAGCACCACGAATGTATTCCAAACTTGTACAGGCAATGTAACTGCTTTTAAAAGTCACTGTCAAATTGGCATTAATTTTAGTTCATTTAACAATTTTTTGTATTAGCTGTCAAGATGCAGAAAAAAATGAGATCATACAGCTGCGGCAATTACTTTCAGACTTTTTTGAAAGTATATCAGATGGGACTAACCTAGGCATATCGTGTCTATTATATTTTATCAGATATAGCGCTTTGTTTGTGAATAGATATCAGGGTTGACCGACTTTTCTTTATCTATTAAGCTTTTCATTTCTCTCTCGCTCTCTCTCTCTCTTTCTATCTTGTTGTTTGCGTTTAAAGTATATAACAAAGGGACCTAAATAACAGACCAAAGTGAGCTCTCTTCACCTTTCTGGCATTTCCACAGATAATTGATTTATCAATCTAACGTGATATTGAACTCACCTCTTAAATAGTTCCAAGACTGATTTCGTATATTTCTCATACTTATTTGAAAAACGGTAATTTTTTCCCCGCTTAAATATCATAAAACAACCTTTCTTTTGCTTTCCATAAGTTCCTCAAATTCTATTCCCATCAATTTACAGCATTTATCGAAGAAATTTAATATTATCCTTTTGCATATTCCTTTTAGTTTTTATTTCAAGTTACACCCTTCTAAAATATTCCTGTGAATTTGAAAACTTAAAATAGGCGTGTTTTTCTTCATATGCTCTCGCTCTTCCCACAAAATGTCAATCAACCAGTAAAACTTCAGCAAAATTATATATTTATTTGAAAAAAAAAAGTTAAAATAAAATACTTTTAAAAAAATCGAAACTTTCAAAATGATCTCTATAGCTTCCTACCACCTTAAGCCACTTACTTTATAAAACGAGTATGACCATTTGCTTAAAACCAAACCAAACTGAACTGTATTACCCAGAAGAGAAAAAGAAAAAAAAATAAAGAACTTGTCTGGAAGCAAGTGATGTGAAAATCCAAAAGTAATGGCAACTGACAACCAAGACAGTACACGATCTGTTGTTTATGGATAGACAGATTGAAAGACAAGCCAGTAAACATTATTTTCTTGTTATTGTTGTTGTTGTTGTTATTAGTATTATTGCTGTTACCACTGACATATGCAAGTATTGTTGCTGGTTATGTACTTTTCAGCCATCGATGCCATTGCTGGTTGTTTAAGATGGAAAACGAAGAATTAAAGAAATCAACTTTGAAAAAAAAATCGTTTAATAACTGCTTGCCAAAACCAAACCACCAAACTCCAAACTTAAAATGATACAAATTGAATTGGCTTGAAAACGTCATTCAAATAATGCCCCAAAATAATTTGAGAAAAATAAGCAGAGTTCCACAAACAAAAAAAGCACTTCAGCTGAAAAAAGTATGTGATGAATAACTGAGGCAATGAGAAATGCCTTGAATGACCCTTTAGAGACTTATGAATAATGAAAATATGATTTTAATTTAGTTCAAAGCTGTTACACCCATACAGGGTGGGGGTATTATGCCCTTGTGCAGATGTTTGTAACACCCTAAAATAATGGTCTGAAATCTATCTCTAAGTATATCGATCGACGAAGAATCACTTTCCAAACCGATTTAAGCATTTTCGTCTGTCTGGCTGGTTGCCCATGCATCCTTGTGATCGAAGTACAGATTGCAATTTTGAACATGATGATCGGTCCATTACAAATGTCCTCCCGAAATAAGCATTTTGGGCTGTAAACGGCTCGAATATTACTTTAGTATCTTAAGCACTCATGTGGATGAACATTCTTGGGGAATTGCAGAGGCTAGATGGTCTGACGAACCCAGGTGTGGAAATACTTGGATAACCTGGCCGAGGATAGATCCGGGCCATTCGAGGTCTCTCCTTGATTTGGATAGGAGAAGGATAAGGGATACCGTGGCCGCAATCACTGGTCACTGCCGATTTGGCACCCATGCCGAAAGATTGAGATTGCCTTGGAACGACTTCTGTAGAAGCTGTCAAGACGAAGAGGAGACTGAAAGCGAACAGCACCTCTTGTGCTTTTGTCCGGCGCTAGAGGATATTCGGATCAGGCCCTATGGTATCGGTAGACTGAATAGCTTGTCGGACGTGGCCAACATTGGCCTAGCTAACCTGGCGTCCTTTATCAGGGATAGCGGTTGGTTCGGGGACAGCGGCCAGTATGGGACGACTACCGCTAACCTTGCACGATAACTTTCATTCTATCTCTCTATCTTTATTTCTATTTTATCTAATTTAATTTATCTTTTTCTTCTTTTTTTTTTCCCAGGTATAACAAAGGGACCGAGAAAACGGACCCAAGTGGGGTGCACAACTATCACTTCACCACTTCCGCTGCCGCTTGTTCTACCTAACCTAACCTAACCTAAACACTCATGTTTATCTTTATGCCACCAACTATCAGGCTAAACACAAAAACTATGTAAAATTAATCTTTTATAAAATTTCCGAATTTACACGAAAGCAACTTCTCAGAAACACTGATCAGTAATCAGTTTAAATTAAACCGCCAATACACATATTTAATTTAAGCCAAACTAAAGGAAATAAATATATTTAAAATAAAACAAAATAATTTAATTTTTGTTGCTTTATTCTCCCTTCTAGCACAACGATCACAATGATCTCTTGCAAAAGTGTGGCTTCAATTTCATTTAATTTGAACTTCCACTGCAATCAACAGCGGCGACAGCAGCAGAAGCAGTTTAATACAAATGGCTGCTGTGGCAGAAGTTCTTTGAAGCAACACGCCAACTTAATGATCATTTTATACATTATTCATTTATATTTGCAGTTAAAAAAAAAAAACAAGAAAAAAAACTTAAATTGTTGCCTTGACGCTCAAACATATTGGTATTTAACCCCTAACATATGTGCAGTTATGGGATGAAAATGATGATGCCCATGAATTGGAAGCCAATAATCAAATGTCAGTCATTTAAAGTGTTTAAGTTGTTGTTGTTGTTGGCTTTGCGCTCTGCTAAAACTCAGTTGAGTTTGAAAGGTTTAATTTTAAACATTTGCCAACATGTCAATCAATTAAAATGAACCACGAAACTGTCAGTAGTTTAATTGAAATTGGAATTTAGGTTGATCTGTTGGTAAAGAATTTTTTCTGGGTTGGAATTTGAAATTAATAGTTCTTTTAAAAGTGGTTAGGATTAAAGGTTTCGATTTGGTAGGGTTATTTTGACATAGTCTAGGGCGTAAATGTTACTCTTCAAATGCGATTGCGTTGTTGCTCCAACATTCGGGTTTCCTTTTCTTCAAACTGTGTCATATGAAGGGTGCCACGATAGACTAGTGCTACTCCCCCCAAACACTTTGGTTAGTCTGCTTCATACTATTTTTCTTTCTTTTTCATCTTTCTTTACACTTCGGCTTAACAAAGGGGTCAAACTGACAGACCCATGTGTGCTGTATCCTTTCTTTTAAGGGCTGCCTGTTCTACCTAGCCTAACCTTTGTCATACAAACACCTAAAAGTCTAAGTTTGATTAAGCTCGAGCTCAAATTTTTGTTTGCAGACGTTGTCTTTGCACAAGTGCTCAGTGTTTCAAAACGTGTCGTTTAAGGAACTTGATGAAATATTAAAAAAAAATTAAAGTAAAAATATTCCTGAGTAAGAGTCTACAGATCTTAATTTTTTTTGTATGAAGAAGCTTTGACAACTTTTAGAAAAACTTCCTCATAAAAAATAACTTCTCAATCTATTAGAAAAACCTGGTAGAACAAGCAGTACTAATTTGCTTAGGTTTAGTACAACTGGCTGCCTCTAAAGAGCCCAGACACTAGACAAGAAAACGAATAACTAGTTTTTATAATTGGATGTAACGAAAACAAAGGTTCCACACTTTTTAGGAAAATGCCAGCAGTCTCTTCGTACTTACCCAATACATTTTGCTTTGGAGCACACGAACACTGGACAGTAACACAGAATAGGGTCAACAATCTTTCTACCCTCGGTACCCGCACAGCAACCGCAATCTTTTCAAACTAGTCAACCTGCTCTTTTGGCATAAGGCGCTATCTACCAATGCCCTGTTTTCTTTCCCACCACAAGTCTACAGTGGGTTCTTTGCAAACCCAGAAGAATCTTGCCACCGCGGCTTATAAGATCCCTATATGATTCTGGAGACTTTACAGGAAGTGGTATTAATCCTGGCATCCGTGGCAAAGCTGGTTCTAAGGGTAGGACTGAAGTGAAGCACGAACGTTTATTGCTCTTTCCATGTGCAAATGGACCCCTCACTTACGCTACCTCGTCTGCCATCACATTTCCCTCAATACCCCTATGTCCTCGAACCCAACAAACGTGAACTGGTCTCACGCCTAACAGTCTACCAATTGATTACTTGAACGCTATAACTAACACACCAGTGAGTTAAAATTAAGATATTTATGAATTAGGTTATACTTCATGCTCCCAGAATAAAAACAAAAAGCCAAATGTTTTTAATTTTCTTCAACTTTTTCTAAAAAAAAAAAACATTATAATCCCGTAGATAGAATACAAATAATTCATTAGCGAAGCAATAAATCTTAATGAAAAGTAGTTAATTATTCCCTTAAATCTATCGTCAGTTTTTTTCAGTCTATTAGTTTCTACTTCAATGTGAACGCCCTTGCAACCATTGCACGCTTTTAGCAACACGACAACTCTTTTTCATTGACTTTAGTTCGTGTTTTTTCCAACTAATATATTTTCAATTGCCACCATTATTTAGCAAAACCGCTGCTACCCACTCTTTGCTAGATCAATTATAAACTAAAAGACAGCAAAAATGAAAGAAACTCCATGATATAATTACGACAATTAAAACAATTTTAACTCTTTTTTTTTTTTTTAATTCAAGAAAACAATGACTTGCTAGTACAAAGCCAAAGAGGCGTGTATTTTAAGGTGCTTTGACTAGTTTGAAATGAAAGCCGTTTACACTGGCAAATAAATTAAACTGAAAAACAAGATCTTCTAATGATGAGTTAAGGTGGGTTGCAGATATTATTATTGATAGCATCAACAGGCTGTTTTCAAAAACCGCTAGAGGGGATCATGGATGTTCGCCTTGGAGTCTGAGTCTGTATTTGGTACTACAAAAGCCTTAAGGTATTTAAGATCACAACGAAAATTATATCAGGGTTGTGTTTCAAACCGCAATTTCGTCCTTGAGAATTTTCCCCAGCTGAAGGTCAGCTCCAGATGACTAATGCATGCTTTGTAATTGGTGTTGCCTAATTGAAATTAATTTGCACCGAATAAGAAAGCAACATCTAAGACCCAAGGCAACTTATAACGTCTTTGGTATGCAAAAAGTACCCAACTTCCGCGAAATGGGGATAAGTTATTGACCACAATGGCATTTTACTTCCAATGTAAACATAAACTTACTTCAACAAAATATTTGTGTTGAACATAATAATTTATTGCCAGTGTAAACAGCCCTAGAAAAATCATCCATAGATTGTCAACACTTCATATGTGAACACAAGTACTCATGTGTGTCGGAAAAACCAATGATTTTAAACTGGGAAGAGCAAAAGAATAAATAATAAAACAACCTCTCAAGAGAAAGATAATTACACGACAATAAACTTCAATAAAACTTCAGGAAAAAATCATTTAAAAAAACGCAAGCATGCGCAAAGATTTGTCATAATTGATAATGAAAAGACAACAACAACTAAAGCAGAAAATAAAGAAAAAAATTGAAAACAAAAGCAACCAAGTCAAAGTCATTTACCAATGATTTTGAGCAAAAAAAAAAAAACTTTTAAGCTTAATTGAAGTGGCTCAATTATTGACAAACCATTGTAAGAACCAATAATTACCTTCAAAGGGATTTAGCCAAGATTCTTCTGGGAAGATATTTTTTATATAAAAAGGCTTTATACGTGTCCATATCGAGGATCATTTATTTATTTATTTAATTTTTTTTTTAATTTTTTTTCAATTTTTTTTCAATTTTTTTTTTTTTGAGTTGCAACCTTCTTCTTATCTTAAATACATTTGACGACATTTTTTGCATTCTGCGAACAATATTGGCAGCATTAAATCTGTGCCACAAAACAAGTAAAATAATGGTAGAAAAGGAGATTAAAAGGTAGAGAAAGGAGCAAAATAACGCTTTAATTACATTGGCGATTTAAGTAAAGTGATTTTTAACATGATGCCTTTATATTAAGGGCCACAATCAAACTGCCGATATAAGTAAGGATATTCAATTAAAATAGCAAAAATTATTTTGGCATTATTTCCCCCTTTTAACAAACATTTTTATGACTAAAAGAATTACCTCAAGAACAAAAATATTTTTAAGAAAAATATTTCAAAACTTCCTGAACATTCATTGCTTCTCCTGAATACCCTTAATACAAACTGACAACATGCAGACATACACATATTTTGTGTAAAAATAAACGATGTAATTCCAATAATTTTATCACCAGTTGATTGTCTTTTACCGAGATTCGATTGGTGGCGGTTAAAGATCAAACACATACATAACAACATTAAACCATATCCTTCTTCTCAAGTATTGAAAGGACGGTAAGATCAAATGCATAAACTGCAAGCTTTTTCTTAACACATGATCACTTGTTTAAACAAAATATTTTTGCTGATTTTCATGTTCATTTGCCTGTTCTTGTCTTTAACAAACAATCAACCAGATGTTTAAAAAATTGCCAAAAGCTTTGATTTTTGTTGAAATTCATTTGCCAATTATTTGCTGAAATTTAACTTAAAAAAAAGGAGGAAAAAAGCCAATGGACTAAATAAGCCACAAATGCCTTAAATTTTATATTTCATACAACCAAAAAAGAATTTCTTAACTCTTTTGAACTTTTTCTTTTTGATTTTCAATTTTCACACTGATTGTTGTATTGATTTCTTGGGTGACACCAATTGATCTTCATCATTGAAAACAATTATCCCACGGGAAACACTTTTAAAAATTTTTCAAAAATTCTTTTAAATTCCAAACGAAAATATTTTGTTTATATTGCTTAAGGTCAGTTATATGGTCCTTCGAGATGTCATTGCTCTGTACTTGTTTAAAAAGAACTTAGAAGCTCAAAGACCAGGTTTTTTTTCTCTAATTTTCTAATTATGTTTCGCGCTGGTGTCTCCTTTATTCCCTGACAAGTGTTAATGTTAAGTATCAAGTTAATCGAGCAAAATAAATCCAATTCCTTATGCTTGAATACTGAAAAAAAAACAAAGTATTTACCATGTAATTCCTTTGGTAAACCTTAATCTTAAGGGATTTTTCTCCTTTTATGACAGTTTTTTTTCCTTTTTGCACACAATCATCTTCAATTCTTTTTTTTTTTTCTTTGCATTTTTGCAACAATGTGACATTAAACGTTTTTGTAGTTCATCACCTTCATCATACCTTTTGAAAACAGCTTAATAAATCTATAGAAAGATATTTAAAGAGGGTTGAAGCATATGCTTTTGTGCATTTCTTTTGTCAAAGGATTATAATTATTTTTTGATTGAAACTGGTCCTGTTTGTAGCAGGTTTTTAAAAAGAAGAAACAAGAATTGAGAATATTGACTAAAGTGATATAAATTTTTTTTTGAGAACTTTAAAAATTATAAAATCTTTTTTAAATAATAAATCCTCAAAGAAAGAATCTTAAAGATACAATATATGGCGGAAGTAGATGTCTTGCCTTGTGATATTCACATGTTCAGCACCTTAAATATGAAAGGGGTAAGCCCTGTACTTCCCCCAGGCAGGCACGCAAAATATTTGTTGCACTTGATAACCAATACTAGGTAGGACGACTAGAAAATTTATAGCTCATAAGCCGGCTGACACGCTTTGGTAAAGGATAAGTCAATCGCAAGGCTTAAGGAAAAGGAAAACAGTGGCAGGAAAAACAATAGGTCTGCAATGGTTTTCTTAAGAGAAGGTGATACGGGCAAAGTTTTTTTAAAAGTGACTCTATTTTACTCTAAAAAGTTAGAAGTAAACCACCACGTATATGCAGAACTGCAAAAGTTTCAAGCAGGAAAGTTTCAGAAAAGCAAAACAGATTGTTTGGTACAACTGAAATGCCGCAAGTTATAACAGTGCTGGTTGAAAATTATCAAATCGTCTAAACAAGATTAATAATGTGGCCTCTGCCTAAAATTAGCAATTAAACAAGCTTATGTATATGAGCCGTTTATTTTGAAAGTGGCATAAGTCACTTTTTTTAAAGTCGAAATATTTAAAGATATAAAAAAACCTTTCAGTTGTATTTAGTGTTGCAATTAACTCGATTTTTTTAAAAAGTGACTTATGTCACTTTCAAAATAAACGGCTCATATTTATCTCAGTGAAAAGTTATGAAATATTTGATCCTTTTTCTATCCCGCAAATGGGAAGTTTTAATTAATTTTGAAATTCAACATCTGCAGCAGTAGCACGTAGGTGCTTTGAAATTTTGAGAAGCGCATAGAAGGCAGAATTTATTTGTTTCATAGAAGTTTTACAAATACGTTTGTTTTAACTGTATTTCTTAAGACAAAAATTGATTTTCCGTTTGGTTATTCATCTTTTTAAAGACTTTACGTTGTTCGTGTTTAATAATTTTAATTTAATTTTCTTTCGAAAAGGTTGAAAACTCATGTAAATTAGTTTCGTTCTGGTTTTTTTTCGTTGTTACATTAAACTAATTTCTATTTGTAATATCGTAAGAAAAGAAGGAGTTTAGATATATATATACATATGTGCCCATATTTATACAGTATATATTTTCTGGGTCCTTATAGATAGGGAAGTCGCTTTAGCGATGTCCGTCTGTCCGTCAACCACTCTGTCCGTCTGTCCGTGTTATGGTTGAAATCAACTTATCAAAGCTGCCCAATGTCACTTAGACCCGTAAGTGGTATCAAACTATCAGAAATATATATATATATATATATATATAGGCCAAAACCAATGACTACCTCTGTTTATTTTCGTAAAATGTGTTTATTGTCGTTAAGGGTTTTAAGTGACACCTGCCGTGCGGGCAATAATTCGCGGTGCTCTCAACACTTGGTGGAAACGGAGCGTCAACCAGCGCCCCCAGAATGGTTCACCCAACCACCCAGGTATCAATTCTCTGCCATGACTCTGTGTAGCCATAACAGACCCCTTGCTGAGGAGTTGAGCTCTCAAAGCCCAAATTACGTCTCTAGTTTTGATCTCGCCTTAATAATCAAAACAGATCCTAGCCAACAAGACAAATCTACACACGCTTGTAAAACAGCACCCAACCTTAAACAAGAAAGATTGTGATTATCATGCCGCACCCCCCGAATGCGACACCCAGCTCTTTTTGAAGGATCTCTTTTCATTTAGACAAATCAATTACTCCACTTTCATCAACGCTTCATAATCTTCTCACCGCCAGTCAGGACCGAGTCACGCACATGCTTCAACATGCCAATGCCGGCCTTACCATTATTTGCTTCTACTTTGACGGGATCTTATTTTAGAGCCTAGGGTCCCCAGCCGTAGCCAGTTTCCCTATTCACCTACTTCCAAACACACTTACACTTTTTCAGCTATCAGCCTTCTTCAACAGTTGCTCATGTGCCTGAGTAGACCCACCAAAACTAGAGACTCTATCTTAAGAGCCTTAAGTTCATATAAGACCGCTTACGCGATCACTCTGGGGCCCGTACAGGACTGACCCCAGCATATCAACTTTCGTTCTCAGTTGCCCCGCTTGGGGATAACCACAGCCACCACGTCAACTCCCGAAGGACACCTCACCATTAATCATGCACTGGTAAGCACGTGGGGCTAACTGATTCCCGTGATACCAGAAAGGACTCTGGTCAGCATCGGAAATCTACTTCCGTTAACTCCTACCAATTTCTATTTAACACAGATAAGGTATAGGTACCCTTAGAACCTTCTATTGCTGCGCCACTTATTAGTGATGTACATGCCACAGCGACAATAAGGACAACCTGCCTCAAGCAGGTCACATTTAGCCAAGACAGATTGTTTTCGATGTAGCCATATCTGTTAGCCTTGCAGTAACTGGAAGTTACCCGGTTGATACCGTGAGGAGGAAGACTTAGGCACTTGTTCTGATAGAAGGTTACCCGGGGGCCCTACTCTCCCATCACATAACTTGTAACACCCACTACCATTAATTTTTCCTAGCGATCATTTTTCTTAAACATATTTACACCCCATATACGCCTTCTAATAGGGTTGCCATACAAAGTTTTTTTTAAATTATTTTTAAATCGCTACCAGAGCTTTCAGGGTGCTCCTACAAAGGTCAAATGTAATACCAACCCTAAATATTTTTGTGAGACGTACTTACCCCGTATCTCCAGCTTCTAACAGGGCTGCCATGCAACTATCCCAGAGTAGGCCTCTGCATTAAAATATTCAAAAACTAGGATTTTTGCTTTGTTTTCTTTCTCGCAAGGTTTTTTTTGCAGTTTTGTACTTAAATCTTAAAGTTTTGTAAATCGTATGGCAGTAATAGCTATTAATAGCTATTAATGAATACATGTATGTAGTTAAGCAACAACAAAAAACTGAAATCAAATCTAGCAAATCAGCGCATAACCACAATAAAACAGAAATCCGTATTAAACTTCCTCTTCAATAACAATAACAACAGCAACACTTTTAGACAATAGAAAAATTGTAACTGAAACAAACACTACTTTACAAAAGATACTTATTTAACAAGAAGAAGAAAACACCTTTAAGTGATACAATTACTAGTAATATTTACTATTCAATAGCAATAACAACAAAAGCAAAAACAACAAGAAAGGCAACAATAACAAAATCATTTATAATAATCATTATCATTATAGTGATGACAATCAGCATTAAAATCTTTATGATGAACATCATTATTAACTATTTGTATCTATTGCTAACATTAGATACCTGAAGTTAATACACATACATCCAAACAAACATATCTATAGAAGAGACATACATAGACAGTTACTAACGTATTTAATGGTTTGTTTGCTTTTGGCTTAAAATTTTTCCAGCTTAATGTTTAAATGCTTTAAAAACTAAACTTTAGTTTAGGAAGGTGTCTACTAAGTAATAGACAATAATATGGTGAAATTGGAGGGGCAGGCGGCTTTTATGGCACATGTTTCTATGTATCTGCAGCCATTTAAAAGGTATTTGTCTATGGCAAGGTGTACAATTACCTTAACGCATCGACAATTATACGAATGGTTGATTTTAACAATACTGTGTCGTGGAGACGAATTAACAGCAACAAAAAAACCTTAAGCGTAATAGAATCTATCTTTTCTATTGTATTTTATAGGTTTGTCAGACAGTCAGTTAGTTGTTTAATATTTCTAGCTGTTAGTATCTCCTTCAATGTGTCTTGTACTTATTCTAGTATAAGGCGTAATTAACATTTTGCTTGAAAAGGCATTGATGAAATAGTCATGTGGAAGTGGGCTTAAAACTTATTGAATTTAAAGAAAAACTTGTGATATTTAATAGAAAAGTAAAATTTTTACCATAGTGATACACATGACAGTATTTAATAGAAACTTTAAATTTTCAATATAAAAAAAGTGTTGAAAATTTTTATTATAAACTAATTAAAAAAATTTCTTTTTAGAAAGTATTCTTAGTTACTTACTTAACTGTTCGTTTTCATACCAGCTTTTTATATGCAGTAAGTAGCAACTGAAAAATATATTTTTTGGAAGAAGCAGGCTGAAGGTTGTTTTTAATGCTAAAATTTTAAAAGGATTTGAGATTTATCTCAAATGGCCAAATGTGTTACACCTCAAAGTAAAATTTCAACACCTGCTTTTTAATGGCACCGCTCGTATCAAAATCACTTGTGAGATAGTTTTACGATGTATATCCGGCTTTAAGCCCATTTAAACCTTGAAATCAAATCAGAGTTTTACAATGAAAAAATTCGTAATATGAACGAAACTTTCATAGTTATAACAAAAAAAATTTTAATAAAATTTTATAATCTTTTGAAAATTTTTTTCTTGATGATAAGTAAGTTTTGTTTAAAGAACGAAGACAATTTTTAGATCCGAAATTCGTAAATTCTTTAGAGTAACGATTATCTTTCGTTGTATATTTTTCCTAATATTTACAAATGAACAAAAGATTATTATTTTACAAAAAAAATCTAAAAATTTTTAAACTTTTTTATATCAACAAAAAACCTTCGTAAAATATGCAAAAGAGTACATTCTACGAAAGAATTTCGTTTTGCGAAATAACGAACGATTTCATTTAATGTACGAACCAATTCATTTGAATATTGCATGAATTTTCTTGAGTGTATTTACTTACACCCCGGATTCCGTCGTTTCGAAAATACATTTTTTAAAGTGTCTGTGATTTCAGAGTTGTGTTGTTTTTACTTTAGAGTACTAAGGCGGAGTTTTATATAAATATTTGGAACAATTGGTCCAGAAAAAAACAAACTAGCTTAGAACAAGTTGTTTATATTTCGTCATTTTTTAACGTTTAAAATTAAGAGGTTTCCCTAATAAAATCAGAAGAGTTTTTCAAGCCTCTTTTACAATAAAATCTATTTGTTTCAAAGACGTTGCTATAATTAAGCACTTTGCTGGAACCGCATAATGACATTTTTAAATTAAGCCCCATATTTTTTTAAAATTATGAATTTCAAAACTTTTCTTTGGGGACTCCCTATAAACAACGCAAATGCGCGTACACATGGGCAGTTTCGTTGTGATGGGTCTGACCATTTTACAAATATATTTGATTATAATCCCCACATTTCAAACTTCTAACTTAAAAAAAGCTTTTATTCCCAAGAATATTTAATAGTGGGTAGAAGAACGTGCACCATCATTTGATGGCTTTAAGTACTTTTCATTGAAATTAATACAAAATTCCTAAAAGCAATATTTATAAAGAAAATTTAAGAAAATGTGACGGGTCTGACATTTCTATTAAATATGCAAAAAAGGAAAGTGAATTATTAAGTATCTAAAAATTTTCAGCTGGTGCTAAATCATGAAGATTTAATTATTTATAAATAATTTTACTTTGACAAAATTGTTATAATCTTTAGAAAAATAATTTCTCATATTTAGGGCCGTTTACGTGGAATTGCCGATATGTAAATTATTATAATACCAGTCGTTGTACATATATTTATTAGGAAGATCGGTTTGTAGCTCCTACAAGTGATCATATTCCTTAAACCCTAATTCAAAATGGGTAAAACTTTAATAAATTTTGCAAAGAAGGTTCCATTATTGACCCCATCTACTAAAGTAAGCACTTACCTGGGAAAATTTAAGTTATAAAATTAATGATAAAATCGAGAAGGACTCAACTTTTCTAACTAAAAAGCGATAAAACCAGTGTTTAGTCGTTGTTGGGTTTTTAGTTGGTGTCATATAATTTTCGTTTTCTATTTATTTTTGTTTATTTTTAATTAAGTTAGTCAAAAAGGGGTAGAAAAGGTTTTTGAACAAGAATTTATTATTCAGGATTTGTTTTCAATTTTAAAGGAAAATCAAAACAGTTGAATAAAGTAAAGGTTTGGTTGGGTTTGGTTTGTTCATAATAATTCTCAATGAGTTTATTAAGATTATTAGATAAACGCAGAAAAGGTTCATACGATTATTCACGATTTTGGCAAGAACCAATAGAATGTATTTAGGCAAACTTACTCAGCAACAAACCCTATAAATATTTAAATAAAAAAATGACATGTGCGCATGTTTCAAGCCGTAACACTTAACACAATTAATTTTGAGAAAGAAATAACTACAACAACAACAACTTATTAAAATCATCAATTAAATATGAAAATGCAATATGACTAAAAATAGTCTGATATTTCCTTACAGAATGTATAGTCAATGGTGCCTGATATTAAATGATTGTTTTTTGTTGTTGTGTTGTTGCAATTGTTGTTATTATGTTTTTGAAGCCTTTGACAATGTGCAATAAGCGTTAATTTTTCATGGCCTTCAAAATAAATTTTTTAATCATCTTAATGCGCTACATTTAGCGGCATGGAGATTTGCTAGTGATTACTTAGCTTGACCTTAAATTAAACCATAATAAAGCCATAATCTTTTTTTTAAATCCTTTATTATAACTCTATTGGAAAAATTTTCCACAAGCTTGATGATGGGTTTGCCTGAACTCGTTTGACCTAATAATCACACGGTAGACCAAAGGTAGCATAATCTGAAGTTTGTTTGTTTCGAGTTTAATTCAGCTGTAGTACTCTACTTAGCCGTCACATTTGGCATCGCTTTTAAAATTCCTACAAATTTAGTTAGGGGATTCACAAGGTATTCCATTATGTCATATTGTCATAATGTTAAACAATTTCACAATGGTGTAAAACATTGTTGTTGTCTTTCATCCAAAAATAGTTCTAAAAAAGTACTACGATTCCACATACAGCTGCACCGAGTGTTCAATAACATTATGGCAATAGGACATAATACAAGACCTTGTGAATACCCTTAATATTTTTTTAAGTTCCGCTTTAATTTATATGTTGCAGATTTTAAACAGGAGATAATAATTATTTCAATATGTTCTGGCAGTGACGGCAACCATAAGAAGAAGAGTATTTCAAAATGTGTTAAGAAAAAAAAATTGAATGCCAATGTTAATGCCATCATTCTTTGAATTTCAAAATGTATGTATTTATGTTTAGTTTAATACTGTTTATACATATCGTGTTATAAATTCGTTAAATATTCAATGGAAAAAGACAAAAATTAATAAATAAATAAAAAGGGCATCATAGTATACAGATATTGAATGATACGCAAACTTAAATTGAATTTCTAATAAATTCATTAAAGCATATCATATCACTTGGATGCAGTGTTTAATTGAAGATATGTTTAACATATGTCTGCTTAAGCACTTGTAATATGTGGATTTATTAATGACAAGATCACTGATATAGCAACCCCCCAGTCTATATATTTTAAATATTTCACGAAAGGACTGGCGTTTTTAAAACTTTAACTCAATGATTAAAAATAAAATTTCGTTTTATAATCAAAAGTTAATTAAAGCATTAATTGACCGAAGAGCCGTTGCTAAGAATGATTTTAAAGATATTAAGGTTTTAAGAGGATCTCTTATTAAGTTTAAAATAAGCTTCTGCACGTTTTCTCTATTTACAGACCGGGCAAATAAGATACGCAAATGATTTCGGAGGACAAAGAGCCACGAGATATATAACAGGAAGGCAAGGAAGAGGTTTGTATACAAAGTTATCAACGTAGCATGCATTGATATATATTAAAGCGAGGTTTAAAACCTTAAAGGAAAAGCCTCAGTTAACTTAAGTCCGCTAATTAAGCCTATTTGTGTTACCTGTACAGAAATACAAAAAGAGTGGAAACTAAAGTAAAGTAAATGATAAAAAAATTAAAATTACAGAATAATATGATAAACCAAACACTCTACGTTCTCTGGCGAGAATCGAGCCCGGGACCCCCAAGCTGGCAGGCTTGCACATTTACTCACCACTCTTCTTAAGTATCCGTGGTGTGAACAATTTTAATTATCGAGAAAAGTCGATGAGAAAAGCATATTAAAATTAAGAGATCTTCAGAGCTGGCGCTGAACCAAGAATAACGACAAGAGTTGCAACAACAAAAAAGAAACGAAAAAGTGTCAGAGAGGGAGAAAGAGAGAGAGAGAGAGAGAGAGAGAGAAAGACTTTAAAAAGTTGCTTTCTTTAAGGAGATTACTAGGAATTTCAATGTAATAGCTATAGTCCATTTCCAAAAATGTGCATAATTTTAAAGAGCGATAGTCAAATGAACTTTATCAGGAAACTTTAAGTTGAGAAGCACTAAAGATACAGGGTACACGTGGAAGACCCAATGCATTCTGTCAAATGTTAGGGCTAACGACCCGATTTTATATAAAAATATTTTTTGTTTAAAACACAGCCAGAGTAGCCTCAACTCTTTTTAAGTAAACTGGTTAAATCTTTCGACAAGAGCTGGTTTCTTTAAGAACGGGGTTCGTCCACGACAAGCCCTGGATAACAGAGAATATCCCTAACACTTAGGAGGATGTTTGTCAAAGAATTAAAAAAACAGAGCGAAAGAAATACGCTGTATATTGGGTCATATAACTTACATGTTGCCTCGGGATAAGCGAGGCAGTTAGACCAACTCTACGAAGGTTTTGGAAATGATTTTGAAAACCGTGTCTAATACGGGGCGGCACTTTTCGCGAAAAGCCTTTAGGTAATGGGAAAATGGATTTAAAGGCCGATTTAAGTCTAACGCATTTTTGAGACTCTTTAGGGCTTGGAAATACACTGGCCTATCGGTATCTTAGCAGGTCCTACTGATAGCTTAGGTTATCTGGCATACAGCTGCCTAGAAATCTATACCTCCTGACAGTCGCTGTGTAGAGATGACACTTTGTGGCACCGTAACCCTGTTTATATTGTTCACTGGTTTTAACATCTGTAGCATTCATTTTTTTATTTAAAATAAAAATATTTAAGACAAAAATAAAATGAAAATTACACTGACAATCAACTGCCAACGTAAGCAAAATCCTAAATCTAAAAAATTAATTACAACTAAATTATTTGAGTGAAAATCTTTCTGTTTGATAAAGAAATATGAATTAATTTTTTTGTTTTGATCTTAAACAAAAGACCATTTCACTTAAGAAAATATTTTCTAGAAAATTATAAGAAATCAAAATTATCAAAGTACGCCTACTTAAAAGGCTTCTAAAGTAAAAGACCCTCTTGATGCCAAAGTGTAAATGAAATATTTAACACAATGTGGGCGATTAGGACTTTAAGAATAAAGTATGTGGTAGACCAAATAATTTGATATAAAATAATGCTGTAGTTCTAAAGCTGTCTTGCCTTTTAAAATTAATAATTTTTAAATTAAAATAAAAAAAAATTCAATATTTTATTTTCTTTAAAAGTCCCTAAATTTAGTATTCTCTGCTTGTTTAATGTTAACTTAATTCTATTCCTAAAGCAATTTTAAGTAATAATGACAGTATTTAACACATTACAATTGAAGAGGAATGACAAACTTACAAAAAAAATTTACTCCAAAGTACTAATCTATGTTTTATGAGAAATAAACAAAAAAGAAATAAAAAATTTTAAACGCCAAAGTGTTCTTTATGTCTCATACAATTTCGCGCCAACATTTTCAACACATTTCCAACATTTCCCCCTTACATTTATGGCACACAAATTTAGTATTTAGTGATAGTTGTTGTTAGTCCCCCTAAGAACATGAGGGCAATGCTGTAAAGTATTTGACTAATTATGTTAATGCTGCCACCAAACCAAGAAATGCAATCAAATGGAACCAAAATTATACAGACGAACATCACCAAGAGTACCTTTAAATTGTTGTTGTTTTTTTAAACACTTTTGCTCCCTCTTAATGCTTAAGGTGATCGTATTTAACAGCTTTAACTGCACCACAACAAAAAAAAACTCAAGCAAAATTACATTTTAATGCAAATTCCGAGTTGCAGACTTTTAGTGTCTCATCACAAAACAACAATATCGACCATGACAACATGTTTCCAGATCTTTTAACACATTCACATACGTGTAAGTCAAGTCTAAGGATGTGTTACCACTAGTACGTAGGTGGTTAAAAATGTCCAATAGAATAATGGCTAAATGATATGAAAATCTTGTATATTGTCACAATAACAACAACACAGCAACAAGAACTAAAAAAAAACACAAACAATTTAAAAAAGAAGATTTGTTATTTAATATAAAAATTATTTTCTGAAAATGTTCTGTGTTTTAAAAATTTTCTATTTAAGAATTATATAAGAAGAGTAATATTCTTTTGATTTTTCTAAAATAAAGTAAAATTTCTATAACTCAAAACCCCTTTATTCATTATGCAGTTTTACATTATAAATTATGTCTTTCCATTTGAGCTATGTGTCAAGGTTGCCACCCTCGATCGATTAGGCTAATGTTCTGCATGTATGTAGTTGACCCGACGTAACTTGTGTTACGACGAGGGCCCACTTGGCACTATGGAATAACGAAACAACTGGCAAAATAATGCGAATTTTTTGCCCCGTAATTCGTAGCCGTAATCTGTAGGATTGAAATAATGATAAATCTAAACGATCGGTTTCGCAGGGATTAGCGATTGGAGGGCATGCAGAGAAAAAATTAAATCGAAGGAGCATTTCCCATACCACTAATAGGCCAGAGACCAAAGTTTTATGTCTGATGTTGTTACAGATGGGGGTCACTTGAAACCTGAGATATGGAAATCCTTCCCCTCCAATTATTTAAATTAAACACACTGCAGGCGGTTGAACTTAGGTACCCAAAACCTTTCCTTGCAACAAAGGCCAGGGGCCAAATCGTCGCATTCGATTCGAATCGAAATTTACTCGATCGATCGAGTTGTCAATGCTTTTAATATAGGAATTCTAATAAGAATTTTTAAACTTCAATTCGAATCGAATGCAACGATTTGGCCCCAGGTTGAAATGGTTGGGTAAAATTCCCCTCAGGGGACTGTAACCCTTAACAATTCATGAAACCTATATTTCCTAGGGTGAAAAGTGTACTGATGGGCCAAAAGAACCTAGAAGTACACCTCTACCTAGAAGTGCACCTCAGATAAGGATTACCAAAAACAGCGACTACAGGTTATATAGGAAGGACATAGAATGGATGAAGCATTCCTTATGTCATTATGTTGCCTTTGCATAGACCAGAGCCCTTTGTTTAACATCTAATATTATTCAGATGGGGCTATCTTGAAACGTGTTAATTGGTTTCAAGGCTCGAAAACAGATGGTTTACCTGAGAAAGCTAAGTCCCTTTATTGAGACGAAAGCCAAGTTAAAGTAGTTTGCAATGTGAGGTTCTGAACTAAAAGATACGTGAATTAATATAAATTGCACCAAAAACTACAAGTGAATCTTCATGTCATGGAAATTGTATAAAACAGCGATTGCAGGACGTGCTGGGAGGTCTCCGAGTCGATAAAGCGTTTTCTTTGCCGATGCCTAGCTCTTGCACTGCCAAGGGTCCCATGCTTTATGTGCGATGTTATACCAGATGTGTTTAAGTTAAAGGTGTAAAACAAAAAACCTCAAGATTCGCCAAAGTAATTGGATTTCGGTGAACCTCTTTTCCCCAATTCCACTGCAAGAACCGCACATAGAAAAATATTCCGAATTTTAATTGAAACTCATTAATCAAAAAATTTTTGTATTTTTAATTGAAAATTTAATTGTTTCAATTAAAATTTTAATTGTTTTTAAAAAGTAAATGCCAATAATGATGGTTGTGTAATCTACATATGTTTTTAATTTAAGCAACAAATATTTTAATTGAAAATGATTTTTATTTTTTCTGTGCACAATCGGTCGTTTATTGGCTTAGAACTATGTTTTACCAGACTAAGGCCTTCTTCTTTTAGTTCTCTATTTTTTGGGGCTTCCTAATTCATTACCGTTAAAAAAAATTTAATTTTTTGCTTAAAAGGTTTAATAAATCTTGATGTTTACTGAAGAAAAAACTTGTCTTATGTGTTAAACCAAAACAAACATGTTGATAGATTTCCTTCCAATAAAACATTTTCATTTGACAAATTATTAGGAAAAATTTAAACACCAAAATATGCATCAATTCCTTATTAAAAATCTTCTCATTGACTTTTATTTCTAATGAACTGTTGTTAAGCTTTGCAGCAAGTTTGAAACAAGTATTTCCATGTAATTAAACATTTCTTCATGTAATTTATTGAGAAATTTTTAAAATTTTAGAAATCTGCTCCCATTTTTTAATTTCCAGAAAATGTTTGGTTTTTAGACACAGCTATAGCTTTCTTAACCAAATGATGGTTATCAGAAAAGCAATAAAATTTGTTCTTTTTCTATTGTAAACATATAAAATTTTTAATAGATTGATAACTGGCTACCTTTTTTCCATGTATGCCTAAGTGGAACACTACTATTTAACAAGACATATTTTCACGCTATAAATTTTGTCAATAAAAAAACAAATCTTAAACAAAAAATTGTTGAAATAAAAATATACAAAAAATTTTAGAACAACTTCTTAGTTAGAAAAGCCACCTAGAAGTTTAAACCCAGCTACTCACAACGCTTACAACTACGACTTTTAAATGATTAACTACTGAATATAGTAAAAGTAAGATTTAGATACATGATGCATGTGTTTTAGTACCATCAGATAATGTAAATGTCAACCAACCTTTAACTAACAACCTACAACAACAACCAATCATATTTAGTTAAGGGTCAAATATTGTATTTGACTATAATTTTTAAGGGTTTATAGGGAAATTAATGGCTAATACAGTTCTTATAAACATACTATAGACTGTCTTTTTAATATGTATCAAAGCCATAACAGCAAAAGATAAAAATCTTAAACAATTCTAACAGTCTCAGACAAAAAATGTTATAAGCATTAGGTTTATATGTACTTATATGTTGTGTAGGAAAACTTTTGTGATAAACTGTCTGCTATTTTGATATTTTATATGGGAAATCTAATGCATATTTATTTTGATTTAGTTTTTCCATATTTTTATGTTTCCATATTTTTTAAGTGTATTTTTAAGATTCCCATCTTTATTGTTTTTTTTCTCCCTCTCTTTCCCTCTTAGTGACTCACATCTCCCTTTGGCAATCTGTGTGTGTGTGTGTTTGCGTTTGTAGGCCAAATTCTAAGATTTATGTTATAATTTAATTGCCAGTGATTTTTATAGTTTTACGAGCTCATAAAATCACCAAAGATTTCAATTATCCTTTCATTGATCTCTTAAGCGACTTCCTTTTCTTTCTAGACTCTACAAACTTTAATGTTTTAGTTTAACTAATTTTTATGGCCTTAAGACAACCAGATAACTATCAGTCAATACTGTCATTTGAAAGTGTGTCTTTTTATTGGCCAAATATGATGGTCTATTGGTAATAAAAAAGCAGCAGGTTTCTATGCCCTTTTACATTCAACAATATTTAATAATTTTTTTAAATTAATAGTTCAAGGTTTCAGGTGGCAATTGGTAGCTAAAAGTCATAAAGATGCTGGTATTGATGTCTTGTTTAGATAAATTATTAAAAATAAAATCTATAAAATTCAGAAAATTACATAAAAATATTATCCTTTGAACTAAGTACACAAGTGGCAGTCTGAAAGAGACTGAGAGAGAAAGAGAGATAATGAATGAAAACTAGCCAATATTTTGGGAAGGACCTATATTTGTTAGTAAATGCAACAAAGGCGCCTAAAGGATCATAAACGTATGTAACCACCATTAGGTGTCTATTAAAAATTTCAATTATTTATAAGAAAATTGATTCACGACAAGTGAATCTTGTCTTATTGGGATAAATTCAAAGTACTGGATGTAAAACCATAAGAAATGAAACCAAAAAAATACAAGATGATTTGTTTTGAGCTGCCGGTGCTTGACGCAGTTGACGCTGAGACTTGCGGAGATTTCTAATTATCTGGGTATCGTCCTAAGCGAATGTGGACGAGAAGAATATTAAAGTTCAGAATGCCTACTGCACCTGTAAGACTCCCTTTGTAAGAAATATGAGTTACAACCGGATTTGTAAAATTGATTTATACATCCCTTGTAAGGCTGATTCCTACATATTGTAGTCCTATCTAGTGAAAGCCTTAGAGAGGAACAACATAAGAAATCCTTTTTCAGAGGGTCAGAGGTGTGATGCACTGGCCACTACAGGTGTCAAGAGTAATGTTTAATAGGCAGCCTCTAGGTATTATTTTAAAATTATTTTCATTGGGGATTTTAAGCGCGGAAGTGAGACAAATATTTATTAAGGCCTAGAAAATCGGGTATTCTTAGGGACGAATCAATAGCTGTTGTATTAGAAAAGTTCGGTGGGACAACTCCTGGGTCAGCTGTTTTTGGCTGACCATAAGGTTGGGGGTATTGGTTTTGGGATTACACCCAAGGTGGGATTTAAGGAGGACAGAAAATGATTCAGCAAACTGTGGTGTACAGCTTTCACAGATGTATCAAAAAGGGACTAAGCACAAGGGCTCGTTTTGTATACAAAAGGACTAGCATTGCGTTTTTTAGGCGTTTATGAAGGCAACGGAGTTGACAGAAGAGAACGATCAAGAACAAAAGGATGAGACAATCTATCTCGACAGTCAGGCCGTGGTAAAAGCTCCAGAGGGGCATTTCGTCAAGTCAAGACTTATTCACCGCAGCAAACGTGCCCTTGCAGTGATAATGGCGACACGCAATACTAGGCTCGATTGAGTAGTGGATCATCGTGGCCCTATCGGCCATAAATTTGCGAAGGTAAACGAGAAGGCGATAGGTCCAAGGTATTGGGTTGGGGTTTCAGACGTAAAGGCCACCCTTAAGTTTAATTATGGTTTGAAAGAGATATGGTTCTTAGACAAATTAGGTCATTTCCAAAGACAGAAGTAAATGCGAGACCACCAGGCTTATGTGATCGGGACTTATTAGAAAGGGTACTGACCCTTTTCAATAAGAGGGGGCGGGAACTAAGGTGTAAAGCTAGGAGTCTTACGGAATCTTATGATGAGAACGATAAGACCAGTCAATAGGATAGGAATACCCCAAGCTACTGTAGGTTTTGCGGGGATGAAGGGAAATTAGGGACTGTGGAACACTTTGTCTGCCCTGCTTAAAGCTACAAAACCGCCGGAAGAGGAGGCTGAGTGTTTTAACAAAAGACGATTCCACAAGATCTAGCGCTTTTGCATGATTTAGTGATGGTTGGTTCGTGGTAGTTCGCTACACGCAAATTGTCAAGTAGAGCCTAAATGACTCCGTTTTAACAACACCACACAACTCGATAGGTGATAGGTACCCTTAAACCATGGTCCAAGGGAAAATGGAGTACTAGACCCACCCTGTCGCATTGATGTATCTCGACAGGTCGTTCAGCCCAATCGCAGATACATCTCCCAGGCTGTCCAGTATATTATGGCCCAGGAACTTGTGCCTCTTCACAGCCAGAGCAGGGCATTCACAGAGAAGATGGAAAACCGATTCCTCCTATTCTTACAGCTGCGACAGTGATCGTTAAGCGTAAGGCTGAGTCGTTCTGCATGCCTTCCCAGCATCCAATGACCCGTTAGCACCGCCAGCAACCGCGAAATTTCCACGCGATGCCGGTTTATATGTTGCGTAGTACGTCCGACATCGTAAGAGGGCCACGTTTGCCTGGCAACCTTACACGTATCCAACCTCCGCCATCTATCGTAAGCAGTGCCTAGAAAGAATCTTAAGATGCTGCTCTTAATAGTCGGCAACGGAATTGCGACTGTATTCCGTTGGAGATATTCAGAGCAGATCCTGTCTTAGCTAATTCATCTGCCCGTTCATTACCGTGGTAACCCCTATTCCCAGGAACCCAAACCAGAGTAATGTCAGATAGCTGCCTTAGCTTAGTCAATTCTATTCTGCACTGACTGATCATAAGAATAAGAATAAGGGAATAAGAACTTAAAAAACCCTATCAAAGTCCGTGTAGGGAGTAATATTGTCAGAAGGTTGGTCCACGAATGGGGGCAGTCCTGGCAGAACTTGATTTGGTGAATAAATATTTATTTTTTCAAAAAACTTTTGCATGATCTTTTTGGCGTCATTTCCGAATTTCATTTCTTTTTTTGATTTTCACACCATTTTAAAACTTATATTGAAAACATCAACAACTGAGAGCTTATTATGACAAAAGGAAAATCTTTCTAAAAGCAAACTAAGTAGTTAATTCACGATTGCTGTCAAACATGTTGTAATTTTATGACAATATTACTTTACTTGGAAAAACAAACATGTATTTAGTTGCCACACATGCTTTTGTAAGCTGTCAGTTTACCAGCAAAACCTTATATTTGATTGTAAATTGCTAATTTCTTAAAAAAAAAACAAAAACAGCAAACACATCATTTGTAGTTCATTTTAAAAGAATAAAACTCAAAAGCAGAAATCTTTAAAACTTTGTTGCAACAAACAATAACACTAAAAGTAATAGCAGCCAAATTTTCTTTAAGTAATTGTATATTGAAACCTACAAATAGTTCTGGTAACTATTTAAAAGACACCTAAATGCTGGTCTGTCCTTTTTTTCATCTGTTTAGCTGTCCATAAGCAAACGTTTTTTCAAGACCAAAGGACTAATACAAATTCGATACTTTTGCTAAGTTTACAAAAGCAACTAAAATGCCAAAAAAAATCATCTTAGAGAAAGGATATCCATATGCCCATCACATTTATATACAATTTATAAACAAAATAATTTTTTCTTGGACACCAACGAAAACAGTAAAAACATCAAAACCATAAAAAAGAAACAAAAAAAGTTTGTTTTTCATTGAAAAGGTTTCGTTGGTACTTGATTCGTTTCAATATTATGTTTTTGGCTCCACAGTAGCCATGAATTTCCATGTACTACATAAAAACCGTGATCTGCAATTTGTACAAAATTTCAAAAAGGCAACAACTACAGCGACAGTAATAAGAGTAACAAACTGATTAAATAAGGAAAAGGTAGGAGTTGTTTTTTTTTTAATTTTTAAACTCATGGAAAAATGTTAATTAAAACTTGCTTACATTAGTTTGTAGTTTTTCGCCATAAAAAATTCCATTATCCCTCATGAAGTCCTAAAAAGGCTTGAAAGCATTTTCTGCATACGATGAACTTGGAAGGGATCGGCCCGGGTTGTGAGCCGGTGGGGCCACCACTGAGTTTCTATTACTGATAGGGACTTGGATAATGGACAAGGTGGGCCAAACCTGGAGGTTCAGGGCTGATTGCAGGATCTCTAGATTTTTATGGCCTATGCTGGACTGGATGGGCACTGATCTGCTGCTTAAGTAGAGCAGTGTGATTCTGAGGTGCATTATTGAAACTCTCACAGGGCACTGCGTTGTAAGATATAGGATGAATGAATGGGACAGGAACTCTCTAGATTTCTGCAGGGTATGCAAGGACGAGGAGGAGATAGAGACGGTAGAATATCTTTTCTGCCACTGCCCTGGGCTGCAGAAACGCCGACAGAGGTGGTTTGTAAGGCGCTTCTTAGATGGACTTGGTGAGGTCCCTGGCTGTGGGCTGGAGAGCATCATAGGTAATTCAGTGCCTATGACTGCTAACTTCCAAGGACATCTTTCTGACGTCAGTTTTGCTTTCTTTTTCTTTTACCTATAAAATTCTTGTTTTTACTTTTATTTTTCTCCTCTTGACTCTTCTGAAGGGATTCACAAGGAGCCTGAGGGCGTCCGAGTGAAGTTGGCGAGTTGGACTCACCCCTACCCTTCGTAACCTAACCTAACCTTACCCATATCATCCAGATGTCTTCCGCTGGGTTGAACATACTGCTTAAAATGGAGCCTCTGCGCCACACGCTGCATTAAGCTTGATGCAGTTGAACTGATTTCTCGACGAATACTTTTTATTAAATTCACAAGAGATTAGGGATTGTCACTATAAACCCTCTTTTTGAGGTAGCCCCATAAAAAAATCCATGGGAGTTACATCGGGCGACCTCGATGGTCATTGGATTTTCTCAAAGCGAAATTTTCCCGAAGCAAATTCATCGGAGCTCTGGCTGTGTGTGCAGTCGCCCCATCCTGCTGAAACCACGTGTGGGAATAGTACGATGAATGAGCTCACAGGTTTGCCAAAAAGAATTCCGTAATCATGCGTCGATAATTTTCACTGTTAAGATTGGTCGCCTGGCCTCAAGAGTTTTCGGAAGAAAATGTTCCAATTATCTCATGCGTGGATAAGGCACACCAAACAGGTACCCTGAGGCAATGCAATCGCTTCGAATGTTTCAATCGAGGGTTTCGTATTCTTGGAGACCAGTAACGGCAGTTTTGCTTGTTGATGTGGCCGTTTAAGTGAAAATGAGCTTCGTCGCTCCAAAAAATAGGGCTTGCAAAGCAAAAACGTTCCAACATCGTTTTTGGTCCTGCCCTTTAATAAACATTTTTTTCTCGAGTGTTTTATGGCATAAAACTTATGCTGCTAGTCTGAAATGCTATAAGTAATTTGTTGTTATTGTTGCCGTAGTTGCTAGTTGTCAGTTACTTGCAATACATTTAAACATATATAGCAAAAGCTGCTGGCCGATTTAAGCTGCAGCAAAACAAAATTTGCGATCAACATACAATTGCGACAGGAAACAGCTTTTCTGAGATCCGAAAATTTAACAAAAAAAGGCAACAACAGAATCAACAAATTGTGATGGTAGTTAAAACAACAATGCAAACACAAAATAAATTAAAAAACAAACTTTACTAGAATATAAAACAAATAAAAACTTGGCAAGTTCTTAAATTTCAATTTTAAATATTGGATACTAAAGAAGAAGAAGAAAACAGTGCCATACACAGCAATTGCAGAGGCAGCAGCAAAAACAATAACAGCAACATAAGCAAACGCTTTTGCCCAAAAAATTATGCATAATAAAAATTTGTCATGTTGCTGTTGCTTATCGCATGTTAATGTTGTTGTGGCAGTTTTGTTAGCAAAGTTGTTGTGTATCGTTGACTTTATTGACCATATTGATGTATCGATCGCTTGCCGCTGATAAACTTTGAATGTGAACTTCCATTTGAGGCACCAAAGAAAAAAACACCAGCAACATGCAATTTTAAAATTGCAATAATTTCAACTTTTATGTTGATATTGACTTTAGACAATTTATATTGCAACAGCAGCATAGACATGCAGCATCATCATCATGCTGCCGATCGTCATCAACATTTGCTTCAATCGTTTAACAGAAGCCTCTCTGTTGTATTGAGAGTTTCATGACTCAGCTGGTGGTATGTGGTTCGGTGTGTGTTGTGCATGAAGTATAGTTTTTTTTTTTTTGGGAATTCAGTTTTATGCCTTTGTTTGATGTTGTTGTCGTGTTTGTTGCATTTGGCACTCATGCTGTTCAGTGTTGCAAATTTGTGAGGTGTTCACACTAAATGGAAACAGGCACATGTCACTGTTTCAATGTTTATTTATTTATTTTTTTCTTTTACAATCTTTGTTTTAAGTGTTTTCTTGTGCTGGTACTTAGTTTATTGAGTTTAAAGACGTTATTGATATTTAGTTAAAATTCTATCAGAAGTTGTAAAATATAATTTTATAATCTTTTTTAAAACCCGGTTAAGGGGTTGGATTTTATTTTTAAAAACTTAATTAATTTGTTACCAAAAATACATGTGAGTATTTACAATTATCCGTTCAATGTATAAATTGTTGTAAAAAATCAGTCATCGGCTAAAAACAAAAACATTTTCGTCAAATGAAGAACTAAAAGTAAATAAACAAAAATTATTTGTTCACACTTATTCATTTCCCTTCCTGCATTTTAACACATCAAAGCAATGAAATGCAATAAAAATTTTATATACGACTTATGATTAAATAAAGAGATAAATATTGAAATACCTACATGTTTACACATCGTAGATATAAACAATTCACAAAACCAAACCCGAATCGAAAAGAAAAAAATCTTTAAATCAGTCAACAGATTAAGCCACCAATATATGAAGATCGTAACTCAAAAAAGAAGGCGAAAAACGGAGCAATAATCATTAAACAAAAATCTTAAATAACATTGATGGTGATGAGGTTGATTTTTGATATTTTACTGAGGTCTTCATGCTTTCTTTATACATGCTCACTTTAAAGAGTTAAAAGATGTCATTTTTTTATAAAACAAAAAGCATTTAAAATATTTGTTGTTGGTTGTTGTTGTTTTTTCCGCACAAAAAGGAATTTCAACATTTCGAAGGAGAAATTAAAAATTAACAAAGTTTTAGTTTTCTTTGACCAAAAAATAAAAGAGTTTTCATTTTGCTCGCTAATGCTTCCTGCCATAGGGACTTTGGCACCCTGTAGCATGCGACCACTAGTTCCAAGTTCTGGTTTGCTTTGTATTCAAAATTTTTGCTAATCTCCCAAAGATTTCACACAGCACGGAAAGATCTGTGGAAGTTACTTGTTGTAGTAGTACTTGAGGTCGTACTTGCATCTGCCCCAAACTACCTTCATGGCAATTCATTTGCCGTCTGATTTCTGAATAACCTAGAGTGTTTTGGTAGCCTTTACAGTCTTATAACCCTAAGTCCCTAAAGATTTGACCTATTGTTCCAATGAAAATCGCACCATGTACCTCTTTTTCTTAGTCCTGATTCTCTATACAAAAATATCCAAAGATAAATGGTTCACGACTTTGTGTTGAAAAGCTTATCGAGTGCTACGGATAGCTCGCGTTATTCAAACTGAAGCATCTCCGTGAAGCTTATTCAATATCCTACGGTGAGAATCCTTTGAGACAGCAACTCACCAACCCAAGTATCAATATGTGGGACTAATGCATCGCTACTAAGAATAGGTATTTAATGCATCCACTTGGATCGCTTACAAGCCTTGGCGATGAAGTCGAAATACCCGCTGGTGTAGTAAAACTGCCACCCAGGAAGCGCATTTTCCTGCAGCAGAGGCATTTAGAGAGTGCATGCTCCGAGGTCTCATCCTCCATACAGATATAACCAGACGACTTTATGTCGGCCCTGCCGATGTTGTGCGGGTGGTATCTGAGATTACAGTAGCTAATTGGAGCATTGATGAGCACCCTTATATTCTTCCTTCCAAGAGACACAAGCCCCCTAGATTTGCCTCTACATAGAGCTGAGAATCTCTTAGCCTTTCGGTGCCACTGGGCCTCATTGGATAGCAAATTTACCGTCCCTTGGAGCCGCCAACTTTCCACAAGGACATACATAAGAAACACTGCAGATCGCCTCCGGGACAACAAAAGGGCTGTTTGTCCCGCAGTTAGCAAAACGGTCGGCGCGTTTGTTGCCCTCACAAATCTCACGAAGTGGAATCCATTGCGTCATTGCGCGCATCGAATCTGTTAGGAGTGTCCACACACTACCTCCGCAGTACTAGATCTTTCGCTATCTGTATAGGCCAACACAAGCCCCACTTTTCCAGGAAATATATAACCTGAAGTCGTACTATCATTTACATGTACTATAATTACAGACAAATAGAGCAGAACCTATATTATCGGTTGGCTTATACATACTGGCACCAGTAATACTAATGCGTACAAGGCGCTGACTACGCCGTAGAAGATTCTTATCAATCTGGGATACTCCACAAGAGCCCGGTAGATCCTAATCGGTCTTATAATGGTTCCGGACGACCAATACAAAATACTTGGTTAGAGGCCCCATGTCTGTCACGTTTCATAAATGATCATTTCATTACGCCCCTTGTCCAGGGTAACCCTTAGGTATTTCACACTTTTAGAAAAAGCGAAAGTTGTTCCAACAAGTGTGGGCCTTTTCAGTGAGATGTTGTTCTTTCACGTAAAAGGAACGAAAATGGTCTTCACGAAGTTAACATTACATCACCCAAGAGTAATGTCCAAGGCCTGTTGCATACGATCTGAGATGGATCTGTCATCCCAAATACGGCCGAAATAACTTTGTCGTCGACATACCCAAAAGTCCCAAAATTCAAATCATGTAATTTCTCATCAACCACAAGTTTGACTACGCTTCCTGTGAGTTCCTTGACTGGCCCGAAAGGTCCTCAGCGAGCTAAAGAGATCAAAAGTCACCCCCCTAGAAGCTAGCAGCTGTACTATCCAACCGACAACGATTAATAGAATGCCCCCTCTTCTCATGGCGGATTCAATCAGCCATCTGAAGGGAGTTTCAACTAAGTGTCATTATTGATCAGTCTACGAAAGCCACCGATGTTTTGCTTTTGAGTACTGGGTTGGCCTTTGCTTAATTTACTCCGGGTCAATTGAACTTGGCCCAGTGTAAGGATTTTTTGAGCACCCTCAGCACAGACCAGTTAAAGTAGAAAATTTAAAATCACTTTTTTAATCTTACACTACTCTCCACCTAATATTGAAATATTTAACCCACAAATGACATCATGATAATACCATAATTAACTATTTCCGTTTTAAATTATAAAAAATCGTTAATAAATGAGATTTCACCAGAATAAAAAAAAACTAAAAACTACAGTTTTATTTTAAGACTTTGTTAATTTTTAGGAAATTTCTTTAATATTTTAACATTTCTTAATAATTTGCTTTTAACTGTCTTCCTCTTTAACTCCCTTTCTTTCCCCTTTTCAAACTGTAACCCCTTAAAGCAGTGTCTTTAGGAATGACCTCATAAAATTTTGTCGCTCTATTTCTTGTTAACAACTACTTGAAACAGAAAAAAAATTGTCGTAAAATTGCCCTTTAATTCCTAAAAAAAATTAAATAAATTCACAAATAAATGAAAACAAGTTCATAGAAAATGCCGCAAATGAATAAAAATAATTGAAGAAAATTAACCAAAAGAAATTTGGATTTAGCGGAACAAACTAGTAAAAAAACACTTTTATTAACAAATAACTACTGTCTGTGAAATATAATTTTCTAATAATAAAAAAAACAACAACAACAAAAAGGTGTCGCATGTCATTTAATTTCTACAAAAATATATTAAATTTTTTTTAGATCAAAACCTTTTTCTTTTTGGAAGTTAAATGAAGTAAATGTTCTAAGAATCAGAGTAAACGTTTTGTTCACTTCAAGCCCAGTTTAAATCTAAATACAAGATTTCAACGACATTCAAAATGATGATGTATTTGTTTGAAATCATCCAGCACGTACGATTTATTTATTTATATTTGGTTTTTGTATTTTAATGGCTTTTGATTTGTTTTTTCGCTGAAATCCAGCCATAAATGTAAACGATGAACATTTATTTAAAACAATAAAAATTTGTTAACAAACAACGAAAAATAAAACTGGAAATAAAATGGATTTCTATCTAAAGATTTCCTAAAATTGATGTTCCCTGCTCAATCGCCGAAATGATTATTGTTTATGTGAATTTGAACACTTAAGACTTGGATTTATTTGAAATATTTAAAACAAACCCATCAGCGGAAATTAAACATTAATTAAAAATACGAAAAACAATAAAAAAGAATTAACAAATTTGTAATTGAAAATTCTTTAAAGCTTTCAGGAAGGTGTTTAGAGTAACTTAAAGTCATTGTTTGAAATAAAAACATAAAAAGGGTTTAAGGAAATTTTCAAATTAAAAAAAATTAATTTTTCAAACTTCTCTGGTTTATTTTAAACATAAAAAACTATTATTATGTGAAAACTTTAAAAACAATATTGGCAATTTTTCCAACTGAAGTCAATATTAAAAATTGGTATTAAATTTTTTAATTATTTACTTTGATTGACAATTTTTTTATTGGAAAAAATATTAAAAAAATTTTGTTAGAAAGCTTGCAATTAAAGCAATAAAAAAATAATTTAACGTTAAAACAGTAAAAACTCTCTCAGCTTTAAAGCTATCTTAGCTTCAAAAAAGTTATTTAGTTTAAAATTTTCTCTTTTTTTTTTTTGTTAAGTCCAGCTCGCCGTTAACAAATTTTAAAGTAAAAAATCCGTAAAACTGAACAAAGTTGTTGAAGCTAACCAAAAAACTTTTCAAATTAAAAAGCTTGAAAAAAGCGTTTTTTGGCTTAAAAGTTTTCTTAGATTTAGATATGGCACAGGTGATTATATGGATTTGAAATCTGCAATTTTACTCTTTTTACTTTTACTTGAAACGCTTATAAAACTACTAAACTAAAAGCTTTAGACAGTGAATTATGAAGTTTCTGAACATATTAGAGATATAGGGCTGAACTCATTTTTTTGAAGTGATTTTGGTTTTTGCAAAATTTCGAAAGTTTTTAATTTGTATTTGTTATTTTCAGCGATTGGTGGGGAAAATCTTTAAAACCACATTCTCATTTAAATTCATATTTTTGGAAAGCTTGAAAGTAACTAATAATAAAGAGCTTATATTTCTTAAAAGCTTCAAGAATAGGGCAACTTGTGTGTCTCGGTATCTATCCCTTTCTCTCTTTTAGTGTTCGTCCCCCGGAGGCATTAAATTTTTTTAGTAATTATACCCTTCACATAGTGATGAGGATTTCCTTGTTATCCATTTGCGACCCCACAAAGTATATATATTCTGGATCTTTATAGATAGGGAAGTTGATATAGCCATGTCCGTCTGTCCGTCTGTTGAAATCAAGTTTTCGGAGTCAAATAAAAAGATACGGGCCATATATTGGTGTCAAACTATTAGAAATATCCTGTAGACAATTTCTATTGAAAACCAGCACAATCGACTTACTACACACAAAAAATTATCTAAGAAAACTTTACTTAAATCAAGCCATAGCGGTGTTAAAAGTACGGTGAGTACGGTTTTTCTTAAATCAAGTACGAAATTTCTTACTCCAAGTAAAATTTTTTAAGTACGAATTTCTTACTTTTAGCCACAATTAAGCCTAAATAGGATTGATTTAAGTTCGGAACCGTACTTGATGTAAGCCAAAAAAAAATTGATTTAAGCCATAAACGGGATTAATTCGAAAATGAAATGTCATTTGTTTGACTTATGGACCTTTATTAAAGAAGAAGAACTTTATATTTTATTTTTATTTTATAATTATTTTATAATTAATTTATAATTAATTTATAATTAATTTATAATTTAAAAATTTCATTTTTGTACTTACCGAAGCTGAGATTCGAACCAGGGATTTCTGCACTACAGCACAAGCGCGTTACCTCTAGGCCACCGAGACACTTTGTTTTGAAATGCAAAATAATATATCAAAACAACAAGCTTTTTTCTGCTTGATTTGTTGAAGCAATCCGGTGAGTACGGTTTTTCTTAAATCAAGTACGAAATTTCTTACTCCAAGTCAAATTTTTCAAGTACGAATTTCTTACTTTTAGCCACAATTAAGCCAAAAAAGGATTGATTTAAGTACGGACCGTACTTGATGTAAGCCAAAAAAAGATTGATTTATGCCATAAACGGGATTAATTCGAAAATGAAATGTCATTTTTTTGACTTATGGAGCTTTATTAAAGAAGAAGAATTTTATTATAGTTTATTTTTATTTTATAGATACTTTGAATTTATAATTTAAAAAATTAATTTTTTGTATTTACCGAAGCTGCGATTCGAACCAGGGATTTCTACACTGCAGTACAAGCGCGTTACCTCTAGGCCACCGAGACACTTTGTTTTCAAATGTAAAATAATATATCAAAACAAAAAGTTTTTTTCTGCTTGATTTGTTGAAGCAATCCGAATAGGCTTGATTTAAGAAAATGTAAGTAAGGATCGTACTTGAAAATTTCAAGAAAGATTTTGGATAAAATCAAGAATAAAATTCTTGATTTTAGAAAGCCGTTTTTCGTTCTGTGTACTAACCGAGATATAAGCGAAAACCCAAAACAACCCAATTTTTTTAGGACAAAATTCGTGCATATATCTCTATATGTCTCAGTAAATATAGTCACTCTTACCACAAAACTTGGCACAGACTTCCTTAAAGTAGGGATTTCAATAATGAAAAAGTTTTTTTTTCAGAACGAATCAGGGCAAGTGGTATGTTTCCTACAATTGCACAAATTTGATGAAATATTTTATGCGCTATATCTCGGAAACTATAACAGCTATCCACTTCAAATGTTCTACAAAAAGTAATTGTACAGTAAGACCTACGCTTCCAAGAAAAATTTTTTTGAGTGGGGGCAAAAAAAGGGGTAGCTCCCATAAAAATTAACGATTTTTATATCAATATCTTGGAAACTATAACAGATATCAAAAATAAATGTTGTACAAAAAGTAGTTGAACAACAAGGCCTACGCTTTAAAGAAAAAATTTTTTGGGTAAGGGCCGGGGAAAGGGTTAGCACCCATACAAATTAAGAATTTTTATGAAATTTTCGATACGCTACTTCTGGAAAACTATTACAGCTATCGACTTGGAATATTCTACAACGTTAAAATTTTTGTATAGTTTTCTATGGACTTTAAAACTCGCACAAGGTTTTTTTATTATATTATTTGCAGTACAAAATAACTCGGCTGGGTATATTAAAAGACCAATGTGAAGGGTATATAAGATTCGGAACAGCCGAATATAGCGCTCTTACTTGTTTTTAATTAATTTTTAATAATTTTTCAAATTCATAATTCAATTTATCATAAAAAATACTTTTATTAAAAATTCGAATGTTACTATAAATTGCCCAAACTCTGCTACTTCCTCCCATTATTTGTATTTTGGCTTCCACTGAAATCGAAAGCAAGTTCTTGGTAGTTTTGTATGTGATAACATGTCGAGACATAAATGATGTTGATTTTTATGCCGATGAAGAAAAGATGACAACTTTGTGTTAAATTCATGTAGATTAAAATTGACAAAGATTTGATAACAAAAAAGCTAAAACAAATATATAATTTTATGTTCAAAACAAGCAAAGACAAAGGCAAAGTGTTAACAAATTAACAAGAAATGTTAAACGTTTTTGATTTTTTTTTTTTTTTTTTTGTCAACAAATCAAGGCGATCTTCAAATATGATCAATAAAACCAAACCAAAGCAATTTATTTGTAAAAAAAAACAAAACGGTTTAATTTATTTATTTTTGCTTTCGGAAGATACAATAATCATTAATTATGACTTCTTCAAAAAAAAAATCATTCTTAACCAAGTGAAACCTTTCAAAATCATTTGTTGATCAAGATATTTAATAATTTTATTACCCGGTCGGCTAAAAGACCAAAAAGATTTCTTGTTCTCGTTCAGTTTGTGTGTGACAATATCTGACATTAACAATCTCTTGTATTCTGGTTTTGTATTTGCATTACAGTTCAGGCTAAAAGGAAAACAAAAACAAAATTATGATTATTGGCAAAAGCAGTAAAGCAGCTAAAAAGAAATGAGTGCTTTTTTTAAATGTTTAAGATTTCAATCTTAAACATACAAATCGTTCAAGTTTTTTCTCCTTCTCTCTTTCTCCCTCTCTCGCACGATTCTTCCTTTACCATCTGCCGACGTTGCCAGAATAATGATTTTGTCATATTTTTAATGATTTTTTGTCAAAAATATAATTAAAGATTTTTGTCTCAATTAATGATTTGTTTTAAGGAATAAATTGCCTTTTAAAAGTAAATATATACAAATTTGTATTTTGTATTCAACTTTTATCAGCAAAAAGTTTTTAAAACAATAAGGATGTATGATAAATGCCTAAATCTTAAAGCTTTAGAAAATTTTGTAAGGCCAACCTGTTAATGGTCATATGAATTTTAATAATGAGCTTGACTTAGAAAAAAATTATTTTATACAGAACGAAGAAATCTTTCAAGTAATGTTTGTTTGACATAAAACTTCCAAATCAAAACTATGTATATGCAAATGAAAAAATTAAACTTTTTAATTTAACGATAACTTTCTAAAAGAGCTCCCATAACTTAAACCCTTGAAGCCCACAGAGAGAAAAGTTCCTCCTTTCAACAGTTTAATAAACAAAACTGTTCCAAATATAATTGATGAAAAGGATTTTCAAAATTAAAATGACGACCTTTTCAACTTTAGGAACCATTTTGCAGCTCTAGATAATCCCAATTGTAAAGAATTTTGGTCAAAAGTCTCAAAAATTACTCGCGCTATTCAATAAAAAAAATTGCTTTTATACATTTAAACTTGATTTTTTATTGAACTTTTTATCTTCTAAATAAATTTTGAATAACAAAACCTGATAATTTTTTTCCTTAAAATATTACTTTGTTTTTGCCAAATGATGATTTTCTTCATAAACCTTCTGGCAACGCTGTCACCTACTGACGTTATTTTGTGAGCTGCGAATATACTAAATTGTGTAAGTTTTATGAAAGAGGGCGACAAAATGTAAAAAGCGGCCCAAAAAGGTTACCTGGAATTTACGCGATAAAAAACTTTAACTTAATTAAGCCCTTATAAATTGGTATTAGAAGAGTTTGTGGCTCTAAAAATGTATTTGAACCAAAATTTTTAAGGGAGTTTTTGTAACTTATTTTCAGTGTAGGGTGTAATATCTTCGTCCTTTTGTAATGATTATAATTCATTGTTTTTTAAAATAATTTTATTAAAACCTGCAACTGCCTGCACACAACTTTATCAGAAAAATCTGTACTGGTTAGCTTGTCTTAAAAACAAGATTATGACTTGGCTTTAAACACTCTCTAGCTTCAGAAAAAGTTAAGATTTTTCTAATTATTCTTTTAATATTTTTAACGATTTCACTAACGTACAAAGGATCAGACCTAACAAGTGTTTGCTTATAAAAGATTTTTTCTTACAACGTGCTTAAACCTTCCATTTACCTCTCACACTCCTCAGTACTAACTCAGATCACAAGTTAAGCCTGGTGTGTATGAGCTTGGGAATATGTTTAACCACTCAGCTTGTAAAGTATGATGCGCATGCGTTCATGACATTTTTATGATGCTGACGCGTTGTCGCACTTTGTAAAGGCGGCTTTTTAAGGTATTAAATTGAGTTTATATATACAATGTTGTTGTTGCTGTTTTTGTTGTAGCTGTTGTTTCAAGCCTTAAACCCAAACAACAGGCCTGAATTCTTAAACAATAACTCTAGCGTGTTTTGCATACATAAATAGTTTTGTTAAACCAAAAAAAAGGAGGCAAAAAATTTTTATTATTTTTTACAAAATACAAGCTGTTAAAAATCACAGTTAACAAACAACCAAACAATATTTTTTTTTATTATAATTATTGTGTAGGATTCAAGAGTGTTTTGTTGTTGTTAGCTGGAGCTTGAGTTTAGTGTTTTTTGAAAATCATATTTAAATTTATATTTTTGTTAATTAATTGGTTTAATAAAGACATTATAAGCTGGGGTTTAAAGTTTTCTCTTTGCTTATGTGGTTGCAAATTAATTTAAATTTTTTTTTTTTTTTTAACAAAATGTTACTTATGAGCCATTAACCCACATAAAGACGTCACATTGTTGTGACAGAAAACAAGATAAAAGCAAAATCGAAAAATAAAATGATTTCCAATAAAAAAATAAAACAAGGATATGAAATTCAATATTTTTACTTAGGAATTTTTCAAAAGAATTTTATTTAAAAAAAAAAAGAAATCATTAAACTTTTTTATTTCGTTTTCATTATTTGAATTATTTTCAAATATTTTGTTTGTTTTTTTTATACCCTTCACATTAGTGATAAGGGTATATATGTATATGTTTGTCATTCCATTTGTAATTTCTTTATTATCCATTTGGGACCCCATAAAGTATATATATTCTGGATCCTTATAGATAGGAAAGACGATTAGGAGATGTCCTTCTGTCCGTCTGTCTGTCTGTCTGTCTGTCTGTCTGTCTGTCCGTCTGTCTGTCCGTCTGTCCGTGTTATGGTTGAAATCAACTTTCTGAAGCCCCCCCGATGTCGCATAGACCTGTGGGTGGTATCAAACTGTCAGAGATAGTCGCGAGAAAATCGGTATTGAAATTCAGCCAAATCGCCCGATAAATGGCCGAGATATAAGCAAAAAACCTAGACTACCTCCTTTTTTTCAGTCTACAACTACAAAGAACATACTTATGTATGTAATAATAAAAAAAACAACAAAAAAAACAGAATCAGTCATGTATATATTATTGAACAACACCCAAAACGAAAATTTTATTAGTATTAGTATTCATATATATAACAGGGTTGCCATACAAAGCTTAATTGAAGCATTTTTAAAATCGCTCCTACGACTTCTAGGGTCCTCCTACAAAGGTAAAATGTACTACCGACCCCTATTAGTTTCTTCTCCCAAACATATTCCTAGAACATACTTACCCCCTATCACCACGCCCTAAGGGGGTTGCCATTCAAAATTTACAAAAATGATATGAAAATGCCCCAAGCTTCTTTAGAGTTGGCCTTAGAGAAATGAAGTGTATGACAGACCCCCATTAGTTTCCCTTCCCAAACATATTCCTAGAACATACTTACTCCCTATCTCCACGCCCAAAGGGGGTTGCCATACAAAATTTACAAAAATGATATGAAAATGCCCAAAACTTCTTCAGAGTCGGCCTGAGAGATTTATTGTACGACCGTGCCCAATTAGTTTCTTTACCCAAACATTTTTGTGAAACATACTTACCCTCTATCTCCAGCCCCTAACAAGTTTGCCACACAAATTTTTAAAAAATAAGGTAAAAAAGGCTACAACTTCCCTAGAGTCGCCCCTAGAGGAATTAAATGTATCACTGACCCCCATTAGTTTCCCCTCCCAAACATATTCCTAGAATATACTTTCCCCCTTACTCCACCCTCTAAAGGTGTTGCCACACAAATTTGAAAAAATTAGGATAAAAACCCCTACAACTTCCCCGTTGTCATCCGTGGAGCTTTAAAAAATGACACCGACCCCTATTTAAAATATGAATAAATTTGATAAAAATAAAAAAAAAATTTTGGATGTGAAGCGTATATAAGATTCGGCAAAGCCGAATATAGCGCTCTGACTTGTTTTAATTTAATGTGGGAATTTTTAAAATTCAAAACTTCGAAATTTTCATAAATTAAAATTTAAGTTTAAAAATTTTATACTTAAAGCAGGTTAATTAAAGTTTGAAATTTTACTACAAATTCAATTGAAATTATATTTTTAAGGCCACCAAAGTTCACAAAATTTTCAAAATCTTTATTGTGGGACATTAATTTTTAAATAGATTTTCAAAGATAATTTTTTTATGAATTTTGTCATTAAAATTTCTCTTTAGAAAGAAGCTGTATTTTAGCGGCTAATAAAAAAAAAAGTTTGATGTATCGAAAAGTGCATTTAAACAGCATAGAACAGCTTGTTTGTGTCTCATAAAAATTCAATTTTAGCTGTAAAACAACCATTTTCTTTATTTAAAGATCCCATCAAAGTGTCTAGAAAAAAAAACTAAACAAACAAAAAAAAATCGGCAGTTTAATGGTCTAATAATGTTTGTTGTAGTACAGAGGCGTTTTTTATATGCCCTAACTATTTGAGTGTGTTTTCAACATTTACCCCTTTTAGTTTTTTGTTCTGTGTTTTTTTGCCGGGAGGTACATATGTAATGTCTATAAAATCATTTAAATACTTTAAATACTACAAACAAGCAACAACTAATATTAAACTAAATCAGAAGCCAAAAAAGCCGCCCGCCCGCCTGTATCATAATAATCTTAACGAGCGACGACCAACCATTACATTTGGTAGCGTGAAATAAATCGTATAGATTATTCGGGACCACCTATGAAGGCTGCTGCTGTTGCCGCTATATACCCTTTACTCGCCTTTTAATTACTTCGACACATTCTGTCGTTTATCTTTATGGGCCGCCAAAAACTATACACTCGTTTTGAGCCGAAAATAAAAAAAAATTTACGAAAAGTAATTTCCAATTTCCTCTGTCTGTGAGGGTCATAAAATTTTCATATATTTTAGACAGAGTACATACATACATATGTGTGTATATATATGATGAAATCTATACACATTTAAAATTTATAAAAAACAAAAAACAAAAATTATTTTTTAAAACATTTCTAAAATGGCAAAAGATTTTTTTTACAATAAAATAATTCTAAAATTTGGTAAAAATAATACCAAATGTCCCAGGTCAAGGAAAGCACTTTAGACATATAAATGTAAAAGATTTTTTAATATAAAATTGTCTTTATTCTCTTGACAATATTTTAAAAAATTCTTAATCATTTTACTAAAACAAAAGTGAAAAGAATTATTTTTTGAAATATGTGTAAAACATAAATTTTTAATGGGGACCAGTAAATCTTTCTTTCTTTCTTTCTTTTCTATAACAAATAGACGCACAATTAATTTTATATGCAAACAATGTTTCCAATATTTTAAACTTAAAAATAATCCCAATAGAATTAGAAATATATAAAAAAAACCAACAATTATAAATATGAGCATTCGATCGCATTGATCTTATTTTTAAAATTTTTGTTTTTGGTTCAAACATTCAATCACGTTTGTAATAAAACATAAAAACTTAAATATTTTACCTGCTGCCCATAACAATGGCAGCACACAGTTTAACGTGTGTTTTAACTTTTAAACAAATCGATTGAATCAAAACCACAATTCTTTAAACAAATGCCACGGTAAGACATATGTTCACAAGTAGTTGAAGTTGGTTAAGTTTGTGTGTTTTTTTGTTTAAGGGTATCGATCTTTAAACATATTGTTTTTGGTTTTTCCTATGTTTTCAATAAGCATGTCAAATACTGAAAAATGTGCAGTAATAAGTCAAAATGTCCCGAATACACTCACTCCAATAATCAAAACACAAACAAAAAGACCTGTTAAGAAGTGAAATGAAAAACAAAAACAACAATTATAAAAATTGGGTATGATCACAAGGACCTATACCGACGCAACAGTTCAATATGTTGGCCTAAATGCTCTTTTGGTTGTTGTTGTTGTCTTACTTTCACTTTCCTAGGAAATTGTTACGCTGCACAGTGGGTTGGATGACACCGAAAGTGGCGATTAATTCATGGGAGCCGTAATTTAAATTTTTTGGAATTTTTTTTTTTCAAATCGTTAAATATGCATAAAAAGGCATATTCTGAAAAAATTATACACGGGAAAAAAATTTTTTTACGATTTTTTAGACATTTTTATTTTTTGGAAAATTATAGTTTGCTTCAGAATTTTCGCCGTAATTTTAAAAATGGAGAGAAATTTTTCAAAAAAAATGAGAAGCAAACAAAAGCTTATATGGTCTTTTTGCTAAAAATTAACAAAATAAATATATATTTTGCATAAATATGAATATAAGTTTAATGTAAAGTCTGAACTTGGGTTTTGAAGTATTTCGAGAATTTTACAACATTTTTAAAAAAGTAACGAAATAAATTTTAATAATTTTTTTTGTTTATTAATAATTGTCATACACTTAAAAAGAAACCTTACTATGTTTATCCTTATCTTCATCATCATAATCTTCGCTTTTATTACTCTCACTATCATGTATTTCTTGAGAAATAATAGGCGATAGCAAAAGCTGTAGTTCGGAATTTGATAATTGTTGCTTTTCTTTCCGCTCATTTTGTTTATTAATACTAAATATGAATGGATCTGAACTTAGAAAAAATCTATTTAAAATAACTTCATTCGACTTTTCTCGGCTGCACTTGCAAGCAAAGTGTTTCCTATAATTTTAAAAATCTTTATTTCTGGCTTCCTGAGCTTCTTCTGAAAGTTCTCCAATCGGTGAAAGGGCATATTTTGTGATTTCGGGACTATGAATTAAAAATTTATGTATTGTAGGAGTCATACAAAACCATTTTAACACTCTCGTAAATAAAGATGACTTAAACTTGTTCACGCACCTATCTCCGACAACAATAGTAAGCATTGAACGAACGATAGTTTTGTTAAATACTTGACTTTGAAAAAACACGACTTCAAACAAAAAAATGTTAATAGCAAAAAATGGAGCAACAAAACCGCAAATTTTCTTTTTTGTAATATCAAGCTAAGATTTTATACTTTCTGAAAATATAAGATTTAAAACCCAACCTTAACTAACTTAGAAGTTATGGTTCACGAAACATCGAAAATAGGCCAATTTTAGACCTTTTTTAAAAAAATCGTCAAAAATATTTTCACACATATTTTCAAAAACACTACAAAAGTTTTATACACTTTAATACCTGAAGTTGAAGGTTCCATTCTTAAAATAACACTTTGTTAACGTTAAATTTGGAAATTACGGACTCGTTTAATGCAAAATTTTCGTTTTTCCCTTTTTAAAAAAATTGCAAAAAATTTTTAATTTTGACACGTCACTTCGGAGTCAGCTGACAAGATAGATGCTTGAAAATTTACATAGTGATGTAAATTTTTTTCTTGCTTTAGCCGATACCAAATATTAATACAAAAACTTAATTTTAAAAATTCAATTAAGCGTCACTTTCGAAACATTTCAACCCACAGTGCGCTGTCCGGTTGGTTTGTATGCATTTCCCTAAAATATTCCTGAAGAAAGAGAATAAGAAAAATTAGCTCCTTCAACTCAAGGTGGTATACTCAAGAAATATGTACGTACACTGAAAAAAATTAATTAAAAATTCATAGAAAAAATTTGCCTCAAATTATTTTTCTTGAATTAATTTTTTTTTATTAAAAACAATCTTCAAAGTCCTAGCCAAGCACAAAAATTTTTTTAGCTTGTCAATTCCTTAAAGCAATTTATGTAAGTGTTTGAAGTAAGCTTTTACTTTGATATTTCCCTTAATCAAATTCTAAAAAGTGTTAAATTTACAAAAAATCAACTTTTTACAATTTTTACAATTTAGATAAATAAAATAATTATTGTAGTGAGAGGTGCAATTTTAAACATTTTTTTGCTTGATTCAATCATGTTGGTGATTGAAACCAATTTTTAGCTTTTTCTGTATCGGTATTGTTTCTTGCAAAAATAATAAGATGATATGGTCTTATAATTAAAGGTATAGTATAGGGGGATTTCATGTCAAGTGACCCAACTTTTTTTTCGATTCAAAAGAAATTTGGACTAAAGTTAGTTCTTGCAGAGAGTAGCTTAGACCCAATTTTTTAACACGATCGGTCAAGAACTCTCTGAGCTAGAGGGGTTCAAAATCTGACGTTTTCGGCAAATAGGTGTTTTTTCTAATACATGTAGTTTATTTTTTTATTTATTTTTATAAAATAATTAGAAAAAAAATTTTTTTTTCTAAATGTGCCCATTTTTTTTTTTTTTTTTTTTTTTTTTTTGCTCAAAAGAAAGTTTAGGTCTTTCCTTTGAAGATCTTGGAAGTCGCTTAGTGGGATGCGAGTGGGATATCTATAAAAAATAATGTTTTGTAACTCAAGGTAGAGGTTTTCAAATTTTCGCGTATATTCTATTTTGATTTTTTTGCTATTTATGTAAAATTATCTCTTAAGCAAAAAAAAAAAAATATTTTATGCTCAGAAACAAAATAATTTTACCTTTCCGACGACCAATTGTTAAGTACATATTCTTACAAATAAAAAACTGCAAAAAGATCAACATTCACTTCATGCACTTTATAAAAAAAAAATTTATTTTTTTTTTCAGTGCAACTGCACTATTGTTCTTATCACCATTAACTCATTGATTAACATCAATTTTATATTAAAGATTTTACCAAAAATTTGTTTTATTTGATTTAAATAAACCACAAAAATACAAATTAAACTTATAAATCAATGGAGACCTTTTAAATCAAATTAAAAAGAACAAAATAACAAGACAGACGGCGTGACCGACGGACAGTTAGCAATACATCAAATCTTTGCCTACACTTACAACACATAAATGATCAGGTCATATTTGGTAAATTTTTGGGCCACTCACATCCAAAAAAAAAAAGAAGGAAAAACAAAACACATTTACCTTTAAACAAAACAACTGTAGAAATTCACACGATTTCCATTGTTTAGGATGCTGTTGCTTTTGCAGTGAAGACATTGATGACGACGATGTTGGTGATTAAGAGTATTTCAAACTCTTACAAATATACAAACATCTAGAATGCTTAAGGTGCCTCAGAGTATTCAACACCAACAAAGAATTTTAAAAGTAAGAAACGCAGCAGGTTAGAAGATACATATGTGACACGGCGCTGGTGGGTGCTGCTGGAGTATATTCATTGTGAGACCCACAACCAAGTAAAATATTTCTTAAAAACATATTAAAAAAAAAAATTATAAAAGTTTTCAATTCTTCAAAATCAATTGCTTTCTTTTGCAAATCCATAGTTAAACTTTAATGCTTTCACTGCAAATAAAGTAAAAATTTGTTTAATGCTGCTGCCTGGCTTACTTGCAGCATGTTGCTAATGTCACACCTTTTATCAATTCGAATTTATCAAAAAAACAAAAACAAAAACAAATTGTTTAATGTAAAATTTTGTAAAATCTTTTTTAGTTGTTGTTCTTGTTGCTGTTTTTACACCAGCTAGTTTGTTGTAGTTGTTGTAATAAATGTGTTACACGATTTTCCTAGACATTCAGCACCTCTTTAAGTTTATTGTTTAACAGCAAAATGCAATAATTGTACAATAAAGTGCAAAGCTTCTTCTTCTTCTTTTTTTATTTTTATTTTCTTTTAGTTTTATAATAGTGAATGATTTTCATATACATCCTTCTACATGATTCTTAAAATGTTGAAAAGCAGTGTTTCTTAAATTTTTTTAATTCTCCAAAATATTTTAAACAATTTTTAAGAAAAACTTTTAGCAACTTCCGTTAGCTTTTGCTCTGTTATTCCTTAAACAGCACCCCTACGCCTGCCTTGCTTTACACTTTATGAACCCCTGTCTTATAATTGCAAATGAAAAAATTTTCGATTTCTAAATTTCAAGCAAGATTCCTATGAGATGCTTCTTACTGCTGCCAATATTATTGCAACTTCCAGCATTTTTAAACCTTTTCTCTCCTTTCTGCAACTTTTTTCATGTCTCTTGCAACAATGGCAATAAAAACAACAAAAAGCAACAGCAAAACTATATTGTGTTTAAATATTGGCAATCAAGTGTTAAACGATTTGCTTGTTAAATTTTTTGAGATGTGTTACTGATAAGCAAACAGAAAAATTAAGGATAAAGCTTGGACTTGAAGGTACAGAATAATACGAGTAGTAGTAATAATAGTAGTAAAAACCTTATTGCTTTTAATTTAAGCAAAAAAAAAATTATATATTTTCAATCCTAGTTTACCCCTAAGCAATTGCAATGCAACCAGATAAATATGTATTTTGTGCCTTCTCTCCTTTAGATTAAGGGTTTGCCTGAAGCCCAAATCATGCACACCTGCCATTCAACACCACATATTGTAAGGACTCATTGTGATGAGATGCTGTATCCGACTAGAGAACAGTCAAGGCATGTATATCACCCTCATATCCCCCATAATCTGGAACCTATAGAAGCGTTAAGTTGTGGTATGCAACGAGGCGGCTGAGGATGCCAAGTAACACTTTTACCATTACAGATAAAACATAATAAGCCTTAAGGACCCTTAAAGGCGCGTGGGAGTTTAATGCAACAAATAAATGATTAAAAAAGCATTTATGAATCTGAAGATGCTCAAAGGGAGGCTCATTATCACCTATGCTGGGGACCCTCGTGATTGATGGGCTAATTGAGAAATTGAACGGTTTAAGTTTTTGGACTTTTGGCTACGCGGACGATATAACCATTTCGGTCGTAAGCTGGGATGACAGTACCATATCCGATCGTATGCAACAGGCCTCTGACATTACTTCTGAGTGGTGCTGGGAACGGAGATTTGCAAATAATTTGCTGAAGACCATCTTGTAATCATTCACGAGAAAGCCCACACTGGACGGAAAAACTATTATATTTTTTAATGGTATGAAGTACCTATGGTTTACTCTGGACAAGGGGTTCTCATGATTACTTGATAAATGTATCAGACAAGGCAATCAGAGCCGTATATGACTGTCAGAGACTATATGGTAGGACATGGGGCCTTCTACCAAGTATGGTGTATTGGTCGGTTAAAACCATTATAAGACTACTGATCACCTACGCCGGTTTTATGTGGTGGCCGATGGTTAATCATTTTGGTGCTAAAAATATTCCAAGGCGCATTAAGCGCCATGTAAGTACTGGCATTACTGGTGCCAGTGGGTCAAACCCATCAGATGCCAAAAGGGGTCCATTTGAAATAATTTCGCTTTATTTGTGTGAATTCCACAGCAAACGCACAGGCGTCTTATAACTTCAGGATATATACTTCATTTAAAATAAGGACTTGAATGGATATTAAAGGATATGGAAAGATCTGATTCATGGTCCCATTTCTAAGGTCAGGGACGATATTTCGAGAATACAAATCTTTTACCACTTAGACCAATGTTATGGGGTGCCTGAAAAGAAATCTCAGATTTGATATATCAATTAGTCTTAATATCTTAATGGCGACACTGGTACTGAAGTAGTTGAACCCGGTTTTCAAGGCGGCTCGTGCGGTGGAAAAATATCCATCGATATTTCAGGCTGAGATCTATGCCATATGCGTATGTAGCTACAAATGTGTTAAAAAGAATGTAGGGAAGCCTCGAATATACATTCTTTCGGACCGCCAGGTGGCCTTAAGGGCCTTAAATGCTCATGATATCAATTTCGCGCTGACGAAGTAGTGTGTGGATACTCTAAATAGGCTCGCTGGCTGCAATGACGTAACCTTGTTATTGGTTCCGGATCACGTGGGCAACAAACGTGCCTACTATCTTGCCTATTATGGGGCAAATTGTCCCCCTTGTTAGCCCAGAACCGTTTTGTGTTGTCTTTTACGCCTGTAATCGTGGAAAGTTGCTGCTCTAAGGAACGCAAAGTTTGCTATCCACTGATGGAAAGTCCTAGGGCAACGCAAAGTCAATTGTCTTTTGCTACTATCTTGAGAGGAATTTAAAGCATTTCTGTTTCTTGAAAGAAAGGATCTAAGGTGTTTCACTGGTTTTCTAACCAGCCATTGCGATATTAAATACCACTTGCACAGCCTCGGCAGGAATGACAAGTCGATCTGTCTTTTTTACTGTATGAAGGATGAGACCCCGAAACATTTACCCTGTGAATGCCCGTCACTCTACGACGGGAAATGGCGCTGCCGACAATGGTAGCTGCGGAGCGTTTTTGCGATGGACTTGGTAGGGTTTTCTAATTGAAAACTGTGGACATCAAAGACATAATCAAGGATGCAGAATGGCGAGGTGGCCAGCCTTCTACAGGGTTTGGCACTTGCGAACGAGACAACGGACGCAAATTTGTTTTTCACGAATTTTTTAAAAAAATCAATACAAATGGGGTTCTAGCTAAAATTTTACGTTTTCCTTCTCCTACCAAGTAAAAGATTTATTTAAAAAATATGTTTTCACATTAATTTTTTTAATGTTGAACTCCTAAGTAAATGTACAAACACACGTAAAATCGTTATTTTATGCATTTTTGTATCGAAAAAATATTTACCAAATTTATCAAAATATTACTTCCAAAGTGACCCAAAATATAAAAAATACTAATCATTGATTTTTTGGAAGACAATTATTAAAAATATTGGGTTCCTTTTGAATATCTCGTGCAAGACCCAAAAGAAATTTCAACTTCCTTTTAAAAGAAACGGAAACCGTTATTTAAACTCTTTCCGCCTTCATAGTTTTATCATTAATCTCATTAAAAAAAAAGAATACCCCAAAATTTTTTTTCGTAAAAGAAATACAATATTAAGTACTGAAATATTAAATAATAAAAAAAATCTATTTATTTGGTTTGAAAGATACACATAAAAATCATTAACAAAATTGTTAACAAATTACTGACAAATCACAGCCAAGTAATGATTAATTATTTGAACGAAAATAAAATAAAGAATAAAAATATTCAATTGCCCTTATGATAATTATTATATCAAACAATAACAATAACGTAACAAAGAGAGTAACAAAAAACAATTACTTAAAGACATGAACACACGAAAAAAGAATTTTAAAAACAAATTCAATAAACATCTGGGAAAAATAAAACATTTTGGACCAGAAACCAGCCCAAAAACCAATATGACAACACATTACACAGGGGCCAACAACCAATAATTTGATGTTGGTGTGATATTTACACAGGCAGGGAAGTATTTAAGAGTGCAAGAAACCTACAAGAATAATGAAATAAATAATCTATCACCTGTCAGTACCTGTCATTCAAGCGTCACACATGAAATTGACAGCATCAGCTACTATTCAACATACAAGATTTCAATTTTCTTGCTCAAACCAAAAAAAAAAGTAAATAAATTTTTCATTTAATATGTGCCACAATATGTTACAAGATTTCTTTTATTCCTTTTAAATAACAAATTTATCAGTTTAATAGAAACGTTTATTTTGGCCATCATTAATCATGTGATTAGTTAAATGGGTGCTGGTATGTAACAGATTTATTTTACGTTCTTCTTTCAAGTTTTTATTTTACACAACATATTGAACAAAATGTAATTTGTATAAATATTTCTGTTAAAAAAAATTCAATTAGTTTAACACATGCAATATTAACATTGAAAGCTAATTTGGCTAAAGGGCAATGTTACAATGTAAAAGGATGACTCATGATTACTCTAAATATGGAAAAGTGCACTTAATATGGATGCCTGACCATTTCTAACAGGTTACGAAATTTTGGAAATTTACCTCCATTGGATGGGAGTTGCGTATAACATCAATTGCAGGTCATGTAGAGAGAACACCAAATCGATGGAGAATTTTCTGTGTAACTGTCATGCCTTTGCGAAGGCTTAAAGGTTGAATCAGACGGGACTTAACCGTAACCCCATAGCCGTACCTATTGAAAATCCAACTGAAATCCAATCAGGACCCAATCGGAAACCAATTGCATTTTCAATTGTTATGGCTATGGCGTTACGGTTAAGTCACGTCTGATTCAACCTTAAGTCCGATATTTTGCGGTTTTTTTATACCAGATGTGGTTTTCTGGATCATCAAATGGAAACGCTATTTTCGGCTTATATACCCTTCACAACGTGTATGGGCTTTAACCCTAATTTTTCAAACTTTGTATGGAAACTGGAGATAGGGGGAAAATGAGTTGGGGTCTCTCTCCACGGGCACCCTGGAAGCTGTAGGCGGGATTTATTAGAATTTCCCAAACTTTGTATGGAAGCCCCTTTAGACGATGGTGATTGAGGTTAAGTATGTTCTAGGAATATGTTTGGGAGAGGAAGCTAATGGGGGCCGGTCGTACACCTTATGTCTCTAAAGCCGACTCTGGGGAAGTTATTGGCGTTTTAAAATAACTTTTATAAATTTTGTATGGCAACCCTTTAGATGATGGTGATAGGGTGTTAGTATGTTCAGGGAAAACTAATGGGATTCTGTGATATATTTCATTCCTCTAAGGCCGATTCCGGGAAAGTTGTAAAAAATTTAACCAAAATTTTTTTCAAATTTTGTGTGGCAACCCTGTTAAGGGCTGGAGATCAGCGTTATATTTGACCTTCGTAGGAAAAAGCTGTGAAAGAAATTTAAAAATAATTTTAAAAAAATTCATTTCTCTATGGCAACCCTGTTAGGAGGCGAAGATAGATTATAAGTAAGTTCCGCAAAAATGTTTGTTCGGAAAAATATATGCGAGTTGGTCTGCTATTGCACCCCAGTAGAGGCAACTGCGGGGCAGTTGTAAAGGTTCTTATGTTCAAATTTTAGAGAAATAAACAGAGGTTGTGTTGGTTGGCATATATCTTGGTCAGTTATTAAGCGATTTTTCTGCATTTTAACAGCGATTTGCTTGCAGATATTTCTGATAATTTGATGCTACTTACAAGTCTATGCGACATCGGAGGGCTTCAAAAACTTGATTAAAACTATATCATGGACAGACGGACAGACGGACAGGCGGACATACGGACCGATGGAAATGACTATATCGACTTCACCATTCATAAGGACCAAGAAAATATATACTTTATGGGGTCGCAGATAGACGGAATGAGAAACTTATATTAACCATTTCACTTATGTGAAGGGTATACAAATTGAAGTGATCTCTTGATGTACTATCGAACTGTCTCTACTAATTTACATTTGGTATATACGTCATAGATGAAGGACTGATATCAAATGTTAGCCGCAAATTCATTAATGCTAAAAGCTATAAAGTGATCAACTCAATTTTACACTGCAGAGCCGCTGGTTACTTAAATGGTTTGAAGCTGTTGATTGTTGAAAGCAACCTATAGTCGTCAAACTGTGCAAAGGTAGATAATCGAAAAAATTACAGCGTGAGGACATACTTTCCATGACAGAAAAGTATATGGGTTAAACTATACAAAGATTTGTCTTTCTTTAAAATTACTAACATTTTGATATATAACAACTAAAATCTTTGGTTTTTAATATTGGTCTGCCAGAGAGAAATTTCGAACACGAAGCTTTCTTGGAAATCTTGAAAACAAATAGAAATAAGTTAGAAAGTCATGGTCAAATTTATCGTCACAAGAATACATGGACACTCAGCCAGAGAGACGAATATGCAGAAATCGACTCAGTAAGTGATTCTTGGTCGATCGGTATACTTGAAGGTTGGTGTCACACGATTAATTTGGGTGTTACAAACATCTGTTCAAACCACGTGTTGTTTTTTCACCAAAAATTTAAATATTCAAAAATGCTTACTTACTTATTCCCAAATATCTTTAAAGTATTTTTTTTTTAATTTTTCTTATTATTTGCTTCATATTAACTTTCACAATTTAAAAATTATTGCAAAATTTAAGTTTTCGACAATTACTTTAAACCGTTATTAAAACATAATTAAAACCATAATTTTCACATTTAAATTATAACTTTTAGCCTTTCAAAACTAATACAAATAAACACGCTTTTTATAATTTGCTAAACACAAATAGGTTGGTTCGTTAACAAGTGTTAAAGGCCATAAAAAATTAAGCAAAAAAAAATTAATATATTAATAAAAAAAAAAGTTGAAACAAATATAAATTTGATTTCTTTTATTTCTTAAAAACTTAAAAACTTGTTGTTAGTTATAGTTGTAGCACAAAGACAAAAATAACAACAAATTCTTTGTTGAAAAATGGCGTTAAATTGCTTTAATTATAATAAAATTTTGTATGTGGTGAAGTTGAGAAAAAAAATAGCAGCTACTGTTTGTCTTTTGCCACCCTAAATAAACACTTAAAGATTCATGGAAAAAATTATAAAAACTAAAGAAAGAAATCCAGCGAGTTATATACAAACATATATTAACGAAACAATAATTTAAAAGTTACCTTAAGTGGATTAACCACAAATGAACCTGTAACCCACCAAACAACATTTTGCAAAAAAACTGGCAAACAACTTTGGCTATAAAGAAAATCTAGTTCAAACCAAATTGTTTTCGAAAAATGGTAGTTGGCTGCTATAAGCAATCGCTAATGTTATAACAGAAATTCACTTTAAATATTTGCAGAAAACTTAAAACCCGTACTAAGGCAGCACTTTTAGTACTAGATTTAGCACTATTTTTTATAGTTTTTTTCGTTTAGCACTAAGTGCTAGTTATCACTCTTTCTTTGGCTTTAAATTCTTTAAAAATTGTTTAAAACATTTAATAAATGTTTTTTATACTCTTCACATAGTGATAAGGGTATATATCACTTTGTCATTCCATTTGTAATTTCTTTATGATCCATTTGCGACCCCATAAAGTATATATATTCTGGATCCTTATAGATAGGGAAGCCGATTTAGCGATGTCCGTCTGTCTGTCTGTCCGTCTGTTGAAATCAAGTTTTCGGAGTCAAATAAAATGATACAGATCAGTTAATGGTGTCAAACTATTAGAAATATCCCGGAGGCAATCGCTATTTAAAATCAGCAAAATCGGTTCACTATTGACCGAGATATAAGCGAAAACCCAGAGTAACCCATTTTTTTTAGGACAAAATCCGTGCCTATATATCTCAGTAAGTATAGTCACCCCTGCCACAAAACTTGTCACGAATACTCCTAAAGAGGGGACCTAAATAATGGAAAAAGTTTTTTCAGATAGGATCAGGGGAAGTGGTATTTTTCCTACAATTGCACAAGTTAAGTGAAATATTTTATGGGCTATATCTCGGAAACTATAACAGCTATCGACTTCAAATGTTCTACAAGAAATAATTGTACAATAAGACCTACACTTTAAAGAAAAATTTTTTTGGGTGGGGGGTGATAAAGGGGCAGCTCCCATACAAATTAACAAATTTTATGAAATCTTCGATACGCTATATCTCGAAAACTATAACAGTAATCGACTTCAAATGTTCTGCAAAAAGTAATTGGAAAATAAAGTCTACACTTTGAAAAACAAATTTTTTTGGTGGGGCCAGGAGAAGGGGTAGCTCTCATACAAATTAAAAATTTTTATGAAATTTTCAATTCGCTACATCTGGGAAACTATAACAGCTACCGACTTCGAATATTCTACACAAAGTAATAATCAAATAATTCATAAATTTTGGAAAAAAAAGTTGGAGAGGAGCAGGGGGACTAAAACACTCCATAAAAATTAACAACTTTTATTAACCTTTTAATATAAATAATGTCGAAAACTTTTAAAACTCTCGACCTCAAACCTTCTTTATCAATTTCTATTATTCATACGAACGTTAAAATTTATTAAAGTTTTTTATGGACTTTAAAACTCGCACAAGGTTTTTTTTAATATATTATTTGCAGTACAAGATAACTCAGCTGGGTATATTAAAAGACCAATGTGAAGGGTATATAAGATTCGGCACAGCCGAATATAGCGCTCTTACTTGTTAGTTTTGAATTCATTCGGAAAATTGACAAAAATATTGCCTTAAATTCCATTCTATTTCTGCTAAATTGTTTTTTTTTTAATCTAACACGTTTGTTTTACCTGTTTTTAAACATTTTGCATTTTCATAATTCCATCTTATGGCAACTCTGTACGAAGAAAAAAAGCTTTAAATCCTTCTCTCAAATATGTTTGCTGGCCTTTACATACATCTTCTAAATCTTTGCAAAGAAAACACAAATAATAAGTAAAGAAATCTTGAAAAAAAAAACTTAAAATTACTTGAACGTGCTACAATTATTATTAAGATGAATCTTTTTCTTAACTCTTTGGCATCTTTTGTAAGTTTGAAAGACAATTTTTTCCAACAAAACTTTTTGCAATTTTTTTTTCTTTTAAACAAAAAATAAAAAAAAACATTTATTTGCATTTATGTGGCTTTTATACAATTTATTTACAATTTCGTTCAATTTCCAAATTCAAATTAACTTCTGAATCCAAGTAAAATTGCATTAAAACTTGATTACTTTATTTGCTTTAAAACCAAGAATAAGGAAGCCAGATTGCCTTTGGGTCAACTGTGTGGTCTCTTTTATCTCAGTTGGTTGGTTAATCGACAAAATTTACAAATTGCATTTTTATTTACATTAAATAATAATTTAGAGATCATTTGTTTAAAATTTTCAAATCGATCACGTTTCAATATTTTGTATTTGAGGTGAATGAGATATTTTGCAGTAATGGATTTGCCTGAAACTTGGGTGGTTTGCAAAATTTTGATAAGAAATTGATTGAAAACTATTATATATTTAGGCTGGGTGGTCCTTAAAAATTGTTTTTTTTTTATTTTGTTCCGCATAGGGCGACTATAAAGAAGTTGTAAGGGCTTTGAAAGAAAGTTTGCAGTTTTGTTGCTCCATTTTTTGCTATTAACATTTTTCTGTTTGAAGTCGTGCTTTTTCAAAGTCATGTATTTAACAAAACTAACATTCGTTCAGTGCTTACTGTTGGTGTTATTGTTGTCGGAGATAGGTGCGTGAACAAGTTTCAGTCGTCTTTATTCACGAGAGTGTTAAAATGGTTTTGTATGACTCCTACAATACATAAATTTTTAATTCATGGTCCTGAAGTCATAAAATATGCCCTTTTACCGATTGCAGAACTTTCAGAAGAATCTCAGGAAGCCAGAAATAAAGATTTTAAAAATTATAGGCAACACTTTGCTCGCAAATGCAGCCGAGAAAAGTCGAATGAAGATATTTTAAATAGATTTTTTCTCAGTTCAGATCCATTCAAATCTAGTATTAAAAAACAAAATGAGCAGAAAGGAAAAGCAACAATTATCAAATTCCGAACTACAGCTTTTGCTATTGACTATTATTTTTCAAGAAATACATGAAAGTGAGAGAAATGATAGCGAAGATTATTGTGATGAAGGTGAGGATGAACATAATATGGTTTCTTTTTAAGTGTATGACAATTATTAATAAACAAAAAAAAATTAAAAAAATTTATTTCGTTACTTTTTTAAAAAAGTTGTAAAATTCTCGATATCTTTCAAAACCCAAAATTCAGACTTTAAATTAAACTTATATTCATATTTATGCTAAATATATATTTATTTTTTTTATTCTTTAGCAAGAAGACAATATAAGCTTTTGTTTGCTTTTCAGTTTTTAAAAAAATCACTTTTCATTTTAAAATTACGGCGAAAATTCTGAAGCAAACTATAATTTTCCGAAAAATAAAAATGTCTAAAAAATCGTAAAAAAATTTTTTTCCGTGTATCTTTTTTTCAGAATATGCCTTTTTATGCATATTTAACGATTTGAAAAAAAAATTTCAAAAAAATTTAAATTACGGCTCCCATGAATTAATCGCCACTTTCGGTGACATCGAACCCATTGTGCATCGGGGGGGTTCAAAAAGTTGATTTCAACCATAAAACGGACAGATGGTCATTACTAAGACGACTTCCCTATCTAAAAGGACCAAGAAAATATTTACTTTATGGGGCCTCAAAAGGATATTAAAAAATTATAAACAGAATGAAAGACATATATATCCTTATCACTTATGTGAAGGGCATAATATTATTTCCCGTCATAATTTGCATGATTTTTAAAGCAACATTTTTCACACGCCCTCGTTTGGTGGCTTAAAACAAAATCTACAAAATATTTATTAAATGATTTCGCTTATATTTATCATTGTGATCATTTTCAAATATGATTAACACTTCGTTTCCTCATTTATTGAACAGAAAAAGCGGCAAGAAGTGTCAGTTTTAATTAAAATAAAAACTCTGTTATTTATGGGTATTTCGAGAACTTCATTGCTGCATGCTTGCCCTAGCACTGCTGCATATCTGCGCGTGTGTGTGTGTGCGTGTGTGTATTGGTCATTATTCACATTTAACAAATGCTAATTGAAAACCAACAAAAATGTTTCAATACTTGTTGTGAATGAAGACGAGTCATAAAATTTTCATGTGTTAAAAGGGATGGTGATTATGATGATGACATCGTAAATATTCTTTTTAAATAATTTTTATTCCATTGCAGTCGTGTCTATAATTGATGACTACGATTGTCAATGATCCATATGCTAAATGAAAATATGATGATGGTGATCTGTGATCCCTCTTGTTTATAGTTTTTTTTTATTTGATCATGTTAACCATCCGTTTTGCTTGAACCAACAATCTATTCTATCCCTTTAGACGTCTTTCAGTCGTTTTGTTTCATTGTTTTTAATTTTTTTTCTTTTTTTTTTTTATTTAATAACATTATTAAGTAGATTTTCATTATTAATAATTCGAATTCTGTTTTTTTTATTAAATATTAATGTACAAGCTTGCAATACAATTTATCAGTTCATGGCTTAAAGTGTTCATAATCATCATCGATTCAATTAAACTTGTTTTCTTGTGTTTTGTTTTTTCTTTCAATATTTTCCTTAATTTATTTCTTTAAGCTTCTTCTGCATTTAAATTAATCAAATGTCACAGAAAAGTTCAAGAGTTGGAGGAAGCATATTCATATGATATAATTTTTTTAATGGACAACATTTAATTATAAATTGAATGCATTAAGTGAAAGACATATACATATGTACATGTAAACTGCAGAGAATTTATGACTAATCCATGAAGTTGTCATTGATATAAAGCTTGTAAATTTATTTTTACAGCAAAAAAAGGGGCTTGAATAGTAGCTAGTTAGTTCTTAATTTAATTTTTTAAATAAATTTTTAAGACATTTTTTTAATATTTTGGCCAGCTGAATCAGCATTCGAATCCGATTTTTTATAAAAAAAAAAGTATTTTAAAACTTTAAGCCGTGAGTTTTGACATAATTCAGCAAGCTGAATAGCCTTTAAACAAGCGCTATTGCAAGCTTATTGGTTTAAATACAAGTTAGTTCTTTAATTAATTTTTTAAATAAATTTTGAAGGCATTTTTTTAATATTTTGGCCAGCTGAATCAGCATTCGAATCCAATTTTTTATAAAAAAAGTATTTTAAAACTTTAAGCCGCGAGTTTTGACATAATTCAGCAAGCTGAATAGCCTTTAAACAAGCGCTGTTGCAAGCTTATTGGTTTAAATACAAGTAAGTTCTTTAATTAATTTTTTAAATAAATTTTGAAGACATTTTTTTAATATTTTGGCCAGCTGAATCAGCATTCGAATCCGATTTTTTATAAAAGAAGTATTTTGAAACTTTAAGCAGCGAGTTTTGACATAATTCAGCTAGCTGAATAGCCTTTAAACAAGCGCTGTTGCAAGCTTATTGGTTTTATTACTAGTTAGCTCTTTAATTCATTTTTTAAATAAATTTTAAGACATTTTTTTAATATTTTGGCCAGCTGAATCAACATTTGAATCCGATTTTTTATAAAAAAAAGTATTTTAAAACTTTAAGCCGCGATTTTTGACATAATTCAGCAAGCTAAATAGCCTTTAAACAAGCGCTGTTTCAAGCTTATTGGTTTTAATACCAAATTTTGTTTCTGTTCCCCATTTTTGTAAAGATAATTTGAAAATTTGTTAAAAAGTTTTAAGTTTTCGTCTTTAGCAGTTATTATTTATTTTTCGTCAGTTTCTTTCACACCTAACGTATTACATACATGGTTTTCTTCTAATTCAGCTAGCTGAATATCTATTTTTTATCTTTGTTCAATTTCTCTTATTATTAATTTTAAATATATTTAGCCAGGTTCCTAAAAACATAAAAAAAAAGTTATTAAAAGTTGTAGGAAAATTTAATAACTGGCAGTGGTCAACTTAATTTTACAACTTATTTAAAATTGTTAAATAAACTTTTTTTCAAACATTTTGAATTTCTCTTTTAAACTTTTTTTTTCTTCACAAATCAAAAGTGCATTCCTTTGGTTTGTTCCTCTTCATTTACTTTTAATTTGTCCCACAAATTCGTTTTAGTCTACAACATGTTCTTTACAATTTCTTACTGATATTTTGTCTTTAGGGCTTAAACAATTGATTTGTCACAAAACGATCACGATCGCGTTACATTTAAAGATTTTGCACAGTCACAAAAACCAACAACATAAATACTAAACGATCAATACTAAAAGGAAAAAAAATTAAAAAATAAAAACCGGCACTAGAGAATCCTAATGCACACTTTGGCAAAGCAAAGACACATTTTATCCCTGATTTTGGTAAAGAAATCAGTTACTTTTCCTTAAACTTTGTTTATTAGTTAATAATCTAAAATTTGTGGTAAAAGAAATTTATTTAACAATAATTGCAGTTAATAATAAAAAATTTATATTTTTGGTATCACAAACGTTTTGATAAAATCATACATACCTGCATGCACTAAATGCAGCCTACATAAATGACTTGTAATAGAAATAAGCTGTTCACTAGAAACTGAGAACGTGATTTAGGTGATGTTTGATTTTGTGTTTATTTTGATCTTCTTTGGCCATTAATGATTATTTCCTAGAAGTGATGGCCCAAGTGGCGGCGGACACGCGTCTATCTATGGTCGTCATTTTTCCAACATTTACCAATCGAATCGAAATGCAAATTATGGTTACAGCTTTTGGGCTTAACAAATTTTATATTTAAGAAAGAAACAAGCAAACACCAAATAAATATATATTTTTTTCTTAACAATTTTTAATATTTTGTTGCTTAAACAAATGAATTCGTTGTGGTCACAAACCGATAAAGTACTCTGTATGATGATGATCATTAGGATCTGTTTATGATCATTAAGCATTCAATAATTATGGTCATCAAACTGTTTGTCTTTTAGATTTGAAACCGCAAATTTTTGTGCAAAAGAAAATATTTTCCTTTTAATGTGGTTTTCTGTTGCAAGAGATTACTTACTTTGTATTTTCAAAAGGAAATGATTTCAATAATACGAGCATTTGTTTCCAAAAAAACATTAAGTGATTGATCATTAAGATCTAATAAAGTTAAAGATGAAAAAAATATTATGTTTCTGTTGGAAAAATCAAAGGCCTTTTCAGTTGTCTACTACTTTTCAAAACCGTAACTTTTTAAAAAAATTTCTACCATATTGATTAGAGAGCTTTCTAAAGGTGACTTAATTATTTGTTTTCTAAATCTAACCAACTCAATTAACTGTTTTCTCTAAGATAAAAAAACTTAATAATGCCACCAACTACCTGTTAAGGCCATAAATTTTACTTATTGGCTTCTAAATCACCTGTAGAGTTTGTGGAATCTCATGCGCATAAATTTGTAAGTAAACATCTTAAAACATTCGAATCTCTCTTCTAAATCTATAACTAGAAACTAAATAAATAAATGACCACCAACCATGATAAGTAAATACAATGAAAGAAAAAGGCTAACAGCACCTACACCCCATTACAATAGCAATAATAACAACAACAAAAATAGCATATTACTTTGGCACTTAATTCACAGAATCAAATAAAAGAGGCTTTACAAGAACCTTAAAGACATCTTTTTTGATCGGGGCAGTAATGAATGTGTTTTTAATAACAGTGACAACGATCGCTGCAAGCATTCCAAAGCTTTAAAAAGCACCTCTGGGTAGAAAAGATCAGCGCTTACATATTAGTATAAACCATAAAGCAAATAACACACTGTTACATATGCCGCCCAGTTAGATACAGGAAACTTTAGACTGATATTCTTGCATTTGTTTGGAGTTTTTTTTTCAATCATTTATTTCATTTAAAGACAAACGACAAAGATGAACAGCAGTCGAATTGCAATCGATGCAAAGTAGATGAAGCAAAGATTCAAAAAGACAGACAGACGGACAGACGTACCTACGCATTTTGAAATACTATATAAATGAGTTTGGCCAACATAAACATGTTGCATGTGAAACCAAATGAATTACCAGATTAATGGACCAAATAAATCACATTATCGCTTCCCCCCCAAAAAAAAAAAAAAAACCAGAACACACTGCTAAGAGAACTTAAGAAATATACAAAAAGCAAACGAAAATAAAGAAACAAATTCAGCAAAAGCTTTTTAGTAAAAGTCATAAGAAATTTTTGCAAGACCACAGGGGAGAGACAGTTTGTGCGACAGAAGGACGGACAGACATATACTATTATGCAAAGTAATGCCAGAATTTATTGAACCTTTAACAGGCCACTTCGCTACCACACAAAAACAATATGTTTGTCTGTCCAAAAAATATTTTCAAATCTTTGATCATCATTGTCATCATTTCAAGACACTGAAAAAAAATATTGAAAACAGCGAAATATTAAATTCGAATATTTTTATATTGAAAAAAAATCAAGGGCTTAGTAGCTCAATAATTATTATTCAGCTAGCTGAATTAGCATAAAACAAAGAATTAATTAAGTTGTTGCGTTATTAAGGCGAAAATAGAAATTTGGAAGCTATTCAGCTTATAAAAAACCAATTCTCTTATACACTATTATACTTAAGTGATACATACATATTTAGCTGAATAAGCATTTCAAATGCAATGTTTTCTTAAATTTCTATTACAATTTTTTGTGTATATACAACTGTGGGGTGCATATGGTAATCTTGGATATATCCCTGCTGAAAGCTTCCAATGCCATCAAAGCATGAAAATCTAACAAAACTCAAAACATCGTCCTTCAGTTAGTTGAAGATTTTTAAAGAACAAAGTGCCTTCACGATGACATTAGGAAGGGTATAATTATTAAAACCTCAAGAAAATGGTATCTCTTAGAAGCTGGATTACACTTCTGAATATGGTTAACAAGGTTGTAGCTCATGTTATCATTTGCCGACTTACAGCCTTGGGACTTATGCTACGTCTGGAACAAGTTAGTTTGTTACCCTGAAAACTTTTCGTAGACGAAGCGAACACGTTAAGAGGAATCGTCAAACAGACTTTAAAGTAAAGATCTCATGACACCGTAAAAAAATGACCAGAAGCAAAATCTTGAAGCAATGAAAATGGTTGCGTTATGTCCCTTCTTATTTTTAACATTTGAAATCAAGTTAAATTTGTGGATTCGGTTTGATATTGGGATTATATGTTCAGAACAGGAAGGATGTTGTAATACAAGCCGCAAGGGAAGCTCTAATGAATTTGAATGAACTGGTAAGTTAAACTACTCTGATGGCATCTGTCTTCAGGATTAAAAATTAACTTAGAGAAGATTAGAAGAAAGCGTTTGAATGTCAACAAAAGGCAGTTTCTTGAGGTCAAGGGATGTGTGCTGTGATAATAAGAGCTTTAGCTATTTCGGCACCATTATAAACAATAATGAGGGATCCTCTGCGTCCTCTTTAAAAAATTTTCAATAATATACAGAAAAGCAAAAATAAGGCTGTTTAACTTCAATCTAAAGGTCAACCCTTTTGTGTGGAAATGAGACCTGAAATGCAGCTGACGCCGACAATTTCTCATGGCGCCAACAAATGCCTAAAGAAAATCTTAAACATATTTTGGCCAAATGTAATATTCCAAATCAAGTTCCCCTGCCTAAATTGTAATTACCTCTATAATTTGTAGCAGATTCCAATGGAACAAATTTAAAATTTCCTTAAATTGGCTATTGTAAGTCCAATCCAACTAGCTGTCATGCCTGGTAACCCTTAAGCACCGGATTTAGATATCGTCCAGTGCTGGTCAAAAGCATATGAGGTTTTAAAAATTATCCTTCTCATCATTCTTCTTCTAAGACCTTCTGGAAAGGCACTCCAAGGTAGTCCCATTCTACTGGCATGAGTGAAAACTGACAGTGATCGGTAATAACAGCCACAATGTCTCTTAGTCCTACTACTAGTCCTGCCAAGTAACCGTTTGAACTATCGATGGCAGTTAAGCCTGTATTCCTCATATAAGTCACATTTTGTACAGCCACTTCAATCACCTACAAGCCTAGGCTCTGTATAAAGCATAATTACTTACATAGCGACAAATTCCATATGCCCGCTGGTGTAGCAAAACTGCTCCCAGAAAGCACAGTGTCCTGCTATGGAGAACCTGGCATTTGGAGAGTATATGCTTTGAAATCCCATCCCTAAATCACCAATAAAAACAGGTCGATGTTATGGAGGTGGTATCATTGACCCGAGAGAAACCCGGTGTGAATCCTTAGATCATTCCTTCCAAGGACAGAAGCTTTCTAGATTTGCGTCTGAATAGATTTAAGAAACTCTTGGTCTGACGTTGTCCCTGGATCTCATGCCAGTGGTCAGCGAATTCAGAATTACCCAAAGCCAGAATTACACTGCACATTCGTTGGTCTGAATGAAATCAAGATTTCTGCCTAAGCAGTGAATATATCTTCTTCAACATCATTTCGCCTGTAAGAGTCGATCGCATGCTTTAAAAATTTTAGCTTTTTGTTGCCCAATTTTCTTTTAGTGTCTTTGAATAGTAAGTGATCTTTGGTGGTAACGATTGAAATGATATTTTCTGGCTAATTCTACATGTTTTTGTTGTTGTTGTCTTATGCAAATACTACAAAGACAAATCACACCTTTTGGATTTGTTGAACAAAATAAATCTCGTAATGAGTTACGATAAGCGTACAATTTCGACAGCCAAACAAATCACCTGCAATTGATCTTGCTAAGCTAAACTTGGAAAAAAGTTGGAGAGAGAGAGGGAGAGAGGGAGAGGGAGGATAGAGGCTAAGAGTTGCATGATGTTGGGCTTAGCTTATATGCGGAATATTTAAACTTTATTAATTGATCTGGAGTGTGTGTGTGTGTGTTTTAAAAAATTGCTCAAATGACCATTTTAAGAACAACAACAGAAACAAACAAAATTCAAAAGATTAACTGACATTTATTGACTGTTTTCAAAGGAATTTACTTTAATCTTTAATAAAACTATAAACGAGATCAGTGATCAGTAAGTTGCCTGCAACCGGTTATATGGGTGCTAGTTGCCTTTTTTATTTTACCAAACAAATTTTGATCCTATAAATACACTCATTACAACTATTAATTTCTTAAACTAACACCATGTTAATATACTAGAGAATGTCCCTTTATAAAAAAGACCCACCACAGAGTTTAAGATCCTTAAAGATTTCAAGCTTAAATTGTTATTCGCCTGCTATTTCTGGCAAAAGATTTCTTAAGCAACACAAATAGGCATGAATACCTCAAAACTAATCGCGCGATAATAATCGTGACAGTTGTCTATAGTCAATGCTTACAAATGACATTTGTCTTTGGAAGCTCTAGTACCACCACCACCACTTCGATCTTTTCTATACATATTCATAAGAATCTATATCTCTTTATATGGAAAAGTGTTGCTTGAAAATAATAAAAAATCAAAACCAGTGGCTAAATTGCTATAATAAGCCTCTGGTTTTTTTTTTTTGCCCCCAATACTGCTTTTAGCTTTATTTATTCTTTCTATGGATTCACTACATATGTACATCTCCTTTCTATAAAAATAAATTTTCTAGAAGTGATCATTTTCGTTTATTGTGACCACAGTTGGTGGGCGATCATGTTGTTGCTGTTGTTTACTATTTATACTGTAACAACAAGCAAACATTCATAGGTGTTTTAGCGGACATTATAAATTTTTGACAGTTTGAAAAAATTACTGGGTATTGTGTTGACCCCCCCATTGTTTAGTGGCAGGCAGCTAAAGATGCTTAAAGCTGGTGTTTTTATTTATGCACTTTACAACTCTACTGCGGTTAATATTTTGTAACACGAGCCAAATAAAGTTGAATTTATTAAAGTTATTTTTTTACATCCTAAATTTGATTTTTTTATTCTCTATAAATACTAGATATTGTTCAATAGAATTGTTTAACTTTAATAAGAATTATTTGCTGCTATTGTAAGGCAAAGTATTGTTACTTATTGTAAGCAAAATGTTTTTAGACAATCGCAGGTACTCTTCTTCTTTTTTTCAGCATAAGGCAAACATAATAACTGCATCAATGACTTATTGAAGATACTTTAGAAGTATAAAAGCCTTGTTTCATTGTCTAACAAAATTGCATTTATTGTGAATATAGTCCCCTTTATTTCCCCACTCCTTTGAAACTTATTTTTACAAAATACGTATCTGTTTAAGGCTGGCTAAGCTTAGGTTACGAAAGGTAGTGACGAATGCAATTCGCCACCTTCACCCAGAGGCCTGTAGACCCCATGTTAATCACTTCAGACAAGGTGAAAAAAGAAAGACAAAAAAAATTGTGAATTAAAAGATAAAAAATACGAAAAGAAAGCAAGAGCGCTGTCAGGAAAAAGTCAAAAGAAGCCTGTGCTCGTCAATCATGTGCAGGCGCTGAGGCCACCTTTTACCCAGTCACCCAACCCCTTTAAAGAATCCTATGATGTTCACTGGGCCAAAGCTAGAGACCTCTCCAAGCCTAAAAGAGAGAGCCTTCCTAGCCGCCTTTGTCAGCGGATATGCATCCTATAGCAGTAGCAGGCAAGGTGTTCCACAATTTCTGTGTTCTTCTCATCCCCGCATAGCTTGCAGAAGTCCGGATATTCCATTGCCTTTTCTATGTCTTTTATCACGCTCCCCAGTGCTCTGTGAGGGTCACAATTATACAACTCAAAGCCCTTCTGCTTTCCTTGAGCAACATGTCAGTGCCTCTCTTGCCCAGTCTGGGCCACAGAACCCTATAGATCTTGCAATCAGCCCTGTTCCTCCAAGTTTGGCTCACTTTGTCCATTACCCCAGTCCTTATCAATTTATAATAGAAACCTCCTTGTGAGCTTACCGGCTCGCAATCCAACCTAATATCCCGGGCAGATCCCCTCTTGGCCGATTCATCCACAGTCTCATTACTAGAAACGTCGCAATGACATGGCACTTCTCCGGGCATAACTCTGCGTGTTTCCAAGATCGCCCTGAGAGCACTTTCACGCAAGTCTAAAACTGACACAATGCCCTCTAGAGCCTCGAACGGGGTGTTAGATTGTCACGTTCTCTCTTCCCTCAACAGTTTCCACTATCAATTCCACGGTCCTTATCGCCGGCAGAATCCCAGCAGGGAAAACGCTGCAATCGTCTGCATGACATCCCTGCTCTCGTATCCGTTATATAAACACCAGCTCTGTGCCCGCCTCTATCTTTGATCCAGCAGTGAAATCTGTACTTTCCTCAAACAGTCTCACGGATCTCTTCATGCTGCCCTATCCAGAAACACTACCCGAGGTATGATCTCAAAATCAAGTTTCGCGACCATATAGTCACTCATACCCGACTGCTATAGGAGTCGACCAATTCCGACCCTTCCTAAAATGCCGGTGTTTCAAATTGTTCCTGCCCTGGCGATATCTAACTCACTTAGCCTTAACAAGCTCATTGCTGCCATTCCAGCCACGAAACCCTCAATAGGAAGAAGATACAGAAAATGATATCCAGAATTAGTTGGCCTAATTTTAGCTCATTCAGCTAGCTGAATTAGAGGCTATCATCTATTGCCTTCCTTATCTTAAATTTTAAATAAAATTCAGCTTGCTGAATTAGAATTTTAATAAATATTTTTTAAATAAGCAACTTGCTTACTTACTTACTTTTATCCAGCAAATCCTTAGCTGCCTTTTTCAATCATTTCAACAGTCTTTCTATTATTTCCTTTTAAATTTTAAATTTTCCTATAAAAAAATCTGTAGTCTCTAGTTGTATACCTAGTAGGTATGTGTATGCAATTGTCATTTGTAAAACGTAATTTTTGAATTCATTTACTCCTTAATACTCTTTTTTTCACAATCTTTATTAACATTAACACAACATTTATTGTAATTTTTATTATTGTGTGACTACAAGTTTCAATGGAAAATATATTTGTATGTATTTCCTCATATAAAATTAAAGAAAATATTTTAATTGCATTTTCTTATAACGCCAGCAGACAGCAGCAATAGCAATACCAACTGCCAAAAATAACCCAAAGATAGCTCCAAGTAAGCAACATGTTTTATGGCAAAAAAGAAATCAAAATACCGCATATTGGTAATAGTAATGTGGATGATGATGAGGACTCACTGTTATTGTAGTAATGTTTTCTAGAATATTAGTCGCTTAGCCTGTGGATGGAGGTTTAAATATGTTTAAGACAAATTATCTCAACTAACTGCTTACTCCTTCCTTCACACACACACACAGAGGCATTAATGCAAGACTTTTATTTCCATTTATTTTTAAATATTTAATACAATACACGCTTGCACATCTAATAGCACGCACACATACACATACATTTACACATGTATTATAAAATTTTATCGTTTGGAAATTTTTCAATTTTCCAACGTTTTTTTTTTCTTTTTATCAAAAATGTTTAAACGTTTTAATTTTTTTTCTTCGATTCCTTGCCTTTTGTAGCGATTTTTATTTTTGAATCCTTTAAACGCGACTTTTCTGTTTGAGGCTTTTGTGCAGCTCAAACCTAATGGTTTTATATATTTTCTTCCTTTGCGACTTTTAGGAGCTAAGCAGAGTGGTCGGTGAGAGTTTTTTTTAAAGGGGAAAGCAAGTTTTGCTGCTTAATATTAAGTACTATTTTGCATTTTATATTTAACCTAAAGATTACAATTCAAACAAGGATTTAAAGTAGGTGGCAAACAAAATTATTTTTTAGAAACTCGAACACTTCAAGCACTGCCTAATCTGCCTTCGCACTTAGGTTAGGTTAGGTAGAACAGGCAGCCGTTAAAGGAAAGGATACAGCTCACTTGGGTCCGCTTAACTCGGTCCCTTTGTGTTACCTGGGGAGGGAAATAGAATAAGTTGAGATGGAAAGAAAGAAGAAATTTAGAGAAGGATAAGAAAGAAAGCACATAAGAATGAAGCAGACTTACCAGGGTCTCTGGTGGGAATCGAACCACAACCCCCAGACTGGTAGACTCGTGCACTTACCACTGACCTACCCAGGCTTCAGAGTCATATTATGGTCTTTTAGAGAGTGATTTTTGTCTGTGGGGAGGTGGCTTTGCTTTTAAACTGCTTACTTAGTCCAAAGTACTATCTGTTTCTTGTCTAAAACCTATTTTTTACTGAAAGTCTTAAAAATATTCCTGCCTATCTTAACTGAGAACTGCGTATCAGTTAAGGTCATCCTGCAGAGTCGTATTAGTTTCGCAGGAATACAAAACTCACACATAACTTGAAAACCCCTTGAACGTATTGAGCTGTCAAAAGCGACCTTATCTTGTAGTCGACAAATATATGGAATGTGTCCAACTGTCTTTCTTGGAGTTTCCCAGGACTTGGCGTAGTGTGTATATCTGGTCAATGATGGATTTACCAGATCTAAAGCCGCATTAACTTGGAACAATTATCTCCTTGACTTTTTATTTGAATCTTTCTCACAATTCGCTGGATAGTGTCTTGTAATCAAAGGAAAGAAGACTTATTCCCCTGTGGTTGGAAAATAATGTATCTTTTCTTGTGCACAGGGCACTGATGTTCCAATTATCGGGTATCCGTTCTATATCATACAGACAAGCATACGTCTTATCAGCGTGTAGCCTACGGTGTTAAACAGTTTAGCTGGCAACCCATTGGCTTCTGCTGCCTTGTTATTCTTGAGTTGAGTAACTGTTATTTCCACCTCATTCTGGCTAGAGGATATGCACTCAATAACGCCTTCTGGGATTGGTTGTGTGATAGTAGATCAAAAGCATGTTATCAGGGTATAAGATAACTGCCAAAACTTTGTTACGAAATAGCGATTAGTCAGGGTCTTGGTAAAATCAATACCAGGTGGTCTGGTCCGGGAGGAGAATTTTTGACTCCTCTACATTTTTCTTTTTTATATATGGAGTTTGACAACAGGATGGAAAAATAATTTGAACCAAATTGTAAAACTCCATATATAAAAAAGAAAAAGTAGGGGAGTCAAAAATTCTCCTCCCAGACGAGACCACCTGGTATTGATTTTACCATGGTCAGGGTGTCAAAAATAATTTGTTTTTAAATAACACTTTCAAATCTAAGACCCAAAGCTATTTTTTATTTCAAATTAAATATCCCTCTCATTAGCCTACGCCCTTGACTAGTGTTTTTTCTTTTGTGTTTTCCTTCTTCCTGCATATGAGTTGCAATTTTATTTTGTATTTATTTTTCTTCAATTTCCAAATGTGTGTTTTTATTATTTCTTTGTACATATTTCTGTTTGTCATTTCTATTTCCATTAATTTCGAAAGGAATTAAATGAGTCAAGGAGGTAATGTGATGGCTTCTCATACGCCATGTATTATATTTCCATGTTGGCAGTAAGAGTATTAAACTGAACTCAACATTTATAGCGCATTTTTGAATTCAAATGGTTGTCGTTAATGCTTTTGTTGTCAGCAAATGAAATTGTCAACTTGGAAATAACAATTCTTATGCTCTTAATACTAATTTCCAAGTTATTTCTTTCCAGCATTCTTATACAGTATTTTTATTATTTTTTTCAAATTAATTTATCTTTTAAAGCAACAGAAAAGGTACATTGTTGTAATTAAATTAAATACTATTTTCAATTTTTTATCTTAAAAGAAGCAACAAAAAATTGGAAAAACTTATTAAAGAATTTAAAGTTGTAAAATTTAAACTTTAAAAATAAATTTAAATCGAAATTTGTGCCTTTAAACAAAATGAATGCTTTTGTATTAAACTTCAATAATGTATTGTTTGCTGTATGATACTTTAAAAATAATAATATTTACAACAACATACTTATCCTTTTTCGAAAAAAGAAAGACCTTTTTTTGGCCATAAAATTCTCTTTCAATTTGTTGGTCATAAAATGGCAAATCAAAAATTGTTGAATAAAAGTTAAACCTTCCCCTTCCCTCCAACCTCTTCCTATTGCTGAACAAAGCCCTTAAAAATGTCCTTTAGCATTATATGGTCCTTACAAGTTAAAGTTTATTTAAAAATTTTCTTCTTCTGGCTTTATAATTTCAATTTAGTTCTGGTTTGTTCAATTTTTTTTCCAAGACTTTTTCAATGCAACAATAAATTCTCGTGTGCTTGTTAGTTTAAGGACTTTTACATACTACTTAAAGGACACGTGACATATGGAGCGTGAATAAAAGTGAATTTTTTTTTATCCACCACCAGTTATTGTATTGGCTGGTGTTTGCCTTCGACCAGTATTATCAATAGAGTGGAAAAATTCAATGAATATTTAATGTTATTTTAAAGTTTGAAAATAAAAAATTATATTTTAAAGGATTTGTTAACATAAAAAGGACATTAAGAGCCCTAAATAAAGAAGCAATACAATAAACTTTAAAAGTAATCACATTAGGTTGTAAACCAATTTGTCTATGAACTGTTTTTCAAACAGAGCTTTTAGAAGAAAACGATTATTTTTGTATTTCAAAACGTTAATATTAAATGCCAAAAACTAAAGCGAATCCATCTTAGACTAATATTTTTACTTTTGGCAGAACTTCAAATTATTTTCTTTTGAAAAGATGAAACTTCGTAGCTGGTTTCGAAAATGCATTCTACTCGACTGATATCGGGGGAAAAACTAGTTTTTTTTAATTAAAAAAATCCTCGTTTCTTCTGAATACAAACAAATTAATATATGAAATAAGCCAAAATAATAAGAGCAAAAATTGTCTTAATTATAATTATTTTAAAATTTTAAATTATTTTTTGAATTTTTTTATGCAGAAAAATTTTTTATATTTTAAATTAAGATAAAAAAAAACTAAATTAAAAAAATTATGAATATTTTTTTTGGCAAAAATTATAAAAATAAAAGAATAATTTTTAATTTTTAATATTTATTTATTTTACATATTTTTTTTTAATTTAAATTAATATATAAACAAGTAAGAGTGCTATATTCGGCTGTGCCGAATCTTATATACCCTTCACATTGGCCTTCGAAGTTCCAAACTTTTTTTATTTTTATAAATTTTTTTTACTCATAATATGTTTCATATTTTAAAATAGGGGTCGGTGTCATTTTTTAACGCTCCACGGATGACAACGGGGAAGTTGTAGGGGCCTTTATCCTAATTTTTTCAAATTTTGTATGGCAACCCCGTTAGGGCGTGTAGATAGAGGGAAAGTATGTTCTAAGAATATGTTTGGGAGAAGAAACTAATGGGGGTCGGTCGTACACTCTATTGCTCTAAGGCCAACTCTAAAGAAGTTGTGAGCATTTGCGTCTCATTTATGTAAATTTTGTATGGCAACCCCCCTTAGTGCGTGGTGATAGGGGGTAAGTATACTCAGGAATACGTTTGGGAGAAAAAACTAATGGGGGTCTGTGATATATTTTTTTCCTCTTAGGACGACTCCGGGGAAGTTGTAGCGGTTTTTACCTTATTTTTTAAAATTTTGTATGGCAACCATGTTAGGGGCTGCAGATAGAGGGTAAGTATGTTCCACAAAAATGTTTGGATGGATAAAATAATTCGGGTCGGTATTACATTTTACCTTTGTAGGAGAACCCTGGAAGCCGTAGGAGCGACTTTAAAAATGTTTAAATTAAGCTTTGTATGGCAACCCTATTATATGTATGAATACTTATGCTAATAAAATTTTCGTTTTTGGTTTGGTTCAATAATATCAACATGACTGATTCTGTGTTTTTCTTTTTTTGTTGTTTTTTTTTTTATTATTACATACATACATATGTAAGTATGTATGTTCTTTGTTGTTGTGGTAGATTGAAAAAAAAGGTAGTCTTGGTTTTTTGGTTACATCTCGGTCATTTATCGGGCGATTTTGCGGAATTTCAATACCGATTTTCTCGCGACTATCTCTGACAGTTTGATACCACTTACTGGTCTATGCGATATCGGGGGGCTTCAGAAAGTTAATTTTAACCATAACACGGACAGACGGACAGATGGACAACGCTAAATCGGCTTCCCTATCTATAAGGATCCAGAATATGGGGTCCCAAATGAATAATAAAAAAAATACAAACGGACTGACAAACTTATATATACCCTCACATATCACTTATGTGAAGGGTATAAAAAAATAATCCGTTATTTTGATGCCACCAGAAATTGTTTTGATTTTAATATTTGAAAAGAGTTATTGCAAGTTTTATTGACTCCCGCTAGTTGTTATATTGATTTAGTTTGTTACCATTGTTTATTATTTATTCTTTAAATTTTAACAAAAAGAAGTTTTGAGCCAAAGAAAATACATTTTTGTAACTGAAATTTTGAATTTGAATTTCGATTTGGTCATAAATCACCCTATGAAATCATTAATTTAGCTTCTTAAAAGCCAGCAATAAAATAAGCGTTTTCAAGTTAACTTAAATAAACAGCAAAATGTAATAAAAGTTTAATTTTGTTTTTTTTCTTACAACAACTACTACTGCAACTGCATTAAAAATCATGTACTGAAATAACTGCCAAATAATTACTATTTTCGTAGTATTTTGTACTTTACCAACATACATATTTGAATTTAAATTATTTTTATTTTAAACTTATATATAGCGGCAGCAATTTTACATAATTTAACCATTTATTACAAAACCAAGATGCTTCACATATAATTTAAATTGTAAGAAATTGTAAATTATCAGCACCAGCCAACCTAATGAGTACCCTTTAATACTCTCAAAACAAATGATGAAATAAATTTAAATAAAACAAAAATCATTAAAAACAAGTAAGAGCGCTATATTCGGCTGTGCCGAATCTTATATACCCTTCACATTGGTCTTTAAATATACCCAGCCGAGTAATTTTGTACTGCAAATAATATAATAAAAAACCTTGTCCGAGTTTTTAAGTCCATAGAAAAAATAACAAAATTTTAACGTTCGTATGAATAATAGAAATAGATGAAGAAGATTTGAGGTCGAGAGTTTTAAAAGTTTTCGACATTATTCATATTTGAAGGTTAATAAAACTTGTTAAATGTCTAGTCCCCCTGCTCTTCTCCAACTTTTTCTCCAAAATGTATGAATTATTTGATTATTACTTTTTGTAGAATATTCGAAGTCGATAGCTGTTATAGTTTCCGAGATATAGCGTATCGAATATTTTATAATAGTTGTCGATTTGTATGGGAGCTACCCCTTTTTTTGCCCCCACTCAAAAAAATTTTTCTTTAAAGCGTAGCCCTTATGGCCCAATTACTTTTTGTAGAACATTTCATTTCGATATCTGTTATAGTTTCCGAGATATAGCGTATCGAATATTTTATAGTAATTGTCGATTTGTATGGGAGCTACCCCTTTTTTTGCCCCCACCCAAAAAATTTTTTCTTTAAGGCGTAGCCCTTTGCGTGCAATTACTTTTTGTAGAACATTTCATTTCGATATCTGTCATAGTTTCCGAGATATAGCGTATCGAATATTTGATAATAATTGTCGATTTGTATGGGAGCTACCCCTTTTTTTGCCCCCACCCAAAAATTTTTTTCTTTAAAGCGTAGCCCTTTGCGTGCAATTACTTTTTGTAGAACATTTCATTTCGATATCTGTTATAGTTTCCGAGATATAGCGTATCGAATATTTTATAGTAATTGTCGATTTGTATGGGAGCTACCCCTTTTTTTGCCCCCACCCAAAAATTTTTTTCTTTAAGGCGTAGCCCTTTGCGTGCAATTACTTTTTGTAGAACATTTCATTTCGATATCTGTTATAGTTTCCGAGATATAGCGTATCGAATATTTGATAATAATTGTCGATTTGTATGGGAGCTACCCCTTTTTTTACCCCCACCCAAAAAATTTTTTCTTTAAGGCGTAGCCCTTTGCGTGCAATTACTTTTTGTAGAACATTTCATTTCGATATCTGTTATAGTTTCCGAGATATAGCGTATCGAATATTTGATAATAATTGTCGATTTGTATGGGAGCTACCCCTTTTTTTGCCCCCACCCAAAAAATTTTTTCTTTAAGGCGTAGCCCTTTGCGTGCAATTACTTTTTGTAGAACATTTCATTTCGATATCTGTCATAGTTTCCGAGATATAGCGTATCGAATATTTTATAGTAATTGTCGATTTGTATGGGAGCTACCCCTTTTTTTGCCCCCACCCAAAAATTTTTTTCTTTAACGCGTAGCCCTTAGCGTGCAATTACTTTTTGTAGAACATTTTAAGTCGATAGCTGTTATAGTTTACGAGATATAGCGCATAAAATATTTCACCAAATTTGTGCAATTGTAGAAAAAATACCCCTTCCCCTGGTCCTATCTGAAAAAATTTTTTCCATTATTTAGGTCCATTCTTTAGGAGTATCCGTGCCAAGTTTTGTGGCAAGAGTGACTATACTTACTGAGATATATAGGGATATATGCACCGATTTTGTCCTAAAAAAAATGGGTTACTCTGGGTTTTCGCTTATATCTCGGTCAATTGTGAACCGATTTTGCTGATTTTAAATAGCGATTGTTAGCGGGATATTTGTGATCGTTTGACACCATTAACTGGTCTGTATCTTTTTATTTGACTCCGGAAACTTGATTTCAACAGACGGACAGACGGACAGACGGACAGACGGACAGACGGACAGACGGACAGACGGACAGACGGACAGACGGACAGACGGACAGACGGACAGACGGACAACGCTAAATCGGCTTCCCTATCTATAAGGATCCAGAATATATATACTTTATGGGGTCGCAAATGAATAATAAAGAAATTACAAACGGAATGACAAAGTGATATATACCCTATCACTATGTGAAGGGTATAAAAAAGAAACATACAAATCGTACTTTAAGACTGATTAGTAAATGTATTAAATTTAAACAACCAAAGCAAGGGGGAAAAGAGGTCAAAAGAAACTCAGAGCCTAAAGCAATCAGTCAAGTAATGTGGACAGACAGACTAGATTCAAAACAAAGTTAAATACAATATAAAAGAAGAAAAATAAAACAACAATGACTTGGCAAAGTTCAAAACACCTGCATATATTTGTTTAATTCTTCTTTTTTTTCATTTCTTACCAAAGTGATCTCAGTAACGTTTTTTTATAGTTTTGTGTGTTGCCACTTGTCTATGCTGAAATTAAATTAAAAGCAAAGTAACACATACAAACATACAAACATACTTATATATAAAAGAAAACAACTTAATGTAAGAAAAATTTTATAGAAAAAAATTATAATAAAAGGCGACTTTTAAATAAACCAATGTGTGAACTCAAAACCGATGAATTTAAGTTAAAAGTCAGTTTTATAGGAGAGAAACACACACACATACACACACACTGCTTGTTACCAAAAGTGATGTACGAAAAACCCCAAAGTTAACCAGCATTAACATTTAATCGAACCTCATGTTCAGTAGAGCATGTCTCCTGTTTTATACCAACATTTACATTTTTATACACAAACATACATATACAAAGATCGACTACTGCCACCACCACATTTTACTACCACTACTACACAGAGTCTCTCGTTGCGGTACTACTTAAAGCTAAATACGTATTCGCAAGTAAGTAACACTTTTACCTTAAACAATAGAGAAGAGTTAAGTATCAACTGCCAAAGTAAGTTTTTCTTTTCTTCTATTTTTTTACTGCATTTTGTTCAAACAAATTCGGTTTTGTTGCTGCTAAATAGGTGCAACAACAACTTGCAACTAGTGAACCTCTACAAGTTTATAAGTTTGTCTACAGCCGGCAAAAGAGGTTTGTAAAAGTTTTGGGGGAATATATCTGTTTTCTTATTTAGGTAAAGTTATCTAACAACCTGGGTGACTTAGGAACTAAGGATATCTCAAGGAATGTAGAAATAACAACAACAAATTGTTTTCACAAAAATTTAATCATTTTAACGTTTATTAATATTCCTTAATAAGACACATGTAAGTTGTAGACCTTAGCACATCGAACAAGCAATAGTTACTCTGGCTCAAGGTTTTACCGTGAACAGTTAGAAGAGCTTTACAAAATGGTTTAAATCGTAATATGTATACATTTACTTCAAATATCCCATCTCGTTTCAAAGTACACCAGACTTGTTATACCTATAAAATACAACTAGGTGTTTATTTTTAAGGATTCTGATAGTTTAAAGCATGGAACTATATAATATGATCGTTAATGGGTGGTCCGTTCTGCTCCCCATTCGCAAGGAAATAAGGAAAGATTAATTTTCCGATCAAATCTCCTTATACAAAATGATTTCAGCGTCTTCTCTCCTCTTCCTCTGTGTCATCATTGCCGTTAGGATCCAATTGCAGCATCATGACATCGTTTCTAAAGTGACTGTGATCATTCGCAGTGTCTCTTAACCTCTATTTATTAGGACTGAAAGGGTACATGGAAGGTTTTGGACCAGCATTTACTTACATTGGCTGAACTAAGAATGGATTTCCAATCAATTCGGTCTTCTGCGCTTCTTCGCCAATTACTAATATAAGCTTGGAAAGGTTTCCTTGGACTCGGTCTTTTTAGTAGAATTTCGGTCGTCTCCTTTTGAGTCTTCCTTCATAATCATATTCAAATAGCTTTTTTTGCTAAAATGTCTTCATTATTTCGCATATCATGTACGAGCCAACGCCATCTTTGGATTTTTACGGGCCTTAAAACATCGATGTCGGCATATAGCCCACACAGCTCTTGGTTCATACGAATCAGCAGATTGGCACATATATTTTGCAAAGTATTTTTCTTTCAAACACTCCATGAATACCTACATTGGCTTGAGCAAGCGCCCATTATTCATCCCCGTATATCAGAGCGGAGTTGAAGTTACCAACATTTACAGATTGTCGGAATCTTATGTATTCTCTATTCGTTAAGACCATTAAATTTGTCTCGTCTTTATTTACTGCCAAACCCATTTTTGCCAATTCTTTTTCTATACTAGCAAACGCTGTTTGCATTTATTGCTGATTTATTGCACGATATTCTGTAATAAAAAATTGAATAGGTCGCAGGACAGGCTGTCACGTTGCTGAAAGCCACGTTGTGTGGTGAATGGCTCAGAAAGATTTTTTCCGATCTTTACCGGCAATCTTATATCCGTTCCATTCTGCACAATCTGATCCGCTTTGAAGGTATGCCGATTTAAAGCATGGCTTTAAACACTTTTGCACGATTTGGATTATCAAAAGTGGACTTGTAATCGACGAAGAGATGTTTACTGTCTATCTGTCTCTCTCATAGGTTTTCTCCAAGGTTTGGCGATGTGGGAATTTTTGGTCTGTAGTGGATTAACCACATCAAAAGGTGGACAAACATATATGGGCCGATTATTTCGTCCAAATTTCGTTTTAAGTCTTCACACAGTTATTGTCCCGTTTATCTTGTAAGCGATGGGTTAGAATATAATGCATTTATAATTCTCCTTTTTTATGAACGGGACACACTGAGGTTCTATTCTTCGGGTATGCCTTTCTTTAGCCAAATCTTGCTATAATTTGATGCATGCTCTTTCCAAACCCATCGCCTTTGGTCTTAAACAGCTCCACGGTGATATTGATGTTTTTACCTCTCTTGGCTGGGAGGTTAGCACTCCCCACCGCCATTGGTTGTGGAGAAGGAGATATGTTCATCGCCGCTGATATGAGATACAAGAACGCTGTAATAAAATAAATAAAATCCTCCTTTTGAAAGAACTATTTACTTTCTATAGTTATATGTAGCGGGTCATATAACAAGCAATTTACATTTAATAATTCTCATTTGGTTTATAAATATCTCGGAATTAAAAAAATCATTATTTCATCAAAGACAATTAGCAATTGAGGGTGTTGTATTTCGTAATGAAATGTCGAAAAGCCTCTCGCATCTGTCCCGGAAGATCTTGCTTCAACAATTGCATATCTTATAGTACCATATCCTACTTGACCTTAGCCGAGCAGTAGGGCCTCTGGTATATTCATTGTACGTTCTTGAGCACTTAGTCATTATACACTGCAGTTCTGTTTTCCCTTATCCTCGATTGCAAAAATTATTTTATTCACCCTGAGAGACCATACTGACCTCATGTTTTGTTCCCCAATTAGGTAGCAAGCTTTTAAGCAAAACTATGGTCATATTGAATACTTTTATTGCTCCGGAAAGATTTCCTTTAGCGAAAGGAAAAAACCAAACTTGATTTAACAATAATAAAAAATTCAGACTGAAAACCATCTTCAAGACAGTTCTCCCGGTATTTTAATTCAATCTTTTACTAACATTTGCTTTCGAGTGTTTTTGCAAAGACAAACACTTGTTGTTGCCATACATTTTCAATGTTCTCTTACAATAAAATCTTGCATATAGGAAATCTAAACTAACGAACGTACATAATTAACAGCTCAATATATTTATTTCATATAGAAAATAGAAGACCCTTCAGAAAATTAAAACACAAAAGAAAAAAATTCACATGAAAAAAATATTGTGCAAAAAATCACATAAAAATTGCTTTTTTTAGCACCTTTTTTTTTAACAAATCAAACGATTTTCTTTAAATGAAACAAGATGGTTACAAGCTGATAAGGAGTGCATATACAGACACACACCTACACAAACGCACACTTGCAAATAGTAGACAAAATTTATAATAAAAAAAATAGAAATTAGAAAATATAAAATGTCTTTGACCTGAACATTATTTTCTAAAATATAGAAATTTGAAATTTTTTTTAAATAAAATTCAGCTTAAAGAAAAACTCACTGAAGCCTAAACGCATTAGAAAGCATAAAATGGAAATTTATAATAATAAGGCTGCCATTACTGGCATTTGATAGAGACCAATCATATTTAATTTGAATTTAAAATTTAGTTTTTTTTTTTTACAAAAAATCTTTTTTAAAATTTTGAGTTCAGAGGCATGAATAACTAACTGATCTTGGTCTACTCCCTTCCTCCTCTTGCTGACACCTTAGGCTTAACCATAGATACAATAGTAAACGCTACAATAGTTTTTCTCTTAATATTTATTCTTTTATTTATTTATTTCTTGTTTTTATTTAGCGATAACAGCAGTTAGTTAGTTGTAGTTATAAAATGTCTTTTTGTTACCCCTCTAAAATCAGCCAAATGCTTAAAATAAGTCTATATTCCTTGTTGATGATCTATAATACATCATTGTATTTGGTTTTCTTGGCACTGAAAGTCTAAGTAATTTTTCGATTTTTTGAAGCGTAACCACATACAACAAATACATATTTTATTTTTAAGTTTGTCTTTATAAAGATTGACTTGTAGACTTGATTCGAGTATGATTTCTTTTTGTGTTTTTTGGTAATTAACGTAAGTCAAATTTGGTCTTTCATTGGAACTAAGTTCTCATGATGATTTATCAAAAAAACATATAAAACAGGGGGAGAGATAAAATCAATGATTGAAATAATTGGTTTTGTAATGAATTTCCAAGGGAAATTGTCTTTCAGTTGGCAGGTTAAATTAAATAGATTTAAAATTTAAATATGCTACGAGTTATAACTACCCTGTTTGTAATCGGAATAGTAGATCACATACACACACACATACATACGTAGGTCAAGAGTTTGCCTTAGCCAAACGTTATAATTCTCATTGGGTTGGCTGTTATTTTTGATTGATTCTGACACATTAAAAAATTCTAATTTAGTTATCTTTAGACAAAAAAAAAATATATCAAATAACTGCGTAAGCCTTCCCCCTTTACGGCCTATCATTCAGCCACCTGCTTTTCATGACTTTCGGGCAATAGCAGACACATCCCAAACTGAACAGTAACTAGTATTGACTTTAATCGTGGCCCTCAAACCCAACCTTGCAAGGTTCATGGGTAACCTTTCATTGCATTAAGCACCCATGTACACATCTTTGATGATGATCACACAATTTTTTCCTTAGCGGCAACTACCCTGTTTGTATTTGGAATAGTAGATCACATACACACACATACATACGTAAGTTAAGAGTTTGCCTTAGCCAAGCGTTATAATTCTCATTGGGTTGCCTGTTATTTTGGATTAATTCTGACACATTTAAAAACTCTTATTTAGTTATCTTTAGACAAAAAAAAATATATCAAATAACTGCGTAAGCCTTCTCCCTTTACGGCCTATCATTCAGCCACCTGCTTTTCATGACTTTCGGTAACAGTAACTAGTATTGACTTCAATCGTGGCTCTGAAACCAAGCCTTCCCAGGTTCATAAATAGCATAGCGTTAACTTAGCTCAACTCCGGCTGTTCCTGTTCCTCCTCTGCAAGTTCATTACGTTAAGCACCCACGTTCATATCTCTGATGATGATCACACAATTTTTTTCCTAAGCGGCAACTTCACTGCCAATTATGTCGCAAGGATACGTAATCCAATGTGGTCTAAAGTTTCTGTAAGTCAGCACCCTCTTAGTCGACCTTAGATCAGAGAAAGGTAAACTTTTATGTAAAATTTTGTAATTGTGGTGTTGCACTCTTATCATTCATTTAACATATTTGCTTGTGTATTTGAAACAACAGGCAACAAAAGAGGACTGACAAGACTTACTTTTTTTCCCAGGCAAGCGTGCCCAGTTTTTAGCCTTTCCTAGCCTTAAATAGACTTGAAACAAACGGAGAGTACCTAGGCAATTTGATTTCTTATTCAAGTATTTAGGTATTTTATGCAAACAAAAACTTAAACCCTCAAAAACCTTTTAGTTTTCTTCTTCACAATCCTTCCTCTCTTAACCTTTAATAAATGCTTCCCTGTAAACTACTTGATCAAATTTTGCCAAACTTGTTTCACATTTTTTTTTCAACAAGTTTATTTCCCATACTTTTAGCAAAAGTTTAATGACTTTTAGTCGTTAAACTTATTATTTCCTAATTAATATCATTAAAATAAAACAAATAATATTGCGGGTATTTGATATTTATTTTTCTTCACATTTCGCCTCATATCGTTAATAACATTAGTTTAATCAAAATTTATGATTGTGGATATAAAAAAACATTTTCCCTTTATATAAAATTTTCTATATTTTATTTTCAACTTTATTCATAATTTACAATCACACTAGTAATCATCATAATTTCAACAATATTCTATCACGCGAATCTGTTTTACTCGTATTTGTATTCTTTTAGTATTTTTCATACTCTTCTTTTGTTGTTGTTGTAGTTTTAGTAATAAAAGTACTTCGATTTCTTATATGTAGTTTTTGTTGCTTTTCCTTTTATTAAATTACCAAATGGCTAAAAGGTTTTCTTTATTTCTTTAGTTGCTGTCTCTATCTTCAGTTGGTTAAACTCACCCGAAAAAAAATCACAGAAATTGTTGAAAAAATACTTGGAAGTAACACGCCAATAGAATAAAACAACGATACAACGATAATAATAACTTTTCTTAGAACATAAATCAGTGCAAATTGCTTTAACCCGTTAAGGGTAGAGAAAGGGAAAGGACTACGTACATCTAAAAAAATAAAAGACTTAGCAAAGGCTTTTGAAAAATATTTAAAGTCTTTTTACACAAACAGATAAGTAAAATCTTCTCAGAGATCGCAAACGGTTTTGATATCAATTTAAGGACACCACAAGGCTGCTTCCCCTTCCAACTTTATTAATTATCTTTTTTAATGATCGTCTTCGCCAGACCTCAAATCCTATAAATTACTTTCAAGCGGCATGAAAGGCACACCTAATTTACTGAAGCCTAGATCTTGGGAGATTTGATCCATGAGGCACAATAAATGACACCTCTAACCATGATCTTGCGCTAATTTCTGATTGTGGTCATACGAATATGGAAGACTTTAATGCCCAAAGGACCCTACAAGCTTATGTCTTTTGACGCATAAGCGCGGAGTGGGCCATGCTGCACTGTCTGTTTTATTGGATGGAATAAGAGTAAAGGAGACAAAAACCCTTGATGCTCTGGGCATGAAAATCTAGAACGATCTCCGCGCGATGGGACACGTTTTTCTTGTCTTGAAACGTTGTAGGAATTACTTTTACACTATCTGATCTCAATATCCAAACCAACTATATCCGACTGAAAGTAGATTAAAGCTCTCATGTATGGCCTGGTGCTTCAAAACCTGTTTTGAAATTACTTGATCGTGTACGTGACGTTAAAGTATTTAACCGCATCAACTTACTTAAGCACCATCGTAGTGTTGGCTGTGGTTTGCTGTTCTATCGGTACCATAATGAAATTTGATGTGAATAAAGAAGGGCACTTGTTCCTAAAACCCGACGCTTTGTACGTGATAAGCGCCTTTTAAAAAGATCACACCCTGGCTAGTAAATCAGAGAGAATTCGTTCTTTATTGGCACAGTTCGTATGTGTAATACATTTCTTAAAGATATATCTCCTGTCCCTGTTAAAATCGAAAAGTTCAAAGCAAATGTCTACAAATACTACTCTCTCCATCTTCCTTTTTATAACAATCTTTCCTAAAACCAACACAACACAAAACAACTCCAGAGGTAAAAGGTTAAACAAAATTCATTACTAAACTTTACGGCAAACAAAAGCTACCAAAACACCTAGCGATAAGAAACGATTGGTAAAAACGTACGAAAACCTCATTATCTGCTTTAGTACTTGGGAAGTACTTCCGAATTCAATGGAGGCAAAAGGGTGTTTTGCGATGTCCTGTTAATCAACGAAACAAACAACTGAAACTGAAAAAACCAGAAAGTTTACTCTCACACATATTCACCAGAGGGTATAGATATTAAGAGAAACACTTTCATTAACTTGGGTATGACCTCTTTCAGGGCTGGATAATCGCACAAAAGGACGTAATTCTACTCTTCTCCAACAAGGGTAATATGTTGTAGGCACGGAGCCAAAGAAATTCTAATTATTCTGTGGCTTCATAAAGCTCCTACCAGAAGTGACTTCTCTTTTGCCTTCTTCTATGAAAGCTTTATTTCTTCCATGTTTTCATATTTTTATTCCGGTATGTAGATTGCTATATGATCTGTTCCTAAGTCAAGCTTAGCTTCTACCCAACTTTAAGCTTTGTATGTAGTTTTCTTATCAAAATGTTCTTCCGCTTCTTATAGGGTTAATAATACGACAGAAGAACTTTTTATTGCATTCTGCTTAAAATTTCTCACATATGAGCCTTTAATTCTTCGAAGTTTAAGTTTTTTTCCTCGACAAGCTACAAAACAAAATTTTTCTTTGGTTTTGTAGCAACTTTAGCTGCCAGCGATTATTTGTATCATCAACAAAACATAATGAACAACAACAATAGCAAGAACAATAGTAACAGCAATAACAAAAAAAACATTATTAAACAGCGTCTATGATGACGATGTTTTCAAATACTTTGTTTGACTTTCTTTTGTCATGCGGAAAACGTCATAACCAATCCTCCGAAACGAGCAAGTGTATGAACTTGTAGACGTGTAATAATAAACGATAAAAATATTTATAAAATATTCCTTTACTAACTACCCATACGTTAACGTTCTTAAATACATATAAAATGTACATTTTCATAATTCAAATAAAATTTACGAGAAAAAAATCATAAAGTACTTGTGGCAAAAAAAGGTTAATCGTTAGAGATAAGAATGACTGACTATCTAAGGTATTAAGAATATATGGGTTCTTTGAGCAAAACCAAAACTGGAAATCTTAAGATTCAACGAAAATGATACTTTAAGCTTTAAAAATTTTGTATTAGCATTTTCCATTTTTATAACCTTCACACAGGAATAAGGGTATATTTCAGCTTGTCATTCTGATTGTGGTTTTCGTGATTGCAACCGAGCTCTTTGTCGATCGAACTTTTTCATTTAAGCATGGGAGAACGTTTACAGCTTCCTTTGTAATAATCAGAAAGATATGGGGTTTTCAATGTATTTTGGGGGACTAGAACTGAAACGAGTACCCTTAGCAAATAACTTAAAATCGCGGAGTCATTCAGGCTAGGCGATCACTGCAATGCATTTAAGATATTTGCATTAATGCGAGCCGCGGACTTTGTTCAATAGGATAAAGCCTGTAGGATGGATGGTGGAAGGCCAGGCTGCTCTTATGGTATGAATTTCAACTCTGTGAGATCGTGGGTGGTGAAGGACTGCACGTCAGCACTTCGGGGTCTCTGGGGTATCTGACTGGGTTAAGTCCCGGGATACTATGGAATACACGGAAATGAGGCTGCAGATACAATTGGCATCAAAGTGATTTAGAGCAGATGCCAGTATTGAAAATACATCAGTTTTTTCTTTACTGTGTGAATTATATTAAAGATTAAGAAACATTTTGAGGATAAGGTAAGTAGCAACTGTTCTAAGGTAGTAGGCAACTTTAGTTTAAAGGATTTGTAAAAAGGTCGTGAATCCTTATAAACTAGGTGCTACAATTTTGGGTTTCAGTTATATTTTTTTATTGTACTTGTGCTTAATTGAAAAAAGAAAAATTTTTCTCCTTTTTTTTGAAAAAGGACACCTTAGAGGTAGGCATATCCTTACTCGGAACTGAAAGGAATTTGGAAAAACCATAAAGCATTATACATCTAATGTCTGTAAATTACATTAATTTTCCTTTGCTTTATGGCAATTTTAATTTAAAGGATATATGGGCAGGTCATGAATCCTTGAAGCTTAAGTGGTAACATTTTAGATTTGATCATATTTTATCAATTTAGAAAGTTGTCACAAGTTTAATTTTTTTAATAAATTCCTGTTATATTTGGCCACTTGTAATATGAAATCACTACACTGTGGCACTGTACCACCATATTTAAAAGCAACGTAAAAGGTTATTAAAATTATAAAAATTATCCCAGACCATGTAGACATTTATAACTATTGAAGAATACAATCGCAGTTCTGCTGTTTTAACAAATCAATTTCTGTCTTATATATAGGCATTTCCATTGTGACGGGTGTAACCATTATGTTCCCATTTTTGCTTATAACTCAAACAAATCAAATTTTTGGTAAAAGAAGGCTATAATTTCCAAGGATGGAATGTTTCTAAGCGATTAATAGTAAGTTGGCACTGCAAAAGCATTATTTCTTGTTATAATGAACACTTGAAGACTGTGACGGGTGTGACCTTACAAATTGGAATTTAAGGGAATTTCAAAATATTCTTGAAAACGGCCTTAACTTTTACGGTAGTTAAAAATGTTTTTAATCATTATTTCTAAAAAAATATTTTTGCTTAAGGAAAAATCTTTAAATAATGAGATGGGTTTGACATTTATATCAAAGCACTAAAAAGCCGATTAAGCAGTATGTAATCATTTTAAGCTCTTGAGAAATAAATAAAAATAAAATATGAACCAATAATTTATATTAAGATCATTTCCGTGTTCTTTTACACGTAATTCAATGATTGTTCTTGGCCTAAATGGCTTTGTGTTGCCAGCAACATACTCAACCATTAAAAATTTCCATCATTCTTTTGCTGTTTTTACAACTTTTCGTCTTACACAGAAAAAACTGAGTTGTAGAATCAGTAACAAATTTCAGAGAATCAGTAAATATTTTGTCTGGCTGAGGACCTACAACGAAAGTTGTAAATTTAGACAAACAGTTTTGCAAGAATTTTAGCTTCTGTTAAAAAATTTTGCTGAGCTGGTTAAATATTTTATTTGTCTAGGCGAAAATTTTGTTTGATTTAAAAATCAAATAAAAATATTATTAGAGACTATTAAATAAATTGACTAAAAAAATAAATTATTTTGAACAAGAATTTGTTTGAAAAATTTTTTTTGTAGTTTTTTGTGTGTATTTGCAACAACAATTCTATTTCATTACTAAATATTACAGAATTGGTTCTTAGTTCCATACTTTTATTGGTGTTTATTAAGCAAATGGTAGCAGGTCTGCTTCGAATTGGATTTTAATATTTTTTTTTTTGCCTTTTCCTGGTAACCCTAGTTTTTTGCATAAATTATGGCACAAAAGAATATTAAGCACCGCCACAAACCCCCCTACCCATAAACAAAATAGCCAGGAATTCTATTATTTCAATATTTTTAAACATTTTATCTTGTAATTATTCTGTGCAATGAAATTGCAAATATTTTCTATTAAATATTCTGAAAAAAAAACCAACAAACGAATGTAATAACAAACAGAACTTGTATATGTGTACGTACGTATTACAAAGTAATTATGTTAAGAATAAATAGAATTTTATAATAGGAAATTCAGATGCCCCAGTATTTACTTGATTTTACATACATCCATATGTACATACTTATATGCAATATTCAGACACAGACAATATCATCATGTTATTAAATAAGTCAAGCGAGAAATAAAATGTTTTTCTATACGGCAAGTATTAATGGGAATATTTAATGAAGAGCATAAATTTTAGTTTTTGTTTGTATGTATGTACATATGGGAAGCGTTTTTGCACAAATAATAACTACTTAAGCATGAAATAATAGAGCTAAAATAGAAGTAATAATTTAAAATTTGATTTAATTTATTTTAATTTTCTTTATAATACTTTTAGCCAGAACAAATGCAGCGTTGATTTAAAACGTTTTCAATACATATTAATTATAGCTAATTCTAGCAATAATACAATTGAAAAATCTGAAAAAGAACAAACGTGAAAAAGTACTTTTTGTTCACTTAGTTGACTTTAGGCCCCGATTCGGGTCACTAGTTTCTAATTTCATATTTAAAAATGCAGAAAAGTACCAGCAATTGTAAAAAAGTTGTTTTCGACAACTAAATTAACATTCTGGGTCAGAAGTCGTTACTGTGATATTTCTATAAACATTTTTTACCACTATAGATCCAGGATTTCAAGAAAGAACAAAAAAAAACATATTCATATACAGACGTTAAGGGTTTTACGTTGTACCTGCCATGCTGGCATTAACTGACGGTTCTCTCAACACTGGTGAATACAAAGCGTCCACCAGCACCCCCAGAAGGGCCTATCCAGCCACCCAGTTACCAATTCTCTGTCATGACTCTGTGTAAGGAGTTGGGCTATTTAAACCCGAATTGCGTTTCTAGTTTTGATCTAGCTTCTTCATAATCAAAACAGATCCGCGCCGACAAGGCATCTCTCCCCACGCTTGTGAAACATCAGCCAACCTTAAACAAGACAGATTATGATTATCATGTCTCACCCAACAAATGCAACACCCAGCTCTGTTAGAAGGATCCTTTTCTCATTCAGACAAATCAATTACCCTACCATCATCAATGCTTTATAATCTTCTCACCGCCAGTCAGGACCGAGTCACACACATGCTTTAACATGCCAATGCCGGCTTTTTCATTATTTGCCATTACTTTGATCTTATTTTAGATCCTAGGGTCCCCAGCCGTAGCCAGTTTACCTATTCACCTACTTCCAAACACACTTACACCTTTTCAGATAACAGCCTACTTCAACAGTTGCTCATGTGCTTGGGTAGACCCGCCAAAACTAGAGACTCTATCTTGAGAGCTTTAGGTTTATATAAGACCGCTTACGTGGTCACTCTAGGGCCCGTACAGGACGGACCCAAGTATATCAACCTTTGATCTCAGTTTCTCCGCTTTGGCATCACCACAGCCACCACGTGAATTCCCGAAGGAGACCTCACCATTAATCAATTCACATAAGCACATGGGTCCAACTGATTCTTGTGGTACCTGATAGGACTCTGGTCAGCCTCGGAAATCTACTTCCGTTTCATTCCTACAAATTTCTATTTTACACAGATAGGGTATTGGTACCCTTAGAACCCTGCATTGCTGTGCCACTTATTGGTGATGTACATGCCACAGCGACAACAAGGACTACCTGCCTCAAGCCAGACCAGTGAATCACTGATCACACATTTACCCAAGACAGATTGTTTTCGTCTCAGCCATGTCTATTAGCCTTCCAGTAATTGAACTGAAAGTTTCCCGGTTGATACCGCTAGGAGGTAGACTTAGGTGCTTGTGTTATACACTTATCAACCATATTCATATACAGGGTGGCTGATGGAAGCCACTACCAAAAAAAAAATTTTTCATAAGATTCGCACATGTTTCACAGAAGGTGGCGGCCATTTGAATTGGCGCATAAATACTAATGTAATTCAGAAAAATTTTGAAATTAATTAAATTCAAATGACCTCCATCCTCGGTGGCACATATGTGACATCCTAACAAAAAGTAATTTTTTTTGTGGTTGCTTTAATCAACCACCCACATAAATTATGGGACAAAATTAATGCTTGCTGAATTACTTTTATCTTAATTTTTGGTCAAATAGGCAGCTCAAAATTTAAAAAAAGTAAGCCTGGCTTTTCCTTTAAACTTGTACTTTTCTCGCTAATTTAACTTAACAACAACCGCCTTTTTTAATTTTCAAACATTTTTAGTTTTATTTTCTTTTAAAATGTCCTGCATCCTTCGGCTAATTTTGCTTGTTAACTAAACAAATAAAGTTATTAATTATTGCAACCCTTTTGTTTTTATAGTTTTTCATTGTAATTAATATTTTTTTTCCTTCTAACTCATTAACTTTAGTTGTTCCTTTTTCATCATTATCCTCATATGCATCTTTGCTTTACGTCTTCCACAACATCGGTGTAGGTTTGTAGTTTGTTTTTTTTCCTTCCTCGAAAGCTTCAATGCTAATCTTATTTCAAATATCAAAGTCACGTTGTTAGATTGTTAAGTCAGTCGTCAGACACAACATATATTAAAGCTTATGTTGCTGCTTATAACTTTGTCATACAAATTAAAAATCATATTCTTTCGAACATATATTTAAAATAACAATAATAAAAACAACGAATACCGCCTTAATATCACACATACATATATTCAAAAACTTGTCGCTTATAGGTACCAACTTATAGTTTTATATTTCGATTTTTTTTTTCTATCAAAATATATTCAGCTAGAAAAAATAGAGTAAAATAACTACCATGAGTTTATCATACCTTAACCACTCGAGTGTTAAAGTTTAGTTGTTGTAATGATTTTTCTCTTCTTATATATTTGAAAATGAGTGGGTATCTTGTGTATGTATGTGTATGTTAGTTGTATATATTTTTACGTTTTTTTTCATAATTTATTTAATTTTGTTGTTGTTGTTTTTAGCTGCTGCCTAAACATTTATATGTTGTCTTTTTTGCTGATATTTGTTATTATTTATTTTAGTCTCTTTATCACGAATCCTCCTAAATTAAAACAAGTATGTATAACAATTAAAATTATGACAGTTTTGATGATGGGTCAAATGAAGGCAATAAGTACTCCCTACAATTAATGTTGAAATTAAGAACTTAAATATCTTATGTAGGAAAAGGTTTTCTTATTTCTTATCTAGTTTAGCCAACTGAATTAAAGTTTTTAGGCTTCTATTTACCAGTTAAAAAATTTAAAAAAACTTATATTTTTTTAATATAGTCAAGCAAAACCAGCTTTTTTAAAATAATATGAATTAAAAAAAAACTTCTAGTTCTCTACTAACTTATTTCAAATTTATACGATTTTAGAAAATTTGACCCGCGTAAAGTTCTTGAGCATTTTATGTTAATTTCCAAAGACTTTCGTAGAAGTAAAAATGTTTTTAAACATATTCAGCAAACAAAACTTTAATTCCTTTTTATCTTCTGTACACTTTTCATAACTAATATGATTTAAAACACAATTTAAGTTTTAATCTACAGCACATTACTAATTAGTTATATCCAAACAACACAATGATTTGGCTTAATATGAAACATTCAGCTGGCTGAATTGCATTTGTATATGTATATCGATTTATCAATTTATCTTAAATTTCATAGACATTTTTTGATTCTTAGTATATTCAGCAAGCAACTGAGAAGTATATGTATTTAAATAATTTATATAGCAATTTATAATTTATAGAAAGGTTTGCATAGATCTCGAAAGCCCTACTAAACTGAGAAGCAGCGTTGCCATATTGGTGCTTTACGGGTATTTTTTGGTGCTTTTTTGCTTCTGCAGTACCCGAAATTTCGTTAAGTACCCGTTTTTGCAAAGCGGGTATTTATAGTGCTTTCAACGGTTGCCCACAGTGCGTTTTAGTGCCCTTCCAATTAAATTTTTTTCTGAACTTTTTATGTGGGGGCAAAATGTCTATTCAATTGGGTCTCAGGAACAAAATTGCTAAATAGAGTTTGGCGTTATAAAAAATATCTGGATCAGCTGTTAAACAAAAACTGATGACATCATTTTTTGAGGAGCTTATTAATTTTTGAAATATCGGCAAACAGAGTATAGGGTTTTACTACCCCTTGTTGATATAATCGAACCTATACTACCCCGTCTGTGTATATTTTTAATTGTTGTTCATTGCTATAGTATGTTTTTGTTCATTTTATTTTAATAAATATCAAACAATCTCAATATGAAAATTAAGCACTTGTTATTTTTTGGTTATTTACCATCAACAATAGGAAAATTTAATTTAGTGCTTTTTCAACCGGAATTTTTTTTTTTAATTTTTACCCTTTTTGTCTATGTGCTCACTGTGCTTTTGATGATTCAAGAGTTGGCATCACTGCTGAGAAGTATATATATGGTATATTCAGCAAGCTGAATTTTAATTTATATAAAGCTTTGCGAAAATCTCTTAAGCCCTATTTAAGGCGCATTCATTACAAGTGGGAGCGGTTTTGCAAAAACAACTAAAATGGAATTACGAATGTCAGAAACAGATAACAAAAACTCACAAACTCTTTCTTCCTCTCTTGTGAGCTTTTCTTAGATTCTACAGTTGTTGTTAGTAAAAAAGAAAGAAAAACATAAACAAATTTTGACACTTAAACATCCGAAATACCGTTACTCAGCTGATTAACCGCTCCCACCTGTAAAGAATGCGCATTGGCCCTATTAAACTCAACGAATAATATTGCCGAGGAAAGTATTTAACAAATATGTACTTCATTAAAAAAAATATGCCATTATACTTACTTCTACACATCGTTGGATTTCCCTAATGTTTTCTTAATACATATTTGGTCAATCAGACCTGTAGCTACACATTATATACATATGTATATGTTAATTGTAGGGTGTTAATATAATGAATATTATTGTTTCTCAATCTTGAAAAGCTTGTTAATAAATTTATTTGTCTATTTTAAACCAATTTTTAATTGTAGGCCAGAGTTGCTCAAACTGTTTTTTGATGACTTTTTTAACATAATTAATTCGGTCTTCATTTTAAACTTTTTATACATGAAGTTAAAATTTTAAATACAATATTAGTTACTTATATATTTAACTAATCAAAATATCTATTCTTCTGTTAAAAATGACCCTTGTTAGTTCAATGTTGTACATAGCAAAACTCCCTCGTACTTTGGCAAGGCTCCAATTTACATAAATCGGTTGCTTGGGTATTAAAAAAAATTTTAAAGGTATAAAAAAAATTTTTAAACAAACAAAAGTTTGTCAGCACTCTCTTTAGGTAGTTCTTAAACAATTTATTTCTTAAAATTTTTTTTTTTCAAAAATTTACACTTTTAGTTCACCATCGTATAATTATGTATATTATTTTGTAAATATTGTTCTTCTTTAAGTTTATTTATTTAAATGAGCGCAAAAGCTTGCTGTTAGAAAGACTCTCTTGTTTATTTTAGTTAAACAAACAAAATCTAATGATCATCATTATCAACATCACTGTCATTATTAAGTTAATAAAAATTATTAAAATATTTGTTTTTATTATAGAAAACTTATTAAATGTATCCATTATGTGTCTGTATTTGTTTGTTTAAGTGTTTAGCTGAGAGGCTATAGAAAAGAAACGTATCAAACAGCCAATCAAATTCAAATTTAAATTTTCTTAAAACTTAAAAGACAAACGAAAAAAGAGACAACCTATACACTGTGAAAGGTGTACAAAATAATTATTATCAATATATTTTTATATTTAAAAAAAATTATGTGCATGTGTTAATCTACATTTAAATGTATGTATTTACTTAGTTGTTAAGTTAAAAGTTTAATTTTTTATTTTATAACAACTAGGTATTTAAACAGACTTAAATTGATATGATTTACTTTAACTAAATTATTTTTTGTTTCAAAATTTTAAAAATAATTACGTCTTATTTATTTAAACTTATTAACACATGAATTGTTTTTATTAACTTTAAAAAAATTTCTTTTGTTTTGAAATTGGGTAAAGAGCAGTTTATTTAGGAAATAAAACCTTATGGAGAAGAGATATAATTTTTTTTAATTGTGACATAATAATTAAGCAAAGTTTTGCAACATTAAGCGAAAAAGAAACTCTATAAAAATGATAAACATGTTTAAAATATCCTACGGTCTACCTACCGGATACTAAGGATCTGTCCACCCTGCTCTGCATCGTAAGGAACAAAAATTATATGTCGTTATGCAGCGAACTTTAGCCACATATTCTGAAGCTTTTGTTTCATGTAAAATTTAAAAAAATATATGGTTTGTATTTTTCGTCGTTTTGTCTTAAGACAATAAGTTTAATAAACCTTGTTTTAACTTACAAGAAATAAATTCCGTTTGCCTTTCTGGTTAACATATAAGATAAATGGTTGATGTTTACAGCCACAAAAAAGATACTGATGATTGAAATTCGTTACTGGATTCGAAAATGTATTATCTAATTGACTGATGATAAAACAAATTGCATTTTTTAATAAATTTCTTTCAATTAACATTAATTAAAAATATTAATTAATTCTTAGCAAAAGGAAATTATTCAAAATGAGCTAAAGACAAAGTAATAAAAATAAAAATTTTGACAAAATTTGTTATGTTACAAAGTTATTTTCGAGCTTAGAGTAGATACTTTTAATGAAATTTGGAATCGATCACCCCGCTCATAAGTGAAAAAATGGTATTAAAAGCAAATGAAAAATTAGTTAACTTCAGAATATTCTACAAGTTAATTTTTCAGTGCTTGCATTTCAATGAACTTTTTTTGATTTAAATAAATATCTTGTTAGAGAGGTTTTAAGTGAATATCCAGCTGTTTTAAATTTAATTTACAATTATTTCTACTCAAATAATTTTTTGAGTGTAAATTGTATATACCTTTGGGCATGAATATGAAGACACAATTAAGGTTGGGACTCAATCTTACGAATTCCAATTTAATATAAATATTAGACAGACTAACAAGTATGGGTCCTATTATTCTTTTAGAATTAAGAAAAAATAATATTTTTTAAAATTATTTATAAAAAATTTTTTATCAAATATTTACTTTTTTAGAAAATTTAATATTCTCAAATCCTTATTAATTAATTGATATATTTCCCATCTACACAAACATTTTTTGTTAATTATTTTAAATAGAATATATTTTATGTAAATTAGAGAATTTCCTTTTACCAGCAATTAACATGTTCAATGTCATGGAAAGATCAACAGACAAGATCATACCACCAATACCACGTCATTAACATGCAGTTACATATAAAATTTCAATAGTGAAATAAAATTTTTATGCCACCAAAAATGTGCTACAACATAAATACTTAAATTGACAGTTTACCCCCAGAAAAGTCATCTATTCACTGTATTTTCAGACAGGTGTAAAAAATAGTCGAAGAAAGACATTCCCTTTACTCGACTTGACACTCTACTTATACACTTTAGAACTCACAAAAACACGTAGAACATATTAAGTAATAAAAATAAAAGCCACCTGAGGATTTAAATTTAGACCAACTAACAGTAACAACAACAAAAACCACTTACTACACACGAGCGCGGGCTAAAACACATCAAATTCCCTTACAAAAGTCCTGGTCTAGTAAATCAATCAACCAAGCACTTCCATACGTATAACAACCACCAAAATGTTGTTTTACAAAACTACACGCAAATACCAGTTCAATTAAAATAACTTTAAACAAAAACCTGCATTTGATTAAAACCGATCGTCATAATGATGTCCATGATCATCATAATAATAATGATTATGGTGGTGGCTGCTTTGTAAAAGAAGAAGAAGAACAACAACAACAAGAAGAAGGGATGTTTTTAAGCCACCAAACTTATTATGAGGGTGCATTAAATGTAAAAACTATCTTTAAATGGGGGTTCGTTCTTTAAGGAAAATTTCTACATCAAGGAAAGAAGGAAAAATACGTTACGAAAAGCGTTATTTTTAAAAGTCATTTAGAGGGGTCAGCGAATATAAATTAATGATCATAAAAGATTATTACCACAACACTACAGGTGTATTTATTAAATTTCTTTAAGATGTCTTGCCTTTAGCTCGTGTTATTTTATTTTATTTATCATCTTGTAATATTGACAGCTATAGATGGGCTCTAAAACTAATTAAGAGTTTTTTTTTATTATTATCGCTGACAAAAACAACAACAATAACAAACAAACAAGCTAGTTACAAAAGTGAAAGGTAAATTTTTTTTATTATAAGTTTCTAATAATAATGATGGTGACAAATATTGTTGAGTTAACATGACAATTGATTATTGAGTAATAAGCAGATATAAGGAGAACAAAAAATTAATTGACAGCTGCCTTAAACAAAGTTATAAAAAAATATTTTAATTAATGAAATGCACTTGTTAACTGAAATTAAAGCAAAATTTAAAAATAAATTATATATAAGTTTGATTCAGCAGAAAATTTTACAAAATTACTTGCATACGATTTATATGAATGACTAATTCAGCTACAATTTATTTAATTCCACAAAAAATTTTTTTTAAATAAATTAACAACTTTCTAAGAAACGCATTTTCAGCTAGCTGAATAACCTTAAATGCTAATTCAGCTACTTTAAAATGCCAATTGTTGATGAAAGAAATATGAAACTTATTTAGCCACAGATTTTATAAAAAATTATGTTTAATTCAGCAGAAAATTTTACAAAATAACAAGCATAAGATTTATATGTATGAATTCAGCTACAATTTATTTGATTTCACAAAAAAATTTATTTAAATAAATTAACAACTTTGCTAGAAACGCATTTTCAGCAAGCTGAATAACCTTAAATGATAATTCAGCTACTTTAAAATCCCAATTTTTAATAAAAAAAATATGAAACTTATTTAGCCACAGATTTTATAAAAAATTATGTTTAATTCAGCAGAAAATTTTACAAAATAACTGACATAAGATTTATATGTATGAATTCAGCTACAATTTATTCGATTCCACAAAAAAATGTATTTAAATAAATTAACATCTTTGCTGGAAAACGCATATTCAGCTAGCTGAATAACCTTAAATGCTCATTCAGCTACTTTAACAATGCCAATTCTTAATGAAAAAATATATGAAACTTATTTAGCCACAGATTTTATAAAAAATTATGTTTATTTCAGCAGAAAATTTTACAAAATAACTGCCATAAGATTCATATGTATAAATTCAGCTACAATTTATTCAATTCCACAAAAAAATGTATATAAATAAATTAACAACTTTACTGGAAAACGCATATTCAGCTAGCTGAATAACCTTAAATGCTCATTCAGCTACTTTAACAATGCCAATTCTTAATAAAAAAAACATGAAACTTATTTAGCCACAGATTTAATAAAAAAATCTATGAATATATACATATGTATATTATATTAACAGGTGTCTACATTTTAAGTAATAACCACGCTAAAAAAAATTTTGCACCAGCTGAATTTATTATAAAGCTAATTCAGCTAGCTGAATAAGCAAAAATACATTAAACTGTACAGATTATAGTGAAATAACAATAATTTGCAATAATAATAATACAACTTTTAAGCTTTTTTTAATAAAGCTTATTCAGCTAACTTCATTCCTCTAATATTTACATTCATTTAGTGGATTTTAAATTGTGGCCGCATCATAAAAATACATAAATAAATTCCTTAACAACTTTTACCTGACACTACGATCATGTCTTTATAAATAAATGTTTTTTAGCCAAAAGTGTGAGATTCAATGTACCATGAAGGAACGAACAAAAGTTTTGAAAACGACATCAATTGAATTGTTTTGACTAAAGTTTTTTTTTTAATTTTATTGTTATTTGTTTTAACACATTAAAATTGTTTGGTTAGATGTGTAAAACTACTACTAGTCTTTTGAATTTCACCCAAAATACACAATAAAATAATTTTGTTGAAAATGCAAATTTAAATTTTTAATTGAATTCAATTAAGTCACCAGCAAAGTGTTGTCCAATGTTGAGTATTTAGTTGATGGTATTGTTTCCATTCGATGATTATTTAAACGTAAAAGAAGCGGAAGACCATTGTTGATTGACTTTTTATGATCATTTTTTATTTCGAAATGAATTTTTGTATATATTTTTGTTACTTATTTGTGGGTATGTATGTTAGTAAGTATGTTTATGTGTTTATTGAAGTGATAGTAAAGTTGTTGATTTTTTTTAATTCCAAACCACCACATAAACATGACTTTTTACATCCGGCCTTTTATATGATTCATGAACTGAACCCGATCATTTGTGGATCTTTAATTATATCAAAATGTTTAATTTATTTTAATTTTCAGCTTTTTTCCTTATTGTCTTTATATGTTAATGATGATGATTGATTTGTTTTGTTAACAATTAAGAACTGATTATTTGGTGTGAAATTTCACACTGTTATGCATAAATGATTTCAATTTACCCACCAAATAAAACACACAATCCGGTCAGTTAGTTACACCAGTTTGCACAATTAGGGGTCTCCATTGGACCGCAAATTCTTTTATTTTGCTTTAAAGCAATTGTAGCACTTTTGTGCAAAAATTTTGTAATATTTTATTTTCTTGAAATAAAAATTGATTTCACTGAGATCACTCTTCTCTAATACATTTAATATTAACTTCAGCAGCAGCAACTGCACGTGCTGATTAATTATTTTTTTCCTTAAGAGTGTGGTCATTGGCCAAATTGTTTGTCTATAATTAAGAGATAATAACAGCAATTGCATTTAACCGAATGATGATTAAGTAAATGTCTTAATGCAGCTGCGTTGATCAATGGGCATATATACTCTTGTAACCTTTAGCTTGTGCACCTTGGGCAGGTGAATAGGAAGGAAGTAATATTTTACAAGTGTAATATTTAAAAAAATAATATATTTAATGATCATTATATTTTTTTTTTAATTATTAAAATATTTTATTAAAAACAAAGTTTTTATTTTTGGTATCGTAATAAATAAAACAGGCCAAAGGCGAGTCAGTGGTGTAACAAATAAGTTCATTAATGGTAACGACAGGACCAACCCTCTGTCTTAATTATGACCCATACGAATTGGGAGAAAGAATTTAAAGTTGAAATTCACTTTGCCCACGGTTACACAGGCGGTTCTAAATCGGCTTGGGGTGTAGGTCCTGCCGCACAGTGTGCTGAAGGCGGCCGAAATTCAAAAAAAAAATTTGTTTTTAAATTATAAATTGCAAAAGGAAACTTTTAACTCAATGGTTTTATCATTGTTTAATAACTTATTTTGGCAAATTTTCATTTCAAGGATATATAGAAAGGACCCAAATCCTTGGAGTTGAAGTAATACAATTTCAGGTTTTAATTATATTTTATTAATCAAAGTGCTCAGGCTAAATTTAAAAAAGAAATTTTCTTTTTTCTTGCAGGTTTTTTTTAAATTTTTGAAAAAGAACATCTTAGAGGTAGGCATATCCTTGCTCGAAATTAAAAGAAATTTGGAAAAACCATAAGACATTCAACATTAATATCTGTTTAAAATTTCAATTATCCTCAATTATTTTTTCCTCTGCTTTATGGCAAATTTAATTTTAAAGATATATGGAAAGGACATGAATCCTTGGAGCATATCTAAGTGATAAAAATTTTAGATCTGATAAATTTTAATTAATTAAAATATGTTTTCTTTCTTTATGATAGCTCCTTGTATTTTTGGTCACTCATTATATGAAATCAATACACTGTGCTACGTCTACACAGAGAATCTTAGGATAATTCGTTTTTTGGTCTGCCGGATGAATGCCGTGTATTTCAAGCCGAATTATTTTTTATCAATGAAGCATATAAGCTGTTATATGACATAATTATTAGCGGAAGTTATGGAATTTTTGTTGGCAATCAGTCGTCACTTCTATCGCTCGGTTCTGCTTTATGTACCTCTTATGTGGAATCATTCGCTATTTCACTGGGGACTTTCAAGAGTAAGACTTTCAGATACTTTTCCGGAACGGCTCAGAAAAGATGGCGTAGTCCTTACCAATGCAGGGTCTCAGTACTATTTAACTGATAAGCCTTAATCGTTGGGATATATCAAGTTTGGTATTAACGGGTCACTGGGTGATAGATAAACACTTAAGTGGACTCGAGTCCCCTTTTTACGACCTCTATCGTAGTTCTAGTAGTAGGAAAAAGAATGAGACGAGACAGGAGGCATATATTTCTCGGTAGCTGTATGCTAGATATCCCTAAAGAAAAATCAAGGTGCAAGTAAAATTATCTTATTCCCACAGTTGGGAAATAGTACTCTTAGCTTTACTCCAGGGATAGGCATACTAATACTATTGCATTTGTTCTTGTTAATGTGCAGTTTCAGATAATATAAATTCCATATTGTTGTTAGTGTAAATGAACAAACAAGCGCTAATCATCCGCCTTGTTTGAAAACTCATCTGAGACTGATTATAAATTTTTAATGCTTTGTATACGTGTAGTTAAGATAAAAGAGGGAATTTGCGCGGCGTTGCAGAATGCCCAACTGTGCTTTAGTCCAGGCTTGTTCTTAGAGACAATAAAACTGCCGAATGGTATGGTCACGTAAAATCAAGATTTTTCCAGACTCAATTTGACAGCTTGCGAGAAATGTAAACTGTCATGTAAGTAAATCAATGGTTGCCCTAACCCTAAGCCTTAACTATCATTTGTGGGTTGTTTTCAAAGAAGTTCTACGGCTTCTATAGTAGTTTTGATTTATTCAAGACATTTCATATAAAATTAAATCAAGAAATTCAAAAAACTGATTAAGAAGATCAACTGATGAACTAAAATATTATTCCTAAAAAAGGATTATTTAATTTTTCCTATAATTTTTTTCTATGGCCAATATGGCCCAAAAATCCCTTTCATTTTGTGTTTTTGCATAAAGTCAAAGGGAGTAAGAATTTAACTTAATATATTGAAGAAGAAAATCTGATACAGAATCAATTTTTAATTGCACAAAGTAATTAAATTTATCTAAAGTAAATTTTAAATGTACAAAAAAACAAATTGAAATTGGCCAACGAAACCAAAAATCCTTTACATTTTGTCCTCTTCTTTTCACGTTCCTCACGCACTAAATATGTTACAACATTTATGTTTGCGCTTGTTTTTTTTTCCAGTCAGACAGACAAGTTTAATGTTGAGTGCAATAAGTCAAGATTGTTATATGTTTGGTGTCCTATAAAAAGGAATCGTTAAAAATCCATCATCATCAATTTTTACGTTAAAAAAACTCCTTGTTTTTTCCTATTTTTTTCCTTTCTAGTGTCATTAGTAAGTATTGCTGTTTAGCTATTCTTTCTGGACAATAATGTTTGATGATGCATTTACTTTTAATGTTTATTTTGTTGCTATTGTTTTCATGATAATAAAAATTGATTTAATACAGACAATAAGATAAAACAAATTGAACCATTGACTGTTTGGACTAGTGACTTGTGGTCACTTTTTTTTATTTTTTAATGCTAAAGATAATTTCGATTTTAATTTAATGGCGCTAATAAATGAAAAAAAGAGAGAGTGAGTGATCCAGCTGTAGTATTGAATAAAAGGGAATTACGACTAGTGTAAGTATAAATTAAATTAAATGTTAAGGAATTTTGATGGTAAAAAACATGTAAATACAAACACTATTAAATAAGGAACTCATAAGCAATGTCAGCCAAGAATGTTTCTGGGGGCCTAACACTTATCGGGAGCGGTAACTGTATAACAAAGAGAGAAATACACAAAAAAAACAACAACACAGATTGGCATTTAATTGTTTCTCACATAACATACGCATTGAAAAAGCACCCATACATACTCATAAATCATCTTCTCTCGCTGGGCACCGCTGCCCATAAATAACCCAACAAAACGTTTTAAACAAATCTGGAGAAAACTTATTTTTTTTTTTAAATATTTATGTAGATCTTTCTGAAACTACAAAATTTTTCAAAATAATTAACAGCCTGTTATCCTTTATCAATACAACAAAATGTATAAATTAATTTTCAGTCATTCATTCCCCTTTAATTCCGCATAGCTTATAATGATCAATATACTTTTAAAAATACTCTTTTCGTGTTGTCGTGTGTTTGTTTGTTGTTTTTGTGTTGCAAATTGAATGCAACGACGCGACTTTATGCTTCGTTGAATATTTTAGCAGTCATTCGTTGGCTGTTTAAAATATTTTTCCTCTTTTTTCTTATTTATTTAAAATATTGAACTAGAATGTATCTAAAACAAACCTTCATACATACGAATATACACATTAATAATATTTTTAGAATTTTATACCAAAGATTATTTAGCACTGATAACATCGGTGAAATGCCACAGCCAACATTAATGGCAACATCATAATGAATAAAGGAAAATAAGAGCAATTTTTCTCCCCTCCTAAAAAATTCAATGAATAGTATCTGCTCTTACTGCAGTTACAATTCTTTTCTTAAACATTTTTTTTTGTATTTCGGATGGTCAAATGGTGGTTACATATTGGTAAACGGGCTAACTTATTGCTATTGCATGCCAAACGTTTTTGTTTTTGTGGTCAATTTGCTTAATTCGAGCATGACTTAAAATATAAAAGCGAAAAACAATTCGCGTATTTATTACTGCAAATTATCATTAATTATATTGAATATGATTAAATTATAAATAACAAAAATATTAAGAGCGATGGCAAATAGGGGTTAATTTAATGAAAATTAATTTTGCATAAAGACAAATTATTAAGCAACAAGAAATGCAATAAGTTTAAGTAAAAAAAAATTAATTTTGGATTTTTAATATAATTATACCTTTCACATAAGTGATAAGGGTATATATAAGTTTGTCATTCCGTTTGTAATTTCTTTATTATCCATTTGGGACCCCATAAAGTGTATATATTCTGGATACTTATAGATAGGGAAACCGATTAAGCGATGTCCGTCTGCCATCTGTCTGTCCGTCTGTCCGCGTTATGGTTGAAATAAACTTTCTGAAGCCCCTCGATGTCGCATAGACCCGTAAGTGGTATCAAACTGTCAGAGGTAGTCGCGAAAAAATCGGTACTGAAATACAGCAAAATCGCCCGATAAATAACCGAGATATAAGCAAAAAACCAAGACTACCTCCGTTTTTTTAGTCTACAACAACAACAAAGAACATACTTATGTATGTAATAATAAAAAAACAACAAAAAAAGACAAAAACAGAATCAGTCATGTTTATATTATTGAACCACAGAAAAAACGAAAATTTTATTAGTATTAGTACTCATACATATAACAGGGTTGCCATACAAAGCTTAATTTAAAAATTTTTAAAATCGCTTCTACGGCTTCCAGGGTTCTCCTACAAAGGTAAAATGTAAGACCGACCCGAATTATTTTATCCATCCAAACATTTTTGTGGAACATACTTACCCTCTATCTCCAGCCCCTAACATGGTTACCATACAAAATTTTAAGCAGTAAGGTAAAAACCGCTACAACTTCCCCGGAGTCACCCCTAGAGGAAAAAAAATGTATCAAAGACCCCCATTAGTTTTTCCTCCAAAACGTATTCCTAGACTATACTTGCCCCCTATCTCCACGCCCTAAAGGGGTTGCCACACAAAATTTACAAAAATGATGTAAAAATGCCCACAACTTCTTCAAAGTTGGCCTTAGAGCAATAAAGTGTACGACCGACCCCCATCAGTTTCTTCTCCCAAACATATTCCCAAAACATACTAACCCCCTACCTCCACGCCCTAAGGGGGTTGCTATACAAAATTTACAAAAATTATATAAAAATGCCCAAAACTTCTTCAGAGTTGGCCTTAGAGAAATAAAGTGTGTGGCCGACCCCCATTAATTTCTTCTCCCAAACTTATTTCTAGAACATACTTACCCCCTATCTCCATGCCCCAATGGGGTTGCCATACAAAATTTACAAAAATGATATGAAAATGCCCACAACTTCTTCAGAGTTGGCCTTAGAGAAATAAAGTGTGTGGCAGACCCCCATTAGTTTCTTCTCCCAAACATATTCCCAAAACATACTTTCCCCATATCACCACGCTCAAAGGGGGCTACCATACAAAATTTACAAAAATGATATGAAAGCGCCCACAACTCTTAGAGCAATAAAGTGTACGACCGACCCCCATTAGTTTCTTCTCCCAAACATATTCCTAAAACATACTCACCCCTTATCTCCTCGTCCTAAGGGGGTTGCCATGCAAAATTTGAAAAAATTAGGATAAAAACCCCTACAACTTCCCCGTAGTCACCCGTGGAGCGTTAGAAAATGACACCGACCCCTATTTAAAAATAAAAAATATTTCATAAGTAAAAAAAATGGATAAAAATAAAAAAAACTTTGGGATTTCGAAAGGCCAATGTAAAGGGTATATAAGATTCGGCACAGCCGAATATAGCGCTCTTACTTGTTTTTTTAGCAACTTACTTTAGCACCTTTTGTGCTTCTGTCTGACACTAGAGCATGCCCCGTTAGGTACTTTGGAGCCAGCAGACTAGACAGACTTTTGGATGTGGCTATCATTGTCCTGCCTGGCCCGCGGCTACGAAGGGCAAAATTTCTTAATCTAATCTTTTTTAATATTTATTGCTATTTCTCTCTTTCTCTCTCTCTTTCTCTTCCACAGGTATCGCACAGGAACCAAAGAGCGTACTCGCTGTTTTGCCTAACCTAACCTAAAACCTAACCTAAAATATTTGTTTAAATTTTTTTCAAACAATTTTTATTTATTTGGATTTTTATTATTTTGGATTATTGGATTTAGTTAAATTTCAATAGTTAACTGCTTTTTCAAAGTATCAAGTCCCCGGGGTCAATTTATGTACTACAGACCAGGTATTGCTGTCAATCCTCAGAAATATCCCTATCTATCAGCATGACCAGTTAACTATGGGCCGAGATAACAATAGGCAAATTACTACAATTTCCCAGTTTAGTTTTAGGACAAAAATCATACATGAGGAGTCGCAGAACAAAACGAGCTTTTTTCGATGTTTTTAAGAAAATGTTTCTTGAAGTATTTGCATTAATTTTTCTACCAGGATAGACGGCTATTTTAAAAAAATCCTTTATTTTTTGCGTTTAATATCCTTTAATTTTACTTTTTATATTTTCCCCCTTTGGAATCATTGACTTACTTGTTCAACGATAAATAGGGGGTTGTTCCAATTTAATGTAATTTTTATGTTCGTTTTCTTACCTGATATTGGTTGTTGTTGTCTTACAGCAATTTTTAATTAAAAACAACAAAATTATTCAACTAATTTATGCATTCATTACAATTATCTATGTGTTTTTTCAAAAGCCAAAAGATAAAATAACAAAAACAAAAAGTTCAAGAACTTTAATTGTTTTTCCACCAACAAATACTCACACACACACACACACACACACACATACATATGTATTTAAACAAAAGTAGTTAATATTGAAATTTCAGCATAAAAAATTAACATTCGAACTTAATTTTTATAGACAAAAGCCATGAGGTACGGTTATAATGATTATGGCAAACAGACAGACACAATGAGGGCCAGTGTCAGTCAGTATTTGAATGCTAAAGACACTATTAAAGTGGCGCGAAAAACCGCGAATTCTTCCCCAATAATTTTAAGAGAGAAAAAAAAAACGATCAAAGTCGAATACAAATACTGATACAAACAATCATTAATTGCGGCAGGTGAAGTGAACTCATTCGTGACAGATTATAGCATATAAAATTAACAACAAAAACACACACACATACAAACATGTATACATAGAAGTATGTGTGTTTCTGTCTGTCTTTAATGAAATGCCATTGTACTTGATATTTGATGTCTTTAAGAATTCTTCCGTTTTCTTTAACCAATTTTTTTCTTTTTTTTTTTTAAATTTTACAAAACTTTTTTTACTCGATCGCATGTTAAAGGTGCGTATGTGTTGGGTATATGTTGTTATGTCCCGCACTCACACATTCACCTACTTCACTGCATTGAACCAATTATTTTTATTTTTTTTTAACGATTGTAGACAAATTGTATTGAATTTAATTGTTTGTCTTCAAGTATTTCAAATTCACAATAAAAGGAAAATAATATACACGACATTAACTGCTACTTCGGTTGTTGCCATTTGTTGTTGTTTTTGCTTTTGATAAAACTAACAACGATTTGTTTAACGCTTCGATGTTGAGCTTGAAGTAGGCAATACAGGAACAAAGTATAAAATAATGTTAAAAAAAATTAAATAAAGACAAACTTTAGTTATAGTTGAGTGATTTTTTTTAAACAAACAAACATGATTAACACAATAAAATTATTTTGACGATGAAAATAACATGGTTATGTGGAGATTTTTTTAAGTATTTTTTTTTTTACAAAATTTGTTTAAAATTAAACAAATATACAGTTCAAAGGTTAAAAAAATTTTTTTTGGATTAAAAAATAATTGAAAAATATGTTTACGATTTTGAAAAAAATTATTAAAAATTTTAACAAAACAATTGAATAAACAATTTTACGATACACAAAAGGGATCCCCAAAAAGTCATATGCAAACAAAAAAATTTATAACAAAAAATTTTTAATTTTTTGGTAGAAAGGGCATGAACTGACGATACTAAAAATTTCATAGAAAATTTTAGGACAATTAATTTATTATTAAAACCTTTTTTATTGAAAAAAAATTATTTTAAATTTCTTATTATTAATTTAGAAGGCCTCGACGCCATCGCAACACCTTAAAACACTTTTTTATGTAACAGATATGCTTAAGAACCTAATTGGTCTCATACTCTTCTGGCCAGTTTCAGTTCTATCGTTTTGTATGCACTAGACCTGTAACTTAAGCAAGTCACTGTCAAAATAAAAAATTTATAAACATTTTTAGCTTTTACAGAGTAATAAACGAAATAAAACTAATTTTTTAAACCCCTTTTAATAATAATTATTTTATTGAAGCAAAAGCTTATTGAATCTTTCCCAGCTTTATTAAAATTATTTCCTTTAATATTCTTTCAATTAAAAACTACTTTAAATCCCTTATCAACTTAAAAACTAAAACCGGAAATAAATTCGTTCAATATTTTTTCTAATCCCCCGAAAGCAAAATTAACTTCCTTTGAAATAGAAAAAAAGAAAATAGAAAACAATAACAAAACACGCGATCTAAGAAAAACTCTAAGAAACTATAGAAAAAAAAATTATAATCAAACACAAGAATTTATTATTAAGTTCGAAAAAAATTTAATCTTATTTCCGTAAACTTAAAAAAGCAAAAAAAAAAATAAAAAAATATTAAAACAAAGAATTAATACAATAAATCTATTTAATCCAAAAGTAACGTTTCAAAAAAAGGAAAAATTTTTATTTTAACAAACATTTTTTGATTGATTTGAATTTTATGTTGAGTGATAACAAACGTACGTTACACATACATATATGTACATGTGTTAATGTATGTATGGGTGTGTAGTCTTTTCGAAATGACTGATGATTGACTGGCTGATATATGATTGCGTGGGGGGTGTTTATTCTATCAGGAAATACAAGTGTTACCTTTCTTTTAAAATAAAGTTCTTTTTTGCTCCTAGTTGGATTAACTAGTTAGACTATGGGGTTTCAACTACTGAAAATACAAAAAAAAACATTTTATAACTTTATATTAATAGCCTTAGTTGCATACGGCCGTTATTTATGGAAAAGTGTGCTGTGAGGACTCTCAATAATCGAAATATTTTAAACGTATCTTATTCTGATAAAAAAAATTAAAACCTAAAACTGGGTTAAAATTGCTTATTTTTTTATCAAATTTTCTTTTAAATTATTTAAAAAATTCTTTGTATTCTGTGCACAATCCTTTGATTTTTTTAGGGACTACAAAAGGCCCAACGAACAACATCTTGTCATAATTTTGTTCAATAACAAAGAAAATTATGGGAATTTTTTTTCAACCACACCCCCTTCATTTTAGCATTAATCACATCACCGTCTGTGTTTTTAAAAAATATATATAAAATTAATTTCCTTTTTTTTCAAAAGAAAACTGTTTAACTTTCTTTAGTCAAAACATTTCCTGCCAAAAGAAAGAATAAAGCGTATCGAAGGCGATTTAATATAAACCAGCCAAAAAAATAACGGAAAAGTTTGAAAAAAATAACCAAACCGTTAAAGAAGTTTTTTTAAAAAACCAACCATAAATTAATAATAAAAAAAGTTACCAAAACAAATGTTTTTCTTTGTAACAATCAAAAGAAAAGGGGTAGAAAAAAATGGTCCAAAACTAACCCTTTAGATCGATTGTTATAATTTTTTCTGATTAATTTTTGTTGGCAATATGGTTCTACTTCTGGCTTAACGAAAAAACAAGGAGTAAATGCAAACTGTGTTTACTTTTATTATTTAGATGTTGTTAATAAAAACAACAACAACAGCAAATTACTTGCAACAATGAAAAATTATTGGGGGGCGAAATTTTGTTGGCAACATAAAAACATACACATTTAAACACAACAGAAAATTAAATTAAATATCGCCAAGAAATTTTTGATGCTTAAAGGAATAAAAAGCAGAAAGAAAAGAAAAAAACCTCAACGTCAAAAAAATCATAAAAAATGCATTGAAAAATTAATTGAAAAAAAGGTTACAATTTCGCTTTTTTCCATTTTTTTTTTTATTAAAAAAACAGGAACTGAAAACAAAAAAACGGAAACCAAATTATAAAAGACAAATCGAAAGCTAAGGAAATTAAGGGTAATTAAAAATAAACAAGTAAGAGCGCTATATTTGGCTGTGCCGAATATTATATACCCTTCACATTGTCCTTTCAAAATCCCGAACTTTTTTTATTTTTATCCATTTTTTTACTTATCAAATATTTTTAATTTTTAAATAGGGTTCGGTGCCATTTTTTAACGCTCCAAGGGTGACGGGGAAGCTGTAGGGGATTTTATCCTAATTTTTACAAATTTTGTATGGCAACCCACTTAAAGGGAGGAGAAAGGGGGTAAGTATACTCTAGGAACATGTTTTGGAGGGGAAACTAAGGGGGGTATGTCGTACACTTTATTGCTCTAAGGGAAATTCTGAAGAAGTTATGGGCATTTTCATATCATTTTTGTAAATTTTGTATAGCAACCCCCTTAGTGCGTGGAGATAGGGGTAAGTATATTCTAGGAATATGTTTGGGACGGCAAACTAATGGGGGTCGGTTGTACACTTTATTGCTCTAAGGCCAACTCTGAGGAAGTTGTGAGCATTTCTATATCATTTTTTGTAAATTTTGTATGGCAACCCCCTTTAGGGCGTGGAGATAGGGGGTAAGTATGTTCTAGGAATATGTTTGGAAGAAGAAACTAATGGGGGTCTGGGATACATTTGTTTCCTCTAGGGGCGACTCCGGGGAAGTTTTAGCGGTTTTTATCTTATTTTTTAAAATTTTGTATGGCAACCATGTTAGTGGCTGGAGATAGAGAGTAAGTATGTTCCACAAAAATGTTTGGATGGATAAAATAATTCGAGTTGGTCTTACATTTTACCTTTGTAGGAGAACCCTGGAAGCCGTAAGAGCAATTTTAAAAATGTTTAAATTAGGCTTTTTATGGCAACCCTGTTATATGTATGAACACTAATACTAATAAAATTTTCGTTTTGGGTGTGGTTCAATAATATCAACATGACTGATTCTGTTTTTTTTTCTTTTTTGTTGTTTTTTTATTATTACATACATAAGTATGTTCTTTGTTGTTGTTGTAGACTAAAAAAAAGGAAGTAGTCTTGGTTTTATGCTTATATCTCGGGCATTTATCGGCCGATTTTGCTGAATTTCAATACCGATTTTCTCGCGACCATCTGTGACAGTTTGATACCACTTACGGGTCTATGCGATATCGACGATTTCAACCATAACACGGACAACGCTAAATCGGCTTCCTTATCTATAAGGATCCAGAATATATATATTTTATGGGATCCCAAATGGATAGTAAAGAAATTACAAACGGAATGACAAACTCATATATACCCTTATCACTTATGTGAAGGGTATAAAAAGAGAAAATATAATTCCTGGGGCCTTAAATTTTTGTTATTATTTTTGAAAAAATATGTTTTAAAGCAGCGAATCCAAAAAAAAAATTAAAGGCTGCAGAGGCAGACGCTCAATAATTGTTAAACAGTTTTTTACTGTAGAATCACTGGTTAGTAATAATAAGCCTCAAACGCTTAAATTTGAGCGGAAAGTGTTTCTAAAAATTTTAAAATTAAATTAGGGACTTGGTGTCTCCTAAACTAGGCAAAGAAGAAAATTTAAAAAGCATCGAAATTTACTAAAAAATAATAAACCAAACCGTATCTGATACTTTTTCGAAACGTAAGACCCTTAACAAAAAAATATTTGTTTGCAATAAATAACCGATTGGAAAATAAGTTTTTTTTAATATATAATAAATAATTCAACGAATACTTTTAATTTGATCAATTAAAAAATTTATTAACAACTTTGTTGCATTTTAATAAAATTTCCTTATTGAATCTTAAATAACTTTTTAAACTTACAAATTCATTAATTGATAATATCAATTTGTTTGCAGGCTAAGATTTAATACAAATTTAATTGCGACTACAAATTTTTTAATTGAAATCCACTTTGAATTTTTTTCTGTGTAGAAAAAAAAATACTTTTAAAAATAAAAAAATTTTAATTGTATAACAATTATATTTGCCCTAAGCAAATCAAATATCAAATAGTTCCTCAAATTTATTTATTTTTGTTTAATGATAAACAATTTATTTATTTGATTTTCTTTTGAAAAGTTAAAAGAATCTTTTAAAAATTTTAAAAACTCCATATCTTTGTTAACAATTACTTTCAAGACAGTTCTTAGCATATTTACTTTGTGAAATAACAATAAAGAAATAAATCTATAATCTTTGTTTTAAGTAAATTTTAAGAATTTTGTAATTAAATTCACACCGGATGTTGTTCTTACTTGATATTAGTGTTAGTGGTTTACAAATATAAATAAGAAGAGGGTATTTGAATTTATGTTTTATGTTTATTTATTTCTTTTCATTTTATGTATCACCATTATTAATCTAGTTTTGAAAATTAATTTAACCACAATTCAAGTGTAAATTTTTATTCATTTTCATAAACATATTTCCAAATGTTGTTTTTTTTTTAATAAAGTTTCTATTTTTTATAAGAGAAGTAACAAATTTTATTTACTTTCTTTTAGAGATGTTTTCCATTGCTGCCACCAACCAAACAAACAGTTTGATTTTGTATATTTTTCTGGGTTTAGGTAAACTTCCGTTTAAAATATGTTTTTAAGAAAAAACAATAACCAGCCCAAATGACTTGGCCCCTTCTGTGTATTTTAGTTTATTTTTCTTTTTTGTTTAAAAAAGTTTCGAAGACATTTTTAGTTACATTAATACGAGTACTACCAACTGTTATTATTAAATAAAACACAGTAACTTGAAATTGGTCTGTGGGAATCTATGCCGCATAGAAGAAGTCTATTGTTTGTTTTTCTTTTTTTGTTTGAGCCACTGTTTGTAAATGGAGTATATGCAGCATGTATGCATTTAGTTTGTAGAAAGTACCAATTTACTTTGTTAAATACTTAAACTATTTCTTAAAATAAAGTAGGGCCACAAAGAAAAATTTACAAAAAAAAAGAACAGAATAAAAAAAATCGTTCGAACTATTGTAAGACCTCTTTTAAAAACAGCCTTTTTAAATAAGCCAAGACTCTCAACATTAAGTTATTTAGTAAAAGATATTTAAAAAAAAAATAAAATTGTTATTTCGTTTACATTCTTTTTGTTTAACCATTGTCTTGTAGTACATATTTGAAATCTATCATGCAATTTGAATTGTTGTTCGTTTGTCTTCATCACATTATTTCATAATTAATTGTAAATAATGAGAACTTTTTTTATTAATTTCAGTTTCCATAAGTTTTTTTTTATGACTTTTATTATACTCTATACTTATTTCTGTATTAAAATTTTTCCTAAGTTCTTTTTAATATCCATAAATTGATTGATAATTCCCATAAAAAAAAAAACAAATAATTCTTATCTTTTACGGAAGTTTTTAGTTCAACAACTTGTATTAAAGCAACATTCTTAAGTAGAATTTTATTAATACAATGCGGGTCATAGTTTATTGTGATCGTGATCATATAGATGAGATAACAAGAAATGTTTTTTTTTTTGACAAAATTAATTTTAATTTCAAATAACTATTAAGTAGTAAATAAGAACTTTACTTGTTTTTAATTAATTTTTCCAACTTAATTAATAAAACAAAAATTTACCTAAATTCGGCAAAAATTTTTTTTGAATATTTTTTATTATTTTTAAAAGGGTTTTCAGTTCATTTTTATTTATTTATGAATCGAAAATCATTTTTTTAATTTTTAATATTTAATTGGTATTTTTAAAAATTTCTTGTTTGTTTTTATAAGTCTCAATAAGTTAATTGCATTTATTTGTCAAAAGTCTACGCAATTAAAAAAATAGATGAAAAGTTGCCAGATTTAACCGTTTTGTCGAAGAAATAACCAAATTTTTCACAGGTTTACGCAGAAAGCATATACTTTTATTTTCTACTAAATTTTTATAAGAATATAGGACGAAGAAACCAACTGGCGCTAAGCCATGTAAATGTGTAGAAAAAAAGGGGCAAAAGTCGCAAACAGTTTAAAAAAGTTTCAAAACCACACACCAAAAATACAGGTCGAAAAAAAGTTGAAAATTGCATTTTTAATTGAACAATGGTCACCTTGCAGCTAGAACAGGATATTCACAAAGAAAGTGAAATCCATGTATTTATTTTCCCTATGCCCACAACACCGATAGTGGTCGTTTAAGGAAAGTGTTCAGTTCGACTACAACCTCGATACATCCCTCCAATTATGGCTTTTCAGTAGAATTGTACGGTTACCTTTAAAAAAAGGCCACATCAAACTAGAAACCCACCATGTGTTCCCCGTTTAGTCTTTAAGAAAGTGCTTTAAAATTCTGCTCCTAATAGTACGCAATAGAATAGCGGGTCATTCTGCATTAGAGGCATGTAAAGCAGATCCCAGTTTAGGCAGTGCATTTGCCTGTTTTAAGGCCAAAGTGATGCCTGTGCGCGGGTATCCAATTATAGTAATATAAGACAGCCAACCTAGTCTAGAAAAGGTTTTTTTATATTGAGTGACTAATAGAGACGTTGCAAAGTGGAACAGAATGACAGAAATGCTGCCTGGCTGTCAAATTCCATGCTCTGAAACCATTTTTTTCTGCTTTAATAGAATTTAGATAACAAACCTAAGCCAAGGTATTGGTGTTTACACCATCATGCCTCGATCAACTAGTTTTGAGATAAATATTTTAGAACTGAACATGGATATCTGATACTGATTTACTCTTGAATATAAAAATTGGTAAGAGCAAGGCTTAATAGCTAAAGTAGAGTCTCTCTGTGCCCACAAAAGCTGCCATTGTATGCTAATGTAGGGCTATTTTGGCATATCGAGCCTTAACGTAGGCACCCTGAATACTGGAAAGATACATAGTGTCTTCAAGTCGTTGCCGTATTTTAAGAGTCGACGAGACTTTTAAGCGCCTTGGGCTAAAAGATTAAAAACTTTTCAAATGGAAGTCTTTCAAATATTCATGGTCGTGTTACCCAATGTGAAATAAACACGATGTTGACCTCCTTCATTTTCCTTGAACTTAAACAACCTATGTAGGTACATATCAGGATCTTTCGAATTTTCTGAAAGGAAACTATCAATAGGTATTAAAATTTAGCATTAAAAGGATAAATTTTTACCGAATTTACCTTGATTTGAACTCGTTTGAACCCGCATCAAGATCACTGCAGCCAGCAAATTGACTTAGGCTAGGATTCAGACCAGGAGTCTTCCTTTCTTCCATCCTTCCCTACTTTCTTCCTTCCTTGCTTTCTTCCTTCCTTCCTTCCTTCCTTCCTTCCTTCCTTCCTTCCTTCCTTCCTTCCTTCCTTCCTTCCTTCCTTCCTTCCTTTCTTCCTTTCTTCCTTCCTTTCTTCCTTTCTTCCTCTTAATATAGAACGGGTCTGACCATTGTTACAAAAGCCTTTTTGTAAGCCACTCTCATAAGCAGTCTTCTTCTTAGTTCCGTGCTGAAGGTCTTACGTGTTTCCTTACCTAGTAAAGAGAGCTCCGAATTATAAGCACGTGTACTACTTAGGCTTTTCATTTAATTGAATAAATTATTAATTACCCACCTTATTAATTATAATAAACTGGTATCCGCTAAAAAAAAAAACTAAAACAAAGCCCTGACTTTTCAAAAATTCCCTTCCTTTTTCCCACTCCCGCTCATGTTTCTTCTTCTACTTGTATTGTTAATGCGTTAACTGCACGCAAGTATGAACATGTCATGCATGCTTATTTATTGCTAATCAAAAGCAAATATTAAGATAGATAGATTACAAGTTCATATTCCAAAAATATGCTTAAATTAAAATTCAAATATTAAAAAACTTCACAAAAAATTGACTTACATGCACATACATACGTTCATAATTTCATGACATGTCATCTGTCAAAGTTATCGAAAATTTTAACATTTTTCACCTTTAACATGAATATGTGTATGACTTTTGTTAAATAGAACTTCATCCCACCACCAACACCCCAAAACTTTTTTTTATTTTTTTTTCACAAACGCAATAAAGTTAATAAAAAATTTATGACAATATGTTGTTGTTGTTTTTTACCGTTTATATTATTATTGAATGTTGATGAACTGTCTGCTAAAAAATCATTTATAAGTCATACACTCAGAGTCCTTTGAAGTGACATATGAATATGTAATTTATAATAAATATATTATTGCATGTTGAGTCTAAAACACAAAGATAAACCATTAAAGAGATAAATCGTTATAAAAAAAAAATATGGGGGGAATTAATAATAAAATTTATTGTAATTTTGGTATAACTCGTATAATATATGGGCGATTCCATTGTAAAGGATGTGATCATTTTCATATTGTTGCTTATTAATAAAACATTTCCAAAATTATATTTTCAAAAGAAGTTATTATTTTCTTTTTTATTGATGACCTTGAAACGATCGATTATTCTTTATCTGAGTAACACGATCGAACATGTCATAAGCAGTGCTCATCATGCTTATCTGAGAGTAAGCCTGTGTAGGGCATTAATAAGCTGGGTTCTTGGATAATGAGGGAACCTTTATAACGTGTCAAAAAGACACTTTGCGAGAGCAGTGCGATTGGAAGCTTAGGGCATACTTACTACGTGGATATTTTTGAAGCTTGGCAACATTATTATCTATTCTGGTTTTGGGAATGAATAACTGAGGTTGGGTAAGGTCAGAGGTTTTGTCGCCACTACCGTAGTTCAACAAGACACTAAGCGGGGTTTGGTTGAAAAAAATAAAGGTTGTAGCCTATGCAGACCACATCGTGGTACTGGTAGCGAACAAATGTTTATTCGGTAAGAGCAAGGGGCTGCAGATTCATTATCCAATCTATATGCTTGGGCTAGAGACAAAGGACAGAGAGTAAGCCTGTGAAACAAGTTTCGACTTTCCTTCATTAAAAAGTACAAGGTGGCGGACTTTGAGCTGCTAGTTTTTGACAAGATTAAGCTAAGATTGTCGGAAAAGGGCAGATATCTAGCTTTGAACTTGGATATTAAGTTATCTGGAGAAGCAAATGAGGAAGAGATAGTCAGGAAGGCTCTGAAACCCTATTTTCCCGCGCACCCTCACCCATTCTGTTCTTTATATATATATATCGACCAATTTTCCAATTGTTTTTATATTTTGATGGTAAAATATGTGCAAATTTATAAATACAAACATTTAACATTTATACCGCCCCAAAAAACATTAGTTTTTATAAATGAAACTAGAGTATTGAAAAATCGAAAAACCTTGAAAGCTTGACAATCAGTGAAGCCAAAAAGGTTCTATTTACTAAATGAAACAAAAAGTCAACGTTATATATGTCACTTTTACACCAAACTATTTTTCTATTTAACAATGCCATTGGGTGTCATTTGATTAGCATAAATATATTAAACAAAAACTTGACAAAAAAATTAACGTTAACTGAAATGCCATTAAAACTGAAGGAATTGGACTTTGAAAGCTAGAAAAATATCGAGTTGAGTAAAACTTTTTTACTATTTAGGTGTTTACTTGTTTCGTGTTGAATTTTTGCCTTTTTACTTCTGATAATGGCTATTTTGATATAAGTATATATATAAAGTGAATTTTACTGATATTATGTAAAGGTCTGCAGCGGATAAGTTTTTAAATAACTTTTGAAATTTGACGTAAAAGAGAGTATGCACTTGTATTCGCTCGCGGTGTTAGAATAGTGAAGCTTAACCGTAGTCACAGCTGCCAGATTTGACGATTTTTACGGCCAAAAATAACTTTTGACAATTAGACGATTTTCACCCTGAACTTGACGATTTTTTAAAATAATAGATTTGTGGCTCTTTTAAAAGAAAATCAGAGAACAAATATAGCCGTAGTTAATACATATTTCCATTAGAGACCTGCATCAAGTCCTATTTCAAGCTAATTCAAGACCCGGATGATTTTCTAATTCTTGTGCTGTTGTGCGATTAAACTGTTTAAGTACTGTAATGTAGTGTAGCTGACACAGTTTGTTTGATGCAATGTAGTGTAGTTAAGAATAAAGAATGGTGTCATGCACTCTTGTTGATGCAATTTATATACTGTCATGATGTGTGTTCGATAAAAAAAATTACTGTGATGATGTGTGGTCAAAAATAACAACACTGTGTGTATTACACACAATGTTGAATAGATACATAAACAAACATATATACAAGCAAGCAAATCAATATAAAATTACTAAGTAATTACATTACATTACATACATACATTAAAAATTAACCCCCTTTTTTGAAGCTATCACACCAGGAGCATCCCGCCAACAGTAAAGTTTCAAGATGAATTAAAATGGAAATGTGTGATCATGATGAATTGATGTGCCGTTTTTGTTAACTTAAGTGTGCTTAAGTGTAAATATTTTTTTCATTTAAGTTAAGTTAAGTAAAGAAAAGAGATGGCGAACAATTTAACGCAGCACTTATTTTTGTGTGTGCACACGTAAGGTATATGAAATGAATTAAAAATTCAAGATGATGCCTTATTTAGTGACGTCTTGAGCAGGCCTCTAATTTACATCATCTACTTGAATTTTTTCGGCAGAAGGGAAAAGATAACAAGACGTTCATAGAAAAAAGTACTTTTTATTTAAAGGTACTACGAATAAGAGTTCATCTGAAGTATACAACAAGTTCAAGTATATCTGTGCAGCACCCTTATATTAATGCACGCTTTTTTTGTATTTGTGTTTCGATACATAAGGACAACGTAATAGTCGATACGTCAACAATTGTATAATGTCAAGTTTAGCGAAAAACACTGAAAAAAAAACGATTCGTAAGAACTCAAAACAATTTGAGAAATTTTAAAATATCAAGTTCTGTTAATAGCAAAATGCAGAAGGACAAATGAAATTAAAAAATAAATTGTTTTTATTATTAAAATATTTATAGTTAGTTCTTCATAGAAATTAATACAAATTCTTAAGTAAAAAAAATTTAAGTTATACCTTATTTAAATACTAATTTTATTTTATTTAACTTCTTACTATAAAAAATAAAAAAATTTTGTCTCAAAAAATAAATTTTTGCCCTACCGAGTGTAAATATTACACATATTTTTACAATATTTTTTTTATTTCATTGTTTTATTCCCAAAACGTAATAATTTCCACCTGGCCACATAATAAATGTATTTTCAGCAAATAACTGCTATATTTTGTTAACAAAGAAAAAAAATTACTAAATTTGAATATTTATTACATTATTAGGTTTAATAGCAAATACCTTAATATGTTTGACCACCATTTATTATACTTACTTATGTGTAAGAGAGTAAAAGCCATTTTTTACTACCACATACAACATTAACTATTTTTAAGGGAATTTAATTTATGGCTTTTATAGGTTTCAACTTATAACAACAGGGAGTAATTAATGGAAATTAAGAATGTGTAAATACTCGTTAATACATACATATATGAAAGGTATATGGTGTAAATGTTAGTTGCTTTTTGATATTAAAAGTCAGTAAAAAGGTGTTTTAAGGCGGTATTTTGTAGAGGGGGGGTTTTTTTGTTAACAAACAACAACAAAAAATTAACATATGAGGTCAATATAGGATTGTTAGTCATACATATGTACATACATACATACAATTAATATTGAAAATTTATTTGGAACTGTAAGAAGGTGGTTGATGGTTAAAAGCTGAATAACTATTATTGGTTAAAAGTAAGGAAGTTAATAATTTAATTTAGTGGTTTGAAAAATTAATTTTAAAGCTCGTGTATGCATGTGTTGATATGTAACTAGTTTAAGCTCAAATTGCTTAAGTTAAGCTTAAGATAAGTCTTTTGAAAAAAAAATTTCTAAAGCTAGAAATTTTTAGTTTATTACGTAATAAATTTTGGGGTTTAGAATACAATCAATCTTTCTTATAGTTAGCAAGAGACCTTAGTGTAAATAACAAAACTTATATAAAGCCTAGTTTAGCTTTTCTTAAAAGAGTATTACACCAAAATAAGTTAAGTGCGCATGTACCTAAATCAAGCCTTAGCGGTGTCGGTAGCATGGAAAGGGGGGTTTCCTAAAGCCAAAAACAAATTATTTACTTTAAGACGTATATAAGGCAAAAAGTATTGACATAAAAACGAAACTACGCTAAATGAAAGCTTAAAAAATATTAATTCAAGAGTTAATGGACTTAGTAAATCCCAAAAGGTATTTTAATTTTTTTCTTAGATACGAACTTTATTGAAGAAAAATAATTCAAATAACCCTGGCCAAGAGTTTAACGAATTATCTTCTTCGGGCTGTCCCACTACCACTTATACCACCTATACCAACGAAGCGCTTTCTTTTGTAAATCTATATGTTTAAATATAAGTATAAAGAAAAGTGTTACTGACTGACTAAGTTATATACGATAAAAAAAATATTTCGCAAGAAAGCACTTTCATAAAATTTTTAGTGTGTGTAACTTGCATGTGTAAACACAAAGTAAAAGTTATTGCATTTTACTTGAAGAACAAGGAGACCTCGGTCTGGACGCTCAGGGCGTAAAAAGGAGTAAATTTGGGTAAACACTGTATTTTGGTTCTTTTTAGGTTTATTTAGGAAAGGTCTAAAATAACAAGAATAAAGAAGTACTTCAAATTATGTTTGGTCTTAGAAAAGTACACATATGGCTTTGGTACCTCTTTGAAATTTTGGTCTAAAGCGGTAAAAAAGGGCATAGAGATCGTTACTCGGCCAAGCAGAAATAAAGTACTTTTTGGAATAATGAGTTTATCAGTCTTGAAATATGAAATAGTAAAATAATAACTTATAAGTGACCCTTAGTGTTACCATATTCTCGGTAAAAATTAAGAGCTACCTCTTTAAACCATTCACCATACAAAAGGCCTTCGAAAGGGTAACAGCTTATCGTACAACTTCTTCAACATACTAATGGGGAAAATATTTAAAAAGACAGAAACTTATTTTAAAGGGACAGTAAATACCAAAAGCCGCATCCTTTTTGCACACTCAAATGACATTAATAAAGGATTGTTGGGGGGGGGGGGGGGGGGGGGGGGGAGGAAACTAGGGCGGATCGGTAGTACACTTTATTTATCTAAGGCCGACCCTGGGGAAGTCATGCGCGTTTTTACATAATTTTTGTTTATTTTGTATCGCAGCCCCCTAAGATGATGGAGAATTATGTTTGGGAGGTATAAGTAAGGAGGGTCTGTGAAATATTTTATTCCTCTAAGGATGGCTCGGTCTTACATTGCACCCGCGTAGGGGCAACTTCGGGACAGTTGTAGAGGTTTTTATGAACAAATTTTAGAAAAATAAACAGAGATAGTTTTGGTTTTTGGCTAATATCTTGGTCACTTATTGGTAAATTTTGCTGGATTTTAAAAGCCATTTTTTCGCAAATATTTCTGATTGTTTGCTACCATCTACGGGTCTATGAGATGTCAGGGGACTTAAAAAAGTTGATTTCAACCCCACCACGGACAGACAGACATCGCGAAATGAACTTCCCTATCTTAAGCTCTAACAGTTTCCGAAATATTGCGTATCTTAAATTTAATAAAAATTTCGTGATATTCCCTTATAACATTTGTTTTATGTATTCTTTTGTATAGGAGATACCGCTCCCTCTGCTCTGTATACTTTGTAGAAGGCTTAAAGCTAATAGTTGCCAGAGTTTCTCAGATTAAAGGTATGAAAAATTTTACGATTCTTGTGCAATTAAAGGGGGATACCACCTCCTCTATTTATATTCGAAAAATCTTAATCAACAATTGCCATTTTTTTATCAAACTCCTTACATAATTGAATTTTTCTGCTCTATATAAACATTTTAAGCCATGTACGTCTTTAAAATTAAATTCATAAATTCCCGCTTTCACTCCTTTCCCACATTCTTTTTCACTAAATATTCCTTAAATGCCAATAAATAACTCTTTATTTTATTTTTTGCCAGTTTACAAAACTAAATTGACTCATATTGTTACAGATATAATGACATGTTTATTTTCAAATAAAAACGATAAAAAATTTTACACACAAACAAACACACCTCTTTAATAAATTTACTTAACAACTGTCAGCAAAATATTACAAAATGACAATAACAATGTCAACTTACAAAACAATTGCTTCATATTGAAAACGGGGAAAAAAAGTATTGAAAACTTCCCCCGCTTTAAAGAAGAAAAATTCTTTGCCGCTAAACGTTTAAGTTGTTGTCTTTGAAAAACAACAGCAACAAAATCTATCGAAATTTCTAACATTATTGTCACTAAATAAACGATCAAATGACAATTTAGCAAAAGTTTTTTTTTTTTTTCATTTGACTTAGACTTTTCTGAATGCCATAACTGCACCCCCGCTAAGTTAAAAAATTTTTTTTTCAACCGTTAAAATATTTAAAGTTATTTTGTAATACTTTTTTGTAAAGTTCTGTTTTAAGAAAGGGGTGCAAAGTTGAATACAAAGAACCCTTTACTTTAAGTTCAATATGTTGGCAATAGAAGCCAACGAAAAAAAGGATAAAAGGAAGTCTTGTTTGGTATTTGTATTTGATAAAATAAAATTTGGCGTCTTAAATTATGAGTTTTTTGTTCATTATACCTTTAAGGGGCTGCTTAAATTCCCCCAAGATTTTTTTTTCATATATTTTTAAGGTTTTTTTAAGAAAAGTTTAAGAAACTTTTCGACAAGTGTAAAGTTTTTCTGTTTGTTTTGTTTATTAAGGCTTTGGTGGAAATTGAAATTTATATTTTTTAATAATAAGGTTGACATTGTTGACAGTTAAATAGATGTTTGATATTTGAATTAACAAAAAAACAATTTAACAGTTTTTAAATATTTAAAACTAGTAGAAAAGGAACTTAAAAATATTTCTTTTAAATTTTTTTTAAGTTAACTTTAACCTTTTAATAAATAATACATTTCCTTTAACCCCAAAAATTAATTAAAAATTTTAAAAAACAAATTGTTCCTTAAAAAAATAAACTTTTGCTCCATTTTTTTTAATAAAATTAAAAACCAAAATACCTTGCAGTTTACTACATGTTTATCTTTGTAATTTTTCCACTGTCCAATATCTTTTTAAATAATTATTTTTAGTAAATCTTTGCAAACAGACACATTCCTAGTGTCAGACATCATCAAGTAAAATACAATTTTTAAGGAAAAAACTATATAAAACTCTGAACAAAGTAATAAAACACATTAATAATAATGAATTATGTGTAGTAAAAGTATTTAATATAGAATTAAATAAAAACAGTAGACAACGTACTTATTTCTAATGCCAGTGAGATTCTACAGGATGTCTTCAATAATCGCCAAATAAATATGAACAGACGTCATCATCACAATCATCATCACCAACTCAGCAAAATGATTGAGTTTGTTTTTTATTTATTTTTACATTTTAAAACAATCTTCAACTCTATATAGATGAAATAAAATCTAAATGCAGCTAATAATTTAAAATAGCATTTGAGACAACAAAAAGAATTTTGCAAAAAAAAAAAATTAATAAATAAAATCATCTTGTAATTGCAGTGACATCTTTGTACATTTATTTATTTGTTTTAATTTTTTTTTTTTATTGTTAAACTGATAAAATCCAAAGCCAGAAAATCTTAATCTAAATAAAACAATATTCAACACAATATAAAATGTGTAGTTGCATTCTAACATACAACTAAATGCAATTATTCCATGTTATAAAAATATAATTCATAAATTCTTTTTAACACCTACGTAAGTTCGTATGGGACGAGTCGAACTCGTGGAATTAAATTGCACACACATACGCATATACACACATATGCATGATTAGTCTGATGGCACATTAACGAATACAATTTGATATGACACTTCTTACTTTGTAGGCGCTACAAATAAAAGGGGGTTTTTACTAAATATCACAGTCCTGTGGATTTTATAGTTTGTTAAGCAGTTAATAGCATAAGCTTAGTCTTGAGTACCGAAAATAGAAGCATTGAATAATTAATACAAAATTATTGTTTTTCTTTAAAGAATTTGTAAATAAGCATCATTGTTGTCATATACTTTTTGAAAACAATTAAATAGTTAATAGGGACAATTAAATTTTTAATTAAAAATGGTAATTTCCTTTTAATTAATCGTTAACTGAAAAAAATATGCAAATAATATTTTAAGCAATATTTTAAATGCTTCTGAGGCTATCGACTTTATTTTATTATCTAAGCTAGGGGTGCCCGAAAGTTCCTTATGAAAGAACAAACGCCAATACATTTAAGGAACAACTAATTTTTATTCAATATTTTTTATTAAAAACACAAAAACCACAATATTTACCAGCAAGTCTTACGAAAGTATTGTTGTTTTGGACCTTGACTGAAGTTCACTAAAAAGTTAATAGCTATATAGCTCGATTCTTATTCGCCTATACCACAAATAATATTTAAAACAACTCTGTTTACTTGCTTTACTAAATTCATTAATACATTTGAAAATTGGAATCAAAAAGTATTTGCAAAAAATGCAAAAGTTTTGTTTGAAATTAAGATGATGAACACTTAAAATAAAAACAAAATTAAAAAAATATTTACAGTTGGTCAAACTCGACCATGTGATACCCTATAACACATCATGTTAAGGATAAAATTTTTCCAAATTTTTCTGCAACCTCAATTTTTAACACTTTTAATCGACCCGTTTTTTTGAAAGTTACATAAGTCACTTTTTTTGAAAGTCGAGATATTAAGAGATATGAAATTATACCGTTCAATAGTATTTTGTGTTGCCATCAACTCGATTTTTGTTAAAAAGTGATTGATGCCACTTTCAAAATAAATGGCTCAATTAGTGTTGTAAAAAGTGGTTACTTTTGACAACTAAATACTGCTCGATACTCTTTTAATTGAGTACTCGATACTTATCAATACTTAAACGCGCTTTTGTGATCTAATTTTTTAACGCGGCGTGGTATAAGATATATTTTAATACCACAAAATACAACCCTGAAAGTATTGAGTAATTACTTCTTAGTATTAAGTACCGGGAATAATGCATGGTAAAGAGTACTTATTAATCAAATTCTCAATACTTTTACAAACTACTTTATATATCCCAGTGAGTCAATTTAAAGCTTTAAATATACCTAAAGCCTAAAACCTGGCACGACACAGTTTTTTAATTAAACTCTTTGTTTTTAATATAAAAGTTTCTTGCTTCTTACGTAATAGTGAAAAAAGGACTCATACAGACAAAATCGGTTTTAATTGCGATAACCATAATCGTTGCCTATCGAGATGGTGGTATGATGGACGTCAATGTATTAGATGTGCAGCATGTTGTCTCCACCGAGGGCGTTGCAGACAATTTTAAATACCCAACCTTTTTTGAGATCCGAATACGCTACAAGGCGGAGCCTGCGGCAAAAAGGCCTACAACGTATGGTTATACTACAACGTATGGTTATACCCTTAACAGATTTTTAAGACAGTGAGATTGTTTAAACTTGTACTTCAAGAAAAGGTCAAGGCTTATTATACTGCGCCGATCGATAGTCTTGGATTAATGGGACTCTAAGGCAGCTGCCTTATAAAACGTGTTGTTCCGCTTACAGGACATAAAGAACCAGGAAACTAAGGAAACCTTTAATGAACGAATTTCCCTCGGATATGGGCAGCGATTTCAAGCCATGCAGGAAAAATATCAAATCGATTAAGCTTTTCCTATTTTACAGGAGCACCCATCCGTTTTATTGTGTCTGATGTAATACCAGATTGGCTCACTGGCCTTAAAATGGCACAAGTTTAGAAAATTCGTCCGCATCACCGAATTTTCGTGAACTTTCTCATTCTTTTCTTTCTCATTTCAAAGAGCGCACAACAAGCCAATCACTGGCCCAAGTGTATACGTACATATAGTGCTGGACTTAGACATTTTTTAGGTCTTTTTTCTGCTAAATTTTCTTATCGCAAAAAATCGATTGTAAGATCCAAAGAATAACATTGATAATATATTTGGTTGCAATAACTTATCCGTTTCCAAAGCACATCATGGTCGAATATAGCACTTGTTTTTATTTGCAGAGTTCTAAAATTTAGTAATAAAGGTGAAGGTGTTATAATGAGGATGTTGTATTAGATCTGTGCCTGGATCTCTTGACTTTACATTTTTTATTAGTTCATTGATTCAATAGTCATTTATCTAAAAGAAAAAATTTAAGACTTGCAATGTTGAGAGTTACAAACGCCTTGATAAACATAATAATTATCTTAGTCGCTAGAGGTGGTGTAGGATATAACAACTGATCCACCACAAATAATTCTTTACAATAACAAGTGTCAAGTGATAAGTGACATGGAACATGCTTCGTACCACAGCAGTTGTAGCAGCAGCAGCAGTATTAGATTGAACAAATAGAAATTTACAAAAATTAAGAAAAAAAAATATTACAAAATGTTACTAAATTTAAAAAGTTTTAAAAAAAAAACATTTTTGCAATAATAAAATAATTATTTCGAAATTCAAAGTAACAAAATTTTTAAATAACATTGAATTTCAAAGGTTAATTCAGGAAAATTAAAAACAAAATTGAATAAAACCATAAACTTTAAAAAATTTTAATTTTTAAGTTGTTTTAAAATTGTTTTTAATTAACTATTGCCTTAAATTACTATTGGCCTTCTTACAGGTTTTGTATCAAATTCATTGCTTTTTATTTAAAATAATTTAAATTTTTTTTTAAATAAAAACTTCCATTAACCTTTAAGAAACGAAGTAATAATTTAAAATTAATATTTCTTTTGAGACATTTTTATGGCTTAATTATTTGAATTATTGTTTTTTATTTATTTTGCAATTAAAACAATTTTTGTTTTTTTTTATTACAAAATCTGTACTTTGGCTTAAATAACCGAAAATAAGTATTTTTTAATTAAATACATTAATTAGAAAAAAAAACTCATTGCCAAAGTCTTCTCTTTGCAAATAAACAGGTTAAATGTTATAAAAAGCTTTAAAGAGTTATAAAAAAAAATTTTGAAATAAATCATTATTAAATAAGTAAATTTTTTAAAGTAAATTTTTAAAAGTAAATTTAAGACTTTTTAATTATTTTTGGGAATTCAATTAAACCATTTTTTTTATTATTTAATATAAAAAAAATGTATTTCATGTTACTGACGTGTTGTTAATAGTTTAATTAAATGATTAAATTAACTCCTTTTAAATAAATTACCTGTAATTTCTCTTTGAACTATTGGAAGAGCATATAAAGACCTTCTATTTTACTAAATATTCTACGACACCCCTTTGTTGTGTGTTACACAAGACTTGACTCTTGACTATCAAAAGTTAAAATGTTAACATGACCCTAGAAATACTTGGATATTTTGTTTTATTCTAACCGGCCAATACAAATGGTCATAAACAGCCCACCCCAATATGTATGTATGTGTGTATGTATGTATTAACCCCATTTAATATGGTATTGACCACATACTAAACACTTTGCTAAAAAGGGTGTTATCACCTTTTTTTTCCTACAATTCAATAATAAAAATATAAAAAAGAAGTTGAGTTTAAGTGTTTGGTTGGGCTTTTCATGTAAACCATAAAAAGAAATTCTATTTGAAGGTATATTTTTTCTAGTTAAATAAAAAATGCGTAGAAATAAGGCACGCACACATACACACATGGATCTAACGTGCAACAATAACACGCATGTTTTTTTATAAATGGTTGTAAAAGAAGTGTGATGTAAAGGTTAAGCCAACAATATTTATAAAATAAAAAAAAGAGCAGCAGGCAGAAAGTAAATTTCTTTAATATTTTTTTATTTTATATCCAAATACAAGTGGCTCTCTAAGTAAAGGATCAAAAGAGGAAAAAATATACTTGATTGTAGATTTTACTATAATTAAAGTATTTCAGATGTTTCATTAGAAATTGTTACAAATATATGTAGTCCCAGTGCCTCGTTTCTGTTTTATATGTGAGCAGCTCTTTTGTCAAAAAAAAACATTTATAGTAATCCAGTCGAACACAGAATGAATCAAAGTAAAATAATTTTTTTTTAAATTTAAGCTAAAATTGTTTTTGAATTATATGGACCATACTGTTAACAAGCCAGAGCCCATTTAGTTGGGATTATAATAAACACATTCTGGTTTAGCGGAACTCTTCCAGATAAACTCGCTGAAGGTGTGATCGTCAATCTCCCAAACGAAGAAGATCTAACGTTACGAAAGAATTGGATCGGTCAACAAGGTAAAAGCACATATACAGGCGCTGAACCAGCTTAAGCTTTTGAGGGGGGGGGGGGGGGCACACAATTGAAAAATTAGCTTTTTGCGATTTATTTAAACAAAAACTAAAAAAAAATTAATTCATTTAAAATTATTATAATTACATTGAAGCAAAAAAACATATGGGGGATTTCATGTCAAGTGACCCAACTTTTAAAACCGATGACTTTCGATTGGAATGAAATTTGGACCAAACAAAAGTTATTTTTTTATTTTTTGCTTAAGAGATACTTTTACATAAATAGGAAAAAAAAATGGAAAACCTCTGCCTTGAGTTACAAAACATTAATTTTCATAGATACCCCACTCGCATCCCACTAACCGACCTCCAAGCTCTTCAAAGAAAAGGCCTAAGCTTTCTTTTGAGCAAAAAAAAATTGGCATATTTGGGGAAAAAAAAATTTTCTTAATTTTTGTATAAAAAATAATAAAAAAAAAAATTTTTTTTTTGAATTTTAAAAATATTTTTTTCTGGAAGATTGAAGAAAAAGCTACCGAAACTATTTTGTTAAAAGCAAAAGGTAATAAACTACATGAATAAGAAAAAACATCTATTTGCCGAAAACGTTAAATTTTGAACCCCTCTAGCTCAGAGAGTTCTGGACCGATCCTGTTAAAATATTGTGTCTAAACTACTCTCTGTAAGAACTTACTTTGGTTCAAATTTCATACCAATCGGAAGACACAGGTTTTAAAAGTTAGGTCACTTGACATGAAATCCCCCATATTTATTTATGGTTTTCTGTTAAATCAAATTTGTTAAGCACATGCAACACTGCTAAGCCGTTAAGCCCGTCCTCTGTCATAGTTGATATCAGACGTGTTTAATGATATTTCAGCAGTAACATTACTGACCGGATTACAACAAAAACAATTAAAACATTTTTTCTTTTTTGTTACCAATTAAAAATTTTAGCCTTTAACTTCGATGCAAGCAGTTTATTTTACAATTTTTTTAATATATCATCTGAGGCAGAAGTTGGGGGATGTCACACAAATAAAAAGACGTCCTTTGAGAAACGTGCTTTTAAGTCCTTTAAAACAGATTTAATTAAGGGTATGTAGCCCTCAATGCGGTAGTATATTTCGACATTTTCTAAATGGTTTTTTCTTCAAATCTAGGCATTTAACAAAAAATCCGTACCTTTAGATATAATATACAAAAGACTTTCACGATCTACTCTTCCGCTGTTAAGAAGCAGCAGGCTGGCTTCTGTCACCAAAAACAAGTGAGAGCGCTATATTCGGCTGTGCCAAATCTTATATACTCTTCACATTGACCCTTCGAAATCCCAAACTTTTTTTATTTTTATCCATTTTTTTACTTATGAAATATTTTTTATTTTTAAATAGGGGTCGGTGTCATTTTCTAACGCTCCACGGGTTACTACGGGGAAGTTGTAGGGGTTTTTATCCTAATTTTTTCAATTTTGTATGGCAACGCCCTTAGGGCGGTATGTATGTCAAAGGAATATGTTTGGGAAAAGAAACTAATGAAGGTCGGTCGTACACTTTATTGCTCTAAGGCCGACTCTGAAAAAGTTGTGGGCATTTTTGCATCATTATTGTAAATTTTGTATGGCAACCACCTTAGGGCGTGGAGATAGAGGGTAAGTATATTTTAGGAATATGTTTGGGAGGGAAAACTAATGGGGGTCGGTCGTACACTTTATTGCTCTAAAGCCAACTTTGAAGAAGTTGTGGACATTTTTGCATAATTTTTGTAAATGTAAATGTATGGCAACCATGTCAGGGGCTGGAGATGGATAGTAAGTATGTTTCACAAAAATGTTGTGATGGATAAAATAATTTGGGTCGGTCTTACATTTTACCTTTGTAGGAGAACCCTGGAAGCCGTAGGAGCGATTTTAAAAATGTTTAAATTAAGCTTTGTATGGCAACGCTGTTATATGTATGAACACTTATACCAATAAAATTTTTGTTTTGGGTGTGTTTCAATAATATAAACATGACTGATTCCGTTTTTTTCTTTTTTTGTTGTTTTTTTATTATTACATGTAAAAGTATGTTCTTTGTTGTTGTTGTAGACTCAAAAAAACGAGGTAGTCTTGGTTTTTGCCTATATCTCGGTTATTTATTTGGCGATTTTAATGAATTTCAATACCGATTTTCTCGCGACTATCTGTGACAGTTTGATACTACATTCGGATCTAAGCGATATCGGGGGGCTTCAGAAAGTTGATTTCAACCATAACACGGACAGACGGACAACGCTAAATCGGCTTCCCCATCTATAAGGATCCAGAATATATATACTTTTTGGGGTCTCAAATGGATAATAAAGGAATTACAAACGGAATGACAAACATATATACCCTTATCACTTACTTATGTGAAGGGTAAATTAAGCATCCATTACTTTAATAGCCTGAGAATAACTGTTAGGCAGTCAGTCGGGTGGAGATATCAGCTTCATCACACATTATAGACATTACCCAATCTGCAATATGAAAGGCGCTAGCGTGCAAGGATGTCCCCACCAAGCGGAAAAAGAAACTCACAAAAACAGTATTGAAAACTTTAATTAATTTAAAGTTGTAATGGCTTGATTGTTTTTGTTTTTCCATCACTCCTTTTAGATCATTGTTTTACAATAATTGTTCTGTTTATTGAGGGCCTACTGTGTAACTTTAAACTTACACTTGATGTTTATTTAAAGTTTTACTTTTTACACGGTCATATGCATGTGAATATATGTATGTATGTAAATATGTATGTCTGCCCTCATACATGGTCATTGTAAAATGCTTTGACTTTTAAAAATATTTTTTCTTCCTTAAAAAAACGTTCATATATGTATGTTAACAACAACAAAAACCACCCACATACTTATGGATAAATTTTTTTTCGTTATACTATTACACGTTTATTAAGCTTTTAAAGCCAAGGGCGTTGCAGTTTTGTTTTTCTATGTTTTTATTAGAGAAAATATAATGCAAAAGGAATTTGAAACAAAAAGTAGTCTGGTTATGTCTACTGTCCTTAGCCAAAGGAATGTTGGTCAAAAGTTAAAGTTATGCAAATGGTGAACAAAAGAAAATTTCTTTAAAAGAAGAAAAATTATTAAATTAAAGTAATTCTAAAGGAGGTAATTGAATTAGTTAAGTAAAAGTAATTTGGGGTAATTTTCCATTAAATGAAAGAAAAATTTAAAGTTTTGTTGTTAAGCTTGATGCAACGTACAACAACTTGTAAATGGGGCACTTATATAAGGATTAAAAACACATATTAAACTTAGAGAAAATTTAAAATATTTAGTTTTCATATAGTTTGGAGGAATACTATTTAATTTTCCTTTTTAATACAATAAAGTTAATTACATGTTAACTAAGCAAAATCATTCATTTTTATTCCTTTAGCGATCAGCTGCCTATCTGCTGTCAATTTTAAAAAACTATTTGTTTTCGTATTTGTTTGTTTACTAAACCGCCTTAATTTTAATTGTTTTACAATAACTTTTTCTCGTCTGGCTGTATTTGTCATTGTGTTTGACTCTCTCTCTTACCACTACAAAGTAACAAACCGATCCTTCTAGGAATTTACAACATTTCCACAAGATTTCCTGTTAAAGAACCCACAAAATATATTCAAACTAAAATAATTTCTTTATTTGCCTGTGAATTCCAGTAATTTTTTGTTACACTTTCTATCAATTTTATTACTCTATAAAAAGTGATCAACATAAGTAAGTACTTATTTACACTGGACCTTTTGACTGCGCGAGCTTGTGTGTTACCGCCACAGGTTGTTATATAAACTTGTCTCTTATTAAATTTGTTTAAAAGTAAATTATTTGGAAGGTTTTTCGAAGGTACATATATACAAATTAGGAAATCTTGTTAAAACATCAAAGCCTTTGCCGTCAAAGCGGAGAAAGATGCAAGGAGAGCGGCTATGTCATAGAGATATATAAAACTAAAGGCAAATAAGACACTAAAAAATTCTGGATTTATTTTGAAAAGGATAAAATCAGCAAAAAAAAAATTAAAAATCCTGATGAACTTATTTCAGGTGTTTAATTAAAAAAACTAAACTACTTACTAAAACTAAAATTAAAAAAAAAATATTATATCATCTGTGGCGATAGATGGGGCTTACTTTAGGCACTACCTTCCAGCAATACCCTTCCAGAGTACAATATTGCTTTCGCCAGCAGTTAAGCTATTTATTTCTCAGCTTTGTCCGAAAGCGGGCCACAACGAACTATGCCGCTGTTATCATCGGCCTCAGCAGGCTTTTCTAGTTGTAGCGAGCTCAGGCTTTTTGGCGAAAGGAAATAATAAAGAGGCAACCATTAAAGGATATAACTTCCTATTCTGACCCCTTAAGCAACCAAGAACTTTTTATAAATTTTTAGTACATTCTTTATCAATAACTTTATTAATAAACCTCCTTTTAAATTTCCTTAACCCTCATTTTTAATAAATTTTCTCATAAACCACAATAAATAAGTTCAGGTTAATCGTAATAAAACAAAGGCAGCAATAAGTAATAATTGTTTTTAAACAGAAATTTTTAAAAAAATGTTTAAAACTAAACGATAACACTAATTAGCTAAAAAAAATTAAAGTGAAAAAACTTAAAAACTGTGAATTGTAGTATTTAAACAACCACTACTTGGTTAAAATACATATGCATTTATGTGTGTAGGTGTGTATACACTAAATTTTTCTAGTTGACTCATTAGGAGGAGCAAAAGAAAATCATTCGTCCATAACAACTGCTAACAAATGCCAAAAGCAATAACAACATAAGATGACGTTATAAAACCATAGATAAGCTTATAAGCCAACAGCCGTAAAGGACGGCTGGGCAGACGTAGTAGCAAAGACAGACGGACAGACAGACAGCAGAAGAGAGATTAGTTAAAAACAGTCAACAGTACTTTATAAGTCATACCTTAAGCCACAAAATTCATATTGTTGATGAATTTTTCAACTAAAATATATATTTTGATTTACCTTAGACCTCACATTTACTAAATTAATATTAAAAAAAAAAATTGTAGTTTAAACACACACTTACAAACACATATAAACTGTGAGGCAGAAAAGCGAATAAAAAAGTTTGTTTGTATGCATGTATGTATGTATGAATGTAGTAGTTATTTTACTTGATCCATTTATTTTTGTGAAAATCATTTATGTTTTTCTTCTATAATAAAGCAAAGAGATCATCTTTACGCAGCTTTTTACGTTCATTTATGTATTCAAAACAACCATGACTTTTGAAAACCAACAACAACAACTACAATGACTTAAACAAAAATAGAAAAGCGTTGATCCATAACAATACAGATGATCATAACTGGCATGTGAGAAGAAAACCTAATAAAAAAAAAATTCAAATCATTTTGCCACTAAAGTCTTTACTATGTATTTGAATAAACATATACGATAGCCAACTGAAAAGTTACTTATGACTTTGGTAAAAATGATTATACATGACTGGAACCAGTTATTTTTTTATTTATTAAAATCTATAAGAGTTGTGTGGTTCATGGACGAACAAGTTTAATTGAACCATTCAGTAAAATAAACTATGTGAGCGGGTTTTAGTTCACTGAGCGCTTTTAGCTCCGTAGCTCAGTGGTTTATCGTTCATTTTGCTTTTTTTGCGTCTTTTCATTCATAGTTCTTTTCGCTCACTTTTCCCCTTTTTTTTGAGTTAATTTTTAGTTTTGTTTACCCTGTTTACGGGGCTTATTAAACTATTGAACAAAAAGAGCGACCTAGTTCAGTTAAGTGAGCTTAACTATAAAGAGCGGTCAGTTAAAAGAGCTTTTAAATCAAACTCTTTAGACTTTTATGTAGATTTTTACTCCTCAAAACTTACCTTTAATTGCTTAACTTTATATATTTTACCCCTTAAAACTCTCACCATCAAATATTTTAAGCACTTTTAATGCTGGTCTTCGTACAAATATTATTTTTTTGAAACCTTTATTTAACGATTTCAGTAGCTCTCTTTTTGAGTATATGACCCATATGGTTTTGAAGCCATTTTGTTTATTTTTTTCTTTTCTTAAACTTTCTAATGTTAATAATTGTTGCTGTTAAGTTTTATTATGATTTAATTATGGGTTTTTGGGGTTATTTGTAATTTGCATAAATTTTACATTTAAGTGGCGGTTTATTATATTTTTTCTTTTTCCAACGAATTTTAAATAGATATAGACCTGTTATAAGATATGCGCTACAAAAACAGATTCGGCTGTGCCAAATCTAATATACTCTTCAAAACGTGTAGGGGTTCTTACCCTATTTTTTTTTGTATGCCAACCCCTTTATTGGATGGAGAAAGGGGGTAAGTATGTTCTATAAAAATTTTTGCAAGAAAAATTTAGTTTGACCTTTTAACGGGCACCCTGAAATCTTTAGATCGGGATTTATTATAATTTCCCAAACTTTCTATAGGGGCCTCCTTAGGCAATGGAGATAGAGGGTAAGTATGTTCCTAGGAAACTAATGGGGGTCGATGATACACTTTATTCCTCTAAGGCCAACTCTGGGGAAGTTATGAGCCTTTTTACATAATTTTTGTAAATTTTGTAAGGCAACCCAAATAGGTGATGGAGATAAGGGGTAAGTATGTTTTAGGAATATGTTTGAAGGGGAAAACCAATCGGGGTCTATAACACATTTTATTTCTCTGAGGACTACTCCAGGGAAATTGTAAGGGTTTTTCCCTAATATTTTTAAATTTTGTATGGCAACCCTGTTAGAGGCTAGAGTAAGGGGGAAGTATAATCCACAGAAATGTTTGCAAGGAAAAATTAACTGGGGTCGGGCTTACATTTGACCTTTGTAGGAGCAACCGGAAGCTGTGGGAGGGATTCAAAAAAACTTAAATTTTGTATGGCAACTTTGTTAGGGGCAAGTGTAAAGGCAAGTCTGGGGCAGTTGTAGAGGTTTTTATATAAAATTTTTCGAGAAATAAGCAGAGGTAATCGGGGTTGCTGGCTTGTATCTCTGTCAATTATGGGGTAATTTTGCTGAATCTGAAAAGCAAAACTTTCGCATACCTGATATTCGATGCCCCAAACAGGTCCGAAAAATATTAAGGGGCTTTAGAAACTTGATTTCAACAGATTAATGGAGAGAAAGACAGATGGACAGACGTACAGGCGGGCATTGCTAAATTAACTTTCCTGTCTATTAGGATCAAGAAGATATATACTTTATGAGATCGCAATTTCAATTAAAAATTTTGTTTTTCTGAGATTTTGTTATCCCTGTATCCACCAATCTATTCGTTCATTCATCCATCCATCCATCCATCATCCTGATAAATATAGACGGCTGGTGAAAATTGGTACCAGGGCACCGTGAGTAAGTGCCCAAGTCTACCAATCTGGATATCGTGGCTTTAATTTACATGTTGTTAGTCTGCTTCATCCTATCTTTCATTCTTCTTAATCTTTCTCTATATGCATCTGTTTTTGCTTCACTTCTTTTTCCATCCTTTTTACTTTTCTTTACAAATAACAAAAAGGAGCCGAATCAGCGAGTCAAAGTGAGCTCTGCCTTGCCTTATCTAAACTAAACATGAGAAGTCTAAGCTGAAAAGTCAACAAATCATTTTACCTTTATTGGAATTTGTTTTATAAGCATTTCGCATTTTTTCTTCTTTTAAGATTTCTTTGATCTCATTTCAATTCCCAATTAAACACATCCAAATAAGTTTGAATGGATACTTAGGTATTCCATGTTGTGGAAACAAGGTCTGTAACGCTATTTAATCAAACAAAGCAACACATTTTCTAATGCAGCATGTTACTGCATAACTTTATGATCTCAAATGTAACTCATAGGTATGCACGGACAAACACATTAACTAACTCGTACAAAAGTTAAAAAATGATCTTAAATTCAAGGACACGCAATTCTAGATTTTATTTGAATGCCTTGAAGAATTGAAAAAAAATTAAATTATAGAACTTTAAGTAAAACAAAAACAAAAAGAAATCTATTGAATTGAATTGAATGCGTTTGTATGTAAACATGTGTGTGTGTGTGTGTGAGAGAGTTATGCAAATTAATGCAAAACATGATCTTTATTTGCTTGAATTTTATTATTGGAAAAAAGATCATGCTACCGATTAATTAGCATAAATTCATCACCATTAAACTGTGTGTGAAATCAAATTCAATGAATTTGATATAAAAAACCTTTCAAGGTTGTTTGTTAATAGAAAATTGTTTTCATTTTTTTTTAAGACTTTAAAGAAATTCCCACCATTTGTTTGGCCTTGTCTTTCATTAAAGCCCTTACATTTTTGCTTTGAGTTTTTGTCAACGATTTTGTTAAAAGAAACGTGCTTTAATAAAGATTTTCCTTATTAAAACACTTGTTTGTAAATTTTTAAAATTTTGTTAAATATTTCCCACATTTCCAAGGCAAGTGTGTCTCTTGTTTTCAAGAATGGCAACTTAACACATCATAAATCATGTCGATTTGATCTCTCGAATTTTAAATAAAATTTACAAAATGTTTTTGGAAAAAACGGGATAATTTTATGTTTTAAGGATATCAAATTGGATAAAATTTATAGTCAGAGTTGAAAAGGTATTAACTGGATTTTAAGGTAAAAATTATTTAAAACTGAAAGTTTTTTCAGTATTTTTTTAAACTGGATTATTTTTTTTCTGTAATTCAACAAAAAAGTTTTAGTATTATAAAATGTTTAATTACTTTAAAAGGAAACCAGGATATCAAAGCTTAAATTTCTACCAACAATATGAGTAAACACCACAAACACCATTCGAAGGACTTTTGTTTTCCCTTTAATGTTTTTAGTATTTCAAACTCTGCTTTCTAGTTTTAAACCTGTCATGATCATCATTAATATTCCTCACTTTGAATCCTTTCATTCAAATTAAAATTCGATTTTTCTTGTTGCATGTTTTTTTTAACTAAAAATGTCTTTAGCATAAAGGAAATATATTATATCACATACGACACGAACTATTAGCAAAATCTACATTCTAGAAGAGGTCCTTAAAAGTGATTTTTTTTTCTTCCAAAATTTCTGCATGTGTGAGTGTGCATGTGTAATTTGTTGTCTAAAGAAAACCTACACACATCACATGTTTGTGATTTTTGGGCCTGTAAAAACATCATTAACTTGGGTAATGACACCAAAAGTATTTGCTGCTATTTTTTAACAAATCATTTATTTTACTGCTGTTTAACATTTGCAATAGTAATTTAAAAACAAAGAAAGAAAGGGAGAGAAAGAGAAAGTAGAAAACAGCGACATGTTTATTTTTAAGATTATGTCAAAATCATGCAATATCCTTGTTTTCTGTCGAGTGTGTGTATGTGTCTTACAAAAAAAAAAAAGGTAAATGATGCAAATAAACAAATGTCATATTTTTATAGTTGGAAAAAGGACCCTTTTTAATTTGCATGTGTCTGTGTGTGTGTGTGTGGAAATAAAATCAGTTCATATGTATATACAACAATCAACTCAACCTCAAAATGTCATTAAGAACATTTGTATTTTACATATCAAACATTTCTTAACTCTTTCAAACATTCAAACATGTGTGTGTGTGTGTGTGTGTGTGCATTGTTTTCTTTTCATTTTTATACAATTCACATTAAACCGATTGTGTTAGTGGATTTATTTCCTTTTAAATCCTTTTTTTTTGTCATTCTTCCCTTTTTGATAGAAATATCATTTATAAATTTTTTTTATTATTTTTTTGGTTTATTATTTAAAAAAAAAAATATTTTTTGATTTGGAATTAATACATATTAATGATGTTGCATTGTAATTGTGAGGCCGTAAAAAATTTATATAATTTTAAAATAACAAAAACAAAAAAGCATCTGTGTTTTTTTTATTATAAAAAATTTTCATAAAAGGCAAACAGGAAATAGGAAAAAATTTAAATAAAAAACCTATTTTTTTTAAATAAAAAAAGTAGCAAACGCAAAAAAATAATTCAATAAAAATGTATTTAAATGATTAACACAACCAGCAAATTGGGTTCAAAACAATAAAGAATTTAAAAAATATATACAAAATTACCTTTACACACATACACACGTAAACACATATATGCATTCGATTATAAATATAAATTTCAAAGCTGTTATACTTAATTCTACGAACAAAGATTTCATCTTGCCTTTCATATATGTTCATATGGGCTGGAAGGCAGACAGACGGTGATGAAACAGATACACAAATTCAGTTTTAGTTTCTTATATCATATAAATTGTAAGTTGTAATAAGAAAAATTATATGTAGATTTTAGTTTTTATTGTCATCGTGGAAAAACTTTTTAATAAAAATTATTACACCTTGATGGGTGATCACGTAGCGGCGTGACAAACACACATAACACGCATTCAATAAATTTTAAAAGAAAGACAATTTACTTTTTTTAAAGTCTGCACTTCTTTAATTTTTGTGTTTGTATGTGAATAAGATCTCCAAATGATCAAAATAAAAATATAAAATACAACTCAGAAACAAAAAAAAAAGGAGGGCATAACTCTTAAAAGACCAGGAAGATATTCGTATTAATAGAGTCAGAGGAATCTGTTTAACAAAATAAATACACAGAAAAAAAGGAATGTTTTTATGTTATTTTCCTAAAATATTTGTTTTCAAACAGCTTAATTTCACTCCGAAAACTTTATTTCAACACACGGATAGACAGACTAATGGACTGGCGGACCTAGAGCGGAATCTATACATTATATGGGGGCGCAAATGGATAGCTTTTGCATAATGATGTTTGATACCAACCAGGATTCACTGTCAATAACAAAAGTGCCTAAGTCTACCTCCTAGCGGTATCAACCGGGCAACTTTCAGTTCAATTACTGAAAGGCTAACAGGCATGGCTGAGACGAAAACAATCTGTCTTGGGTAAATGTGTGATCAGTGATTCACTGGTCTGGCTTGAGGCAGGTTGTCCTTGTTGCGCTGTGCCATGTACATCGCCAATAAGTGGCACAGCAATACAGGGTTCTAAGGATACCAATACCTTATCTGTGTAAAATAGAAATTGGTAAGAATGAAACGGAAGTTGATTTCCGAGGCTGACCAGAGTCCTTTCTGGTACCACGGGAATCAGTTGGCCCCATGTGCTTACCAGTTCATGAGTTGATTAATTGTGAGGTCTCCTTCGAGAGCTCACGTGGTAGCTGTGGTTATCCCCAAGCGGGGCAACTGATAGCGAAAGATGATATGCTAGGGTCAGTCCTGTACGGGCCCCAGAGTGACCGTGTAAGCGGTCTTATATTAACTTAAGGTTTACAAGATAGAGTTTCTAGTTTTGGCGGGTCTACCCAGGCACATAAGCAACTGTTGAAGTAGGCTATTAGCTGAAAAGGTGTAAGTGTGTTTGGAAGTAGGTGAATAGGGAAACTGGCTACAGCTGGAGACCCTAGGATCTAAAATAAGATCCCGTCAAAGTAGTAGAAAATAATGAGAAGGCCGGCATTGGCATGTTGAAGCATGTGCGTGACACGGTCCTGACTGGCGGTGAGAAGATTTTGAAGCATTGATGATAGCGGAGTAATTGATTTGTTTAAATGAGAAAAAATCCTTCTAACAGAGCTGGGTGTCGCATTCGTTGGGTGCGACATGATAATCATAATCTTTCTTGCTTAAGGTTGGGTGCTGTTTAACAAGCGTGTGGAGAGGAGTATTGTCGGCGCGGATCATTTTTGATTATGAAGAAGCGAGATCAAAACTAGAAATGCAATTCGGGTTTAGAAAGCCCAACTCCTCACCAAGGGGTCTGTTTGGGCTACACAGAGTCATAGCAGATAATTGGTACCTGGGTGGCGGGGTACGCCATGCTGGGGCGCTGGTTGACGCATTGTTTCCATCAAGTGTTGAGAGCACTGTGGGTTATTGCCAGCATGGCAGGTACCACGTAAAACCCTTAACGTCTGTCATACAACAGGATTTACTTTAAAATTTCTTTAATTATTTCAAGCACGAAGCTAACCCAAACTGATTGTAGTTTTTCAAATGCTAATCTCGGTTCTCTGAGCCGGTTGTGCCGATATTCGTTGACACAATTCTCCTTAGGTACCCAAAGCTTTCCACGAGTTCGATGTATTGGTCTTATGGCAACATCTAACCTATGCCAACATTGCCAAGACCAAACGCTTATCTTTTAAATAATCGAATTTAGCTTGAATAATGAACATCTCAAGCGGTTGAAAGCAAGTACATCCACCTAAATCCAATCATTCTGTATGCGTGAGAGACTCCTTGTAACTTCTTTTCTCTCTGAACAGATTTTTCGAATGACGTCTTGTAGTGCGAGAGTGAATAGATACTAGACATCTGCATGACTATATTCATTTAATTGCCTATACACAACAAAAACAATATTCATTCAAACATTTTTCATTCTATGGGAGATAAATAAAGTTAAGCCAGTAACAACACAAGAAAGAATGTATTGTGTGTTACACTCAATGATACAAGAAGAACACATTAATTTTACAGTTTTCGTTTTGAATGTGTATAAAACACACTTGAAAATACAAAAACATAGCAAAGTCTCATTACAGTTAGAGTTTTTATAAAAACATTCAGGTGTTTTTTCGAGTTAATGAATGTTTAACAACAACAATAACGACAAATTTGCAAACACAAATGAATAATAATTTTTTACACCAATCATACAGCAATATTCACACATTCTATTCAGTATTTATTTATATGAATGTATGGGTAATATTTTGTTTTCGGTTGAAGTTGTTTTTTATTTGCTTTTGCTTGTGGGTTCATTTATTTAGTTTGTTTAACATTGAATGAAAAACACTATGTTGTTGAAAAACAAACGAATGTATTTAAACGGAATTTGGGTGTATTCAAGCAGACCTCTAATAGATACCCAGCTAGCCTTTTAAGCTGCAGAAAAGCTTTTCGCGAATCCCGTTCAGAACAATTTCAATCACCGCCGACTGCATATTTTAATCGTGGAAGACGCTTCGCTCGGGGGAAGCCATTACACGCAGATGATTTACCTGAAAGATTCTTCCACAACTCCCCAGAAGATTTATTTGAAATTTATCTGCAGATTGTTTTACAAATCTTTAAAAAAAATCATTCAAATTCGTATAAAGGTTAGAAGCGAATTATTATTTGACAACTCCTGAAATGCTCGTATTTGTTGTTGAAAAGGCAAACGTGCTCGAAGGTGTTTTCGGAAGCTAACTCTTCAAATAATCGTAAATAATCATTTAGGAGTCGAATATTAATCATCATCGTCTAATGAACAGCTCCTGGCTATCTGGGAGTGAAAATCGTTATGAAAAGGTTGACTAACGTTCCTGTTTTAAAGAACTGAACATGAAGCTCTAATATTTCTAATTATATTTTACAGCATAAGTTTTCCACTCAACGCTTTTCATATTGCAATTCAATTGATAGTGTCGGAGGAAGTGCCCCTTTCTATGGTTTTTTCCATTACAATACGGAGGGAGTTTCAATGGTCTACACAGCTTCTACAGACTTGTTTTTGATGGTTTTAACAAAAAGGAAATCGAAGACAGCACGAATTACACAAGATGGAGAGGAGATATCACTTATGACAACAGACACATTTATAATGGAACTTTAATCTTGATTGGCGAAATCAGGCTCAGTCGCCAGCACTATATTGAAACTAAAGACCAAATTTCTTCTTTTGATTTCGCTCAGTGTACTCTTTCCTTATTAATTTTACAACTTTTAACTTTATATATAAATAATGCAGATGATCTGCTTGTAAGAACTAAACTAAGAAAACAAAAAAGTTACAATTTTGATTCTTTGTTTTTTTTTTACTAATTTTTTTAAAAGAAAACTTAATTAAAGCCTAAAACACGCACTAGTTACAACAACGACAACATCATACTTGTATTCAAATATAATAAAACCTACAGAAAGATCTGTGTTAAAGTCGGCTTTATAACTAAACAACAACCAAAAAAGTTACTTGAAAAAAAATTATATGTAAAATAAAATAAAATATTACGAAAAAGTTAAAAAGATCTCTTTAACCAGATAAATCATTCACTCAATGTCAACATCATTGTTGTGCAAGAAACCAAAAACAAAAAGACAAGAACAATGAACTAGAATGAATCTAGTAGTTAACAACAATATAATGAAGTTGTCTTTTGTCTAAAGCAAAAATATTTGCAAACGTAGATCATTATATTTCTAGTAAGTAATTGTTTGAAAACCCCTTCTTTAATTGTTATTTCTGGTTGAAGCAATAAATATAAATCTGACAAATACTTTCTTTACTTTCTTTCTTTTCAAAGGATTTCAACAAAGACAAAGAAAACAAAACAAAATTTACACCACACGCTTCTCGTTAGCAAATTTCTGTAAAGAACAATGCATTAACAAGATTTTGGCAAATCAATAGAAAATTGCATTATCGCCAATTGATAGGAGTATCAATAACTTTTGCTAAAAAAAATTAAACAAAAACGTTCATCACCCTTTGAATTATTTTAGAAAAGGAAAAGACAGGAATAAGTGTGCAAGCGAAAGGGTTGCTTTGATTTTCCTATTTTTTTTTCTTACCTGATTTCCATTTCCTATAACCAACTGCCCTCAATATCTTATGATAGAATTTCACATAAATACAAATTTGCATATCAATAGTAAATTATTTCTTAAACACAAGCTGCAGTTTTTTTTTATTATAATTTTATTAATCTTAAACGCAGATGCCTGTGACTGTCTTAAAGTATTTTTCACTTCCTTTCTCGATTTTTGTCCTTCAATCAAACTAATTTGCATATTCGGTTTTTAGTTTCTCATAATTACATATTCACTGCATTTATTTCCTTTTTTTGTTCTTCAGTGATAGATAGAATTTGAGAATTCGCGTCCTTTCCTTATGCCTCCTCTCTTTCTCTCTCACACGATCAAGATCTTGCTTTTCACTTTTCTCTGAACATTTGATTGACTGAATTGCTGTTTGTGCCATTGTAGCCGTGTCCATATATTTTCATCATATTCAATTCATATGATAATCTCTTAAATACATATTTCTAGTAGTGATTTGCATATTATTTAAGTTTATAGTTGGTATCTCGAGCAGGGTGTAAGAAATAATAGATATAATTGCTCTTTGTAACCATTTCGCCTGAATGGATATTGAAGAGTTGGGTTTTTTTTTCAAACTATAGTAAATCAAATTTATTTTTTTAAGATCTTGATTTATTGATGACAATTTGAGTTTTTTGCCTTTCTCTTCTAAAAGGCAGATGTTAGAGCATCAGATTTTAAAAAAGATCTCAAAGTATTTTTACTAGTGATCGGTTATTCTAAATTTAAATTAAGAGTGCAATACTAAACCTAAAGTCTGCAGGGTAGTCCAAAAGCCAATATTGCTTTTCTTTTGGGTTTCTCATAAAAATGAAATGTTTTTTAACATCCAAACTATTTATTTTATGCGTTTTTTAATTACGTAACAAAATGCATTCCTTTTTGTAAAGATGTATTCAAGTCTTAGCTGCAGAAGGAAAAACTTAGGTGATTTTTTAAAACACGATTATAAGTGGCTTACAGGCCATAAACTGAGCAAGGGCCAGAGGTACTCTACAGCCTCTCTATCAACACTAAAAGTCGCGCATTTTCATATACAACTCTGCCAATTTTTAACTCTAAGCGTGAAAAAATATTACATACAGCCTTGTAATATTGACCAAACGATATTTAAAATATATAAAAGCAATAAATAAACAAGATGGAAAAAACCTTTATTGTTTTTTTTTTAAATTTATTGTTAATAAAATTTGTAAGCAAATTATATTTTTTTACATACTTTCAAATAGCTCAACATAAAAAGTCATATTTTCTGCATATAAAAAATCATCATTTAAAACAAAAATCATCAAATCATATTTTTGACAAAAAACCATCAAAAATATGATAAAATCATCATTCTGGCAACGCTGTGTGCAAGCGTTCTAACCACTCTGCCACGCCACCATATTGGAAGTGGTGGGCATTTTTTTAATACATATTTGTTGTATTAGCATTTGCCTAAGATTTAATGTTAATCATTGTTGGCATTTAATTTTAAATACAATCAAGTGGTAAATTGGGACAATTAATTTTTTATTAAAATCGTTGAATTTTTTTAATTAAAAAAAATATTTGGAAATTTTTCCTGTGAATGATTTACTTGTTTAACGTTGCTTGTAATAAAAGAAACAATTGATCTGATTTAAAATAAATAAACTCTTCAATGCCCAAATCCTTATTTTTTTCAATTAAAAAATTTGTTGATTTAATTAAAAAAGGTTTAGTTTACAACTATCTAGAAATTCGGAAATTCGATTAACAACTTTAATTAAAAATTTCAAAATTTTTTAATTAAAAAAGTTTAATATAATATTAGTTAACGATTTAATAATAATACAAATAAATCTTAAATTCAATACAAATAAATTAAAGTAATATTTGATTTTTAAATACCCAAAAATTAATACTTATTTTTGCTTTTTTATTTTTTTATATTTCTTTTTATTTATTTATGTTTATTTAATTTAATGATATATATATTATGTTTAATTTACATTTATTTATTTAGGTATAGTATACATTACAAGTCTCAACCACGACTCGAACCATGAGCCATTTGATTGCAAGATGTAGGCTCTATCCACTCATCCAAGAAGGCATTCTATTTTTTAAAGTGTTGAACTTAGTTTTACTTTCTTACCTCCACATTCAAAAATTCAACTCCAGCAACTGAACTTGAGGTGAGCTTTGCATAAGCAGGGCAAACAAACTTAAAGTAAAATTAAAACTTTTTTTTTAATTGTAAACAAACATCATTGTGGGCATTAACTTTTCAAAAACGATTAAAATTTTAATTAAGACAATTAAATTTTTTATTAAAAATACAAAATTTTTGATTAATGGGTTAATTGAAAAAAAATTTGGAATAACTTTTTCTGTGTTCCTACAGTTACTACAAATTCTATTATCCCACAGCTTCACTGTAAATTCTCAGCATACTGAACACCTTACTTAGTTTAAATATTCCATTTTTGAGAATTTGTTTGGTTTAGTTCCTACGCGAGTTGCTCCACACTGGTTATTTTTTCTACAGCTCTATTATCCCGAAGTGCTGTGTAAGGCATTTTTACCATATTTTTAATTTAAACTACATCGCATAAAAAGGTCTTTGGTTCTAAGGCTCTCCCCGTTGAAGCTTTGCAATGTTATTCGGCAGACGATTTACTGGATTGTTCGTTCGCTTACTGCCGGTTAAAAAACCAACCACTTAAAAATTAACATATTTCAGGGCAAAAAAAATTTAGCCTGAGGCTTTCCTAAGATTTTCCCGAAGAAAACGTTACCACTATTTTAAGCAAAAAAATTCTTTGATGCTTTTTGCCCTTAAATAAGGGGTTTTAAGCAAAAGTGATTAAATAAACGCAAAAAAATATTAGATAAATATTTTTTCAATATTAAAAATATATATTCCACAAAATAAAGAAGTTTGAAACTAAAATTTTTAGTGGTCACGCTTTCAAAGGCAAATTGCTTTACACATTTGCTTTAAAGCTGGAGGTCCATACCATACGTTCTATGCGCTGTGCGTTCTCTCCGACTCTCACAAAAGTAAAATCAGTGTAGTTGTATGTGGCAAGAAACATAACAAATTGCATAGAACGCATCGGCGCAAGTAACGGATAAAGTAGGTTTACTTTCTACTTTTTCATACGTCGCATGCGAAATGAGAAAATGAGAGATGGTTTTGTTATCCAGTGATGACAAATTTTAAATGCTATCAAAAAACATGTGTGTGTGGTAGATTATATTTTTGGTATATTTTGTGTTAAAAACAGTATGTTATGAAAGAAAATGCTTTTATTATAAATTTTGCAAATAATTTTAAGAATAAATTTCCTTAAAAATAAGTTTTCAACACAAATATTTTGTAGCCAAAGTTAATATTGTTTTTATCGACTACTTTTATATTTTAAGTGTCATCTCTGTTGTGTTTTTATTTATGTAAGTGTAATGAAGAAAATCTGATTTCTCTTCTCTTTACTTTTCGCACAAAACGTATTGCATGTAACTTGGCAAAAACAAACGTATAAAACGTACAGAAATATGATACGCATAGAACGGAGCCACGCATATAACGTATGGTATGGACCTCCAGCTTAAGTGATCATAAGTTCCAGTATTTATATGTGTCTCTGTATTAGTACGAAATAATTGTATCTCTAAATACAACAGCTTGCACGTATTTAATATATAACGGTTAGTTGCATTAACTTGCCAACAAAAATTAATATTTTATGCAAAAAACGTGTAAATTACTTGAACACAAAGTTAAAAGACTAGTTTATGCAAAATTATTTTTAAGTGCACAAATATCCTTAAGTACGCTAAAGGTCTTAACAATTTAACAAAAAACGTTGAAATAGATTTTATTTCAAGAGTTTTGCTATTTATGTTGCACAAAATACCAATAAACAATTATGAATATTTTCTAGATATGAATTGTTCAGAGATAAATGATTTGGGCATTAGAGGGAAAAATTTGCATATTAAGCAAGTAAATCATTGGCAATTTAATAGCAAGTAACATTGATGACTGAGATTTATGGCAGTTACATATGTCGGTGTTTTAATAATAAACAAACTTTAGAATTTTAAAGTGCAAGTACTTGCACAGTTACACAAATATTGAGTGGTAATTAATGTGGCTGGCTGGTTGTTTGTTTTTTTTTTAAGACTTCTATGGCACCCCATCATATTAGATTTATAGAAATACAAAATTTTAGTGGCTTATCAGTATAGCGGTAGTTGAAAATTTTTAAATTCATATCAATTGCATCCTTAGGGGATTTTTTGCCCATTTTACCACCTATAAAAGCCAAATGTTAAATTTTTTTCTTAAAACTTTTTAGTGCTCTTTGCTCTTCTAAGCAACTTCTAAACTTTAACGCTCTGCTTTATTCAATCTGAGAAGTAGCATTTTAGACTTTCTATATGTTTGTTTGTTTGTCTATAACAGCAAAGAATATTTATTTATGTTCTTACATTTATACACATTAAAGTACTTGGTTTTGTATGACCTTTAAAATTATGATTAACTACCCCCTGGTAGGTTTAGTATTGTTATAAACAAAAATCCTGTTAATTTGCTTTTAGATATTCAGCATAACCTTTTTTAATTTTAAAATAAAATATGCAAATCTTTTTTGCATAAAAATAATTGAAAGTAATTTTTAAAATGCCAACGAGTGCATCAATTTAGAAAATTAAAGATAGATGTTCAATTGATGGGCACATTCGTTAACTCAACCTAAAATAAAAAAAAAAATATATAAAAATTATTCATTTAGATAAAATTAAAATAAATTTTTATGGAAGCCACAAGAAAAAAAAAACAGCAGGTTTACAGTTGCAAATAAAGAGAAAAATATAATATTGTTTCCAATATAAGACTTTGGCCATGTGACCAAACGCCAGACTTTATGATTGAAACACAACCCTGACGTATGACGAATTTCGTCCATTACGACGAATTTGTTGGCAAAAGTTCGTTGCGTAAATCTGTCGTATGAAGCACAACAAACGAACTAATAACAGCAAACACATTTGTTTACTGCTTATCATGGTGAAATTAAAAGGTGACCTTGTCCCTACAACAACAACTTCCTGTAAAAATTTTGCATATATTCAGTTGTTGCTAAATTATAGCTATTTTGTCAAAAATGTTTCTTTCACACATACAAACAGTATACGCAACCATAAAATAACATAAAAAACTTGCCAAGTTAAGCTAGAAAACTTATGGCGGAAATAAAAGTCAGCTGATCCGTTGCTTCTACCCTGTTTAACATACCTTGTTGCTTATGCAAAGGAAGCTAATAGTGTGACCATATAAAAAAATAACTACAGAATGACACAATAACAAAAACACCACTAAAAATATTTTTTTAAATCTACTATTTTTCATATTTATTTCAAATATTTTAAAGCGAAATATATCAATTGATAAAATTAAAATTACTTTAATTACTGAATTATTTTTATTATTATTATTTGAGAACTTAAAATTGGATATGGCAACATTGCACTGGTTTCTTCGACATTTGCCGGCATATGAAATAGAAATATATCTATTGCTGAAATCGCCACTTACGACGAATTCGACGAATATGCCGTATGTATGGCAACGAATATTCGCCGCAAAAAAATCTTTGTACGTCCGTGTTGTGTTCCTTGCATTCTGACAAATTATTCCCTAAACTTAATGACAAGTTTCAAAATTTATTTGAAAAAAAATCTTATATTTATTATTATCTTCTGCTTGCATTTTCATTATGTTTATTTTATTTTTCTTCACTAATTTAGAAAATATTTTATCTCTAAATAAACATTCTCCCACACACTTTTGTTACACAAAAATATTTTTTTAAATATTTCTTTTTTCTTTTTTATTCTTCTATACAGCTATCAACTAAATGATGACATTTGATAGGAATTTAATCTCTAAACAAAATTCATATCAGTTAATATCCTACATTAAGTAGAAAAAATTTGAAAAAAAAGAACAGAAATCTTCTAAATAACTAAAGTTGGATTTCAAATTTTATAATGCATTTGTCTAGGCGTTCTAATTACGTCTCCATTATTCATATAACAAGCGTTAAACTTTAAGACAACAAAAATTCAGCGTTTTTTGTCTTAGCTTGTGTTAAAATCCAAATGACATGTGATATGAAGATGATGATCATAATTGGTGAGATGTGTTGAAATCGCAGAAAAAAATCACTAAAATTTTATGGTTTTCAATGATGTTGACAAGTACAGTAATGCAGCGAACTAAATAAATAAAATAAACAATTAAATGATATAAAATATTTTTTTTTTGGAAAAATAATATCTACAAACACATGTACGTATTAACTAGGTACACATGTACTTTATTATTGCTTGTTTACTAAAGAAGGAGCAAAAGAGTTTTGAGGGGATTTGCTTAAATTGAGGTTGAAGTCATTGGATATCATTTGCTTTATATGGTTTTAGACAAATTAAAAAAAATATATGTATTTTGTTACTATTTGCTAATAAAACAACAACAGAAAAAACAACAGTTAAAAGATATTAAAAAAATTATCACTGATAAGTAAAAATATTAACTCCAACATTGGTTAAATACAAAAAAAGGGCTTTTAAACTTGTTTTAAAAAAATATATTTTCAACACAAAAAATTAATCCCAATTGAGATAAGTGAAAGACAGATAGAGAAAAAAAGATTGAATAAAAATGGTAACTAAGAATTAGGTGGTACTCGTAAACTATTACAGGCCCATGACGTAGCCTTGCATCTCATAGGGGTCAGATTACGATTATGTTGACAGGTGATTGGCGAAATAGATCTTGGCCTTGTCTTCCAGCAAGCGGCTGGCGTGCTCTCTGATGCCACTAGCCAGCGATTTGAAGACCCTACAGCCAGCAATATCAGCCCAATATCAGCTTGCCCCATTCTTACAAATATTAAACGATCCTTTCAAATGACTTACAGTGTGAGGAGAAAACTGTGGTGGTTGCTTTACTGATATCTGCCTCAGATCCCCTTTGTGTTGATTTCTCTGCAGTCAGTTGCCCTGGAACCTAGCACAAAGAGTCTGATAACCCTAAGTACCTAAACATCGGCCTTCAGTGCCTGGCCCCCCATCGACTTCACTAAGCTGGGTCTCAGAGCATTAGGAACTGTCTGGTTCTTCAGTTAGATGGTCAAAAATTTTTATCTCAGGTTTTGGTCCCGTCGAATCAAAACTGAGGGCCGCATTACCGCAAATATCTTCGATTGGACTACACTGCAGTTTTCAGTATTGCGTGAAGCATTCGGCGATTTTAAGTGATTCGCTGAATAAATCCACCCAGTCCAGTCCTCATATTTGAGCCATCAGTATACACGCATGCTCCCTTTTTCAGAATGTGGCCATTTTCCTATATTAAAGTACAGATATAATGACAAGAAGTTAGCCTTTCTGGCTTCATTCCACAGCTGCTTGATCCTTTTATCTTTTTCGTTGCTCCCAATTCCTAATATCTTAAATCACGCTTGACCGCAGTGTTCTAAAAAAAAGATCCGAAAAGAAGATGGTTTAGTATTGTATTTGAGGTCGCTTTTTGAGTGCTCCCGAAAGGTTTTGTAACAGAAATAAAAGCTTTTTATTAAACATCCTTTTAGACAGCTTCCCGCAAAATCAGGCTAAACTCCTTTTAACATAAATTGTATGTTTCGAAATAGCCACATTCCGAAAATTATCTTTTCATCAAAAGGGTCGTCTGCCTTTTTTTATACAAAAAACATTTTCTCAGAGAAGTTTTTTTTATGTAATTTTTTTAAAAGTACATTTTGAGAAATTTATCTTCTAAAATTATTTTAAGTTTTAAGAATTTAATCAAAAAAGGGTTTTAACAAAATATAGCTGATTCCATTTTCTACCCCTTATACTCCTTTAAGGGTTAATATATATTTTTATAGTACAGTCTTAAAATTTGTATCTTATTTTAATTTTGTTTATCTTATAAAAGTGTTGTCAGTTTTAAGAGACAAACTACCAACAACACAACAGACGTAACAATTTTTTAATAATTTTTGTATTTAGTATGCCTCAAGCAGTGCTTCCCAAAGTTAATCATTGGTCCTTTAGAATAGACTATGTTCATAACATTGACTCAGGTATACCAAGTTAGACCAGAAACCGGGTCTTAGATTTACTGCCAGTCTTGCCGTTGCAGGTTCGATTCCTGCCGAGTCTACTTGACCCTATTTTATTCCTTTTCTACAACTCAGTTTCACTTCCCTTTTCTATTTTTGAAGTCTTCTTGTATAGGTAACGTAAAGGTACCTTAAGTGCAGTGGGATGGTGAATTTATTACAAAAATGTCACTAAAGAAATAATGGCTACAGCAACAGTTCGGTGTAAATATTGAGACCGAGAATATGGACGATGTTTAGATACTGGTAGTAGGAGGGAACTGAAGAACAAACTCCTCCCTATGGGGTTTTGCTTCCTCAGTTGTTTTTGTCATAGAGATGATTTTTTCCCACATCATATATCACAATACGAGAGCTGTATCGAGTTTGCGCAAAAAGATCCTGACCACTGTCACAGTTGTAGAAATAGGAAAAAAATAGGTTTCCCCTTCCCTGAAAAATTCCTGTCCTAGCTTTTCGGAGACATAGATTTCTGGGCAGTTATATACAGGTTGGCTGACCTGTCGAAATGCAGCCAACGGTCTGGCAACAACGTTTTATAGTTTGGTTTGAATCCCACCGCCAGTAAGTGCACCACGCCAATTTTTTTAAGAGATTTTTCCAGACCCGTCGGCCGCGCTGGCATACCGGCTTTTAAGCTCATATCGGCTTATATCCTTTAATACTTTTTTTCAGTGATTAAAGTGGGGAAAAATGGAAATAAATTATTTTAATCCCTTCTTTTGTAAATTAAATAAAATTCACGTTCACTAAACATTATGTACTTCAAGCAACAATTTAAGTTTTTAAACTGTTTAAGAATCACTGCCCTTAGGTCTATACATTTTCTCGATTTGATTTAAAATAAATACAACAATAACAACAACAAAATCTAAACACAACTTAAAGGGTTTAAATTACCTTTTGTTCAAGACTAAGTAACCAACAACTGATCTCATATTTGTTTTTTATATTAAAAAAAAATAATAGAAAAATGAAAAGAAACTAGAAAAAACAATCAACATTAGTTTAATGTAATTCAAACAAGCGTGATTATGTTTTCAAAAGCTTTCTTGCAATTTGCATTTCAATTGAAATTTTCCATCCAACCATCCTGGCTCTGTTATTCTATTAATGTATTTCCCTTCGAATTTCAATACAAAATGCTTTAGTTTCAATTTGGATTTAATTTTGTCTCAGTTTCTAATTCTACTATTATTTTTGTTGTTGTTTTAGAAGAAAACATGATCGTTCAATGGTCAATCTGCTGGGCTGGATTTGTTAAGGAAAGAAGAGAAAAGGAAGGAATAATAATACATTTTTTTCGGTTGCGAGTATTTTACTGTAACATTATCTATCATTGCTGAAAAATCAAAAATCTCAATCTCTTTTGTGCTGAAATTAAAGGAAAAAAACGTTTTTTTTTAATTTTATAACGAATTCATTTTTAATAGTTTTTTTTTATAGCAAAAACGTATACGTGTTTGGATACCATGTTCAAGAGATTTTAAACATAAAACTTTTTTATAAAATTGGAGGCTGATTGAATACAATAAACTGGATTAATTTCATTTGAAAAATTTAAAGGAATTTTAATATTTATGGAAATAGATGAGAAGTAATGTTAACCTTTATTTAAAACTTATTGTGCTTTTTTGTTAGTACTTTTCTAGTGTTCGAGTGTAACAAGCTTGAGTTGTAATGCAACTGCATACTTAGTTTAAAACATAACTTGTATTAAGTCAAACGGCCTTATAAGCAAATCCTTGTTATTGTTTCATTAAAAACATTTGGACCACAGTACGTGGTTTTGGCTAAAATGAAAAGACATTTAGGGGATTCACAAGGTGTCCTATTGTCATATTGTCATAAAATTTCACAGTGGTTTAAAAATCTTTACCAACTTTTAGACACTCAGCGCAGGTGTATGTGGAGTTGTGACAAAATAATAAGTATATTAAACAATGTAGTATTTTTTAAGAACTATTTTTGAATAAAAGACAACAAAACCATTGTGAAATTTTATAACAGTATGACAATAGGACATAATAGGACACCTTGTGAATCCCCCCATTCATATGAATATTTAATTAAAATCGTGTCTTGCAAAACCTTTTTAATTTTTTTTTCATTAATTGTTTGCAATTATACATACTTTAGACCTTGTCTTCATTAAAATACCTCAATATTTTCTTAAACATTTTTATTAATAATCAAACCATAATATTATTTAAATTAAGGTCTTTCGAAATTAACAAAGCCATATTATTTAAGACATAAAGTGTGGGTAAAAATTAAAATAAAAATCTTAAAATACAATAATATTAAATTTAAATTTAAAATCTTATTTTTTTTTCTATTTATATGAACAAACAATCGAACTTTAAAACAAAATAATGAAACAAATTCCCATGACGTATAAATAAAACCAAAAAAAACAATATTTCGTAATTAAATTTTTGTTTTAAAATTTATTTCTTACAATAGCGGTAAAGCAAGTCGGCAATTTAAGCTTTAAATTCTTAATTATTAGTTAAGAAAAATACAAACTTTTAACACAAATCCCCACTGAAAAAAATTTAATAACATTTTTGTTTTAAGATATTTTTCCAAAGATTATTTTATGAGACAATTATGGTCTTGTAAGAAGAATAAAACTACAGAAAATTTAAAATTTAACTTAATTAATAGACCAGAACCAGATTGAGCTCTTTAAATTTTTTTTTGTTAAAAGAATTTTTTAATGTGAGAAAAAAACGCATTTTATGTAGAGTTTATTGTTGTTGTTGTAAAAAGTTTTCAATTCATAATTTTGCTCTTAAGTTTGAAAACTAAAACAATTCATTGACTTTGGCATTAAAGTTCCCATCGTTTAGGTTGTACTTACATGACGGTGATTTGAAATAAAAATGCGTGATACTTAAGTAGTTTTATGGATTTACAAATGTCATAAGAAAAATTAATAAACAAAAAAAATAGTTAATGATTAGTTTAATACACTGAAAAAAAACAAATTTAAATTTAAAAGTTTTTAAAATATATAGTAGATAATAAGAGGGTTTAAATATTTTTCAAATCGTAGTTTTTTACATAAAAAAGTAACCACCTTTTAAATGAACGTGAAAAACTGCTTGGAAGGTGAAAAACTGCTTGGTTAAATAACAAGTAATTATTTAGAGATCTTACGGATTTCCTTAACCCAAATAATGGATTTTCTTAAACCAAATACGATTTCTTACATTTAGCCACATTAAATCCAAAATTGGTTTGATTTAAGTTCGAAACGTTTATTCACGTAAACTTAAAAAGACTGATTTAAGCTTAAAAAGGATTAATCGAGAAACAAAAACTCATTTTTTTTATTTACTGAGCTTTATTAAAGAAGAAAAGTTAGTTTTATAAATATTTTTTTTTATATATATTTAATATAAAATAAAAAAGTTTTTGTTTGTACTTTTTGTAGCTGGGATTTGAACCTAGGACTCACCGAGATGCAACACCAGCGTGATCCCATCAAGGCCACCGAGCCACTTTGTTTTTAAATATCAAATTATGTATGAAAAACAGGTTTTTTCTGTTTAATTTTTTGAAGTAATCCCGACTAGACTTGATTTAAAAAAATCTCAGCACAAATCGTACTTAAAATTTCAAGTTCTATTTTGGATAAATTCAAGAATAAAATTTTTGATTTTAGAATGTGTTTTTTTCTTTCTGTGAACCTGCTTGCATGATATTATATAGACCAGAGTCAACGAAAAAACAAGTGAGAGCGCTATATTCGGCTGTGCCGAATCTTATATACTCTTCACATTGACCTTTCGAAATCCCAAACTTTATTTTTATTGATTTTTTTACTTATCAAATATTTCTAATTTTTAAATAGGGGTCGGTGTCATTTTTTAACGCTCCACGGGTGACGGGGAAGTTGTAGGGGTTTTTATCTTAATTTTTACAAATTTTGTATGGCAACCCACTTAGGACGTGGAGATAGGAGGTAAGTATGTTCTAGGAATATGTTTGGGAGAAGAAACTAATAGGGGTCAGTCGTAAACTTATTTCTATAAGGCCAACTCTGGGAAAGTTGTGGGCATTTCCATATCATTTTTTGTAAATTTTGTATGGCAACCCCCTTAGAGCGTAGAAATTGTGGGTAAGTAGGTTCTAGGAATATGTTTGGGAGTAAAAACTAATGGGAGTCTGTGATACATTTTTTTCCTCTAGGGGCGACTCCGTGGAAGTTGTAGCGGTTTTTACCTTATTTTTTAAAATTTTGTATGGCATCCATGTTAGGGGCTGGATATAGAGGGTAAATATGTTCCACAAAAATGTTTGGATGGATAAAATAATTCGGCTCGGTCTTACATTTTGCCTTTGTAGGAGAACCCTAGAAGCCGTAGGCACGATTTTAAAAATGTTTAAATTAAGCTTTGTATGGCAACCCTGTTATATGTATTAACACTAATACTAAAAAAATTTTCCTTTTGGGTGTGTTTCAATAATATCAACATGACTTCATGATTCAGTTTTTTTTTCTTTCGTTGTTGTTTTTTGTTGTTTTTTTATTATTACATACATAAGTATGTTCTTTGTTGTTGTTGTAGACTGAAAAAAAGGAGGTAGTCTTGGTTTTTTGCTTATATCTCGGACATATATCAGGCGATTTTGCTGAATTTCAATACCGATTTTTTCGCGACTAACTCTGACAGTTTGATACGACTTAAGGGTCTATGCGATACCGGGGGGCTTCAGAAAACGGATTTCAACCATAACACGGACAGACGGACAACGCTAAATCGGCTTCCCTATCTATAAGGATCCAGAATATATATACTTTATGGGGTCCCAAATTGATAATAAAGAAAATACAAACGAAATGACAAACTTATATATACCCTTATCACTTATGTGAAGGGCATAATAACCAGGCAATGCTTCGAATTCTAATAATCACTATCACAATTGTATTTTTTAAGGCAACAATAAATTTCAATATCATATAAGAAGAAGAAGAAGAAAAAGCAGAAGCTAATTAGAAAAAGGAGTAGTTTGCTTGAGGTATGTCTACCACTTTGTTCAAAATAACTATCCCACAGTTCAAAGCAAACCATTGTATTTAAAAACATTAGCGAGCGCCTATATTTTGCTTGAAGGATTCTCTTAAGTCCCTTAAAAAGGCATCGATATGCAATAGAAAGTTTGTTTTCTTCTGGTTGACGTTTGCTAAGTTTGAATTGCAAAATCCACTTAGATATTTCTAAAATGTGACATGAAAATCGGGAAACTTAAAAAATTTTTATTATCGGGTCTAACCTAGTCCTTAAGATGTATTATATAGTTTAGCATCTGTTTAGTTTATAACATTTTTATATATTTCTCTCAGTGTATTATTGCAGATTTTATTTTTGTTGATTGTTATTTGATTTAATAATTGAACTGTTAGCGTTGAAAATGTTAATCTCAAAAATTTTTTACATATTTAGGGGATTTACAAGGTGTCCTATTATGTCCTATTGTCATATTGTTATAAAATTTCAAAATGTTTTTTTTTTGTCTTTTATACAAAAATAGTTCTTAAAAAACACTACGTCATTTAATATGCTTATTTAATTGTCACAACAACTCCACATACATCTGCGCCAAGTGTCAAATAGTTGGTAAAGGCTTTTAAACCATTGTGAAATTTTATGACAATATGACAATAGGACAAATAGGACACCTTGTGAATCACCTAATTATTTAATTTTTATAAGATTTTTGCACGACCTAGTTTTTAATTTTAAGTATTTTTTTAATTTTTATTTTTTTAATAATTGTATGTTTGTGTGCGTGTGTGTGTGGCTGAAAAAAACAGATTTCTTGTTTAGAGTAACTAATGGCGTGTCTTGGGGAGGTCTTATAGGCTTGAATTTACCTATTTTCTTACTTTTTCTTTTTGTACACACATGTGTGTATGTAAGTATGTTCTTTTGTGTTTACAAAATAACTTTTCACAAAGTTTTAAAATTTTTTCTTAGTCAACAAGTATGTTACGAGTAGTATTTGATTAGTACGTATGACCCCATAATCTACAAATAATGATTGCTAGACAATTGACTGACCAACAAAACTAAGATAGTTGACCATAAAAAATGATTAAATGAGAAATAGGAAAATGTGTCATATTAAATTCCCACGTTTTCTTATATTAAATTATAGATTAATATAAAATAATTTTCATATATTTTTTTAAATTATAGTTTTCTGTATATGAAACTTCATAATATCATTCAATTTCATTGCCTTTCGAGTATTCTGAAAGAAATAAAAACTTTTGCATAAATTAAATAACTGTAGCTTGAGTTTAACACTGGGTTTTTTTGATTAAAAAAATAATAATAAAACCAACAGCCAAGACAATTGGAAATCGAAATTGAAACATACATATAAGCAGATGTCCTTTGCTCGAACAAAAGAATTAATACGTTGTTGCTTAACAGTATTCAGAAGAGTATTGAAAGTTCTGTTAATTATTATAATTTTTTTTCGTATTTTTTCCTTTTCTTTGCAACGATCCTCCTTTAAGCAGTTTGTATTACACTCAAAGGTGTTGCTTTTAGTTTCCTTTTGTTCAAATAAATTGAAAGGATCTTATAATAACATTCGTAACACACACAGACACACAGCCACATTCAACATCAGCCTGTCTTAGGACACTTTCATATGCAAACGAGCACTGGGTTACGCCGAGTTTTATCGTCTTTAGAAAACAACCGTAAATGCTCGTCTTACTTGTGTTTCTAACTGTATTACGGTCAAGGGTGTTTCTTTTATTGTAAAAAAAAGAAGAAAACTTTTAAAGGGTTTGTTTTCGATTTCGTTAGGTAATAAGTAAAAGGTGTTTAATTGTCAAGGTGTTTGTTTGTGCGTTTGTTTTTTATATTTTTTTATTCGTTTGCGTTCTTAAAATTAAAATTATGAAAATTAATTACAATTGCATATATTGTTTGAGCAGTAATACATAAATGATATAAATCTATAATATTTTTGGTTCCTTTACAATCTTATATATATTTGAAAATATGTTTTAAATATTAAAAAGGGTTCCAAGCCAAAATGGTTTATGAAATATGAACAATGTTATAAATCTTGATAATGGACATTAATAAATCAAAAAAAAAAGAAAAATGAAAAGGTTTTTTAATAAGTTGTTACAAGCAAGTTTTTGTTTGTCAAAGTCCTTATAAAATTTGTAAAAAAAGATTCGAATCATTGTTTTTAATAAATAAACATTGTTTTTACAGCAAGCAATCAAACAAACTATTTTAGTTTAGTTTTGCATTTATTTATTTTTTTTTTTTTGTAAAATTTAAACATTATCTTATAACAAACCAAAGTCTTCTAAAAATTTCCCAGCAAAAACATACATTTGTAATGAGTTGAAATGCTTTCCCATGTTGGGCCATGTAGAGCAATAGACGGTTCAAAATATTTTCTAATTTTAAGCTACAAAATTTTTTTTTATATTAATTTTGAATTTTCTGTGATGATCCTTAAAGGCAATTAAAAAAAAATTTATAAATTAGATGTTCTAGTTGAATAAAAAAAAATGAAAATCTAATGATCATATTGATGATCACATTCATCAATAAAACTATTTTTTAATTGAAAAGGCACAAGCCGCAAATTGTTTAATACAAAATTTTTTAAACAGAAATTGCAAATTAATTTTTTAACAATTAGTAAACCTCTTTTTATATATATTTATATGAACACAGTGGTGGTCATTTAAATAGAAACGCGTACCCCAGCATCTCATTAAGCTCCCAGTCTAATAGAGTCGATAAGTGGTCCACCAAGTATTCACCAAAGTGGTGGTGATATCTCCATACAAGCTCCCAGCATGGGCAGAGTCGGTATTCCATCGCCTCGACCTCGTCTGCGGCCTCATATAAGTTGCAACCGTACCTGGTTGCCACCTAATCGACAGTAAACGTATGTTGCAGTGATTGGTGAAAGTACCAGTAAGCACTTTAAGGTCTTTCTTGCCCGTGGACAAAAGAATATTGGTCCTTTCGGCTGACGATACTCGCCTCACAGATTTCAACAGCCTCAGGCCTCAGTCCAACACCTGATCACCTTGCCCCTGAAATGTCGCTCAATCCTTTCATAGAAGTGACACAGTGGTAGAAAAATTGAGGTAGTAGGTTAGGTTAGGTTAGGTTAGGTTACGAAGGGTAGGGGCGAATCCAACTCACCAGTTCAACTCGGAGGCCCTCAGGCCCATTGTTAATCCCTTCAGAAGAGTCAAGAGAAAAAAAATAAAAGCAAAGACAAGCATTCTATAGGTAAGGATAAAGAAAGCAAGAGTACCGTCCGCAAGAAGTCTGAAAAAGTCAGTAGTCAGACGCCCTGAATTACCTATTCTTCCAGCCACCCAATCCCCTTAATGAAACCTATGATGCTCTCCAGCCCACAGCCAGGGACCTCACCAAGTCCATCTAAGAAACGCCCTCCAAACCACCTCTGTCGGCGAATCTGCAGCCCAGGGCAGTGGCAGACAAGAGGTTCTACCGTCTCTATCTCCTGATCGTCCCCGCATACCCTGCAGAAATCTATAGAGTTTTTGTCCCATTTGTTCGTCCTATATCTCACATCGCAGTGTCCTGTAAGAGTCCCCATAATGCACCTGAGAACCCACATTCTTTTCTTGAGCAGCAGGTCAGTGCCCATCCTGGGCTATAAAAGTCTAGAGATCCTGCAATCAGCCCTGCCTCTCCAGGTTTAGCCCACCTTGTCCATTATCCAAGTCCCTAGCAGTCCGTAGCTAAGTCCAATATCCCGGGCCGATCCCTTCCTTGCCAATTGAGGCAGTAACTGCATTGACATTTGCCGCAGAGCCCCTTCGCGCCAATTTACAGTCTCGTTTCCGCATATCCCACAGTGCCCTGGACCCCAGCAGAGGGTAATACTCTTGAGTCCCTAGAGCGCTAATCATCAGTTTCTGGTCACCTTTGATCTCACTAGGTTAGAACTAAGTGTCCTAAGAGCAGCTTGTCTATTCACAGAAAAAGTAATGCCGTCCCCCCTTGGACCACTGTTCAGGCTCGCGTTATTGCAAATATCTTCACATGCAATACACTACATTGATTGTCTAGTCTTTGCAATTTCAAGAGATGCACTGAAAGTACCCGTTCCCATCCCAGTTTCCATTTTAGACTCATCGCTGTATTCAATTTGTAAGTGGATATTTGCTCATGACAATCTGTCTGGCATACGTGTCCTTACGCTCGGTGTGGATTCCAGATATGGTGACAGACTCACTGGCTATAATCGACAGTTGTTTGAATCTTCACATCTCAGTTGGTATGCTAGCATGTCTCAAACGGAAATTGCACCATAAATCTGTTTCCCTAAGTCTCAAAGCATTCCTGGTTGCAGAGTTCCTAACAAAAAGATCGAGGGTAGTAGGCTTAGTATGGTATCGAGGGCAGCCCCTTTTTAAAACCTTATTCAACATCTCGCCAGAGCAAGCAACCATAGGTAGTTATAGGTAGAACTATTATCGTTTATATCCAGTGGACAGAGTTGGGCCCTAGTCCCCAACAATGACTCAAAGCACACTTTAAGGTGGGTAAAGGGATGGCTTTTAAATTTTTGTTGGACTCCAAAACTTATTGACAGTTGGAAAAATTGAATTATTTCAGTTGGGGAATCAAAGCTTCAAAAGTGCAACCAACTTTCATAGTAAAAAAGGTAACTGTGCAAACTTTTACTAAATCCGAACAGTGAAGTCCATAACTTTCCTGTTTTTGTATGAATATTTTAAATCATTCAGCTGTCTAGGTGGCTGGCAATAAGCCCCGTTATATAAAAAATTTCCCTTAAAGATATTTAAAATTGTTTCTTCAAAGCAATAACAACATGTCATATAAATGACAGCAATGGCCTATTTATTTAATTTGTTAAAAATATATCTGTAAGCAGCAAGTCTTATCTAATGGAAATTTTCGGAAACAAAATCTTAAGACAAGTGTTAGGAAAAAAAAACAAAATATTTTTAATTACCAAAAAAACAATTTGACTTAATTTAAAAGGTAGAATTTCATAAAGCGGGTTGTGGACTTTACAATTTTTTTATTGTTGTTTTAATCATTTCGCCAACTATCAGTCAAAGCAGCAGTTAAAGCTGCTGCTTAGCATCATGTCGAATTTCAAAATGGAACACGTACCCCAACAGGTATTTCAATTAGTTTTATTCTTAACAGTTTCTAACAACTAAAGTTTATCTAGTATTTAATAAATTTACTTACTAAAGTATTTATTTAAACATTTTTATTATTGTTGTCTCTTGGTTTTGTTTTAAAAATTCTAGAAAATATCTGTAAGTTTAACAAAAGTCACAATAAGTTTTGTTTGTATTTTTTTTAAAGATAAGAGTAGTTTTAATTTTAAACAATATTTTTATAAATAAATTTTGATACAAAAATGCCACACCATCCATATACGGGGTGGGGGTATTATGCGTTTGTGCAGATGTTTGTAAGGCCCAAAAATATTGGTCTCAGACCCACATTTTAGGTATACCGATCAACTTAGCATTATTTCCTGAGTCGATTTAAGCATGTCTGTTCGGCTTGTTGTGATCAAAGTTCAGGCACAATTTTAAAGATATTTTTATGAAATTTTAAACAGTTAAGTTTTTTTTTTTTTGGTACTGACACGAATCCTGTTCTTTGTGGTGATATAGCCCTCATACAAATGGAACAAGTATTTTGGGCTTCCAATGGTTCGAATATTAGTTCACCTTCTCAAACTGTTGCACACATGTCAAACTATTATACTGAATACAAATATTATCAGTCTTTTTTTTATAATGCCCCAATAAAAATGTGGTGTAAGGATTAATGTGATCGAGCTTGACCGACTATAACATTTTTAATTGTTTCTAAAGATTTTTTATATTTACAAATTTCGAAAGCAATGGATATGATAATGATAAAGATTTTGTTGTGAAATGAAATAATTATTACAAAGAAGATTCCTTATTGAAATTCTGAAATGTCAGTCATCATTGAAAAATAAATTACTTACAGTATAGTGCAATTTAAAAGCATTAATCTTCTTTTTTTAATTATATTTAAAAAAATAAGTTAAAGTTGTCAGGGCTAGTAGGACCATTCATAATTGAAACTTAAGAAATTTTTATTTTAATTAAAAATTTACTTTATTATAGTTTGTTCCCTAAGATGTCAGGGCTAGTAGGACCATTCATAATTGAAACTTTATAAATTTTTATTTTAATTAAAAATTTACTTTATTATAGTTTGTCATGTTTAATATTTTAGTGGCTATCTTTTATTTATAACAATATAGCAATCAGCTCAAATCCTGGCATGCGTTGCACAGTGTGATGAAGGCGGCTAAAATATAAAAAAATAAATGTTAGAACTTTAAAACTTTGCGGATTTGTTACACTGACTTTATTCTACAATAAACAGAAAGAATTGTTGTAATATGTTTTTTCTCCAAACGTTGATTTTACTTTTATAGTGTAGCTTAGTGTCTTAAAAATATATAAAATCTATTTTGAAGAACTTATATATTTGTCACATGTTTTTTATGATTTTTCTGAAAAGACGTAAAAGGTAAAAGTAAGAAGCATTTATTATTAAAAATTTTTAAGCTTAGGTAGACTTTAACCCCCCCCCCCCCCCTCACAAACACTTTATAACAAGTACGTGTGCATGTTCTAAAAAAACTGATTTTTTTTTGCAACCAGGTGCGCATATGTAAGACATTTCACTTTTTATTGTCTGCCCAAGTACAAATTAGCGCAAACCTACGCAGTTGCCCACGCTAATATAAAAAAGTTTTTAGAGGCAAAATTTTATATTATGCTGGAATAAAAAGCCAATATCTGACTATATTATATCTATTAAGGTATTTGTATGCCATTGAATAACTGCCATATTAGGCAGTTTTCATTTCAAGGATATATGGGAAGGACACGGAATCCTTGGAGTTTTAGTGATAGGTTTTAGGTTTTAATTATATTTTATCAATTATAATTAATATGTCAAGTGTTGTTAATTATGATAACTGCTTCTTTTTTTGACCATTCGTTTTCTTAAATCACCACACTGTGCGTCGCCTGGTGTTTAAGTATTTGTAAGCTTTGCAAATATTTCATAAAAAACAAGTAGGACAAAATGTGACTTTTTGATTAAAATAAAAATTCTTACAACTATTTGACACCAATCAGTCATTTTCCAATTCTAAACACATCCTCATTAGTCAATTTAATAAAACAATAAAAAAAAACACTTCAACTTTACCCTTTCAAATGAGCTGTAAAATTATTTTCTATACTTCTCTGTCTCTCTCTTTCTCTCTCTCTCTCTCTCTCTTTCTTTCTCTCTCTGTTATATAATAAAACTACTTATTGCAAAAAGCACTGATTGATTTTAACACAATAGCAAAAAAAAAAACAGTACCCAGGGAATTATTGCAATAAAAATCCCCTTTGTTTTGCTTTAATAATTGCTGCTAATAAAAAATTTAATCCTTTTTCCTCGATTCAGCACCCTTTTAACCTTTTTCTTTTATATCTTTGGTTTGGTTGTTTTGCACAAGATTTATGGCAGTTTAGCAAAAAAAAACTAAACAAAAATCAATAGGAGATCAATTACTTGCAAACAACAAAAGGCAACAAACAATTGCAGCATAAAGGCCTGCAGACAAAAGTAAGCAAAACAATGTTTCAAGTGTAATTATCAATTTGGTTTGGCAAACAAATGCAAACGCACACACACACACACGCACGCACGCAGGCAACAAAGCAATGGTGGTTTGGAAAATCCTTTGTAAATTTTTGTTTTGCAAATTTTCTTTATTTTTCCTTTTTTCTACCCTATCGACCCTTATTGGGAATTAAAACTGATAAAAAGTTGTTAAATGCTATTAAGGTGTTGTACGTAGTGTTGCATATGTGTGTGAAAGGATTTGTTGAGTTTCTGCTAAGTTTTTTTAATTTGTAACAGATACATTTGCTTAAGTCGCCAAAAATTTAATTCAAGGTTCAAAAAATATGTAGGTGTTTTTGGGGCTAAAGGGCTTTGTTTACATTTGTATAACAACAACTCATCGTAACTCATGCAATTGTTTGTTTATGTGTGAGTTATGTGAATTTTAATTACTCTACTACTTGTTACTTGACTACTTTAAACTAAATTCTCATTATTGTGGCATTATTTATGTTTTTTTTTGTCATAACATAAACGAGTGCAATATTATGCTCTTCCAATGAATATTTATGCATCTGTGTATGTGTGCATGTAAATGTATGAAATTACATTGGCTTGTTGCATTTCTCATCTATTTTTTTTTCAATATTTGGGCATATCCTTGTTACGGTTACATTTGTTGTTGTTTTTTTTGCATTGTTTAATACCCACTGTTTTGATTATTATTATTGTTTTTGTTGGTTTAAGTGCATTTGCAAAAAAGAACTGCTTTGTGTTTGGTTTGCATTTGTTGCGTGTCTGCATAAATTCGGCATAATGTAAATGAACGTGGTTTGTTTTGGGTTACAATTTTTGGCTTGTGCTAGGGATTGTATTTTATTGTTGTTGTTTATTTTCTCACTCTTAATTTAACATAGTACACCGGTTGTGTGTGCATAAACGGTGGCATTTTAATGTTTAATTTTAAGTGGATAAACCAGTGTAATAGGATATTTAAGAACGTTGTTTAAAATACACTTGTGGAGTTTAAATTCAATAAACAAAAAAAAAATCAGAAAACTCAAAAAAAAAGTAAAAGTTAAAAAAGCAACCAAAATGCACACAGAAAAAAATATTTCTATATATTATTCAATTAACGAACTTATTGAAAAATCAAAAGGGGTTTCAACTGATAACCTATTTGTCCCAACAAAGTATAAACGTTTTAATAGAAATTTAACCGAGGCAGTGATGCTTACTTCAAAATTCTTTTAAAAAAGCAATAATTTTGCAAAGAAATTTTTTTGTTTAACGCTTTTACAAGTTTGCAAAACTTTATGTTGAATTTGGCTTTAATTATATATAATAACTCAATTAAAACTTTTAATTAAATCAATGCAAATGTTGATAGATAAATGTGTTGCTTTTTAATTAGAATTCTTAATTTCATCTAAAATAGTATTAAACTTTTTAAACTTTCAAATTCATTTATTGATACTATCAATTTGTTTGCAGGCTGAGATTCAATACAAGTTTAATTGGGATTACAAATTTCTTCGTTGAAATTCACTTTGCAATTTTTTCGTGCAAATTTTGATTTATTTAAGATTTTCTATGAAAGAAATATAATTAAAACTTCCTGATAATCTAAAATACAAAACGAAATTCTCAGAGGAAAACAAAAACTAACATATAGCAACTACACTTAGAAAATCTTTACAGTAGGGCAATTCCATTGTTTCTGGTGTGACCACTCTGCTCACATATTTTCTCGTAACTCAAATAGTTCAAAATTTAAATTTGAAAATAGGCTATTATTGCCAAGAATGGTATGTTTTAAAGCGATTATTAGTAATTAGACACTGGAAGAATATAATTGCTGCTTACAATTGCCACTTAAATACTGTGACGGTTGAACTTAATATTTTTAATTTTAGAGAACTTTGACTTTAAGATCGAGATATGTTAATTATTATTGAGAACCGGCTTAATTTGTTCAATTTTCATGGTAGTTTAAAGAGTTTTTAATCGTGTTTAAAACATCATTTTTCCAAAGAAGTATTTTAGCATAAAAAACCCCAATTTAGAAATTCTGACGGGTGGGACATTTGCATCAAAACGTAAAAAAGGAAAGAGCTGACTTTCCAGTTCATGATCATTTTAAATGCATGCAAAATAAATAAAAATAAAGTACCTATAAACCAATTTATGTTTATATACTCATTACAGTTTATTTTTGGACCGTTTAACGTGGAACTGACCTTATACATAGGGGGACCATTTATTTCTAAGTAGAAATTAGTACGATTTTTAATAGTCAAAGACCAAACTTTAATTATAGCGGTCGAATTAAAATCACTTCCGTCCCTCTGGGTGTTTGTGTTTTTGTAGTTAAAGAACAGCTCGCGGGTCAACAATAATTTATTAGAAAAATAAATTTTCAAAAAAAATTATACCTACCTAGCAATGAGATGTTTAAATAATTTTAATGCACTTTCTGCTGCTAGAAAAATGTCTAATTATGTATTTAGATTTGCTCTTATATAACAAATTTTTGCGAAACATTAAAAAAAAATCAAATAATCTTTAAAAATAAGTACAAGCAGTACTTTTTTATAAAAATAAGTACATTTCAGTACACAAATTTTTGATCAGTACATTAAAGGAAAAATCAGTAATTTACTGATGAAATTAGTACAAATGGTCACCTACCTATAAATTTTGATTTATTTCTTAGTTTATTATACCTATCCACTGCTTAGATGGGGGTATTTTAAATAATTTAACAATTTCCATTAATTAACTGTGTAAAATTGCGTCTTGGTTATGGCAAGACGGATAAATACATATTTTGCCACCATTTTCTTATTGAAAAAATTAGTTTTCTCCTATTAAGCTTAACGTAAACACACACACCAAATATTAACTCAAGCACGTTTATAATATACATATATTTAACACACGTTTAGCTTATGTTTATTTTAAACTCTGTGTGTGTTTGTGAAATTGTATGTTTTCTTATTCACACATACATATATGTATGTATGTATGTGAGGAAGTAAAATAGTAAAGATGGACCCAGATAGCATTTGGAAGATTGTTTTTTGAAAAATCACCTTGCTGAGTCTTTTAAGAGTACTTTTGGTGATCAAAAACTGATCAATCACTTACACGATCAAAAAAGGACTAGAAAATGATTCGCGCTACTGAGTGAAATGAGTTTGATTTTAAATACAATAGCAATCGAGAATCAACCATCCAGACGTTTAAAATGTGACTGCTTTTTTCTTCATTTATTATCATTTTCTACTCACCTAGAAGAGTGAAAAATTCTTAATCAAAAACAGATCATGCAGGTGCTTAAGAAGTGATTAAAAGTATGTATTTTATGATCATATTTTGCGCAGATAGATGATTGAACGCTGCTTGTTAAGTAAATGTCAAACACTTAAATTTTTGTTCATTTAAAAATCAAATCGTGGTATAAAAGTCGTTTTGCTGTGAAAGTGAAATTGAAGAAATAATAAAAACGTGTAATTAAATTTAGCAACTATTCAAAAACCCTTAAAGTAAGATATTGAAATCAAACAGTGAAATGCAAAGTAAGAGGAAAAACGTTGCAGCTCAAAGTTGCAGAAGACAGGTAGAAAACTTGGAAGAGGAAGAAGAACTTAAGCAGCCATATGGGACAAAACAAGAACATGGAACAATTTTAATTACCTTCTTTTTGTTTTTTTATAGTATTTTTATGTATTTATGTATTTATAGTTTTTTTAATGTATTTTGAAAATGACAATAACAATAAATAATAAAATAAATAAATAAAATAGAAATATGTGTGATAAATGACAATAAAGGGACTTACAAAAGGCTCGAAAGCGACTATAATTATGACTGAAAGGCGACTCAAAAGAGAGTCACAAACGAACTAAAATTAGACTTATATATGATCAGAAAACACTTCAAATACTACTTAAGAAGGAGTCGAAAATGATTTTGAACTGATATCAAAAAAGACTCATAAAAGACTCATCAAGAAGAGTCACGGGAAGTTACGTTTTTCTCCCGACAAAAGAGTCTTTTATGCTCAGAAAATGCGCGCATATTTTGCCTTTTTGATCGCGCAGTGGAGTCAAAAAAGACCCCAATTTGATTAAAAAATTAAAAAATTGCTGGATGGGGATGAACTAATAACTCTCATTATTAATCCACATAATAATTATCAGGTGATGTGATATCTATGCATGTATGTGAGTGAGGGCCATGTGTGTGGTAAAACAGTTAGAGAGAGATTATTGTTATTCACTCACTCCTAAGCAAAGTTTGAACAACAAAAACAGGCTAAAGCCTTAGTTAGCCGAGCGTTGCTGCAACCGTACTGTAATGTAACGTACTGTAAGCACGTTGGTGCAGTTATAGAATATTTAAAAACGTGACATATTTTTTTTATATTCATAAACAAAATAGCATTAGTAAAGGTAAACAAAGCAATTTTAATTTGCAGGAAAACTTTTATTTTTTTAATTTATAAATTAATTTAAAACGTATTTTATTTGACTTGTTTATTTTTGATTTTGATATGATAAACAGCTGTTTAAAAGACAGTGATGGGAATTAAAATTTTTCAAATGGGGTTTTGTTATGAAGAAAAAGTACCTAATGGCATTAGAGAATATTTTGTGTATATTTTTATGTATGTCTATAAATATTATTTAAATATAATAACCAAATTATAGTTTATTTAGTATATGTGTATACCCAATAATAGGTTTCTATACAATTTAAATCCTTATATATTTCACATTTATTATACACAATATATGTACTAAACGTATGCGCAAGACGCTTAAAAGTCTCCAGTTGTGCATTTTTTTGCAAGCGAAAATAATTATTATAGTGGTAATTATCTGTAAAGCAAGTATAGCGAAAAAAGACAAAAACAATACTGAAAAAAGCTTTATATAAAGTTTAATAATAGACAATATTATCAAGTGTACAATGAAAATACCTAAATCTTCATAGTTCACAAAACAACATTTCAAAAATGCGTGAAATGAAATAAAAAAAAAGAAACACACAAAGTACTAAACGTTCTTTTATTTTTCTTTCGCATATAAAAGTATATAAAAAAAGTACCATGAAATGAGCAAAAATACCCTCAAATCATAAAATAAACAAGTAGCCCATCACTGGCTTACAAATGTCACGCAACAACGTAAGGAAATTCTATTTTATACAGAATGGTACGTTGCGGTTACAGTACGTTTTTTTTCGCTAAGCTTTTGCATTGCTTCTCATAAGCCAAAAGCCAACAGCTGATACATTACAGTACGGTTGCGCTCGGCTAATCCAGCCTTAACCCACACTTACGGCTTTTTTAATTAAGTTACAGCAAGAATCCCTTATAAAAAATGAGTAGCTAATCAAACAAAAAAATGTTTTAATAAAATAAATGTTTTAATAAAAAAAAATTGTTACAGAAAAATTACTAAAGGGTGTGAATGTGCCTAGACAGTAATTTAAAAAACAAAAAATACCCATCCTCTGTAATGAAATGTACAATGAAATAATTTAATCAAAATACCTATCTATAGAGGGTCAAAAATATAAGAAGACAACAATTAGTATAGGTACCTACCTATTTTGCCTACATAGGCACTTATCTTTTATATTAACGAGCTCTTATCATACCGCAGCATAAACTAATCAAACCTAATAGAAAGCTTGAAAAAACTTTTAAACTTTAGTTCCTAAATCTGCCTATTAACTAAGTAGGTAGGTATATGATAGTAACTTTAACATTTTGTTCCAATTAAAAAATTTATGTTTGATTGTTAGTGCCTATAACTAACATAAAAACACCTCTTATTACCTATATTGTAAGCCTTAAATATATTTTTTTTATTTTCAATACACACAAACTTGCTACACTTCGCTTACAAGTAGTAAATGTGTGTGTGTGCTACCTGACACTCGCCAATCAAATGGGGCGGAGCTTAAATTCAATAAAAAATATTTTTACACATGTGTTACGTATGTATGTACATACATATGTATGCCTTTTGCTATGTTCAGTATCAAGGCTCATTCAACCAGGTTATATTAAGAACCCAGCTGATTAAAATCAATTTGACATTTATACGAATTAAAAATTAATTTTATGTGGAATTTTTAATTTTTCTGACATTCTACCGTTCAAACACAAAAAGGAAATGCAGAGGGCGAATTTTTTCAATTCGCCTTGAGTTTACCTTGTTGAATGTGCCTTGGTTCAGTATATTGGCTTTTTTCTTCAATTTGATTTTGTTAACTAAACGTGTGTACATTTTCTTATTGTTGTTGGTTTTATCGTAATCTTATTGCTTTCTGTTAATCATCAATGCTATCACAGGTTGTCCGCACATGTTGTTGCTGCTGTGTGACTACAAAAAACTTATTGTTTTTGTGGTTTGGAAAAATTTATTTTTACATTTTGTGTTCGTTTCTAATTATTGGAAATTGAGAGGAGAGCTTTGATTATTTAGGTATAAATAAAGAGAATCAGGGGTATGAGTAGTGAAAATGAGCTCAAAAAAGTGTGTTAGGGGAAATTCATATGCGACGTAGTAAAGTCTTTAAGAATAAAAAGTTATAAAAAAAATTAATACCAATTGAATTAGGACGCTGTATTTTTAATAGGAAATAAATTTTGCATGTATGTATGTATGTAGGTATGTACTACATATAGGTACCTATATAAAATGAAGGTATGTAGGTACCTATCACATCTTTTTACAAAAACAATACCAAAAAATCTTATTACTCGCTAATAATTTTAACTTTATAAATTTTTAATGTTTGCAATCAAGGTAAGTGATGACAAGTGACTAGATACAAAATAGTTTTCATGAAATTTATATATGTACCTATGTCGTACAAAGGTATAGTAAAGACAAGTGTTAAAGAATAAACAGCTGCGGCCACTATTAAGGAATTTTATTTCATAAACTTTTTTGAAACTAACTAAGAATTTATATCCTGGTAATTGAAAGCATTTCAAAAATTTTTAATTGCTAATAATTGCTTATAAAAATATTTAACATTATTTTCTTGTGTCCTTTTTTAATAATATTCTCCTTAATAATAATTTCAATAATTTTCCAACTTTTATTGGAGTCTCTTATTTAACCATCCACATAAAACTTACACTCAACACAACTCTCAATATAATGTTGCAACTACCCCTTAAATTAAAAACATCATCAAACCTCAAAATATATCTTCAAACGTTTTGTTGCAACACTTAACATAATAATGAAAACAAACCAATTGGCATTTATTTGTTTTGATAAGAAAATTCTTATAATAGGGGAAACAGATATTGAGAGAGAGAGAAGGTAAAAAATGAGAAAATGTGAAAAGAAAATGTTAAGGAGAATTTTGTGATTAGGAACTAAAATTGAGTAGAAATATTTGCTTAATTCCTAGTACTTTTTATGGTTAATTTGCAAAAATTAAATTTTTTTGGCTGGAGTGGACCAAAAAAGTGGACCTACTACTCGTGAATACAAAAAAGAATTTGCTGACGTTGCAACAAAAACAACAAACGAGCAATAAGCCTTGGACAATAATTTATACCATTCAAGCAAACACTTGTTTTACAGAGCTTTTCGCAGTGTAAGTGTTAAAAAAAAGCAACAAGATTTTTTTAGAAATTAATTTATTGTATTTGTAAATCTGAAAGAAGTACATAGCTATGATAAGTGTTACAAAATTTGTAGGGAGGATACGACTTCCCCTACTCATCGGTTATGTTTACTAATATATCTATATGTAGGAATATAGGCATGCATGGATTTTGTACTAAAAAAAGGGTTATTTTAAGGTTTTACTTATATCTGTCTGTAGTGAGCCGATCTAGCCGATTTTAAATAGAGTCCTGCCTAGGGATATTTCTTATATGTATATGTAGTTTGACACCAAAACGATTTTCGGGCGACTTTATTTGGGACCAGAAACAGATGGGCATGGCTTAATTGTGTTCGTAGGTACATACATATGTATGTATGTACAGTATGCGACAAAACATATGCACGAGATTGTACTTACAATCAGATATCTTTATAATGTAAAAAATTTTATTCGTATTTTTACTTGTGTTATTTTTTTGTAATGATAATAGAGTCCTCTAACTAACACAAGACAAAAACAAAGAAAAAAAATGTTAAACAAAAAAAAATTAATAATAAACTTGCAAAACCGCTATTTTACATGCGACAAAACAAATGCACAAAGTAGTTGGAATTTATGTTCTTCATTTTTTATAACAAATTACTAACAAAAAGAACCGTTAAATGAGATGCACAATTTTTTAGATATAAACGGAATAATTTAAAACATTTTGCACGTGTTTATTAATATTTATATTCTTTTAAAGTCATCGGTCATAGTTTGCAATATTTTAATAAAAGAATGGCTTACAGCAAATATTCCGATCATTTAAAAGAAAAAATTATAAATGATTATAATAAAGGTTAATCAGTAACGTCGATTGCAAATAAATTTGGAATTCACCACAGTGTCATTTTTCGCATTATTAAGCCGTTTCCGTTCATCAGGATCGTTGGCAACCGTACACAGGGGTGGAAGACCCCGGAAAACCAGCAAACGGGACGACCAGGCAATACTGCGCTTAATAAAAAAGGATCCATTTACCTCAGCAAGATCTATTGCAAGTCAGTTAAACTTAAATGTCTCGATTAGATCCATCCAAAGACAATCTGTTGAAGGTGGATAAAAATTATATAGAAGTGCAAAAAAACCATTTATTTCTGCTAAAAACAGATAAGCCAGAATCGAATTTTCAAAGGAGCACATCAACTGGACCACAACCCAATGGAAACCCGTACTCTTCTCTGATGAGTCTAAGTTTAATCTTAAAAGTTCTGATGGAATAAGCCTGGTACGTAGAGCAAAAGGACAACGCCTTAACCCTCGATATACCAAAGGTACGGTAAAACATGGAGGAGGAAATGTATTGGTCTGGGGATCTTTTTCTGGCCATAAAATCGGACCAATTCATAAAATAAATGGTGTAATGGATCGATTCGTTTACAAGAATATTCTACAAAACATAATGCTACCACATGCAGAGGAAGAAATGCCGCTTAAGTGGAGGTATCAACAGGACAACCATCCTAAACACACGGCTAAATGCAACAAACAGTGGTTTGCAGTTAGTAAAATAAATGTTTTTAAATGGCCAGCGCAATCGCCAGATCTCAATCCCATAGAAAATCTATGGGATATGGTAGATCGTAAAATTAACCGTGATAATTGCGAAAATAGAGATGAACTTTTTCGCCAGGTGGAAGTTGCTTGGAATGAAATTTCTGGAGAATTTTTATCAAACCTAATTGAGTCCATGTCACGAAGATGTGAAGAAGTTTTAAAAAATAATGCTTACTTACCTATATATTAATATTTTTTTGAGTTTTCTAAAGACGTGCATATGTTTTGTCGCATACAAAAAGCTGTTTTTATTGTATAATATGAAATTTTTTCAGTTTTATAAGAATTTTCATTTGTTTTTCTTATATTTTATTGAATTAAGGTTATTAACTTTATAAAAAAAAATAAATAGGTCCAAATCCAAATGTGTTTGCTTTTGATTTTGAGACATATTCTACTTAACAGAAGTTCGTGCGTATGTTTTGTCGCACACTGTATATCCAGAATCTTTATACATACATATACATATGTATATGTATATATACTTTTCATTGGGTTGAAATGGGTGTTATAGAAATAACATACGAAATGATAAACTGTTTTAGCCTTATCACTATGTGAAGGGTATTCAATAACTTTTCTAAAATTATTAATTAACTTTTATTTTATTCTTTTGCATTTAGTATTAAACGGACTGTTCTTGTGAAAAAAATATACATATTTAAAAGAGCAGAAGGACAAGTTTTAGGTATTTTCTCCATATCTTTTATCTTACAACTCTTTCTTTTTGCTTGGACCCGACACCCCCTGAAACACAATAAACCCGCAACAGAAACCAATGCACCATTGCGTCTCTTTGTGTGTGTCAAGTGATTTTTTATACTTTCCATATACCTACCTACTTCTCCAATAAAATAGATTTTCCTGGTTACAAATCAGTCACATTTTGTACTCTTTTATTGAAATACCTTATAAAACCAGGCAGACTTGGTAAAATTTTGTAGGGTTTTAGTTTAGGCACCCATTTCTCCCCCCTTTCCGAAAACTCTTTCTTTTAAATTTTTAATTTCCTTTCAAACTGTTACCAAGTTCTCCATACATACATGTTTGTATGTATGTAAGTATTTTTGTACATTGTATGCACGCACACATCCAGCAACAATAAAACACTTCCACATATACATACAAACAATTTGTGGAGAGACAAGCACCTACAATCACTGGGGCTCTTGCAAGCAGCTCGTCATCTAAGGGAGTCAGTAGACATTTAGTGTACCAACGTATGAATAGATTCCATATTTATGAAAACATTTATTCATTCATTCATCCTGTAATTTAATATTTGTCCCTCTGTTGCGTCCCTAGACTGCACTGACTACATACATGCATTTATACATATTTATGTGCAAACACCCAGTTGGCCATATCTTCAAGACAACTTCGAAGACGCGAGCACGATAGTGGTAAATATTTACCGACAAACTACCAACAGCTCACGCAATTTGTTGATGACATTTTCAAAGAAAGGGCACCAAATGTGAGTGACATTACCTAGCATTCTTTGGTAGGCGACTAGGTGAATGACAATGTGGTCAAAGTTTCCGTTTATGATCATGTGGACGACAATTTTATTTTAATTGTCGAAGACAATCGTATAGAGTACAATGTTATCAAAAGATACCATTCGGATCTTTTAATTAACTCTTTTTTAAAACTTTTTTTTGGTAATTTGCCTGCGTAATGAACCTGATATTTTTTATGTTGTATTTACTTACCAGTTATTTAAAGCACAAAAATTTGCTTACTCACGATCAAATGACCTCACTTTCGCTTCAAAGCAACAACCGAATAACATAAATTAATTTGTTTCAATCAGTAGAGTCCCGATATTTAAATTTTTTCCAACTAAATGAACATAATCTTTGTTGACAACTGAAAATATTTTTATATGTAAGCGGAAACACTACCAAATCTGCGAAATTTTACCAATGTATTCTTTAATTAGTTTTTATGAAGGCAAATCAAACATAATGTCGATCATGCGGTCGTCATTAAAAATATAAATACGACAAACTGCGTGCAAATTTTGGTCATATTGCCGATACCGACAAGTTAAACACATTGTCCCTCATCTGGTCCTAAATGTGGCTTAAAACACGACAACCAGCAGGCAGTTGTCCACTACGTTGTCGTCAATAAGACCCCATTCAAGACAGTATAAAATCATTATCGTTATCTTTTTTACATATGCCTTGCGACACGCTAAGTTATATTTTTTTTATCAAACTTGTCCTCAACTGAATTTATAAACGATTTATCAAATGCATGATACAAAGAACCAGGTAGTCTCGTCGGCCCAGCTGATTAGTGCCAAAATGTCAAAATTTTGCTATCCCTGTGAAAATAAAACAACAATAATAATTACTCATCGTTTTTTTTTCTCTATGAGCTGTTGTTTGACACTTAGGTACTAATTTGTAGTTGTTGCAGGGACGAGACTACCTGATTAGTTGTATCATGATCAAATGTCATAAAAAAACCATCCAGATACATATGTCGTTTCACTACGAAGATTTGGCCATTTGGGCATTTTGCATATACATAAATAGTCGTGCGTCGGTGTTAGCTCGTTCATCCAAGCATCCATCCATCGATTGTCAATCATATTTAATAGCAAATGTGTGCACAAACGAGAAAGACTGATTTTTTTTGAATTGTTAGTGTTTTTTTCTTTAAAATTTTTTTGTATTGTTTTTCTTAACTTGGGTACTTGTGCACACACATATACTTCTTTACATACATATGTACATGTGTATGTGCATATATACATACATAACCCTGCAGATAACGCAGGACTATGACTGCTCCAAAACTAACCCAATTGTATAGAAAAACATGATCCATTGTATACTGGGATGCCCTAAGGCTGGACCATATAACCGAACTTTGAATTACATCGGAGTAGAATTAAAACTTATCCATGGTACGTCATAGAGAATTAGGTGTGCGAAACTCCATCGTGGCGCGTATGACAATTTTCTCATATTTTTGCTTATATGTATGTAAAAGTTGAAAATTTTAATTAAATAGGGCTATGAATTCTTAAGATGATATGTTTTCAAACGTTTCATAATAAAAAGACACTTGACCATAATAATTTGAATATTAGAGAATTGCGATTTTAGGAACGTGTGGTGTAAAAATAATTTTCGGAACAGGCTTAACTTTTTTCAAGTTGCAAAATAGTTTAAGGTATTACTTTATCGTATTTAATGCTTTATTTCTACAAAAATATATTTTTTTTTAGAAAATGTGACGGGTTTGACATTTTCATCAAAACGTAAAAAAGAAGAGCCGATAGTATTACGTGGTTTAATATTTTTTGCAGGTAAATTCGAAAAATTTAGGAGCATCAGAAAGAAGAACTTCCGACAAATTTGTTTTAAAATTTTTACTTTTGTTGTTGTCTTATGAAAAGAAAAGATATGGCAGAACAATAAAATGTTAAACCAACTACAAACTGATTGTAGCTACTCCACCTTACTCTTCGTTTTGTTTACTGTTTTGCACCAACAGTTTACATTCATGCATACATTCAGCAGACAACAATAACAGCAACTCGTGAGACAAATAAAGTAAAACACACGAAGAAAAAATCTTGTATAAAAAAAGCAGAAGACGACCGAAAAAAAAACTTATCGAATTGAATAAATACAAAAGACATAAAAAATCGAACTCTGAGAGCTTAACACCATTTATACAACATACACACAAACATACGTCCGTAAACACAGCAACTAACTGGGTAGCTTATGATTGCATGAGTACAGTTAAATGGTTGTAAGAGAAAAAGAGAAAGCTTGATTATTGTCAAGTAATCAAAGAACAACAACAAAAAATGGGGGGACTAAATATGAACAACAACAAAAAAATAACCATCCACACAAAATCGAAAAACAAAATTTAAATAAAAAAAAATCCAAAACCAAATAAAAAACCTTACAGAGAGTTTTCCTACAAAACAATAAAAAAGAGAGCTTTCAAGTTTTTAAAGGAAAACAAGTAAATAAATACAATTTTAATTAAAAAAACTCTAAATTTAAACCGAATTTAATTTACTTAATTTAATTTATATAAAAAAGTATTTCAAATTTTATTTGACTCAAGGTCTAAAACCTCAGCCGTTAGTACCTTCGTTTATTAGATTTAATTTCATAATTTATTATGGTGTTGAATAGGTACCTATAACAAATAAATAAATTTATTTTACTGATTTAAAAGGAAGCTTTTTTATACACATCTAATAGAGCTTGTTTCCCAAACTTCCTTTTAAACTCTTTCCAACAACACAAAAGTACATACATATATAAATACATATACGAGCGACAAAAAAAAAACAGAATCAAACATCATTATTGTAAACTGCATTGGCAGCTGGCTAGGGACACTATTTATGAAACTGGGGCTTTTTATACATACACATATGGTTTTAAAGAATTCCAATATGTTCTTTTTAGAGGAAATTCGCCGTTTTTTCATTAACTTAATTGATTGAGATACAAAAAGTATTTAATTTGTTCTAACTTTTAGCATAAAGAATATTATACAGGTCCGTCTCAAAATTAATTTGTCTTCGCAAAACGGTTTTTTGGAAAATTAAACTTCAATCTTTAACAAATAATATTAAACGAGTGGTTTAAGGCAGAAAGGAAGGCTATTTTTATATTGAAGAAAATCCACAATTTCTTGTTTACGTCATGTTTTTAGAAAATGTCCTTAATTATTTAAATCACTTTAATTTTCGAACCTACAAACATATGTACACATATAAAATATATTTAGAATTTGGTCCAGGTCGACTTGGCAAACTCCTATTCTCCGTCTCCTGAATAAAATATCTTAAGCCCAATTAGGTTTCACGTACCCGATCTTTACAACAATCTGTTAGAAACAGTCTCTATACAATTGCTGTTGTAAACTAGAAGTATTGGTGTACAAAGGACATGGGTTCCATCATTAAACTGTGAAGGACCATAATTTTTTAATAAACGGTAGGTACCTACATATAGTTTTTTTTATATAAGAGACAAAGACCTATGATTGACAGATTAAAAAAAATCCCGGGCAAGAAACTCTGCCACGGCGATGTGCACAAATGAAAAATGATTACTTGGTAAATATTAAATAAATATGTACTAAATAAATCCGGCCCGCTTGATTGGGCCCTAAAGCTATTGGTTTTTTACTTAAAGGTACCTACTTTAGGAAAAGATTTAATTTCTTAAATATTTACGTAAAAATGCACATACATATGTACATATGTATCTGCAATAACAAGTTTATTTTTAAGTTTGCTCAATATTCCACTGTTGTATTTACCCCATTGTCATCATGTTAAATTATTGACATTTTGGGAGTTTTTCATAAAAAATACGGCTTTCCAGTCTTTTGGCAATAGCACCCTAACTTGATTAAAATTATCAAAGTATTGGTTAAACTTTCAAATAAAATTATCCTGACATTTTTTTAATAATTGTTGAAGTTCTAACAGGAGAATATCCCAACGCTAGTCAACAGAGCCAGTGTGTATTCGATTAAATGAGATAGTGACAAAGTATGTATAAAAAAAAATAGAAAATTTGAGGGGATAGAAAGTGCATGAAAGGTTGTGTTCAAAGTGGAAAATAAAAAAAAAAATCAAACACACATCCAATAAAACAAATCAAACATTACCACGATTTAAAAGTTGACTGAGCGCAATATTACAGCCTGTAATTTACAGGCACTCTCTCAATGTTTTCCTTCAATCATACTCATACTTCAGGAATTTAAAATAGTAGTAGAATAAAATAAAAATATTTTATTTATCACTTCCAAACAAACACACAAATATGTAAAGAATTAAATTACAATACTCACGTGTGGTTGTTTTTTTTTTCAAATTTATTCAATAGAATGAGGGGCACGCGAGAGAGAGAGATTGTATGTGAAAAAAACACTCACACTAATTGAGAATGAGTATTGAAGTAGATAAAAATGAGAATATTGTTTAATAAATATTTTTTTTGATGTTTTTGGTAGTATTTTTTGTTGTTGTATTAGTCCGTAATGTTGTTTTTGTTTAATGGGGTTGTGTAAGCTGCGTTAATGTTCGATTTGTTCAGTCATCAGTTGAATTCGTGACAGGCAACATCTTATTAGATTAACGTTGCTCTGTCGTTTATTTATTATTATTCCAATCACATTATTTAAGCAAAATCAATCAATTTTGTATTAAATATAATAACAGATGTTTTAAAAAATACTAGGTTTAACCTACAAAACGAAAAAAATTAGTAAATAATAAAAGTTTTTGCATACAAAAGTGAATGTTGAAAAGAGTTAAAAGTTCAAAGATGCAAACAAATATAAACAAGTGTCAAAAGAAGAGAAAAATTAAAAAAATCTCCAAATCCTACTATACCTATTTAAAAACAAGTGTTTGAAGAAAAAATATAGTTTGTTGTTAAAATACAAAAACAAAAGAAAACAAAACAAGTGTTTGATTGAAAAACAAAAACAATTTTATCTAATGGATTAATAAAAAAATATGTAACAATTTTTCTGGATAAATGCAAAAAAATGTTTTTCAAACAAAATAAGGAAATTTTATGAAAATAATTGATACGTTTTAAAGCGAAAAGTTTAATTACAATCAAATGGCCAAAATAAAATTAAAATTGTGATTTTTTGATTTTTTGCCAAAATAAGTCAAAATAATTCTTTTATTATTATTGAAAACAATAAATACTTTTTTTTTAACAAAATCTCTGAACAACCAAAGACAAACTGGAATCTAAAGAAAATTTAACGTGTAAAAAAAGTTTAGGCCAACAGTGGTCCACGGCTGGTACCTCCACCCCCACGGCTGCTGGCAATACCTTAACGACATTAACAACATCCCAAGAATCAAAAATAGAAAAATTTGCTGTAATTGATTTACTGGAAGAAGCCAAAAATCAAAGCAGCCGAATGCAGCCAACATTGCCACAAACAGCCGGTACAGCCGATATGGATTTGACGGCTGTGCAATCAATGGATTGGTTTTTTAAAAAGGAACAAATTTATTTATTGGCACAATTTTGGCAACAGGTAAGGTTTTAATAGAAAAAAAAATTAAAATTAATAAATTTTAAAAAAAGTAAAGATCAAATTAAAGGTTGTGCATAGGCCTTTAAAGTTTTTTTTGTTTTTTTTTTATTTGAAACTAAAGCAAAAATTGTTATGGACAATTCCACCTAAAACGCTACAAAACAAAAAAAGTATAATTTTATAATAAAAAACTATCAATTTTCAAAAAAAATTGGTGCATAGTTTATTTTTTATTTTGGTTTTGAAAGAGTTAAGACAGTACTGAACATGTACTGAAAAATCAGATAAATAAAAAAAATCACAATAGGCCTACATACAGGCCTCTGGGTGGAGGTGGCGAACTGCATTGGTCCTTACCACCCTTCGTAACCTAACCCAACCTATCACTGATCAAAAATACTAGATCATCAAATAAAAAAAAATAATTGCACTCGTTCTCCACACAATACGATCTTAAAGAGGAATTTCTTTAAAACAATCTTTCGTACGATTACATCTGTCACAGGCTTTTATTGGCCATTATAGCCTTTTTTAAGTAACAAATTTATGATTTTTTAATTATCATAACAAAATGAGAGCAGTATTTTCACACCCGTCACAATGAAAACACCCATATCCTCACACTTTTATGTAAAGTAACTGCTCTATAAACAACAAAACTATAGTTTCGAGACCTAGTCAAGAGGACTGGACCCATCTATAAACTAATTTACATTGTAAAAATATATTTTAAAAATATTTTACTAGAAATTAAATAAATTTCTTACAAATAATTGCACATATGGGCGATTCCAGACAAAACGACCTTAAATAATAACAAAATTATTTTTTCATAAAAAAAAATGATAAACTAACTTAAATAAAATAATCGAAATATGTGTTGTTTCTGTAAGCCGAGTAGTAATCGTCTGGTGACAAATTATGTGTATTTTGTTTACAATAACAAAATACATTAAATTCGTCCCAAGACGATCACTACTCGAGTTCCAAAAACATCACAAATAAATTGATACATAATTTATTTCTAACAATTCGGCAAGAGTTTGAAGATCATATAAGGAATGTCGAACCCGTCAGATTTTGTAAAGTGTTTTCTTAAGAAAAAAAAGTATTTTAAAAAATAAATTTATTGAAAACGTAAAAAAACTTTAAATCATCAAATAAATCAAAATAGATATCTTCTCAGAATCGTCACTGGTAAACTGTGACTGGTGTTACTATTATGTTTAACCTTAAAATATTTTTAAAATGTAATGATTGGGAAATTTCTTAAATATATAGGAGCGGGTTATTAAGTATTTGTTGATGTTAAACTGTTGCTGAATTAAAAGAAAAAAAATATAAATTATTTTTTTTAAATTTTCATTGTAAATATATTTTACTTTTATTAAAAAGCAAAACATTTATTTGATTTACGTCATTTTGCGTGGAATTGCTTAATTGTATCTCAGAAGCTGCCTACTTTTGGGGGATTGGGAACAAATAAAAAATTTGTTTGTTTTTTTGTTTTATTTATTTATAAAAATGTATTTATAAATATATATAAGTGCGAGTTTTAAAATTTATTTAAAGATTGTTTGAAATTTTTTTATATATTTTTTGCGAAATACATGCCTAATTTTAGGCGTTTTGATACAAAATAATTTTTTTTTTCAATTAAAAATTTTGTCTTAAATTTTATTTATTAGTGCTAATTGGTACTTGATTTTCTTATTTCTAAATTTTTATTTAAGTCGTTGGCTTCTAATTGCCTTTTTCCATCTTATTTTTCCTTGAAAATATTGTATACTTCTAGGCGTTTGAATGCAATAAAAAAACTTATATGTATTTTAACTTTAAAATTAAGATTGAACCTAAATTGCCTTTTTTTAAAAGAACCAGTTAAGTCCTTTGGAATTTTCTATAGCTTTCTGCTTTTTGTCTTTTTTTTTTTAATTTCTTTAAGCTAAAAAGAACATTATATAGTTTTAAAAACTGATTACCTTTTCTGCTCTAAAATTATGTTGGAGGTTCCACTAATTGCACAAGCTAATAATGGCTGGTGGTCACCACTAAAAGAAAGGCATTAAGGCATAACATTTGAACAAACACTTGCTGAAGAATAAAACGCATAAGAACAAATTATAAAAACAACATAAAAAAATATAAAAGAATATTTGAAAATTAAAAAAAAAACAAAAATGTTTTTTGGGGAAAATTAATAATTTTTCCTAAAATCATTGATGTATGTACCTATGTTTGTATATATTTTTCTCTAGTTCCCAAAAACCTTTGGTTTAGTTATCTTTTTCAAAAAAAAATTAAAAATAAAATTCTTTTGTTTCCTAATAAATCTACCGCCGGCAGAAAGTTTTCCTGCATTTATCTTGTCACAGTGTTGGTTTTGCATTTACGCTTGCTTGAAATTTAATCTTTGTTGCCATTATGTTCAAAAAATAAAAAAAACTATTTTATTTTTATGTATCATAAACTTGCAGAAAATGCAAAACTTCCTACAGCTTTGGTAGCAACATCAGCATCAGCAGCACATTGCAAATCAATATTTTGTTTAACTCGATTCTAAAGAATTTATTTGTAATTCTAGGAAAATTTTTAAAAACAAAAATTTTGCTAATGACTCGGTTAAGTTTGAAAATATTAACAGCAAAAAAGAGAAGCTGAATAAATAGATTTGAAATTAGAATATTAGATGACCAAGAATGCTCTGCATAACCCAGCAAAATATTTTGTAGGAAGTTTAAATAGTGCAGTTGAACACAAGCATAAAATGAGTTACTGCTTTGAGAAATTTTTAAATATTAAGTTTGTGCGGTTCATTTTTTATTGATTATTTGTTATTTACATAATTTGAAAAATGTGTCCTAAATATTTTGCTCTTAATTGCAAGTTTTTAATTCCTTTAAAATAAAAACAAGATTTTTCGTTGTTTTGTTACGTTTTTTTTTGCTTTTTTTATTGTATTTGCGTGTCTTATAAGTTTAAAATAAATTTATTTAATTTTACCTGCATGTTGTTTTTTGTATTTATTTTGTTTTTAAATCAATAAAATTATTGAAAATTACCTTCGATTGAAGTTTATATAAGCACATGGATAGACGTATTTACATATGATAATGGGGGAAATAAATATTAAATAACAAAAAAAATGGTTTTTTTCACAAAATAATTATTAATTGTTTTTATTAGTGTACCTGTGATTTAACTATTTTCTCACATCACTTGATTGATTAAAGGCAATAATTATTAAAAATAATTTTCAATAAAAATATCGCAAAAAATTTTAATTAATTATAATGATGTCATAACATTCAATCGTTTTAAATTAGTGATTTCAACTCTCTATAAATGATAAATTTTTGCATTAAAGAATATGTAGTCTTTTTTTCTAATATATCGTCTAGACTTATATTAGAATTTTTTTCTAATTTGCTTGCTTTCATCATTATATTTCTGGAGAAAATATTATCATTTATTTGGTTTCTTTTAATACAAGTTTTGTGTCAAGTTTTCCTAGACATTTTGGCTAAAAGCCAATTTTGCCATATATGCCCTTTTATGAGTTTTCTTTGGAGTTTGTTCCTTAAAAAAAAATTGAAAATATGATATAAAACACTAAGAAGTTGTAACTGATTTAGATTTTAAAATTTTTTAGCAATAAAATAACATTAATTAACAGAAAACTTCTTTAATTTGTTTAAGTTTAAAAACTAGGCCCTATTTGGATAATTTGAAACAAACAAATTTAATACCTTTAGGTCTTCAGCTAAGTGCAGTTTAAGTTTTTTCTATTCAGCTGGCTGAATTCGTAAAACGCCTATCTTTCTTTATGGTTTTTTATTTTTTTTTTGCTAAAATACTAAAACCTTGGTTTATTCAGCAAGCTGAATTTGATACTCTTAGTATAAAATTTGAATTTAAATAAAACCACAATTTTTTCAAAATAATCATGTTTAATAAAAGACTGTTTGATCTAGTGGGTGATACTTTAGCCATCTATCAGATTGGTTATGAAGGGCTGCCATATGTTATGTACAATTTTTAAAATGTTTTTACTGTGCCGTGTATGTGTTTTGCGGTTTTTATTTATGTATAGCGGGCTCAAGTTCGATTCCTACTAAATTTAAATTTTTTGTAAATGAAGAAATCAATATATTTTTATTTTTCACTTTATTAGCATTAGTTTAGTGAGTGAGTAAGAACGATTTTTTTTCCATTTTTAACTCGCCTTTTTTTATTCTTATACTAACGCAATCTAGTGTGTATGTGCCACTTTAGCAATCTATCAGATTGGTAATGAAAGGCTGCCATACGTTATGTACATGATACAACTAATCAGGTAATCTCGTCCCTGCAACCACTACAAATTAGTACAGAAGTGTCAAACAAAAGCTCATAGAAAAAAAAACGATGAGTAATCATTTTTGTTGTTTTATTTTCACAGGGAGAACATAATTTTGACATTTTGGCACTAATCAGCTGGGCCGACGAGACTACCTGGTTCTTTGTATCATGGTTATGTACAATTTTTAAATTGTTTTTTAAATTGAAATAAAATTTTGCAATAAAAATTTTCTTTTTTAAACTAACGCTAATAAAGTAAAAAATAAAAAAAAAAATATTTATTTTTTTGTTTGAAAAAATAAGAATTTACTAGGGATCGAACTTGAGCCTTGAGTAATCATAACAAAATTGTCAAAAGACAAAATATTCGTTTCATTGATTAAATTAAGTTACTAACAGGCTTTAAATTCCACCAGCTGAATTTGAGTAAACTCTAACTTTTAATACATATTTTCCATATTTTTAAAAGAACTGTGCTCTTACAACTTTAGGTCTTGTCACTTTAAGCAATTAAGTTTTTTGTGAAAAAAATAATAAATACAGATTTGATTTAACCAGGATTTTTTTTTTTATTTCAAACTATTTAACATAGCAGAACACGTTAAGCTAACAATAATTTTTTTTTAAATTTTAAATGAAAATTAACTTCGGCTAGTTAAATTTCCAAAGAACAAAATTTTAGTAACTTATTGCTTGAATTTTTTCTTGAATGAGGTAGCTGAATTAGAAAAACAAAATATCGAGCCTTTGGTGCAATACCGTAGTAACTCAAAATTTGATTTTTTTTAACTGGGTATGCAGAAATTATCTTTGGGGAAATATCTATCTAAAGAAAAAAGATTATGATTCCACCTCTAACTGTTCAGATTCTACAGCTAAAAATGTCTTTATTGCCTTTAGGTATTTCCAACAATATTTATTTGCAATAATGAAATATTTCCTTTTTGACAAGAAATTTACTAACAGAAAGCAATTTACGAAAAAAGTATAAAGTAATATTATTTTTTGCTACGTTTTAGGCACAGAAACACAACTGCATAATTTGATTTCTTTTTTACTTGTTCGTATTATTTCATATTACAACTTTGTTAGAAAAAATATAGTTTAAAGTTTATTTGCTATAACGATATATTTCGAATTAATTTTTAAGTTTGTCATAGGTTTTGTGACAATAACGATACATCATTGATAGGTTGATACAAAGTACTTAAATATAAATAAATATTTCATATTTTTAATAATTTTTGGCCTTTTTTTATTTAAAAACATTCCTTTTTATTTAAAAACTTGTAAAAAAATAACTTTAGTAAACGAAAATACTATCAAAAAGATGGTTCAAAACTTCAAATGCATTTTTCTCAGTTCACGATTTTTTGAATTACTACGGTATTGCACCAAACGCTCGATATGTTAAATCCATTAAAAATGTTAATTTTACAAAGCATAAATCAAAGTATATTACATATCAGCTGATTTTTGTTTCCGCCATATGTTTTCCAACTTAACTTGGAAAATTTTTTATGTTCTATAATGGTTGTGTATACCTACTGTGTGTATGTGTGATCGCAACATTTTTGACAACCGACCTGGAATTTAGCAACAACAAAATACATGGTAAATTTTTACAGGAAGTTGTTGTTTTTGGGAGGAGGTCACCTTCTTATTCCGCCATGGCATAAATGTAATCTCTATTCAGCTAGCTGAATTTTTTTAAATTGTGTTTTTGTTTTTACTAATTTTATATTACTGTTATGAGTTACAGTCAAAAGTTTATTAAAACACTTAAACTTTCATAAATCTTTATTAATAACTAATTAAGCTTTAAGCTCTTTTTAGAATTAAAATTTGAAAAAATCGTTAAACAAACAATTTGTAGGGGAAATTAACGGTACTTTTAAGGGAATTTTTTTGTTTTTATTGTTACCTTTTCTAATTAGTAAAAAGCTAAAGGCAGATCTCCCATGAAATTAAGGGACTTTAAAGCTTTTAGAAAGAACTAAACAAATTAAAGTATTAATTGCTCTTCAATTATAAAAAATTTGTTTTACACAATTGAAATGAAATTTAGAAAAATTTTAATAAATTGAAGGCATAACTTAATAACTAACTAATTACTTTTTGATTTTCCATACAAAAAACAAGAAAAAAAGAATAAAGCCTTAAACAATAAAAAATATATTGAAGATCATTTATTCATTGCACAAAACAAAGAAAGAATTACATTTAAGAAGCCGCCAAAGAGAGCTAAACAATATTACCCCAGTCAAAAGCACATTTTTCTTATTTTTTTCAAGCGGCATCTCAATATATCAGTCGATATCTTATGAGTTTTTAATTTTAGGTTTTCAAATTCAAGACGCAAATACATCAAAAAAATTTCAGAAAACAGACAAAAAAGAACTAAAAAAATTCATACAAATGTCGAGGATATATCTGGTAGAAAATATTCTCAGACTCATCAATCGTATTTGAGTTTTTGAGGATTCCTATTGTTGTTGTTGTTTTTATAAAAATACACTTTAATATCATGCAGATGGATGTTAATGCTGTAGATGGCTACATTTTGTGAAAAGGACAAATCGCTGCTGCGTGTGTAGGATATTGAATAAAATATCATTTTGTACACACCCCTTTTGGTCAAATGTTTGAAAACATGTATTAATCTGTATGTGTGTGTGTGTGAGCGTATTTGTATGCTTATAGTTTTATTCTTGTAAATTTTCATCTTTTTATTTTGGCCAAGTCTATAAGAATGATAAGTGCGTGCAGGTTGCGAAAATTATTTTATTTATAAAACTTCAGCTAAAGTTTGAAATGCATTTGTTTCGTATGTTGCTGATGTTTATCATCACCATCATGTTGATGATGCCTTTAATGAGTTTTAAGTTGCATTTAGAAACCCAAATACACAGGCACACACACATACGTACGTATGTATATACAAAATCGCAACTTTAAATGATCAATACAAATAAATTATATACAAAAGTTTTGATTTTCTTAAGAATGTTTTTTTTTCTTAAAGAAATTAAAAACAGATTATCATTAAATTTAGCTTTCATCATAATTAAACAGAATTCTTTTTATTTTTTTGTTTTTGGTTTTTATTTTTTCTGAAATGTTGGTCAAGTAATTAGACCAAGTTTAAAAAAATCACACCAAGTCAACAATTTTTGCTGTGTCAACTAAACTATCAATATGTACAATAATAAATGTAATAGTTTTCAATTTAGCTCTAAATTTCTGTTTGTCTTATTTTTCTTTAATTGTTGTTGTTGTTGCTGCTATAACACTAGAATTTAGGTCAAGTTTATTTTGGATTTTGCAAGAAATTTTACAAAATACGGAACTTAATTAAACAAATAAATGCTGATCTCAGCTAAGATTATTGAATTAAATGGTAAAATGATATAACAAAGAAAATTAACATAAACAAAGAATAAACAGAATAAAAGAGCAGCAAAAGAATGAACATGTTATTGAAAAGTGTATAAAATTAAAGGATAAATTTGATAAATCATAGTGAAGGTTTGTAATCAATTTAAATATTATTTAATTTAATAATTTCGTAACTTTTATATACTTTTTTTCAGTTAATAAAGATTTAAAAATAAATTTTAAAAGTCTAAAGAAGTATATCTTAGAGACACCTTGTCGATAGTTTTAAAAGACAACATCAAAGTGGTTTTTAACATTAAATTTTCTACAAATAATTTTTAAATCAAAATCTTAGAAAAACTTTTCTATGCCCACGTGGGTATTATTCGTTTCTGCTAATGTTTGTTACGTATAAAAATTATAAACTAAGACCTATATTCAAGTATACCTATCGACTCAGAATCACTTTCTGGGTCAAATATAGCATGTCAGTCTGTTCGTCCGTCTGGGTGTCCGGTTATTCTTGTAATAAAAGTACAGGTCGCAGTTTTGAAGATATTTTGAAGGAATTTGGTACAGATAAGTGGTAAAGATCGGTAAATTTTTGAAAAGCTGTAAGAGCTGTTAAAAAATATTTTTATAGCGTTTAAAAAAAAATATGCAAAATATTTTTGATTAAAAAAGCCTTTTAAATTGTTTGAACTTAACGAAAGGGGTAAAAAATAATTTTTTAATATTTTTATTCTTGTAACATTCAAAAGCTCTAATCCGCAATCCCACATAAGCCAAATTTTTTCCCTATTATATGCTTGGCATAGTGCACGGAAAAAAATACTCGCATATTTTGTTCAATTCACCTTTTTAATTAAAAAATTAATTGCTCCAATCAACTATTTAATTGTATTTAAAAATTAAATGCCAACAATGATGCTTATTTATTGGACTAATAATGGACCGGTCTTAATACAATTTTTTCCACCTTTCCTGTTAAACAAGACTTGTTAATGCGAAATATCAACCTGATGCCCATATCGATCACAACTAAGTTCAGTTTTACATATGGTATTGCAAAGCATTAAAAACAGTCAATAAGCATATTCCGAGAAAAAACTTGTATAAGAAAAATGGCAAATAATACACCGATTTTTAAAGGCTTGATGCTTATACCAAAAAACGCATGTGTGAAAAGTCCATGTCTTTTTTAAAGTTCGACCAATGCTATTATCAAAAAAAGACGGCAACGACCGGATATGATTAGTAATTTTTAGACTATTATTTTCGGGCGTGACTAAAATTTGCACTTTGGGCTTTCAAAGATAGAAACGCATTTATTATGTTATAAATAAACAATAAATTAAAAACACAGAAAAAATTATTCCAAAATTTTTTTTCAATTAACTCAATAATCGAAAGATTTTTAACTTTTAAATAAACATTTAATTGTTTCAATTAAAATTTTAATTGTTTGCAAGTTCTTCAAAAAAACTGCAATTTTGCCTAAAGCTTTTTTTGTTTTCCCTCTGCTTGTGCAAAGCTCACCTCACGTGAGTGGCTGAGTGGATAGAGCGTACGCCTTGCAATCAAATGGCCCATGGTTCGAGTCGTTGTTAAGACTTGTAATAGATACTTAAATGTAAATTAAACATAATACATTCGTAAATAATTACTATATTATATAAACAAAAATTAATAGAAAAGAATATAAAAAAAAAATAAAAAACCAAAAAAAGTTTTTATTTTTTGTATTTAATTTTAGATTTATTTGTGTTTTGATTAAATCGATTAATTAATTTTTTAATAGAAAATTTTTAATTAAATTATTTAATTGAATATGCGAAATTCTTGATAGGTTGTAATCTAAACATTTTTTTAATCAAATTAACAAAATTTTAATTGAAAATTATGTTTTTTTTATGTGAACTATTGCACTTTTTACAAAATAAGCTTTTAGAACTTTTAAAGATTTTTCCATCTTTTATTTTTTTGTGTTTTTTTTTTAAATTTTCATTTAATTTTTTTTTTTTTTTTTTGTAAAAATTTATTATGCTCCAATTTTTTTTTGATTCACTTTACATTTTTTTTAATATGATAATTTTGTTGTTGTCGGTTGATGTGATTAATTCTTATGGATTTTTTCCAATTTAACATTTTTGATGTTTTTACTTCATTTTAAAGTATTTTTTTTTTCTTTTTATATTAACAGTTTTTTTTCTGTAAACATGCCAAAAACATTTTGAAAACAATTAATATTCCAAAAGCAAAAAACAAGTGTAAAAACAAAATACAATTTAAAATTACAAAAAAAAAAAAAAAAAAATAAAACCAAGGCAGTAGAGAAGAAATTTCAAACAAATTTTTATTTATTAAAAAGCTAGAAAAATTAAAAAAAAATTGTAACCATATTCAAACATTAATATTATCAAAATTAAAAAATAATTTGTTTAATATTAAAAATACTTCTGCACTACAGTGTTAAATTGTGTAGTTTATTGTCTACATTTTCATCAATAAACTTAAACAAGTAAACTGTTAATGCCAGTATTATCATTTTAAAAACCATACTATAAAATCGTTACAAATTACAAATAATTTATGGAAATTAAAAGCAATAATATTAATAAATAATGTTTTATACGAAAAAGTCTAGACAATCATTTTTACGAAAAAAAAAACTTTTAAAAACAAAAAACTAAACTATAAAGAAAAAGCAAATTTAATTTTTCGAAATACATATTCAAAAAAATTAACAAAATCATCAAACGCCCTCATAAAATCATTTCTCCTATTCACACATACAGACATACACATTCGTACGTACGTATGTATGTACAAAAAAAATTGACCTGAACTGAAAATGAAATTGAAATTGTAAGCATTTAACAGAATATTTGACTTAAAGCTTTTAATAAATATCTTTAGTAGCAGTCTCAGTATTTATATTTTTCTGTGGTTAAATCATAATTAAATTAATTTGTCAGCTGGGAAATTGAGAAAAAAAAACCCCACATTTTGTTTCGAAAAAAAAAAAAAAATTATTAATTTATATTCGATTTGTATAATTTACTAATAAAACACTATGTGGGGGAGTTTGTTTTTGTCCCTCTAAATTAAAGATAATTTTTTTTATTTAATTTTTATTTTTTAGTTGTGGTTCTTAATAAAAGTTCATGATCTTTTCATGATCAATTTTAAATGGTTTTCTTGTTTTTATATTCATTTATTTATTATCATTTTTAAGCAAAAATCATAAAAAAACTGTCCCAATTTCTTGTTGTTGATTTTTTTTTTAAATTTAGTTTGACGTTGTTCTTTAAACGAGTCATTTGGGGTGTGAAAATTTCATCAATAAATTTTTATGTTTATTGATCATATTAAAATGTTTATTATTTGGTTTGGTAGGAGTAAGGGGATCGTTTTCTTTATATTTTCTTTATTAATAAAACAGAATATTTTTGTTTGAAATGTTTTTTAAAAAAATTATTAAGTTTTAACAGTGTTTTGGTAATTTGTTAAGTTTTGTTTTCAAAATTAGAAACATGACTAAAACCGGAGACAAAATTCATGGAACTAAAGTTAAATAAAAATTAAATTTATGAATATGAATATGTATGTATATAAAAAAGAGGAAATTAAAATTGGAGCAAAGGTCAAAAAAAGATAGTAAACATTGATTTTTTTAAAAAAGTTTTGAAAGTAAAATTTTTTAAACCTTAAAGCCATCCTAATAATCAAAAAAGGACGCTTTCCCCTTTTTTATGCGTTTGTATAAGATCACAGCAAATGATGAAACAGAACACGTCCGCAACTTCATGCAAAAACGTTTCTCATGGAAAACAGGCCCATCATTGAAATGTCGGCTGCAATTTCCCAAACCCACATTTAACTTTTCCAGATTTCTTCACAAGTATTCTTTTTTGTGTATTGGCAACTGCAAATTGTCATGCTTTTGTACTTCTTTAATTAATTTTTAATAATATTAGTAATTTCATTTATAAACTTGTAAAATTTTAAATTTATTTTTTTATTTTTTTTTTGTTTTTAGTTTTCTTCTCAAGAACATGTGGTTTTATTTAAGAAATTTATGAAATTAAATAAAAGTGTGGCAATATTGTTAAGAGAAGTTCTTTTTCGAAGTTAGAGCATAAGAAAAATCGCTGTCATAATAAAATAGATTCCATTCAGCAGCGTAATTTTATGTCAAACTGCATGGTAAAATAACGTCATGCCGGAGTTCTGTTTCATCATTAACAATAAAGGTGGTTGACTTGGCTAAAAAGGATTTTTTCTTGTTCAGTTCATTTAAGAAAACTTAATTTATATTTATTTATTTATATTTTATTTATTTGTAAAAAAAAACCCTGAGTGGTTGCTTTACATGGTAATTTGCTTTACTGGCAAACTGTCAAATGGGGCCTAGGATGAGTCCCGTTTTCTCTTCTTCCCTACTCCCACAACTGCAACAGCGTTTGTTAGAATGTTTTGTTGTTGTTGTATTCTGTGCGATGCAATTTTGATTAAGTTAAAACTATTAAAACAGGTGATAAACAGCCCTGTATTTGACATATCTCCCATACAAATATTCTTTCGCAATGAGCAAATTAAGCCTTTTTAAAGCCGTATGCCATCAGTTGTTAAACTAAACCTTGATCAGCCATTTATTTTAACCTGCAGCTTTATTGACAAAGTATAACTTTCCTATTTATCATAAAGGCAATTCCTTTGTGACGGGTGTGACCGTTCAGCTTACATTTTTGCTTATAACTTAATTCAAAATTCTAATTAGAAAAAAGGTTATAATTTCCAAGGAGGATATGTTTTAAGGAAAAACTAAAAGAACATAATTTCTGCCCACAATGACTACTTGAAAACTGTGGCGGGTTTGACCTTGTAAATTTGGATTTTAGGGAACTTCGACTTTAAAAGCCAACCGATGATTATTTAATATGTGATCATTTTAAACTATTGAGAAATAAATAAAAATAAAGTATGAACAAATTTATTTCTATTTTCATCATTTTTATTTTTTTTAGATGTGAATTCATCCATTTGGTTTAATTAGAAACAAAAACGATTTTCCCTCATTTTGGGTAGTTTTACGTGGAATTGACTATACAGACATATATGCCTTCAATTATATTTTAACGGTTTTTTTGTGGTTCGCCGGACTAGGTGTATTAAAGTTGAAATTCTTCCGAAAAATTTTTAGGGTTTGGGTCTCCGCTTAACAAACGTAGGGCTTTGGCCTTCTACCACGTTTACATTTTTTTTGGTTCTTTCTTACCTTCATATATGATTTCCACTGCATTTTTATTTTTTTTGCTAATAAATTTGTACGTTGTCAATAAACCTTAATAAAATAATTTAAAATTCTGGTTTTTCTTGTTTAAAAGTATTAATATCGCAAACACACGGACGTTAAACAATACTAGTATAAACAATTCTTATATGTTCTTGGTGTGTGTGTGTGTGTACTAGTTCACATGGCATGACATTAACATCAATATGACAATAAACCTGAAACAACTGCATTGTTAATATATATTTCTATACAATCAAGCCTTTCCCTGGGCCGCCCCTCAACCCAAATGCATTAGCTTTCTGGCAACACCACTGCCCCGCTAACATCCATCACTCGCAACAAAATGCGATTGATTTGTGTATGAATAAGAATATATTTTCTGTCGTGTTTTCTTGTATAGAAAATCATTTAAAATAAATTTATTTTTTTTTCTACAACTGAGTATTTAAATAGTTTGAGTATTTAAAAAAAAATTAATATGCAGCTGACGTGCAGTCATTTAAAGACAATATTTTTCTCTATATTTTTCTACATCTACTTCTAGTTAATATTTCAATTTAGCTGTTTAAATACCAAAACCCCAAATAAGCCTTTTTCTTTTCTTGCTTTTTACAAGAGTCTAACGAATCTTTAAAATAAAATAAAAATCTATTGGCTGCTAATATTGTTTGTTGTTCGGTTTTTGATTATAAATCGAAATGACAGATCGTTATGATCATTTAAAACAAACACAAATAAATATCAGCTCTTAAACAAAACATATATTTTAGTTTATTTTTTCGTGAGTTGTCTTTAGATTTGAATTAATTTTAATTTATTATATTTTGTATAAGAATATTTATTATATTTATAGGGTTTGTTGTTGGTTAAGTTTGTCTATATGCATTTCGTTGGTTCTTACACCAACTCATCAGTAGACTTCAACCCCAATTCTTAAAAAACTCATGAATATTTTCTGTCTTTATATAATAATCTCATCAAACAAAATGAGAATTACTATAAAAAAACCAAAACGTTCAAGTTTTTTTAAGAATCCAACAAACCATTATTCGCTATTCGCCTGTTTTGATTTTCTTTTTCCCCTTACATTTGAATAACCATTGGTTATTACTAAATGTATTAAGGGGCTACCGAAAACAAAACCTTGTTGTTAAACAACATTTTTCAAAATATTATTTAGGATTTAATCCCAATTTTCTTGTTTATTTATAGGGTTTGTTGTTGGTTAAGTTTGTCTATATGCATTTCGTTGGTTCTTACACCAACTCATCAGTAGACTTCAACCCCAATTCTTAAAAAACTCATGAATATTAACCAACAACAAACCCTATAAATAAACAAGAAAATTGGGATTAAATCCTAAATAATATTTTGAAAAATGTTGTTTAACAACAAGGTTTTGTTTTCGGTAGCCCCTTAATACATTTAGTAATAACCAATGGTTATTCAAATGTAAGGGGAAAAAGAAAATCAAAACAGGCGAATAGCGAATAATGGTTTGTTGGATTCTTAAAAAAACTTGAACGTTTTGGTTTTTTTATAGTAATTCTCATTTTGTTTGATGAGATTATTATATAAAGACAGAAAATATTCATGAGTTTTTTAAGAATTGGGGTTGAAGTCTACTGATGAGTTGGTGTAAGAACCAACGAAATGCATATAGACAAACTTAACCAACAACAAACCCTATAAATAAACAAGAAAATTGGGATTAAATCCTAAATAATATTTTGAAAAATGTTGTTTAACAACAAGGTTTTGTTTTCGGTAGCCCCTTAATACATTTAGTAATAACCAATGGTTATTCAAATGTAAGGGGAAAAAGAAAATCAAAACAGGCGAATAGCGAATAATGGTTTGTTGGATTCTTAAAAAAACTTGAACGTTTTGGTTTTTTTATAGTAATTCTCATTTTGTTTGATGAGATTATTATATAAAGACAGAAAATATTCATGAGTTTTTTAAGAATTGGGGTTGAAGTCTACTGATGAGTTGGTGTAAGAACCAACGAAATGCATATAGACAAACTTAACCAACAACAAACCCTATAAATAAACAAGAAAATTGGGATTAAATCCTAAATAATATTTTGAAAAATGTTGTTTAACAACAAGGTTTTGTTTTCGGTAGCCCCTTAATACATTTAGTAATAACCAATGGTTATTCAAATGTAAGGGGAAAAAGAAAATCAAAACAGGCGAATAGCGAATAATGGTTTGTTGGTTTCTTAAAAAAACTTGAACGTTTGGTTTTTTTATAGTAATTCTCATTTTGTTTGATGAGATTATTATATAAAGACAGAAAATATTCATGAGTTTTTTAAGAATTGGGGTTGAAGTCTACTGATGAGTTGGTGTAAGAACCAACGAAATGCATATAGACAAACTTAACCAACAACAAACCCTATAAATAAACAAGAAAATTGGGATTAAATCCTAAATAATATTTTGAAAAATATTTATTATATTTTGAATTTTATAAAATTTTATAGATTCTTTGAAAAGAAATTCAAAATTTTTTTTATACCTTCACAAATCAAAATAAATATACATATATGATGTATAAATATATATTTTATTTAAATATTATATAGAATTAAAAAAAGAAAATAATTAATTAAATGTTTTTTGTTCTAAAAGTTTATATGTTAAATCTATAAATTAAAGGATTTTTAATAAATTATTGCTTAGAATTTTTTCTCATTAAGAAACAAAAATTATTTGACCTCTAATTATTAGATTTTAAAAGATTTAAAATATTGTTCAAAATATTTTTTTAACCCCTGGTTAAATTAAACTTATTTATATGTGGAAAAAGAAACTATATAACAACTTCTTTTATACTTAGAAAGTCAAAATTTTCATTTATAATAAAAATTTTTTTATAAAAAAAATTAAAAAATTTAAACATTTTAATCAATTCAGAATCCTAAATATTTATTTCTAAATTTTTTTCCGATGATTTTTTCCTTACATTAAATTTAAGAAAAAATAATATTTCTTATTCTAATTTCTTACTCTTCAAAAATTATTTTTGAAAGTTTTGTACTTAATGTCTGTTGCTGCTTTTAAACGTTTCCAAACCCTGCCTTTTGTGTAAATTTTTGAAAACCAAGCAAATAATAATTAATACAAAACTGTTAGAATATTTTTTATATTTAAATAAATTTCGTACCCTGACAGCTAAGGAACTGGAAAAGTTTTAAAAACAAACATTAATCAGGGTTTGCAAATAAATAGTTCGCTTACATTGTAGTTTGCTTTGCTCGCAAGCTGTCAAGTAGAGCCTAAAGTGACCCCGTTTTGCCTTGATCATACCACATGGACTATGCCTCAGAGTACTAAATGCAACCTGTGGCAGAGAGGTATCTCAACAGGTCATTCAACCTGCCTTGATACCTCACTTAAGGTATCTAGTATATAAGTGACAAGAAACCTATGTCTTCTGACAGCTAAAACAAGGTATTCACAGTAAAAGTAAAAATCTATTTTCTCCTTTTTACTATTTCCACAACTGTGACAGTGGTAGTTAGAATAGGATCTGAGCTTACTTGCATGTTTACCTACCAATTAGTGAACCGTATGGATTGACAGCAACCTTGATACATTTTTCTAAATACGGCTACAGCTTATTATTTGAATAAAACGTTACCTTCAAAATGGATTAAACTAACATGTAAACCCGCATTTGTCTACACTACGCCATCTGTTCTTAGGCACTTTAGAAAAGTGTATAGAGATCACGCTATTCCCTAGCGTCTGTTTCCGCATTTGAGGTATGTAGAGCAGATCCCAGTCAAATCTTCCTTACAATGACTGACCAATAAGAACGTAGTAAGGTGCGAACTAAGTGAACCAAAAGTGCCACCTGACTGCCGAAAATAATTTCATTATTTCTATAAAATATGGCTGCCCACATGCCCCTTCGATGAAAAATATTTCGGTTCTTAATTAGGTAGATCTTCAGACCATCCGAGTAGACGCCAGATTCTCTACCACAGTCAATATACATAGATCCTGCCTTCATTTTCTATAAGATTGCCACCACGCGCCCCACTACTAGAGGAAATAAAAACCTGGGGCCAAATTGTCGCATTCTATTCGAATCGAAATTTAAAAATTCTTATTAGAATTTCTATACTAAAAGAATTGGCAACTCAATATCGAGTGAAATTTCGATTCGAATCGAATGCGACGATTTGGCCCCTGAACTTCTTTATCTGTTTGTTGGGTAAAACACCGTCAGAAGGTTGGTTCTGTATCAATTTAAGCCAAGAGTGCCTCCAGGGAACGAACACTATTCTGGTTTTACTTGTACGCAACACGAGCACCTAAAAAAAAACCATAACAAAGAGAGAAAAACAAAAGAAAAGAAACAACAAAAACACAAGTGATTTTGCATTGTTTTTTGAATTATAAATACAGTGAAAGAGTACCCATACGTTCCCATAAATCATCCTCTCTTGTTGGGCAGCGGAATTGGATTTTAATAAAACCGACTACCGTTTTTGGGTATTATAAATTTAAAATTTGTCACGCTCACCAACAAATTAAATTGTCATTTTTTAATAAATTTTTGAAAGCAATTATATGTCATAGCAAGTATTGATTTTGTTAGTTTTCGAACCCTGGTTTTTTTTTTAATTCAATTTAAAAATTTTCGAAACAATTTTTTACTTGCCTAAATATTTTTTTTAAAGATTTCAAAACATTAAATTTTAGAAAAGGAAAAACCCGTTTCATTAGTATGAAGTTTTCAAACCCTGACTTTCTACCACAAAAAACGTTAATGTTTAAACAATTCCGAACCCAAAGCTTTGCAAAAAAAAATTATTTTCACGAACGGTTTCGGTCAACGGCAATTCTGTTGTAATATTTCTAACAAATGTTATTGACAAATATTATTAACAAATTTATTGACCAAGAAAATTTGAATTTATGTGGTTTTTAATTTTTTTGTTATTTATTTTGTTTAAATGTTTGTTTAAAAAAAATGTTTTCTATTTTAATAAAAAAAATGTTTCTTTGTCATGCGCTTGCGTTTTTGTAATTTGTCATAGATTTGGCTTCCAAACGTTTTGGGGTGGATTAAATTTATATTTATTGAAATTCCTTAATATGAACTAAATTTAAAAATAATTTATTTAAGAAAAACAAAAATGTTTTTAAGATTTAAAGATTTTATTGATTTTCTTGCTTTTTGTTGGCGGTTGTAGGTAGGTGTTGTTCTGTCTGTGTTCTACAAATGTATAGATTAAATATTGCGCATTATTGAAGAGATCAATATAACTTTTGTAGTTGTTGTTGTAGTAGTTAATCTAAATTTATGTCAACCACTTGAGATTTTTTTTATTTGTCGACTTGTTTTTTCTTGTATATTTTTTTTTTTGACAAGATCTTAAGAAGTGATCAATTGCTAACAAAAATATAAAAATCCAAGCCAAAACTACTTGAGAAATATTTTTTTTCTTGATCAAGTGATTGCTGAAGTAGCAAACATGATTAGCTCTTTAAAATGTCTTTAATAGGAATTTTTGTTAACAAGCTTCTTCTATTGATGAATTTCAAAGATCTGCAGCCAACAAATAAATGATCTTCTTGTCAATGCTGTGAAAAGAAAACAACAAAAGCTTTTGAAAGACGAGAGAAAAAATATTGAAAATTATGTTTTTTTATCTGTTGTCTTCAAAACTTGTCTTGTTTTTCATTATTTTATTTTTTTTGTTTATTTTTAATATTAACGATCATAATTTTTATTACGTCTGGTGCTTTGCAATGAGCCGCAAATATTTTATGCTTTAAAGCAATTGCATTTGAAAATATATATTTATTACATGTTAAAGAAAAAATCTCTCATTTTCTAGCTATCTTGTGTTAATAAGCAGCAGCAGTATTTTTTTTTTTAAATACATATTTGTTTTTTTTTTGTAAAAAATTAAAAAAAAAAAATTCAATAATTTCATTCCCCCTTTTTTAATCAAAAGAAGTTGTGTGTTGCTATATGGGAAAAACTCACTCTCTCACACATCAGTTTTAACATCTACTTTTAGTGTTTCAGAAAAATATATTTCAATCTTTTTTTTATGATTTTAATACCCATAAATGATTTGCTTTTGAACAGATGTCATTTAATCAAATGAAAAAGTTATAGACAAGAAAAAAAATTTATACATTTGCATATCAACAAATTATTTTTATATATTTTGAAAGAAATCAAAGGAAACTTAATGACAATTGTCATACATTTTTTGAAATACAAAAACCCACCCTTTTTTAATCAATTAATATTATATTTTGCTACAGTTCTTTAGAAAACTCTGCTCTTAGTTACGGTCAAATAGAAAAAACCGAACCGGTTTGTTTCTTTAAAAAAATTTTGTTTTTTTGATATATTGATCTTAAAAAAATCTAAAAATTGTAAAAAATCAATGTTTTTTGCTTTGATCTAAAGCTTGGTGTTAATCAAATAATTTTTTTGTTGTTATTGCTTTAAAGCTGTCAAACCGGTTATATTTTTTTCAAACTTTAAATATGGCTGCCTTTTGTATGCATATGTATGTGCTAAATCTTTAAAAGAGATAACTCGGCGGAAACAAAAATTTAAAAACAAAAGTGAAGCATACTTTGTTCAGGACTGTTAAAAGAGCATACGATAGGGGTTAATTTAAATAGTTAAAAACATTTTTTTATTTTTTTTACAGATTTTTAATCTCTAGAGAATTTGTTTAAGGAAGTTTCAGTAGTAAATTGAAATCAAAAACTAATGATAAGTGTCAAACGCGTTGGAAGTGATATATTTAAAATTTTTTTACACACACACACACACACAGACACATGCGCGCGCGCTCTATGCAAATGGTCAAGTAAATAAGGGTTTATTTAGATAAGGTTTTAGGTGATAATTGTTATAAATAGATGCATATGTCACACAAAATCAAGCATAAATTTGATTTAAAAAATTCTTTAAAGATTAAAATAAATCATAAAAGAATTAAAATTTAGAAAATATCTAAAGAGATTCAAATGATTTCATTATTTTCAATAAAATTTGTAAAATTATTAAGAAACATTTTGTGACCTTAGATCAGCGGTGTCCAAAGAGAGAGGATATTAAAAAAAAACAGTACAATATCCCCCTGTGTTGTTGTTGCTACTTTTATTTTGTTTTGGTTTTTTGTAGGTACTCGTGTCTTGTACATTTAAAACCCGATTAGTCTTCGTCCCCCGGAGGCACTCTTGGCTTACATTGCTTTAGATTAAAATAAAAATATGAACTGAAGAATTTCTTTCGATTTTCTTTTTGTTTACTTCAACAAACGAATTTGAACTTTAAATTAAAGAATTTCATAATCGATCTGATTTCTATAGAGCTTTTTAGGAAATTTCGCTTAGATTTTCATCAAAAATCGCTTTTAAATACAACATTTTTTTTTAAATACTCATTGACTTGCAGGTATCTAATAGATTTAAATTTTGAACGTTTAAAATTGCAGCTAAAACTTAATTTGCTTTCTGGTTAAATTTAAAAAACTAAAATTTAAAATTTTTTTTAATTGAAATTGCAAAAAAATCTTAAATTTAACCCCTTGATTTTTGATTAAAAACCGTTCAGTTTTTGGCACTTAGGTTCAAAATGAAAAGTGTGCTTTTAGGGGCTTGCCACTAAAATTTTTTCGTTTGCTTAAAATTTTTTCAATTCTTAGGCCTACATTCATAATTATTATTGTAGGTTTAACTAGGGCGTATTTGACAATTATTTCATAGAAATAAACCTACAAAAAATATTAGGAATACGTGCCTTTCTTACTTAGGTTCAAAATTAAGAGTGTGCTTAAAGAAGCTTGCTACAAAAAATTTTCGTTTACTTAAAAATTTTTTTAATTCTTTTCTTAATTATTTTAGGTTTAAGTAGGGCTTATTTGACAATTATTCCATAGAAAAAAACCTACAAAAAATATTAGGAATACGTGCCTTAAATTATAAGTTTTAAAGTTTTTAACTTTTCACTAAAAATTAAAAAAAATAAATAATCAGAAATTGCTTTAAGCTTTAAGCTCTCACGTGTCAAAATAGTTTGTGTAAAGGTTAATAATAAAAAAGCCTGTAAACAGCAGGAGCTGTTTTAAATCCACTTTGAACTCCTGTTGTCTTAGAATTTTCTAAAAATTACCCTTAAAAGTAGTGGTTAATAATGTCAAACAAGCACGCGTTGCACCTTTAATAACATTTTAAAGCAAAATAGTTAAGTATGATTTTCCAATACTTTTTTTTAAAGGATCTTAAAATGTGTCTTGTTTTAAATAAGAGTTTAAGGTTTTCATCCTCTATGTTATTTTTTTCTCTAAAATTGTATGAGTCTTTAACATTTTTTAAACCTTTACGCAGCTAAAGTTAAAATTATTAATTCCTGCTGTTTTAGTTTTTTTCTTAAAACTAACCCTAAAACTAGGCTACACATGTATGTAATAATGTGTGTGTGTAATATTCATTAAAGCACGTGCTTTTTATTATAAACATTTCCAAGCAAAATAATCAAAGCTTTAAGGGGTTTTTTGAGAAACTTTGTAACCCAAAATAATTTATAAAATTTTGCCTTTTGCCGCCATTAAACAAGCAATAAAATAAACTATAGCATATTTATCGACGTTCGGCAGTCATAATTTTAATAGTATAACAAACAGGCTCCCACGTATAAAAGATAATAATTATAATGGCTTAATATTTTTAGTGTTTTTATTTGAAAACTCAATGTATTGACAACCCTTATTTAATAATTACAGCATCGTTATCTTAACCATGACAGTCATATATTGTCATCGTTTTAATAACATTTATGGAAAAAGAAAATTTCGTGTTAATTTAACTCTTAGCGTTTGAGGAAATTTTTTGGGGTTTCATTTAAAAAAGGTCTAAGGATAATTGCCTTACAATAGCAGAGGACTGCTTACAAGGTTTCTGCTAAATCATTAAATGTTTAAACAAAATTGTATGAAAATGTTTATTTGCAAGATAAAAATCAATAGTTTTGTAAAATAGTTTTCGAAAATTAAACTCAAGTGTTTAATAGTGATTAAGAGTTTTATTTATATACGTAGATAGTGGTTGAATTATTAAATTTTATAAAATTTGTATTTATTTTTGTTTGGGGGAAAATTTCTGCCAAGTCATTAACCTGTTGGTTTTTTTAAATTTATAAAACAATTCCTGGTTTTATACACAAACATAAATATGTATGTATGTATCTCACTACAAAATTTATTGTATGTTTTTTATATAGAAAAAAAAACATGTCAAGTTCAAAGACTTTTTTTGCAGAGAAAAATAACATAAAAAAACACATTTTTAAATATACAAAAAGAAAATCAACAGCATTTAAGGCAGCAGCAACCCTAAATGTCTACATTTAGTTTAATAACAAAAGCTGCACAAAAAGAAAAATTTTTTATACAAAAACACCAACAATAATATGGAGACACACTTACACACTTTAACTAGAAAAAAAACCACATTTAAAATGTGTTTTGTTTTCTATTTTGGTTTTATTTGCTGCTGCTAACACTGTCGCTGTTATTAGTATGGTGGTATGTGTTAGTGCTTAGATGTATGTATGCGTGTGTGTATCATTCAAGAAGATATGAATTTCTAAGCAAAAGTGCGTGCAATTCTAAAAGATAACAACATATATTCCTATCAAGAAACAAACTTATGAGAACTTAAATTTTAGTCTGGCACTGGCTGGGCTAATATTAATTACTTAGTCTTAAGATTTGAATACTTATTGTTAGTTCGCTTAAGCGAAGATCCAATAATAAAATACATGAAAAAAAAAAAAAAAAAAAAAAAAAAAGAAACAAACTCAAATATACCTAAAAACAAACAACAACCACATTTACACATGCTTACTTGAAATGTGTATGTATTCGACTACATACATACATATGAATGTATGTACAAACAACTAAAAACTATGCCAAAAACTTTCAAGGACACTTTGCGTTTTAAATACTTAAAGTCTATTTTTTTTCTTATTCGCAAATATTACATTTACATATACAAGACTTTACTTGTTTACTTAAAATTTTGAAACATATGTTTGTATACTTAATAGATATGTTTAGTATATAAAACTTATACTAATTTAAAATAATTTTATGTATAAACACTTACGTATAACATGCATATGTATGTACCATAACAAACGCCTAAGTAAAGTGCAACATATGCCTTTTACAGGCTTAAAAATAAAAAGATTTTAAATAATCATTGTCTACACACACAAACACAATCACGCTTATGTATCAACTCTCACACATACATATAACCAAAATAACAATAACAAATAACAAACACCTACATACTTATGTACTTAATACAGACATAGAAAATTATCATGTTTTATAAAATTTAAACTCTCTTTATGCGAATACCTAAATTTACTGCTATTAAGTGTAATGTTTTTGCCTTAAAGTATGCTATTTTATGTTTAAAACTATAGTTTTTTTTTAAATGTTTGGTTAAGTGCGCTGCCAGTTTTATATACAAACATACATTTGTACATATAAACGTAGGTATGTATTCCAAATCTAAAAATTTGTGGCACTTAGAAAAACTCCTTACTTACCGCAAAATAGCAACAACATTAATAGAGCAACAGTAATAGTTTAACAAACACAAAAAACATGTGCTTAATTAAATTATGTATTTTAGGTAATAATAGAAAATGTGTACATTTTGTAAAAGTTAATTAAAAATGTGTGAAAATTAGGGGGAAATTTAAGAAAATGATAGATTTTATATTAAAAATTAAAAAATTAAATTACCTTAAATAAAATAAATTCAAATAAAAAATACTCATAAAAATAGGCAACCGTTTTCAAATAGTTTAATTTCATTAATCAAATTATTTATTTTAAGTAATACTAGAAAACGTATAAACTCTGTGACACAAAATTAAAAATGTAGGCTTAATATAAAAGTTGTGGGATTTAAAAATAAAAAAAAAATAAAAATAACTCCTTTAAGTAGGCAACAGTTTTTGATTTAATTTTATATAAAAAATCCTCCTACACGTAGACAATAGGAAATATACATGTAGTTTCCTAATCAAATTACGTATTTAAAGTAAAAATAGAAAACGTGTAAACTTCTGTTAAAGTCAATTGAAAATTTATGAAAATAAGGGGGTAATATTTTTCAGAAGGACTTTAGGTGTCATATTAAAGTTGTAAGATTAAGAAATAAAAAATCACTCCTATAAGTAGGCAACCGTTTTAAGCAATTTAATTTTATTTAAAAAATACTCCTATACGTAGGCAACAGAAAATATATATATTTAGGGAAACTAAAGCTCCAAAACAATTATTTTGATTGATAATATTTTGACTTTAAAACAGAAAATCGCTTTACTTAAACAAAGCAAAGGCATTTTCTTATGGAAAATTTAATAAAAAAATTAGTTTTTATTTATAAATTAAGAGCCAAATTTGCGCTTATGCCATTCTAATCACAGCCATAGAAACGATTCAAGCGCTAGCAACCGAAATCCGGTTCGAAGGACCACACGAAGGACTTTTTAAACTTTTTTTTCTGCTGGCTATTTTTTAACCCTGTCAAACGGTTCTAAGGGCAATAAACAAATCGCAGAGGTTAATTGGTTTGGATGTTTCAGTTTGCCGTTAGTTAGATGAACTACTAAAGATCGGCTGGGGCCCATTGGAATTTCGATCAACAATAGCACGTCATTTCTTTAAGGAAATTTTCATAACTTCTTTCTAAATGATAAATTGACTTAAGAATTTTTTTGGTCCCAAAAGTTTAAGAAAATCACACTGTTGGGGTCTGGTGGGGCGGCTGAACTTGTCACCCACTTATTAACTGCTGAATAAAATTTAAATTAAATTAAATTTTCATTTATAATGTGTAAGTAATATAAGGGAGTAATAATAAAGTATTTTTCTGTAGTATTTTTTAAAGCTAAGATTCCTCTCAGTTAAGTAAAATATGTGCTCTTTAAATAAAACACCGCAAGCCTAAATATAGGCCAAAGTTGGTTAACTTTTGTTTATGAATTTTTCTTGTCTTTTTCTAATTCTATTTAAACTTGCTGCTTAAAGGCTACAAAATTCTTAACCTTCCTTAACAAATTCTACTCTAACCCTGCCCTCGCTGCTCGTTCTTCCTTATACAATTTCCTGGCCTTTACTAATTTTCTAAACAAAAAAATCTTGTTTAAGAAACGAACACAAGAAAATACACACAAATTTATTTAAATAAAATTAAGCTTTTTCTAACACCTCTGCCAGCACTATTTTTCGCCGGCTGGTGTTTCAACTGACAAGTCTAAGTTAAATAAAAAAAAATTTTTTTTGCCTCTTTAGAAGGCGAACTAGTTAATGAAAAAGGGGTTGTATGTGTGTATGTTCAAATACATATACCATGAATGTTTGCCATGTTGCAAATTAGGAATCAAAACACAAAAAAAAAACAAGTTCTAAGGTATTCCTTATTTTAGTCCCACTACAACTACATGCTTAAATGCTTGTACTTACTACTACTAAAGTATTATTTTTGTATGAATAAAGTAACTACACTGAAAAAAAAAAGTTTTAAAATCAAGCAGAAACAGTCTTATTTTAAAAATGAAACCGTGACAAAATCGAACTAAGTTTGTTTTTTCTTCTTTTAAAAAGGTTCGTTCTTGTTTTTAAAATGGAGGAATTGTAAAAAAACATTTTTAAATCAAAATGATTATCTTTTGTCTTAAAGTTTTTCATATATGTTGCAAACTCTAAACAAAGTTGACAATTTTTAAATTAAAAATAAAATGTTTTAATTAAAAAATGAGAATTTTTAAATTAATAATAGACGTTTTTGTTTTGATAATGAAACGTTTTAAATATAAAATATAGCATTATTAAATTAAAAACTAAGCATTTTTAAATTAAAAATGCGTGTTTTTGTTTCGACACTGCATTATACTTACAATAAACCAAATAAAAATATACCATTTATTTAACTTTTTACTATGTACATACATATATGTATTTGCAAAAATGTAAATGAAATATTTTGTTGACAAAACTTACTTTGTCTTAAGCTTAAAGGAAATTACTTGAAAGAGGTCGCGAATCTTGCAAACAATTCTTCACTTTAAAGGGACCCAAACATTTGCGTCATCGACATTCAACTTGAAGTAATAATAATGTATCTACAACTGCGGGGGCTTCTAAAATATATTTCAGCATCTGAATTTATAAAAAATAAAATAATCATCACATTAAAATTTGTTGCCACCGAACTGTTGAACAAAAAACTTACCTTTTAAAAATAGCATTATTCTTCCCAAATCGAAACAGTTAAACAAATCCAACAGTGATCATATTGCTTCGTATAATTTTCTCTTTCCCCTAGCTCGAAATTTTCAAAAATTTAATTTCTTCCATTTTTTAAAAACTTTTGTTTATTAATTATATTTTCACAGCACTTAAATGTTATGTATTTGCTTAAACTTTTCAATCTACAAAATGGCGCTTGCTCAAAAATGACTAAAATATTATATTTTCAAATCAAAAACTAAAGTGTTAACAATAAAAATTTTAAATCTTAAAACAAAAAGAAAACATTTTTATAATTAGCAAAAAGCTATTCGTTAATAAAACAAAAACGAAAATTTTTGTTTTTAAAATGGTATAAAAGCATCATTTTGTAAATAACAATGTTAAATTTTCAAATAGTAATAAAAAATCCTTGTTTTAAAAATTATTTTTTTAAAATACACTAGTTTTAAAACAAGAATGCAAAATTTTTGATTTAAAAATGCTTTTTTTTGTTCCATTGTAAAAATAAAAATTTTAAATCTTAATATAACAAGAAAAAATGTTTATTTCTTAACATGTTCACAAAAAAATTTCGTTATTAAAACAAAAACTATTTTTGTTTTTTTAAAATGTTTTATTTTTTAAATAAGATTGTTTATTTTCAAAATAAAGAGAAAATCTTTCGTTTAAAAACGATTTCATAAAAATGCTGCAATTTAAAAACAAGAACGCCGAATTTTTGATTTAAAACTGCTTTTTTGGCTCAGTGTAGACTCGTAACATTTTTATTCATTCATTAAAGTAAAGTACAACAACTAGAACAACAGCAGCAACAACATCGTCATCATCAACATCAGCTTGCCTGTGTTAATAATAAAAAAAAAAAGAATAGTGGTGTTGGTGGTGGCGGCTTTAAATGTGTTCGTAGTAGTGGGTTTATGTTTTGTCTTTTGTGACTACAACAAAAAAAAGGGGAAAATAATTTTGCTTTCTTTTAGACTTTTAACATACAGACGAACCGCAGACAGACAGACAGACAAGAAATCATCAACAGACAAAAAAGTATATATTTAACTAAAACAACAACAAGCGTATCATAAGCATTATGAAAATATGTATGTAAGTATGTATGTATATGCATGTTATATATGTATGAATAACAAGTGTGTATGCCTGTATGTTGTATATAGAAATCAACATGAACTTAAAGTTAAGCTAAAGCTTTACGTCTTGGACCTTGTTTGGCAATGTTTTTTGAACTACTTAATTGGTGAATTCACAAGGTCTTGTGAAATCATATATTGTAAAATAATACAACCAAAAAATATGACCGTTGTGAACAACTCTTCGTATATTTGTAGGTGTCGTATTTAAAATCTAAATCAGCTGATACGACCAAACGATAGAAAAACAAACACATATTTATGTACATAAATCTGGTGCTGCTCTTGGCTTAACTTAATAATTTGTAGAGATTAGACCCATGAAAACACAAAATAGTCTATATCTAACCTGGTTAGAATCCCTAAAATCCATTAAAATAAGCAAAGTTTTAGTAAAAAATCACAAGAATTTTGTTATTTTTTACGTAAACAAAAAACAGCTGATGTGTCAGAGAGCAGTGCCGGCTATTTTTGCCGGCGGAGGCGGCTTAAGGAATCTTCTTTGGCGGTTTTGCCTAAGTTTTTAGTATAGACGTTTTTAACGGATGCGAGTGCTAGCGGCTCTAAAAATAAATTAAAAAACTCGCCGTTTCGTTTTAGGCGCTTGGCGCATGACTTTGTATATAATATGACATCGCAAAAAACATATCAAACAAAGTTGTATTGTTTCACAACAAGTTTCGTATGAAAAGCAACAACAAAATTTTTATGCTATTGTGAAATTATATGACAATAATACAATATGCTATCGTATCGTACCTTGTGAATTCGCCAAATATGTTTGTGTTTGTATTTCATTATAAAAAAAATAAAAAACATAAAAACTAAAATATAAATAAATAACATAAGGCTTTGTTGTTGTTATTTGATCATGAGGCGCTAACTTTAATTTCACTTTTTTCAATAATATTTAAAAATTAAATTTAAATGTTTTTTTTTTTTGCAAAGTCTGTTTTGCCAGTTTAACATACGTACAGCCAGACAAGCTTAAACGTATGTAGAGTATGTTTTAAACTCGCTACAATTACTATTACTTTTACTACTACAACAACAAAAACATTAACGCAAATGTTTGTATGAACTACACAGCCGGCTGTTGGTGAAGTTAGACAAATTCATGATGTCCTTGAGCTTTAATAATCTTAAAGTAAAAACAAGAAAACAACAACAAGAACAATTTAAAGAAAATATTTAAATAATTTTTTATAGGAAAAGATAAAACATTTTTATATGAGAACATTGATAATATTTTAAAAAGCCTAAAAAAGGATTTATTTTTATTATAACTATAAAACTATAGTTTTACAAAAAAAAATCCTTTTTTTATTTAAAGCTTAAAAATTTAAATAAATTTAAGCAACTTTTTGCAAAAAACCTATATTTTTGCTTTTATTTTTGCTAACTTTTAGCACTTTTGCTTACGTAAGCGCTTATCGAAGGAAGGCATGATTTTTAGATGATATGTCCTACTTTTTAAAATTAAAAAGCATCGTAGACAGAACATATTTTTTAAATAAAAAAATGTTTTCACATATATTTACAGCATTTTTTAATTAAAGCAACGCCTAGAATTAGGCAACATATTTTGAAAAACTCGATTAAAAATTCAAAAAATTTTTTTTATAGAGAATAATTTATAAAAATAAAAAATAATAAAAGTAACTATGTAGTTATAAATTCAAATAGAATAAGAATAAAAGAACATAGGGCCGTATGTGGATTTAGTTTGGTCTTAAGAATATAGAATATGAGTTTAATTCCAAAGTCTTATATTCCCACACATTGGTCTTTTTGTATACCCACCTGTCTTATCTAACAAAGTTGTTTTCGAATCGCAAATATTATAATAAAATTACTCAATGGCTATCCTAGTTTTTGAAATAGGAAACTAACCAAAATTTTAAGGTTCGTATGGGCGTTGCTACCTTCCAGGCTCCCTTTAAACAAAACAAGAAATACCTTGTAGAAGGTTAGAGGTCGATAGTTTAAACAGTTTCCAAAACACTTGGTTTCAAAATTTTAATAAAAGTTGCTAATTTGTATGGGGATTTCCCATTCTCCTGATCCTATCCATTTAATTTGTGTTTCAGCGTGTAGGCATTACTGCACAATTACGTTTTGTAAAATATTTGAAGTCGATAGCTGTTATAGTTTCGAGAAAAAGCGTATCCAAATTTGCTTATGTGTGCTTATTCGTGTTTGGGTCTACAGCTCTCCCTAGGAGCAGGGAGCTTGAAAAACCAAAGCCTAAATGTGCGTATCATAGTGGAAGTACTTCGTACTTAGTTTAAAGTCGATAGCTGTTATAGTTTTTCAGATAAGGCACATGAGAGTTTTCACAAAATATAAGCAATTGTAGGGGGAATACCACTTCCCTTGCTTCTATCAAAAAGGAAAAAATCCCATTTTAGGTCGCCGCCTTTTAAAAATAATTTCAGTTTTGTGGCAACAATGGCTATATTTCCTGGGATGTATACATGGATTTTGTGCTTAATAAAATAGTTTGTTTTGGGTTTCTACTTATATCTCCCTCGGAAGTCAACCGATCTCGCTGGTTTAAAATAGCGTTCTCCCTAGGAAAATTTTTAATAGTTTGCCTTCCGTCCGACTTGATTACGCTCCGGAAACTTGATTTCAACAGACGCACTTCCATATCTATAAGAATCCATAAAATACATGTGTATATACCTTATTGGGCCGCAAATGGATGTTATAGAAATTACGAACGTAATGACAAACTTATATATAGACTTATCACTATGTGAAGGGTGTGAAAATTAAAATATACGGAGTTTTTTTCCTATCTAAGTCTGTCCTATTTCTACAATCGGACAGATGGGCATGGCTCAATAACAATTCCTCTTGAAAATGATTTAAAATATCAGTATATTTATATGAAATACACAAATTTTACGAAGTTCATACGCCCTTGTAGCAATCAGGTAAAGAGAATACGATAATCTTTACTCTTTGAAGCATACTTTTAGGGGAGGCGTTTTTAACACAAAATTTTAATCTATTTTTTTACTTTTAACTTTAAAAATTAAATTTGAACATTTTCTTTAAAATTTTTAGATATGTTTAAATCTTTAAAGGGAATTTAGAAAATTTTAATTTTAAAGATATTTTTGTAATTTATTTAGGTTTTTATTTTTTTTTTTTTAAGCGCGAATAATATTTTTTTTCATTGAATTTAATTTTAAAACGGTATTTCTAGTTTATTTTTATTTTAATATTTTATTAAAACACGTTTTCCCCCGAAAGTAGCCGAATAAAATAAAGTATTACTGAATTAAAGCCTATTTAATGGGGTTTGATCTTGAATCAAAATTTGTTTTCTTTGTTAAAGTAGTTGTTTGCCCTTCTTCATTGATTTCCCATAAATGAAAGCGAACAACAAATGTTGCTCGTTAATCTTTTTTTATTCTTTGGGAGTTTTATGTCCCCCCTTTTTTATAGTTTGTTTTGAATTTGTGCTTAAACTGTTTTTTTGAATAAACTAAAACTCTATTTAAACAAAAAAAAATTGTAAATGTTTTAATTACACATTAAAAATACAAAAATTGCAGCTCTGATGATGTTTGGGGGGAGCAATAGACATAAAGAAATAATGAAAACAGTGCTACTAAAGTAGCAGCTAATAATGAGCTCTAAGTAGTCATAATATTAGGTACTTCATAACAAATAAAATAAAAAAATAAAATAAACAAATACGGGCAACAGCAAACCCAAGTAGTTGATGATCGTTCAGTAACTCATAAATGCAACAGATGACAATTTAAAGCAAATAATGTAACCACACAAGACAGAAAGGAAATGTTGTAAGCAAGATCATATTGATGCTGATGATACTGATGATGTTGATGGTGTAAAATAAATATCTGTGTTTAAAGTGCCAAAGTACAGACATCATACGCATATTTAAATGTGCGTACAAGAGAGGAGTTTAAGTCTTAATTTTGATTTATGGGCACGCCCGCGCAGTTTTCATTCCCTGGCTGTGTGTTGCTCTTACTGATGACAATATTTTTTTAAGTATTTCTTTATTTATTCACTTTATAGCTTTTTTTTATTTATTTACAATATTAAAAATATTTCCAGTTTTATAATAAAAATTGAGGGCTTCTTTTTTTTTTGTTTTAATGTTTGTTGTATAAAGAATTTGAAAAGACATTTCAATGTTTTATCATAAAATTGTATAGAGGAGAGGAGGAGAGAAGAAAATCCTTTTACAAGAACAGCTGGTCTATATAAAATTTATTACTACAATATCAGGAAGTTGTTTTAATATTAATTTAAATTTCCGTTTGTTCGAAAATTAAACAACCTACACAAAACCAAAGCATTGGAAGAATATTCCATTCAATTAAATTTAATTTTGCTTAAAGTGATAAAAGCAAAACGACCCCCTTGATAAATGAATAGTCTCGCTTTTTTTTGAAAACTTTGATTTTTTATAACACTGATCTTTGGCTGTTGATGTTCAACTTATGCTGCTGGTATAGATCAACAATATTTCGTTTATTTTTTCAAATAAAGTTAGTTAATTTAGTGTGCATGTAGATTTTTCCAAATACGATAATTTAATTCAATTGTTTAACTTCCGTTGAAATAAATAAAAAATATTTTGCATCAATCGAATTCAATTATCTTTCATTCTTTGGATGTGTGTGTGTCTGTGCAAGTATATACATATGTATGTTTAAAGCTTAAATCACTTTGATAGTCATAGTAGTGTAGTGTACTAGATTTTAATATAATTTTTATTTAAAGCAATTGATTATCATGTGGTTTGATGGTTTAACTCAATGGCTGGTCTAACTGAATGACTGCCAAACTAAGTATGACTGTATGTGTGTATGACGAGATTGATAAATATCTTTTTTTGTAATTTTCAACGTTTAAGTCTAGATTTGATTTGATCAGAAAACAGCATCTTTTTACTTACACTCTTGTAAATACATTAAGTTTTTTTTTAAATTTTTTTATGATTCAAAGTATCATTTATTTAACAGTAAACTGCGTAAAAATAATATTAAATTAAACCGGATGTTGTTTATAGGCAGTTTATCTATACATACTTACACATACATGGATATTCATTTTAATTTAAAGAGAGTGTTTATTTCAATTGATGGTTTGTATTTGATTTATCTTAGATTTAGAATGTTTTAGAGGCAGCAAAAGCTAATTTTTAATATTAAAATAAATTTATTATACTTTAAACAATTATTGAAGAACTTAAAAAAGTGTACATATTTGAATGATTTAAAATATGTATCCAAATTATGCGTTTTAATCGGAATCGAAATTTTCTCCGTCCTTTTGGTTTACTGTGGAGTATACTAAGCTTATTAAAACTAGTAATAATAATCGGTTCAATATTCTACACAACAGGTACAGGTCTTAATAAGTATTTCGGGATATTAGGCCACGAATATTACTCTTTCTTAAATAAATTTTGCATTTTTGATCAGTCCATAATTTAGCATAGATCTCCTATGATTCCACTCGCGACTATCACTTTATCGTGTGTAATTGTTTACACACGCAGAGAAAAAAAACCTGGTTAAGTATGGTCACAGACAATAGTATGGTTACCAAGATCATTATTATGATTGTCCCAACCATACTATTGTTGTAGCAAGTTTTAGGTAAAAAACGTAATCATATTTATGATTAAAATTACTATTATATGTTTGTGGAAATCATTGTTTTGATTATAGATAATCATAATCTTAATTATAAGTTGCTTTAAGCATCATATATTTGATAACTAATAATCAAGATAATAACTGCCCGTGAACAATCATTTTTCCATGACCATAATTAACCATTTTTTTTCTCTGCGTGCATATACTGGTCCTCAATATAAAATAAATTGCAATGATGGATATAATATGGTCGGGCTTGACCAGCAATATTTTTCTTACTTGTTTTAGTTTAATTATTCTAGCAGTAATTTTGTTTTAAGTTTGAATACTTTTTTACATTAATGAAATGCCTAAGTTGTTGTAGCCTTGTGTCTCCAAAAAAATTATGCTCTTTATTTGATTGTTGTTAAATGGATAAATGTCGTAACCTTAATAGTATTAAACTTTAAAAATGTTTAAATATTATTTGCCTAAAAGTAGGCAACAACTCCAATTAAAAATATAATTTTGGTTTTAAGAAAATATACATTTTTTCCTTTTTTTCTCTAAATTTTAAATCATTTTAATTATTATTGGCGAAATCATATGTCATACATACATATGCATGTACATATTTCCAAAAAACGTTAAAAATATGTTTCTGCCATATATTTTTATTATATACATATGTATATACTCTGTGTACTTTTTTTGAATGTATTATCATTTACTAAGCATCTTTTTTTCGTCAAGAAAACGGAAAACCCCTCAAGGATATAAAAACAATTTTTTTAATGGCAGCTTACTTCACTACCCATAAACTCAATGATTATTTGTGTTTTTTTTTTCTCTTCTTCTGTGTACCATAATAGCCTTCCTTCCCTACTAAGACAAGACATTAACATTAAACAAAAAAAAAATAAGAAACAGCGAAAATTAAATATATAGAGTAGAGGAGAAGATAAAAGTACTCTGTAGCTTTTAAGCAGCCTCCTTAAAACCAAAAGAAAGAAATCAGACATTAAAAAAAAATACTATCACTTACATAAAGTGTATTTTTTTAAATCAAAAAACTAACAAGTTTTATTTTAATCTTGAATGTACTTTTAATTTGAACTCACACTCCTCCTTTTATCTATATGAACGAATTCTTTGCATTTGCTTCCACAGTCCTTAAACTCGATTTTCCACTTTGTATTTCTACCTTTAATTCTATTGCTATTAATATTAACAACATTTTTGCTATCAGCAGCTTAATATTGAAGCAAATCTCTTTTTACATTTGAAAAAAGCTTAACATACGTATATTTATTGAGTTGCCATTGCTGCTGCTGCTGCTAGAGATGAGGTTTTACGGTTGTTTGTTGTTATTGTTGCTGTTGCACTAGGGATTTTCTTGCTTGATTTTTTTCACATTTCTCATCGTTTTCTTTTCTTACTTGTTGTTGTTGTGTTTGCTGTTCCTTGTTCGAAAATTGAGTTCATTCATACATATGTGTGTGTGTGGATGCATGTTTGTAAGTAGGGAAGTGTGCAAGTTTGCTTATTTGGTGGTCCATTGCGATTTTTACAATTTTTAGTAGTTACAATTCAGTACATTTTTGTTGTTTAATAGTACCAATTCCTACATACAAACATGCATACATAGATGCATACATACATTTCATACACATAAATACGTACCTTCATCTGTACGTATGTATTTATCGACCAATGATATTGGAAATATGTCAGGATGAATGCGTTGCGCAAAAGGCATTGGCATCATCATCATCGTAAGCAGCAACAAAAACAAATTTATCGTCAATGCTTTTAGCAACAACAACAACAGCAATAAGATATAAAGATATGGTAGGGAGGTTGTTATTTTTATTAGTAATAAATTCAATAAACACATAGAAAATATTGGAAAAACTCACTCACAGTATGCAGCTCCTCCTTGATTTAAAAGAGCATGGAATACGAAATTAAAAACAGATTGAAAAATGGAATTTTTCTTCAAGGAATTTAATTAATTTAAAAAAGCTTTTGAAAAGATTTGTGTTCGTAAAGATGTTTTCCATAAGAATGGCGACAAAATAAAATAGTTTTTTAAATTTTTTTATTAATAAAATACGCTTTAAGCTTTTATCCCTATTTTTTAAATCAAGTTTGCTCCTCTTAAAAAACCATAATGAAAACAGATATTAAATTTTCTTTTAAAATTTAGTTGTCAAGTTGGTTAAGCTTAAAGTTCATTTTTAATATTGGAAAATTTTCTTTTTAAAGAAAAACAGAAAAATATAAAATCGATTTTATCTAAACACATAGTGCCATATTCATAGACAATTTAAAAGTAACTTTAAAATTAAAGTAGACTTTTTAAACAAAATTTTCATACAAAATCAGTGTTTAAAATATATTTTAATTTTAAAGTCGTTTTTAAATTGTCTATGAATATGGCCCATACATTTTAAATTAAGTTTTGAATTGTCTTTACATAATTTTTATTTATTTAATTTTTTTTCTTAACATTCCAAAAGCCTAGAAATTTAGTTTTGAATTTACTAGTTTATTTAAATTTTTCTTTTGTACCTATGTATATGTTTTTAAATTTTTCCTAGTTTAAACATTCTTAACTGGTAAAAAAAATTTAAGGGAGCCGACGGCTTTTTTGATGATAAAATCACCTTTTTACAAAAAGTACCAATACTATGTCTCAATTAGAACCTTTTTATACAACTCTTCATAATCAATTGCTTTTTTTTCTTACAATAACAGCAAAACAGCCAAATATTTCTCCTTATAAAAAATCTAACTCTCTTCCTTTTTAAGAGAAGATTTCAATGGCAAGAGTTTTCTCTTCGGTTTTATTTAATTATTTTACTCAATTCAATACAAAAAAATAATAAAATATAAGTTATTGAGAGACTGAGATAGACTGTTGTGAGATTTTTTTTTTGTAGTGAACCAGAATATGAGTAAAGGAAAGAAATGAAGCGCATATTAAATGAGAACAAGATGGATGATTGTGATTTTTTTTCAAATATTGATGATGTTGTTGGTATTTGAACGCTTACATCGGTGGTATATTGCATAAATATATGTAGATAAGTTTGTATAACCAGCAATGTATTGACATTTTACTAATATATACCAACTTATCATATAAGTACATATGTTCATACATACTTATATATATGCATACCTATGTATATAGAGAACCTAGTACAGTGAATTGTAGCTAGGATATATGAACCTTTGTACGTGCATATGAGTATGTGTATGTACATATGTATGTGGCTATACACTTTAGTTCAATTGAATGTACTTATGTTCGATAAAATACATCAACCAGCAGCTATCTACTAATCCATTGAAAAACTGTGAGACATCTAGTCAGTCAACCACTTGTATTCGGTGTTGCAGACAGCAAAAGCAGTAAGCTAAACTGCATATGTACATGTGTATGGTTGATTGTGTATGTTCACACAGAGTTTTATTATAAAATAGGTACACACTCACATTTGTTTGTATGGAAATGTACATATTCATATAAATGTATGTATGTTGTTGTTGTTTTTATTTATTTTTTAGTACATAGATAGATTTTTAACAAACCTGATTGGATGTTATTGACTGCGGGACATTGAGTCACAAAAAAAAAAAAATAAAAAGGAAAACAGATAGGTACCTACCTTCCTACCTTAAAAGCAAATTTAAACAAAAAGGAAAAATAGCATTATGATGATTACAATGATTAAAAATTTAGAATTTCATGTGTTATAGCTATCATCAAATCTACACGGTAAAATATTTTTTTAAAAGGTTGGGGTTTTAGGGGCTATAGAAAAAAATTGTGCATACATACATACATACATATGTACATACATACACACTTACATACAAACATACATACATACATACACACTTACATACAAACATACATACATTCATAATTAAACCCTGTCGGACATTTAGGTAGCTTTTAACTAACTTAAAGCTAACTATTTCGCTACTAGTGGTGGCTGACACTGGGATTACTTTTAAATTACATACTTTTTAAATCCCACGTTGGATATATTTTACAAAAAAAAAATTTAAAAAAAATTAATTTAATTTACCTTAACCGAACGAGTCACTGTTGGGGTTCGAGAACCCAAGTTCCCAAGATTGTCAGACTAGCACTATTACCACTCGCCCACAACAATCAATATAAAAATTGTTCAAAATAATCCTACCTTAAGTACACAACAAAAGAAGAAGAAAAATACCATTACGCAATCAGGCGGTGGTGATTCTACAACAACAAAATTTTCGTTTTCGTTGGCTCAGGTGTCAAAAAAAGATATGTAAAAGTAAACGACCAGCCACGATTTATGCATGAAAAAAGTACATCGATCAGCTGTGATCGTAACACCACCTGGTCAAGATAATTTCACCATAAAAAATACAATATGTAAGAAACACACCACTTAAAAGAATATGTGTGTGTGTGTTTTTATTATGGGGTTTTTTTCTAGATTTCTTTGTAGTCAGTTTTGAGTTAGTTAAAAAAGAAGCTAACTTTTAAGTGAGTTATATTTTTTGACGAGTACTGTAGATCCGACAGGGAAGTGAATATATGTATGTATACACATACATATGTACGAATGGTTTTCTGTTTTGCTTTTATATTACAATAACAACCAAATTTACAAAAAAAAAAAAACAAGAATGAAAGGTTGCAAAGATTTTGTATTAGTTGATCGTTATGAAAAGGACTTTAATACACGAACATGTACATACATACATATGTACTTATGCATGTTGGCATATTTGAATGTGTATATGTGTGTATGTATGTGACTATGTGTTTAAAATAGAAACGTAAATGTTAAATATAAATGATTGACGTGGTTATTATATGGAAATGTCATTTAAGTTTTAAGCCAAATACAAAATAATAAAAAAATACTCAGGTTGGAACGTAAATTTATACATACATTTCATGAACATATCGCTCACCGGCTGCAGTGATGGTACAACCCAAATTTTTTTTTAGTTGTTTTCTCTTCTTTGAGAACATTAATTCATAGGTATAAAACATAATTTCTTATATATTTTTTTTATTAAAAAAACGTACGCACATATTTTTTGTATAATGTCGATTTTTACAAAATTTCTAAATAAAAAAAATGTAATTTTTTTTTCGTGGTAAATAAGTATAAAAGGTTATCTTATAAATATTTAAATTAAAATTTAATAATTATCCACCTACTTTGAGTTGTCAACAAAAAAAAATTCAAAATTATGTAATTTTAACAAACAGTAAGCGAAATACATACACATCCAGGGTTGGGCAGTATTTCAAATACTTGTATTTGAAATACGTATTTGAAATACAAATACGTATTTTGTATTTGTATTTGAAATACCACCTTCTAATGTATTTTGTATTTTGTATTTGAAATACCCAACATTGAAGTATTTTGTATTTTGTATTTCAAATACTTATGATGGCAAAATACATTTTTGCAAAATACATTTTTTTGTTATACAAAAAGCTGTCATTAGAAAAAATGAAAAATGTTACAATTAAAAAAAAAAAGAATGGAAACTTTGTCCTCGTATTCATTCACGTCTTCGCCTTAGCAAGGCACGTTCTTTTACAGGTCTCACTTATTCAGGTAATTTCAAGAGCTCAGCGTATATTTGGAAATGTGAATGTCAAAAAAATTAAATTTTGTATGAAAATTAAAAATATTTTTGGCATTCACTTTTAAACACATCAAGTAAGATCGCTATATTTGCTTCTGCCGAATCTTATATACCCCTCACATTGGTCTTTAAAAATACCCAGCCGAGTAATTTTTTACTGCAAATAATATAATAAAAAAACCTTGTGCGAGTTTTAAAGTTCATAGAAAACTTAAAAAAATTTTAACGTTTGTATGGATAATAGAAATAGATAAAGAAGATTTGAGTTCGAGAGTTATAAAAGTTTTCGACATTATTCGTATTAAAAGGTTAATAAAAGTTGTTAATTTTTATGGGATCTTCTAGTCCCCCTGCTCCTCTCCAACTTTTTTTTTTCCAAAAAGTGGGTCTTATCATCGAATTACTTTTTGTTGAACACTAGAAGTCGATAGCTGTTATAGTTTTCGAGACATAGCGTATCGAAAATTTCATAAAAATTGTTAATTTGTATGGGAGCTAAACTTTCTCCTGCCCCGACTCAAAAAATTTTTTCTTCAAAGTGTAGGTCGATAGTTGTTATAATTTCTAAGATTAAGCGCATGAAATGTTTCACAAAATTTGTGCAATGACAGAGAAGAAACCACTTCCCTTGATCCTATCTGAAAAAAACTTTTTCCTTTTGAGGTCCCTATTTTCAGAGTATCCGTGCCAAGTTTTGTGGCAAGAATGACTATATTCACTGAGATATATAGGGATGTATGCACGGATTTGTCCTAAAAAAGGAGTTATTTTGATTTTTTGTTTATATCTCGGTCAATAGTTAACCGATTTTGCTAATTTTAAATAGCGATTGTCTCCAGGATATAAAGTTTGACACCAGTAACTGGTCCGTATCACTTTATTTGACTCCGGAAACTTGATTTCATCAGACTGACAGACGGACATGGCTATATCAACTTCCCTATCTATAAGGATCCAGAATATTAGTACTTTATGGGGTCGCAAATGGAAAATAAAAAAATTTCAAACGGAATGACAAACTTATCACTATGTGAAGGGTGTACAAAAAAATGCAGAGGGCGAATTTTTGATTTCGCCTTGATATTACTTTACTTTTAATCAAGGCACATTCAACCAGGTAATATTAAGAACCCAGCTGATTAAAATCAATTTGACATTTATACGAAATAAAAATTAATTTTATATGGAATTTTTAATTTTTCTGACATTCTACCGTTCAAACACAAAAAGGGAATGCAGAGGGCGAATTTTTTGAATTCGCCTTGGGTTTACTTTGTTGAATGTGCCTTGCAGAGAACTGTTTTCATAAAATTTAACACCAGTCTGTTTTCATCAGGACCTGTAGAAAAATTGTTTTTTTTAGCAGGATTTATATATTCTTCAACAAGAGGCTGCTTATCTGATTAAACTTTTAAAAATCTTGTGTTCATGATTAATGGTTATAAATGTATTTTGTATTTTGTATTTCAAATAAAAGATACTCAAATACTGTATTTTGTATTTTGTATTTGAAATACTCGACTTGAAAGTATTTGTTATTTTGTATTTGAAATACAAGCGGAAGAAGTATTTTGTATTTTGTATTTCAAATACAGCAAAGCATGTATTTTGCCCAACTCTGTACACATCAATACATATGCATGTAAAAATTATGTCTTTTTCAAACTTTACTAATAGATAATTATAAATTTATTACCTATAGAAATCAGTTAAATTTTTTTTATTATCTTAACTATTTTCTATAAACAAAAACATTTTGGTTTAAACTTTAGTGATTTAAAAGTTAAAAAAAATATTTAAAAATAACAAATATGAAGACTGCCTAAGAGGATACTAGATTTTATATATTTCTTAATTGTTTTAAACACTGCAAAACTAAAATATTATGTAGATACTAAAAATTATTTGAAAATTTTTCATTTAAATTTTCAATTTTAATTTAAGTTCTAGTTAAGGCCTAAGTTTTTAACAACTAAGTTCTCTTACTTAATTTATGATTGTAATTTTTCTTAAACATTTATTTTCATCTTTTGATAATCCTTAATAACATTAATTTTTTTCCTGTTGTTACATATACAAAAAATAATTTAAATAATTTTTGTTTGCTTATAAACTTAGGTATTGTGCACAAACATACTTATGTATGTTACATGCAATACATGTAATAAATTCACATACACCACTCCTTTTTGAGATTCTGTTAATGCCAAAGGAAACTTATATTTCAGGGATTTTATTCTTAATCTTTTTTTTTCGTTATACTTTATTATTGTTAAGCAACCATCTTTTTCTTTTATTTTTTTCCCAACAAACATCAAAAAAAAAGTTTAAATAAAATAAGAAAGAATTCAACAACGTCTGCCATTCGTCCAATCGAATTCAATTGACTCTCAATTCTCACAAACTATATACCCAATTTTTATATTTCTTATTATTTGTGCTGCTACACTTTGACACCCGAAAGCGCGCTCCAACCCAAAATAAATATCAGAAGAAAAAAAAACGTAATCGAAAAAACATCCAATGAACCCAATGCATGGCATAAAAATTGAATAAAATAATGGAAAGGGAGAATTTCATTCTACCCATACTTGGGTGAATTCTATAAAGGTATATATTAACTCATACACAGACAAACACACACACACACACACACACACACACAATGCCATTCAAATATAATAAACGTAAATTTTAATACACGAGTGTGTATTGAATTCCATTATTTTTTCTGTAATTTTTTTCTCAATTCACATATAAATTTTCCTTCAATTTTTTTTATTTCGTTCTTAGTCGTAGTGGTAGTAAAATATAACTTTCTCTTTGTATTGCCAATACAAAAACAAAAAAAACGTAGTCGGTGTTTTTGTCTAGGGAGGAAAATTGGAAAAAATCTAATGATTTTTTTTTCAACACCATTAACAAACCAGTTTACCAATAACGACATTTCTCCCTACTTTAAACACATACAACAACCCAACGCACTCCTCTGCTCTCCTTTCCCAAACCTAATGGTATTTTGCAGCTTCTACACTTTCCTTTAACCTCACTAACAACATCTTCTTGTTCTTCTTTAAGGATTTTTTTTTCTTTATGTATTTATTGAATTTTTATAAATAAAATGGATATATGTATGTACGTATGTATGTGTGCATGTACGTTTGTAAAGAAAAAAATAAAATAAAAATTAAGGAAAAAATCATTTATTTGTTGTTTTGAATCCTTGTATTGGATTCTCTCTGTCGCAGGCGCTTTGCCAGAAAAAAAACTCTCAAATATTTTTGGCTTAAAAAAAATTAAAAAAGAAAAAATTGGTAACACATATTTATATACACCTATGTATGTAGTATGCTTGTGTAGATGGATATGTATACATGCTCCAACTTTTAATACTCAACTCACTCTCTTTTGCTCTTATGGTCGTTAACTTTTATTTTATCAAAATGTATGTAAGAGTATTTAAGGATAATTTTTTTTTCTGTTCACAATTACAATTTTTCTGTCCATGTATGAGAGTGTATTTTTTCAAGAGGATTTTTTTTTTGTTATTATCGTATATAGCCATCCATATGCATGTGTGTATGTGTTTGTGCATGAACATATTGGTGATATATTTGAAAATGCCCTTTTAGATTTCTCCCCTCAACATCAAGAAAACAAACACTGTGTTGTTGCTTCTTGTATACTATAAAGGCTCCCTTAATTTATATCACAATATGTTTGTATGTATTGAGCACAAATGGTATATAAAACCCAACATTGATTACGATTGGGAATCCATCTATAAAATTCTGTACCCGTTGGGTGTGTGTAAAATAATGTTAACGGCAAAAATCTATTTCGTTTTATTTTTTCTTTCGATTTCCAACTGCCATTTATATAGTATATGAATGACATTAACGTAATACAACCCCAAAGAGTACCACCTACTTTTCTTTTGCTTTCACACACTCTTGTTAACCTGTTTGTTTGGAAAAGTTCTTATTTTATGTGATTTTTTTATAACAAGTTTTTAATATTTTTATTTTATTCTGCTGTCTTGATTGTCCCTATTTGCTTGAGTGAAGAGGACTTCAAATAAAAATTGTTCAAGAGTAGCGCGTACGTTAAAGCATTCTATTTCTATTTAAAAATTACTTTTTGTCTGTGTTACAAAAAATGTAGTATGCTTTAAGGTGCTAAGCAGGGCTCTCCAAACAGATATAAAGCACAAAGCCAATAAAAAAAAAACTATTTTGCACCTTGATACAGCAGGAAAATAGAAGAAGGTTGTAGTAAAAAGAAGCTGAACACATTTTAAGGGGAAAATAAAAAATAATATTTTATTATAAAGCAGACATTTGCGAAAATAATGTGTAAATAAATAAATTGTATGTTATTTGTAAAATAACATGATTTAAAACAATCTAAATATTTAAAAAAAGTCTTCAAAACGGAAACGTTTTTTTCAACCAAAAGCTTTATAAAAGCTCTTAATAGCTCTCCCCAAAAACTTTTAATTTTTGCCAAATTCTTAAATCAGCTTATTAGATTACGTGTCTAAAAATAGGTTAACAATTTATAAAAAAAAGTTTTAAAACGAATATTTTTTAAAAACCTAAAGCTTTTCGGAGCTTTTTTCACAAATTCTAAAATAAGATGTCAAAAGAAAGCAAAATATTAAAAAAAAAGTAAAGCTTGAAAGCTAATCCAATTTATTAAAAGCATTAAATCCTTTGTATGGCTCTTCAAAAACATCTGTACAAAGCTCAATTTTTTTCCAAATTTGTTGAAAATAATATTTGTATAAAGAAAAACAAAAAGCTTTGCTTAAAACTTGTTAAAAGAATAACAGTAAAGATTATTTTTGGATTTTTTTTAAATAATGTTTAAACAACCCTTAACAGCTTTTATGGCTTTAGAAAAAATTTTTTAAATTATCTTCTGGCAAAAAATCCTTTTACTAGAAAATATATTTGGATTCTGGACAAGTTTGTAAAATAAAAAAATTTTTATTACGTTTTCTACACGAAACTAATAAAAGCTCCTAAAAGCTTTTACAGAACCGATACGATAAACGTTAATTATCTCTAAAAAAAAAAGAAAACAAAAAAGTTTAGGAAGAGCTTTTTAAGGTTTGCTTTCAAAAATCCTTAAAAAAAGTGTTGTAATACGAAAAAACACTGATATTTTAGTGCTTTTTTAACAAATGTCTTTTTGTATAAGTTTAAATAAGTGATTTGTTCTTTTAAGATCCTTGTGATTAATTGATATTGATATATGTACATACCTACTATTACAATATGTTTTTAATAAAAAAAATATATTTTGTTTTATATATTATAAAGGCATAAGCTATTAGACCAAATTGCTTAAAAACAAACTTTATTATATTTTTATAAAATGTAATAAAACGTAATTTCTTGAATAAATTTTTTATTTCGAGGACTTTGTTATAAATTAACCAATAATTTTGTGGGCGTTTTTATTTGTATATAAAATTTTTTTTTTTTAGTTTTTTCTTAGTTTTGTTTTTAAGTTTTCATTTATTAAGGTTACCTTATAGCCATAAATTTTCTGTAGCTTTTAGTTTGTTATCTTGCTTTTTAGTTAATAAATTTATTTATTTACTTTATTTTATTTGTTTATCAGTCAGTTATTTATACAGCTCGGTATTTGTAATGTGTGTTTAATGTGTATCTATAAGATTTGTGCTGGCCGCCATATTTAATTTCGAATAGAAAAACAGAAACAGATAATCAAATCAACATCATTTATATGTATCTATATATGTATGTATGTATATATGTACTATATGTTGTATATATCAGTTAAGTTGGTCGTTAACTAAGCAAATAAAACCAATCAAATCAGGGTAAATTTACTAGTTGACATATGAATATATATGAAAATTGTGATCGCAGCAAATGACACGGGGAGGAGCTGAATCTATAAATTCTTTATCTAATCTAACCATAACTTGAGCCAATAGACAGCAATCTTTCATAACAAAAAAAAAAAAAAAAATACAAAACAAAATAGAACTAAATACAAAAATAATTACCCAGAAATCTTTGTAAATTTATGATTCAACAAATATTTCGAAAAATCTTTATTTGTTTAATATTTTAATATTTCATTTTATTTTTCTGTTTAAATTTTATCTTTTGCTGGCGTTTTTTTAAGACATGCTACTCATTTTATGACTTCAAAAATAAAACAACAACAACCTAAGGGAATGTATTAAATTAAAAACAAAAAAAACAAAAAATTGATAAAATCTACTAAAATTCTAAATATTTTTTGTTTTTGTTTTTCAGCTTTTTTCGGAGGATTTATATACAAATATGGCATAGTATTTAGTATGGTAGAAGATTTATTGTTATTATTTAGTTTTTAGTACTCAATGATGAAATATCTTTAGATTTTAATTTGTTTTAAAAATGTTTTTTTTTTATCATTCCAACAGTTGTTAATGGTTATTTGACGGGTGAAAAACTGTTTTTTATACGTTTAATTTAGAAAAAAGAAAATAAATCTAAACATTTAAGAAAAAGTAATTAAAAATATTTAAAAAAATAATATAAAATCAAATATTTAAATTGAATTTTTTTTCTTTTGTTTTAGGTAAGAAAAAAATTTCTAAGTAAAACCCTTTCACAACTATAACCTTTATTCAAGTAAGTAAAAGTTTTTAAGTTTATTAATTTTAAACCTCTGGTCTCCTTAAATTGTTTTTGCAAAGCTTTTGGCCAGACAGTAGTCCAAAACCACAATTATTTGTATGACAAAATTTATATCAATGTTTTTATTCCTTTTTTTGCTTTCAAAGAAAAAAAAATAAATAAAATAACTACTAATGATGTTCGTTTTAAAGGCTTTTTAACAATATTTCTTGTATTTAGAGCAACAAGATTTTAAATAAAAAAAAATATTTCATTCAAACCATAATCATCGTAATTTTGTATGTAGGAAAGTGTAGGCGTTATGGCAAAAATACACAAAATACATTGAAGCAAAAGAGGTGCGTTTTTTTCCTCGTTCAACTAAAAGCCAGTTTATTCCTTGTATTGTTGTCATTTTGCTTGCTGCTGCCTTAACGCAATAATAGCAGCAAAAATAACAACAACAATAAAAACATTGCAAAATTCAAGGCTTTTGTAGGTCTGGGTTTATAGGCTTCAAATTATGAATGAATTTTTATGCCAGAAACAACAACTAATGTTGTTATAAGTAAACTAAACGCAGACAATCTGAATTTTAAAGTTACTTATGAGCTGGAGAAGTGACACAAAAAAAACACAATTTTTTTGTTAATCAAAAATACGACAAAGTCATACCCTAGATTAAGTAAGAATTGGCTGTTCTCGAAGACCTTTATTTGCATCCTTTGGGTGCCTAGTGCTACCACTTAAAAAAAACATGTATCCAGTAAAACTTACTATTTCAATGTAAAGAGCTCGGGGATTTGCGAACAATATCGTCTTATTAATCCTAGATAGCTCCTCTAGGTCTTGACAAAGGATCGCTTCCCATCCATCGCTGTTACCATCCCCACTAGGATTGTACAACTACTCATTCCTTCGCATAGATAGTAAAAAACAAGCCACTTTAAGGTCGTCAGATCCTTACATGACCTTAAAGGTTTAGGACGTGGTAATATTTACCCCTATCCAAACCTTCCAAACACACGGCCTGTAAATGAATTCCATGCACGATTTGACGATCGGGAAGCAATTGAGATATCTGAAGAATGCATTGATCATCGCCACTGTCAGTTGTTAGGGAAGTATGACTTGGAAAGAAGGGCGACTAATTTAGCCATGATCTCAGCTTGAAGATACTTCAATTAGAAGGAAGTTTTAAAGGGCTTTTTTATATCCAGTGTCTGACAATAGACCACAGCTTTAAACCTCCTTCCATTTAAGATCCATCAGTAAAGAAGGTTTAGGTCTTAGAGTTTGCTTGAAGACCTGCAATCAGCCTTATTTCTCAATGAAAACGCTCGATTTCCCAATGAAGGTTAGTTGCGAGATCATATAGTCGCTACTATATTTTGCATTCTCAGTTATCCGTTTGGTATTTGCTTGAATCATAGCGAGCCCGCCCATCGAGCAATACTCTGCATGCAGATTGACTAATTTAAAATCCAGGTTTACATCCAGTGATATGATACGGGCGCTAAGTTGGTGTTGCGCAATTAAAACATAGTCCTGCAGGTCCCTGCATGTTCTTTAGATGCCTACGGCTAAATTGCCTGCCTGAAGCAGACTACTAAACAGGATACTTTGTTAAAAAGTAAAAAAAGACACTAAAGGGAAAATCTTAGAATGAAAAAATAAAAATTAGGACGCGCGCATGATTTTTCGTTAAATAGCGTATTTCTTCCATTCTACGGTTCCCAAGTCTTTTAAATATGAGAAAGCTACAATTCGTAACAAAAATCGTATGTTTTTCGTTGTAGTTAGCAACTCCACCATCGAAAGCTTTGGCACAAAAGAACCGCAATAGCATAACAGAAAAAGCTTAAGAATAATAAGCAAAAGCACATAAGCTTCAAAGCTTAAAATTATTAGCCAATAGAAAAGCATTTAACGTGACGTCACCGACCCAACATGGCCAGAATGTTCCAAATGTGGTCTTTTTTTGGCATTATCTCTGGGTTTATCCTTCTTAGGTAAATCCTTTGACGATTGTTGGCATTATTCTCTGTATGTATTTGTGTAGATTGTTTTTAACATAAATTTATATATAAGGACATTCTTCAAAAGGTTAGTTCTTGCGTCAAATTTTGTCAATTTGTCCATATAAGCGCTGCATGATAATTAGACCCAATCACCTTACAAGCGAAAAAAGTGTGCCGTTCCCTTTTGAACTAAAGGTAAAGAGGAAATAACAAAAAAATTGCATTTCTTTTGTAGGGGTCAACTTTTTAATTTCTTCAATATATGTACGTCGGCATTAACAGTTGGATCTTAAAATATAATGTATCAATGTTTTTGTCAAAAGGAGACTAAAAGTTTGCCCTTAGAGTCTTTACGTTCAAGAGCTCTGTTATAGTTTTTACCCATTTCTTCTTATTTCGTACCACCCTAATATACAAACCCAGTTCGCAAAAAGCCATAAAACTTTTTTTTAGGATGTATTTCATTAATTCTAACATAAAACGCTTATTTTATTTTTTATTAATTTTTTGCCTAATATAGGCGACCCTCTGTCCCTTTGTTATTTACTCAGAATTAACTGTCAAAAAATTTTAAATAAAAAATTTAATAATGAAAATAATTTTTTTAAACAAAAAGTTTAAATAACCATTGTTTAAATAACACGTACATTTTATGGACTACTTTTTTCTTAAAGGGTGCACAATAGACCCTGGTGGTCTCTGAGTGTTGATGTATGACAGGGTTTGCCTCTTTTCATCACCCTTTGCAACCTAACCTAACCTACACTTTTGTAAAAAAACATTTTTTAAAATTTTCTTGCTTTAATGACAGTAATTCCTAGAACTTTTCAACTTTTAATTGTTGTCTTCCTCTTTCTTTATCCCTAAATTTAGTTTTTAAATTCAGAAGAGCATTTCTTTTCTAAAATACATATGCATTCAGATACATATTTATAATCGAACAAAATGCAACAATTTTGGCACTTTAATTATGCACTATTTTTAAAAAAACAAGCAAACAACAACAAAAAACTATTAAACTAAAAACTACAATGCCAATTAATCAAGAATTTTTAAATAATTATTTGCCTATATTTTGTTAACATGCCCCAACAACAATAAAGTCAAACCAACCGCAAATAATAGCAAAAACAAAAGCAAATACAACAACAACATCAATAGCAGACAAGTGGAGTGTAAATTTGTATGATTTTTATTGTTCATTATAAGACTGCAACAAATCACACAAAAACACACACACACACATACATGCACAATTGCATATTAATGCACATATGCATGTATGTATGTACTGCAGCAATAAATAAAAAACTTAAACACACTGAGAGAAAACATTTTGAAAGGGGGTAAAAATTATAAAGGAAAAGTTGGAAAATTAAGGAAAAATAATATTTTTAATGTCATAAAAGTAGACATATATTTGTTATTAACAATGGACAAAGAATTATGTTTTTCTGCAAAAAAAAAAAATCAAGATTTTCTTGCTGCTGCTACAAAAAGAAAACTAAAAAAATTAATTAATGACTGGCATTATGGATTTGATAGAGAAAAAATCGATGCTTAACATCAGCAGCCACAACAGCAAAAGCTGTATCAGACAGTGACTGTTCAAGCTCATCATCGACTTCATTATCATTAGCACAATTCTCTTTAAAACAACAACAATACCAACAATAAAGAATTGTTTTTTTGTCTTGTCTGCAATAATACAAAACATATAAAATTGACAATATTTTATATTTCGTTCTGTCTGTCCCTCCGTCTGTCTGCCCTGAAAGAACAAAAGCCAACGAAAAAAAGTGCTAAATTTAGTTTGCAAAAATTTGTAAGATTATTTAGGCCTACAACAATTTGTATGACAATTTGAAGTGCTAAAGATATATTAAATCTATATACAGATATACATTCGCTTGAAGAAAATACAAAAAAATTAAACATAAAATGCGTTGGTAAATTACATTAATACTTTAAGACACAATGTAAAATAGATTTTCAGCAAAAGCCGCCCCATCTGCACACACATACATGCACATGCATGCAAGTGTTAGTAAATAAAAATCTTATATTTTTTAATGATGCTTTTGTTCTTCTTTGCAGTAAGTTTGAGTTCATACAGCAGCAACAACAAAACTCATTATTAAAAATGACAAAAACGTTTGGCTTTAACTTACAGCAATAACTATAAAAACGAGAAAATATTTGACATCAAAAGAAAAACTATAAGATTTCGGAAAGAAATACTTGCAATAAATTATGGAAAAACGAAAGTTTTATAAAACTTGCTTTTTTACATTTTCTTCTTTACATTATAAGCCATAAATATTTTTTGATCAAAATGATCTAAATTTTACTTTGTGTAAACAATAGATACACAATTAAAGATAATGAAAAAAATATCTTAAAGTTTTAGTTGTTGACAAACTATGTCTAATGTAAATATTTAGGTAAGGTAGATAGTTCGAAAACTTTAAAGTGTTCTAACTATTACCTCTTTTTTATGGCTAAGGGATAGGAAAAAAACTTAAAAAAATACATTGTTTACCTCATGTAAATAATATGTAAAATCGTGCGTTTTGCCCAAGCTATGCTAAAAACTCAAAACAATTTATTAGAAGCAACGTTAGCCTTTTTTTTCAATTGTTTACACAATGTAAATTGAAGTTTTATGTGATGTAAAGTACAAAAAACGTTAAAAGAAGAAGCTAACTGTAAACTCTTTTTTGGGGAAAAATTTGTCGTTTTATGAAATCCTTAAAAAGTTGAATTCCATCAAACTTAGTTTTAATGTAAACTATGTAAAGTTTACTTTTACTAAAAGTAAAATATTTTAAGTTTTTGTAAGAAAGTCTTTTTAAATTTTTTTAACTTTTTTTGATTAAGCCATATTTTTTTCTGCTTACGATTTTTTATGTTGAAAATTCAATATTTTACCTTATGTAAAGAATTGGTAAACTTTGCTAAATGCATAAATAATGTTGAAATATGCAATAAATGTAGATTTGTATAATACATATGTATATAAAAACAAAAATTCATTAAAAAAGTAAACTGTTTTTAAATCACTTTTATTAAAATTAAAAAATTTTATCTAATTTTACTTTGTGTAAACAATTAGAAAATATCGGAAGATGTAGTTGGTATTTCATAAATTTGTGGAAATATATTTCAAAAAAACTTTAATAGTTATTAAAAAAAGGCAATTAACTGGTCTTAAAAGAAGTCTTACTCAAATTTTACAATTATTTACGCAAGGTAAACAATGTGTGCATGCATTTGATAAAGATAAAATGTAGTTTTTTTGTTAGGGAAAGGCTTTGAAAATCCAAAGAACAAAATAATAAGTAATAAAGTTTTATATAAATCTATAATCTTATTTTACCTTATGTAAACAATTGGTAAAAAAATACTTAAGGTTTGCAAATTAAATAATTTTAAGACAAATACTTAAGCTTGCAAGCTTAAGATTTGTTTTTTGCTAAAGACATCATATAAATAATGTAAACAATTAATTGAATGTGGTAAAGTGTTGATATACATCGAAATATCCTTGTTAATCACAACATTCCTCTAAATGTTAAAGTTTTTTTACTTAAATTCACTTCTGTTAAATTTAGCCTTAAGCCATATAAACTAAACAACACCTTCTTGCAACATAACAATGAATGTGTATGACAAAACTCTTATTTACTTTACTGTGTGTTTTCAAGCTTCTAAACCCCGAAAAGGGGGAGTTTAAAGTTCATAGAACTTTCAATGTCATTTGTATAGAAAACATATGCACGTAGAAGCAACAGGAGTTTTGGCGTTATTTTGCTAATGAAAATGCGTGTGAATTTGTCTTTATGCAAACACGCCTCCTCTTTCCCTTTTTCCCTTTCTTCATTCATTTTTCTGTTTTTGTTGGAGAAAAAACAAAAGCACTTGCAATTGACACATATTTCGCTTAATGATAATAACAGCCTGAAGTTTGCTACAATTTTCAGCGACAACAACTTCATCAGCAACATATTTTTTTTTGTAGACAATGACCGCCAAAATATAAACCATTCAAAAGGCAGACGGACAAAGAGACACATTCTCATACTTTTGTGTGTGTGTGTGTTCACCCACATACATATAATAACAAACCAAAGCTTTTGCTGCATTTACGACCACAAAACAATACCACATGTTTACATGCATACAGTGGGCCAGAGGGAGGCTATAAAATGCAAATTGTTGTTGGCTCCATGATAAAAACAATATGCATGTTATATTTACCGTAAATGAGTGGAGATGTGGCGGGGTGGGGGAGACAAAGGTTAAGCCTGCAATTGATATGAAAGTGGACATTCAGTCACAGACGTATTACAACACCAAGAACATTACAAAACTCACAAGCAAAGTTACACACATTTGGAATTGCTATAAAAACAATAACAAAAAGTATAACATTTTGTATACATGTGTTTTAACTGTTACAAAAAAAAAACAACAACAACAATAAAAACCGTGTTTATAACATTAATACAGCCAACGAAACCATCATTCCAGCCATACAATATTGAATTGGAGTAGTAAGTAGTAGAAGGATCAGGAACAGTAGATTGGGCTGCCTGTTGTGGCCAGTGTGTATATGTTTCAATCTTTGTATGTATACTGTATAGATACGTATGTTTATTTAAACTAAATTTGCAACAATTTCTTTTTCACTTAAAGTATTTTTTTAGCGTGCCAAAGGTAATGGCATATATGGTGGATTTTGTTTTTTTTAAATAATAACATTAGAATTTTGCAATAGAAACACTAAAGTTCAGTTACCCAGATACACAAGTACTACAAATTTTTAATTTAGTTCTAAATTTTATTATTTTTTTTTGTTTAAATAAAGTTTAATTCAAAACAAATTTTCAAAGTGAGTTCTTGTTTTGCAAAATACAAGTCACAGCTTCCTGCAGGAACGTCTCCACCCTTTTTGAAAATCACTGTCTTCATGAACTGAGTCATCTTTATTTAAAAAATAATAATAAATACATGTGTAGATAAGATTTTTATACCCTTTACATAGTGATAAGGTTGTAAGTATATCAGTTTCTTATTCCGTTTGTAATTTCTACAATATTCAATTGCGACCCGATAAAATATGTACCATTCATTTACTCAAACAACGTCATAACTCATAAAAATGCATTTTGCTTTTTAGTAAATGGAGACCAAAAACTTCAACCGCGTTTTTCCCAAAATGGCTTAATTTGAATTATGACGTTGCACAGTGGGGAAATTTTTAAAAAATTCCGGAAAAAAATTTGTAGTTTTTGAACGAGCACTCTGATTTAAATTAAATTCAAAAAGGGCATAGAAAAGGTGCTTTTAAGCTTAAGTTGTCAGTTTTGACTTTGTGTCTTAAAGGGGGCTTTGCCATATGGCCCCAAAGTAGATAACCTCGGGCTTAAACAAAGATTTTACACCGATGTAAAATTTTTTTATGAATTAAAATAGACAAAATTAATCCCAACTAAGTCTTTTAAAAAACCTTCTGACATTTTCTTTCCATCTCTTACATGTTAGGAGATATTCGACTTGAAAAGTAAAAACTTTAGTTTTTTGACCAACCCTTGTTCACTGACAAATAACAAAATAAAATCTCATCAGATTTTCTTTGTTTTTATATTATTTAGAGTAAAAACAAATTCCTTAGTATTTCGTGGAAAAATGTTTGAAAAACGTTACCAAGTCAAAAGTTGTATGCAGTTAAACTTATAAATTAGAAAAAACCGGGTTTTCGACACTTTGGGAATAAAATATATATTTTCTTTTAAAGTTATAACAAAAGATACTTCGAAAATATATAACAAACAGTTTTTTACTTTTTTTAAAAGCAACTTAACGTATATTACAGTGGCAACATAAAAAAAATTGGCAATCCTAGGAAATAGAGCCTACCGGACAAGACCAATTTTAAAAAATTTCAATTTTCAGACTGGCTTTCTTAAAACTCAAGGCTGATATCAAAAAAAAAAAAAAATTTGCTCTAAAGTTGCAATCGTCAAATTTTTTACCCCATATTTAATAGGGCAGATGCGGTAAAAACCCCAGAAAATCCTGTTTTGAGATTTTTTTACTTTTTTTTGGGAATTTCGGGATTATGTTTAAAAAATCTAAACTTATTTCTGTGTTTTAAAACTTACTGCGTTACAACGCATTGTTCAAACAGATGATCAACATATTTTTGATTTTTATAGATAAGAAGTTGATTTAAAAATGTCTGTCTGTCCGTTATGCCATGTCAATTCCTACAGACCACGAAATATCCTTGACACGTGTTCAAAATATCCTTGAGATGATCGCTATTTAAAATCATCAAGATCGTTTAACTATGGACCGAGATATAGGCAAAATACTTCGATTGCCCAAGTTTTTTTAGGACAAAATCCATACATGAGGTGTCGCAGAACAAAACGAGCTTTTTCATTTATTTAAGAAAAAAAATTTTTAATTTAATACATTAATTTGCATTTTATTTTCTCTTTTTTCATAGCAAAATTTGGTTTAAAAAATAAGTGCAGAGAAAAACGTGCTTTTTTTATAAAGTTCTCTTATCTTGAAGCTCAATATATACAAAAAGTCCTATGTAAAGGGTATATACGATTCGGCACAGCCGAATATAGCGCTCTTACTTGCTTTTTATTTTTATTTATTTTTTTATTTTTATTATTGTGACGATGATGATAATAACTGACAAAATAAGATGCTGATGTTGCTTTTCATGCATGCAGCATTTCACAAAAAAAAAGAGTTGAATAAACAAAACGTCTGCTTCGTTCTTAAGCTGGAGGTCCATACCATACGTTCTATGCGCTGTGCGTTCTCTCCGACTCTCACAAAAGTAAAATCAGTGTAGTTGTATGTGGCAAGAAACATAACAAATTGCATAGAACGCATCGGCGCAAGAAACGGATAAAGTAGGTTTACTTTCTACTTTTTCATACGTCGCATGCGAAATGAGAAAATGAGAGATGGTTTTGTTATCCAGTGATGACAAATTTTAAATGCTATCAAAAAACATGTGTGTGGTAGATTATATTTTTGGTATATTTTGTGTTAAAAACAGTATGTTATGAAAGAAAATGCTTTTATTATAAATTTTGCAAATAATTTTAAGAATAAATTTCCTTAAAAATAAGTTTTCAACACAAATATTTTGTAGCCAAAGTCAATATTGTTTTTATCGACTACTTATATATTTTAAGTGTCATCTCTGTTGTGTTCTTATTTATGTAAGTGTAATGAAGAAAATCTGATCTCTTCTCTTCACTTTTCGCACAAAACGTATTGCATGTAACTTGGCAAAAACAAACGTATAAAACGTACAGAAATATGATACGCATAGAACGGAGCCACGCATATAACGTATGGTATGGACCTCCAGCTTTATGCCGGCAAAAAGTTTGTTATTTTGTCTTGTTAAAGACTCAGAGAAAGAGTTTCTGCTTTCTAATGCTGGTCTTAAATGAGTTTTGTGGCTTTTTTATATACGACTTGTATTTCTCTCTTCTATCTACTTATGTCTACCAACATTTGTTGTCATTGCTAAAGAAGCAAAAGAATATAAAGAAGTAAAGATATTTAGAAAAGTAACGGAAAACTTGAGTACAAAATTTGTTTCTACCACAGGAAACGGAAATGGATAAAAATGTACAAAATCTTAACTCTTAGAAAACATATACAGAGAGAATTACAAAACAACTAAATAACTCCCAAGAATTATTTTTAAACAAAAATTATTATCTTAAAATCAATATTTTACTAAACCACAAGGTCATTTAACTTTTCAAATTAATGTTGGAAAAATACTCCCACGCTTTTTTAAAAGTCTCTGGTTTTTTTTGCATTTGTGCCAATATTTCAAATTTAACTCAATTTCCTTTTTATTCGTTTTTTTGCAAACTTTATAAAGCACTTTAAATGATTTTATTGTTCTCAATTTTTTTTTAATAATTTGAAATTCGATCGAATTAAATTTTTCTCTTTTCATTATGTTTTTTTTCTTTAAAGTTTTTTTGCATATCAATTGTTTTATTAACGCACAGGAAATCATTAAGAAAAAAAAACCTCAAAAAACTCTTGATATCAATAAAAAATTTTAAAATTCACAAAAAAAACATTAATTTCAACAATCAATATTGAAAAAAAAACAACAACATTTTAAGATTGGTTTTAATTTAAACATATGCTGGCTGTATTTTTTTTTTTATTTGAATGAACGAATGAATTTTGGTACTTATACCCCATCATAAGAGTTTATATTAAACTTCTTCCTGTAAAGAAACTGATAAAACCTAACAACAACAACTACAATTAGCAGTCCCAAAAATAACGACGACATTTAGCACAACAACAATAATACATTTTGTATGGTTTACAATTTTAAAACCCAAACATGTCGGAAGAGTAGCTTAAGTCATGATTTTAATTCAATAACGATTTTTCTTTTCTTAAGTTTTATACTTCATCATGATCTTTATTTTGTTTCTTAATGATTTTGTAGATTTTAAGGCTGGTAATGATCATAATCCATCCCTTTTTAGTGTTTTTGCAAAATAAAGAAAGAAAAAACTGCATTTTTTAATGAATAAATCGTGGTGGGGACAAAATATTACTGAAATTTGCATAAAAAACTTAACAAAAAGACATATGGAGGCGTTGAAGTTTTTAAATTTAAAAAGTAATATTTATACAATATTGTCTGCTCTTTAATGAAAAACTTAAAAATGTGTTTTATTTTTTATAATTTTTATATAAAGTAAACATAAGCTTAAACGTAGGCTTTATATGGATATTTGATTCCCTAAAAATAGACTTTTAACTTTATTATTTAAGGCCCCTTGAAATATGATTTTGTTTTTGATTCTTTTATCTATTAAGTTTAGTTATGAGCACCTTAAGATTATGATATAATATAACCCCTAAAAATATGCTCTTGAGTTTGTTTATTTTAAAAAGTTAAAATTTTTAACCAAAAAAAATTAATAATATATAAGTTTTATTAAAAATCTTTTAAAAAATTAAAAAATTAATAATTTTACAAATATAGTTTTAGCAATATGAACGTTAAAGTAGGAAATATTTCAAATCCGTTCTCTCACCATGAATTATCTTTTCAACGGTTCCTATTTTTTCATTAATAACACGAAACTTAATAAACAGGTTGATAAATTCTTCAAATCGCCAGTGATGAAAAAGCCAACAAAAAATGGTTTTGGTTGTATTACAGCCATTCATGCCTCGTTTTTTAGGCGGTATATGGGCCTTCGAATTAAACGTAGCTTTGCCAAATGAATAAATACTAAAATTATGGTAAACCTCAAATACTTTTATTATTCAAAAGACATTTTTTTGTAAATAAGTAAACTTTTTACAACCACCTTCAATAGCAGTTATATACATAGTTTTAAAATATTTCCTAAAAGTATGCTGTAGTTTTAAAATTAATTTTTAAATTTAAAATAAGGAGTTCTATATTCCTAATTCTTCAATGTTTATCAATGTTTATGGAAATATTTTCAAACAAATCCTCAATATTCCAAAAAAATTATTAATATAGTGATAGAACTAATTATAAAAATTTCTCCCCAATTATAATTTAGTAAATTTTTAAATTTCTTTTAAACACTTTTTACAATATGCAATTCAAGGAACTTATACACAAACTAAACCGTTTGTAGAAAATGTTTTTTAAATATTTTAATTATTTTCTCATCAATCTTTATTAAATTTAATAGCAAAAAATTATTTATAAAAATATCCCAAAAGTATGCTTTGGCTTATAGTTATTTTTCAAACTATTTTACTTAAGGCAACAAGGAATTTTATTAAAAACTTTGTTTCTGTTTAAACACATTGGCAAAACTTAAAAAATTTCTAATATAAACCTAAAAGTATGCTATAATTTTTATTAATCACTTTAACCCCTTACAAGTATGCTTTTGTCTTTAAAACATTTGAATAAACTTTTCTATACAATTTTGAAATCTTAACTATCTTGAATGAAACCAATCAATTCATCAAATTTTTGTTAATTAAAGAAATCAACCCTCAGCCTCCTCGCTGTTTTATAATAAAACTTAACCCTTTTCATTTAGTATTTATGTATCTTTTGAATGTATATGTGACAAAATCGTTTATACATTTCGATTTTATACACCCATTTAAAATTCCTAAATGATTAGAAAATTTTATCTTAACTAAAAGCTTTAGAAAAGTCCTTAAGGAATTTTGCGTTAATGAAAAACTTATCGAACTCTTACACGCATTCACTTCAGTTTTCAAAGGTAAGGAAAGGAGACATTTGTCAATGTATATGTATTTTCCAGTAAAAGTTTGAAGTGCTTAATTGTCTGTCTGTCAGTCTTTTTGTATATACATTTTGTTACAAACAAATCAGGCATTTATAAATGATGTAAGCATTTCATTTTTAATGCCACATCGATTCACAAAACCAAACACCATTTGTTTTTTATCCAATTTATAAACAATATACAAGCAAGAACGTATGAATGAACTCTTTACTTTATACTCACATCTCATTTAGACGTTTGTTCGTTCGACTCTGCAACATTTTCAAATCTAATAAGACATGATTGTAATTAATTAAATTAATTCGTTTCGGTTTTAATATACGACGTTGTGTTTTAAGTTCTACAAAATCAAACAAAATGTTTGATAAAAGAGAAAGGAGGGAGGTAGAAAAGACTGTTTGTTACTATTTCTTCTTCAATTTCAGTCCCATTTAAGGATAATGACATTTATATTTCGTTTTAAGTTTAACAAGGTACCCACACAGACACACACACTCGCTCAAGAAAAATGGGGGATTTGAATAGAAAGAGGTTAGAGTGGTTCGTTTAAAATTGACATTGACTGGAAATTTTTGATTGGATTTTACCTTAAAACATTTTGTTGTAGTAACAAGGCCAGAAGATTCTGAGGTATACCTTTAAAGAGACAGTTAACAAGAAACATAATTTATTAACGAAAAATAGTTAAAGCAGATTATAAATGAAATTTTAAAAAGTGGAAAAAATCAAAAGCACCAGAGTTAAATAGAAAAAGATTTTTAAAAAAATTTGAATATATTTATAGTATACTTTTAGGCTTAACTTGTATAACGTACCTATACATACATATAAAACAAAGCATATTTTTATGAGCCAAAACAAAATATTTTTTTTCTTAGGTTACACTCTATGCCAAGCTATTTAGCTAATTATTACCTTAATGAAAATTTTAATTTTTTTTTACCTTTTTGAAATACAGTTCCTTGCTCCTTATCCTTTGTTCACAACATATTTAAACATAATCTATAATTTCTAAACATTTTTGAAAATAAAAGTAATCATTAAAATCTCTTGTTCTAGTCCCTTTTTCTACTAGCCCCGGCCTCAGGAAAAGGACCAAAAAGGCAAATTTTTAATTATTTAAACATATGAATGTATGTATAAGGTACCAAAAACGACAATGGTCAAGAAATGTTCTTTGTATAAGCCCCTTGCCATTCTTTAATGTAGAAAAACATTAATTTCTGATGTATTTACTTAACTCACACATATGAGAAAAAGGTATGCATACATGATTATCTCGTAATATGTATTAAAACCAATTTGTTGTCCAAAAAGTATATCCTTTTAAACCCTATAATCATAAAAAACCGTAGCCTAGCTTTAGGCTAAATAAATAGAAAAAATTTTTAAAAAACTAAATAGAAAGTTTAAATAAATAAAAAGGTAAAACGAATAATAAAAAAATGCTTAAGCATGTGAAATAGAAAATTGTAAATTCTAAAACGAGTTGTATCTTTTTTTTCTAAGGTTTTAATTAGTATTAATTACGTATGCACTATTGTTATAGTTTTCAGCTAAAGATAACTTTTATATTGCTTAGCCTATATGTAGGCGTATGCGCATATGTTGATACTAAAAATGTCTAATGTATTGTTTGCTTTTAAGTAATTAATTGAAAAAAGAAGAGTTTTAGTTTGTGCCACACATTCATAATTTGCCACATAATGCTATAGCATACATTCAGGGCGAACTAAAGCTGGAGCTTGGAGTAAATTTATGTGTTTGTTTTTTATAAAAAGGTAAACATTTAACATTGATGACTCCCATCCAAAGCAAAGAAATGAAAAAAAAAAATAATAAAATAAAAATTATAGGAGATTTTTCTTTCTATAACATTTGCTTTTTAATGCCAAACATCATTAACATTGTGTATTTACGAAAAACAAACATTCATTCAACCAAAGCAAATATTCATCTCTTGCCACAAAAAAATTCAAAGTATAAAGTATTTGAGATGTTCAGAGTGTGAGGAAAAATGAAATAAAAAAATAACCTTTTTGCTAATTATTTATTTAAATATTAAACACAAAGTAAAGAAATGAATCCATATATGTATGTATATTCCCCTGCCCCTTGAATTGGTTTATAAAACCCTCCCACCCTGAAAACTGGTAACTTACTAATGTACACCTCTTTGCCTTTTTATCAATGCATACACACATAGATATATACATACATACATATGTGATTTGTTTTATAAAAATAAAAAAAGGTTTCTAAAAAGGAAATATTAAAAAACAACCTTGCATACATTTGTACATAAATATGTATCTTCTATAAATACAAATATTTTAACGAAAGGATTTAGCATACTTTTGGGTGCTATTTTACGAAAAACCAAAATTGTAAAAAGCAACAACAATAAGAACGACCTTTATTGTGATTATGATTTTTGACCAAAGGAAATACTAATAAATACATAAATATTGGTTCAAAGCGAAAGAGAAAGCAATCCTTTAAAACAACAGCATACTTTAGGGCAAAAAATTTAAAATTTTTTTAAAAAACTTAAAGGCACGATTTTTAAAAAATTTAGTTGTTTGCTTGGTAACGAAAAAGTCCTCTTTGCGGTTATTGCCAACATCAATTTTTTTTTAATTTTTTGTTTTTATTTAAATTAAAAAGTGTTAACTTCTATTTAAGGAATAAAGATTTTTTTCAAAGAAATCAACATTAAAAGTAAACTGAACTTATAGGTAAATATCGCATATACAAATTGTATACAATTTTTGACCAACTTTAAAAGATAAAATCCCAGTTTTAAACGAAAAATTTTAAGCATTCTTTCAGGCGTTGCAAAATTTTTAAGTAAATTTGTGAAAAAATGCCGAATTAACTATGAAGCTATACAATTTGAAAAAAAGGTATGCTTTTAGGAGTTTTAAAATATTTCCACAGACAGTATAGTAAGTTTAACTCAAAAAATATTTTTTTAAGATTAAATAAAAAAAATGATAAAATAAAATAGTTAATTCAAAACAATAAAAAAATTTTTAGGGTTAGATATGCTTTTTACCACAAAAGCATTTAAATAATTGAAAAAAGTCATTTGAAGGTTACAAGTTGAATTACTCAAATCAAAACAATTAAAGAAAATTTAAGAGGGTATCAATGCTTTAGAAGATTTTTCTTAAAAAATTAAACAAACATGCCTTCATGCACTTTCCTTTATCTCTTACAATGTCCCAACAAGTCTTCTTGCTAATTTATAATAGTTATATGCTAACTCCCTACAGTATGCTTTCTTATTTGTTGTATTTGACTATTGATGATTTTAAAGCCTTTCCTTATTACTTAAAATTTTTAAATCACATTTAAAACAAAAGATTGTTAAGGGCTGTCACATGACGAAACAAAATGAAAATATAACAAATCAAGCTTAATTTTTTCTATACACTTATAAAGTATATGTTGCCTATTTTAAGGAGGGTAAGAGATTTTTGTAACAAGAATTATATTACTCGAAAAAAAAAACAAAACAGCCTGTGCATAAAATTAGATGATTTCATAATGTACTACAACAACAATAAAAAAAACAAACACACACTCTAATTACGTTTAAGGCTTAAATATGTAGATACTTTAGTATAAGAAAAATGCGTATGACGACTGGCATATACGAATAGCAGTTAAAATATTTAAATAAATAAAAAGATGAGCATATTTTTAGGCAGTATGAGTTGAGTGTAGAATAAAATCTATTTGTATTTTATCTGTATGATGAGTCTTAATAAGTAAAACAACAAAAGTAACTAATGATGGCTTATACATATTTAAGTTACATAAAATTATACATATGTACGTTTGTATCTATGTACATACATATGTATTTACGTATGAGTATTGAAAGCAAAGTTCTTTTAGGGCAAGTGTTGGGGGGTGGTTAAATGGGTGTTTGTATTTAAGGGTTTTGACAATTTTTGCTTTTGTCATAAAACATTGAATCCTTTTACTCGTTAGCTGGCATCATCAATGCAAGAAGATTTTGTTAAAAGATGTCAGTTAGATTGTGTTTGTGTGTGTGTGTGAAAGAAGCTAAAATACTAAAAAAATGAAGCATAAATATAAATTAAAATTAAAAAAAAGGGTTGCTGTTTGCTGCTTAAGCTTGCAACAAAATTTTTAACGTTTGTGTTTCTTTTTTTGTTTTGTTTATTTGGTTGTTGTTGTTTTAAAAAAGGCTTTTACAGAGACGTGCACATACATTAGGAACTTGTAACTTTTTTAAAGGAAGCGTCATATGTGTATCAGTATTAGTATGTATCAGTATTGACTTTATCAAGTGTATATTTTTCTTTATGGCCCCTACCCCCACTACTTACAGCATCTTTTTTTTAAAACATTTCCTTGTAGAGATGCTGCCTGGCTTGCTTCATTTTTGTCTCTTGTAATTTGAATTGACATGAATGTTAAAATTCAAAACCATACTTACCCATTCCATTTTATTCATTTTTGTTTGACAAAACAAAAAAAATACATTTTTGCTTTAGAAACTTTTTTCTTTTAACATACTCGGCTGCTTGCTTGTTTTAACGCCTGTTGTTAGACTCTACTTTTTTTTAACTGTCATCTATGTATGATTGTTTTATTTTCATTAAATTTCTTAAGAGTTAAGTTTGATTGGCAAAGTGGTAGGGGTAAATTGAATATTTTTTTTTTCATTATTTTGCCTTCAATTCGTTTCATTTTGTGTTGTTGTTGTTTAATGTGTGTGTAATTGCAAATATGTTTTAAAATATTTGTTTGAAATTAATGTTTCAAAAACAAAACATGTTAAAGAACATTAAATAAAACATTTTAAAAATTTTGGAATGGGCTTTGAGGGGAGGGGTTGAAATTATTGGTAGGTACTTTAACTTTGAAAAGGGTTTTAAAGGTAACAAAAGACGTTGCTTTCCAACAAATTTGTCTTTAAAAATTGTACCATAATTTCCTTTAAAAATTGTTGGAAAAAATTTAAATTTTTTGAAACTGTTTTACGTTTAAAACAAAAAGTTCCAAGCCAGTTATTTATTAACAATTCCACTGCATGCACTTAAATACATTTGAAAATGCGTAAATATTTTTCAATAAAATACATGACATATTTAATGCATTGTTTACTTTATAAAAAAGGATTGAATGTAAATTTGTTTTATTCTTAAAAACAATTCAATGAAATTTTAAAAATGTTTAAAAATACTTTCAAAAATTTTCTTGACATTTGTTTGAGTTAAAAGAATTTATTTTCTTTTTATAATTATTAACCCTGACTTCCCCTTTTTTTTGCATAAAGAAACAAAGAAAACTTCATTAAAAATTGTTGATAAAAAACCAGTAATTTTTAAAGAAATGAAAAAAATGTCACAAACTGTCACTTGAAGGCATTGAATACCCATTTAAATTTACCACACAATATGTTGAGCCCTACAGCTTGCTGCATGTATTTGCCGCCACACATGCAAAAGTTGTAATCATTGTAAAGTTTTTTGTGATTAAAAAACCCGCAATTCTATACAATAATCGTCATCAACATCGTCGTCGTCGTCATACACATTGATTTGCTTTGATTTATTGTTACCAGGCAGCCAGGCACTTAGAGTGGTGGTAAACAACAACCCTTCTTCTTCTTATTCTCCATGTGATTGCACATATTGTAATTTTTTTTTTCAATTTTTAAATATTTGCATACATTCAAACACTTATATATATTAGCACGCGTAAATTTTTTGTATAGTTTTCTTTGAAATATTGGTTTTTTGTTTGCCTTTATCCAAATTGCAGCTGACGCGTGCTACAAATACGAAACAATGCTTTTTTTGTTTCCAAAAAAAAAATAATAATTATAAAGCCGCTTTATTTGTTGCTTTAAATATTTAAAAAAATTCAAAGAAATTTTGCTGGTTGCAGACTCCTAAGAAAGCTTAAGAAGTTTAAAGGACGACACAAGTGGGAATTGTAGCAAATATTACAAATTTATTAACCCTCTTCTTAAAAATTAAAAACAAACAATGGCTGGTCGAAAAGTTTGCAAAATTTGGTCAAGCCAGACCATGTTATACCCTACACCACAAATTATTTTGTTAATTTATTTGCATCAGTTTTAATTTTCTCACTAAAAGCCTTGGCCGCCCTTAGCTGGCCTATGAATTAAAAAGAAATATATTAGTACTTGAGCCCTGGCATCAGCATCAAGACAAGACACTAACTTTAACCACATGTGGTAACATTTAAAGTCCAATTCTATTGTCCCCTGAGTTTTATTTAGTACTGAAACCATAAATAAGAAAAGCCAGCAATCACTGGAGCTGATGAAGATTAGGAGAATAGCAAAAAAACACAGAGAACAATCACAGAAATCTTTTAAGGACCTATTTTCCAGTAAATGATAACTCTATAAAAATGCTAAAAGGTCAAACAGTTCAACTGTATTGCTGGCACTTTTATTTTATAAATGTCTTCAGCCACGATACCCTACCACCCTTCCTAACAAAAAAGGGCAGACTGCCACCAAAACAAAAGACTTCGTCCCTGTTCCCGTTTTGCCTTATGGGCAGTTTCTGTTCACTTCTTTAATGCGACCTTTGTTACAACGTAAGGATTCGGGTTAGCCTGCTGTTTCTTTCCTGCCTTTTCCCGCCCATTATTGGCCAGTTCAATTAATTTCTCCAGAATATCCTGGCACCCATAAAATGCGTACTTGGCCATTTTTTGAGTAATTGTTATTCGCCCTCTTGCATCAAAATCACTTAATGTCATTTATTTTAAAAATCCTTTATGCCATTTTGTTTTTTTAATAGATCGATGAGGTTATTTCTGAGCTTTAAGCCTTAAAAGCTTTTTACAAAACTAAATTTTAGTAGATTAAGCTTTTATTTAATTAAAAAAATTGTGGCTAAAAGCTTTGTTTAACTTTGTTTTGCTTAGTGTTGCCACCGTTATTATTTAAAATTACACCAAGAGCCCCAATAAAATCACCCATTTTTAATTAAATAACATCTAATTAAATTAATAACCAAAAATTTTTTTTATGCAAACATAAAAGCATGCATATGTTCCCGTATAATACACATTTGATTAACGACACAAATATTTTAAACTTGTTTTATTCATTTAAAAGCTTGTTAACGGGAGGAAAATTACGGCATTCGACTCGAATCGAAACTGAAAAATTCTTATTCGAGTTCCAATATTAAAAACATTGTTAACTCGATTGATCACTTAAAAAATCAAATCAAATAACGTAATTTGCTTTTTGGCATTCCCATGCTGTGTACTAAAAAATGTAGTCGAATTCAAAAAAAATTTATTAATTCCTATACAAAATATACATGGTTGGGTTAGGTTGCAAAGGGTTGTGACGTTAACTCCACCCAGAGGCATTTGAGCACATTTTGAATCTCTTGCGAAACAGTCGAAAATAGCAGTAAGAAACACGAAAGAGAGACTGTCAGTAGGGTGAAAAAGGGGGGGGGGAACGCCGGCCGCTAAGAGTCACAAAGAAGTCAGTGTTCGTCAATTAACGCATGAGCCCCAAAAAACATGTAGAAGCTACTTATTTACCCAACCATCTAATCCTTTTGGTGAGTCCTACGCCAGACCACAACCAGAGACCTCAACAAGTTCGTATTAAGAGTCCATATACACGTTTCTTGTGTACTTGCGCCTTAAAAATCAAATCTTTATACTTTTGTATGCGTAATAAGCGTCAAACCAACAGAACAGCTGATTTTCGTTGATGGTTTTTGGCTAAGTCTAGGAATTAAATTTACCAGAGTTTATAACATTTTAAAGCTTTCTTCGCTACTGAATAATACGGCTGGATTCCAAAACGCAGTTTGCTTTGCAACACAAATTTTCAACTTCCTCCCTTATACACTCCTTACGATTTTGAAAACGTTTTTTTGCTTCCACGGGATTAATATAGCTGAAAACACTCATTTGGAAGTAGAAGATATTATCAAAAACCTCTTCTTTGCTTTCAGGAAAAACTTGAAATTTTGTGATGCAAAGCAAACTGCGTTTTGGAATTCAGCCTATCTGTGAGTATATCGCATTTCTGAGTCTAAGCTTCGCCTGAACCTTGAAACGTAAAAACGTGCAAAAAGTTTAGATTTTGATTTCTATAGAATAACATACCCAGATATAAAAAAAGTCGTACTATTTCGAAGCAAAAAAAATATGATTGTTTTAGTTAAAACTTAACAAAGCCGTTTTCTTCTTCATTTCCCAGTATGAGATAATTTTTCGAAACTTTAAAAATAGACGTAAGTAATTTTCGTACTATATACGCCTTAGCATGCATGTGAAGTGTTGAAATATATGAGATAAGTTAATAAAAATGTTTTTTTTTCCTAAAACAACTAATTTCTAAGTTACACGAAAACTGACCCAACAAGCAATTACCCATGCGTTACACCAAACCAAAAAAAAAAATGGCACAATATTTGGGTAACTACCCGCAAATTGGCAACACTGGTTTTGCCTAAAGCTTAACACTCCTTATTATTTTTGTTTTTTCTATCAAATAATTTTTTATTTCTATGGAAAATGCAATCCCATTTGTTTTTTTATCGTTTTGCTAATTTTAAAGCACGTTTAACATGTTACACTCTTAAGTAAATGACCTTTTAACTCTAGCATTTAAACTTAATAATTTTTCGCAAATGATAAAATGCTCATATGTTTTGTGTATAAACATTTTTTTAAATATTTTTTTCCCTAAAATTTTAAAAACTATAGAGAACAGCTAAATAACCAAACCCCACTCTTTTAACTCATATAGAACTTTTACAAAAAATAAAAAGCAAATCCTATATATCATACCTTTTCCTTTTTTTACTGATGGCCAAATATTTTTGTTATTTAAATAGGAGTGGTAGAGGGGGATAGGAGGGATAAATAGAAAAAGAAAAGGTTATCATTTCAAAAGTTTCCTGTACAATTGTAGACAAGCATTAAATGAAATCCACCCGCATTTTAGTTAATTAACTCATTTGCAATCTTTTTGCTTTTTTGAAAATTTTTGTTTTTTTATATTTCGGTTGTAAAAAACCAGTAAGAAAGGCTGCATGGTGTAGTCTTTATGTTGTATGAACATTAATTGATTTGTTTAAAAAATTACAAAAAAAAAAGATGTAAAAAAAACCCAAACTGAATGAATGGCCAAAAAGTATTCATTTTAACATAATCATTATGAAAATTACAATCCTTTTTCTTTTATATTCAAACAGTTTGTGCACAAACTCTTGAGCAACATTTAAATGGTTTAAAATTATTGCTAAAAAGATAAAACCACAAATATTTCATTCTCCTTTACCAAAAAAATGTTTGAGATGAAAAAGAAGGAAGGAATATTACGAATGATAGATTTTTATCATTTAATTAAATTTTTTAATAGAAAATTAAAGAAAAAACGATTTAGAAAATTTTAAGAAAAATTGCAACGAAAAACCAGGAAGAAAGTAATAGTCGATTAAGCACGGCCTTATTATACCCTACATCTCAATTTATTTTATATCCGGGACAGTTATAAATCAAAATCCCTAATCCATCCGGATATTTAAATGATGGTTATGTTAGAACAATGGACCAATAAAAAATGCTTATTCCAGGAGTGTCAAAAAATGGACCGGTCATCACTTTAAACTGTCCTCTGTCAAATTTCATCAATATATCTTGAAAAATACGATCTGTACTTTGATCACAAGAATAAATTGACGCTCAACCGGGTGGAGGGGCGGACATAAATACTTTAGTCGACTCAGGAAGTATTTTTCAATTGATTGGTATTATTAAAGGTATATCTCAGACTATAATTTTTAGGCGTTACTAACACCTGCACAAGCACATAATACCTCCACCAAATATGTGTGGGTGTATAAGGCCAATTACATGTAAAATGACCAGTGCCTCGTTTCTGTATTGTATGTGAGAAGTTCTTTAGTCGAGAAATTTATAGTCGCCCTGTCAATGACAGAATGAATCAAAGAAAAACTATTATAAATTTTTAATGTTAACTTGCAATATATTAAAATTATGTGACTCGCCCTGTTAATAAGTGGAACACTTCTATAATCTTAAAAAATTTCTCGATGCGAAAACTTCTCGCAAGTTACAGAAACGAGGCACAGAAATGAGAAAAAATCTTTTTTTTTCTTAAAAAAAAATATGAGTTTACGTGTAAAGGAGAATAAAAATTATCAAAATAGAGTTAAACTGGTTCATGTTTTATTTTTATTTATTTCCAAAGAGTTAAAAATGATCAAGTAGCGATAAATCGGGTTTTCCTTTTTAGTTTTTGATGAAAATGTCACACCCGTCACATTTTCTAAAAAGCTTTTACTTAAGCAAACATGGCTTTTTGAAAAAAAAATTATGTCAAATACGATAAAAAAAACACTAAACTACTATTAAAAATTTTAAAAATTAAGCCAGTTCTCAATAATATTTTACACAACCTGATCTTTTAGTCAAATTCGCTAAAATTTAAATTTGTAAAGTCACACCCGTCACAGTCTTTAAGTGACCATTTTGAGAAGAAATTATATTTTTTCAGTGTCTAATTACTATTAGTCGCTTAAAAAAATATTATCCTTGGAAATCGTATCCTTTTTTAAAATTTAAATTTTAAATTGTTAAAGTTGTAAGCAAAATGGTTACACCCGTCACAGTGGCATTGTCCAGGAGTATTTAAATGTTAAAATATTTTTTTAAAGCATCAAACTTAAATGGAGCTTAATACTTTTTAAAAAAGCTCTAAGCTTTTAAAGATCTCCATGTTTTTTTCAGAAAACGAAAAAATTAAATTATGAAGCTTAAAGCTTTTCGAAGCTTTTGCTTTTTCGAAAGCTTTTTTGCAATTAATTTTTATTTTATTGTAAATCTCGTTCTAGTTCTAGTGTCATAAACATTGTTGCGTTAAAAAGCTTAAAGCAGTTTAAAGTTTGAATATTGCTACCTTTAAGGAAATCATTTAACTTTAAATTTATAAAATGTGAAATATGCTTTAAAGCTTATTTTTGACTTTAAACCAATTTACCTTTGTTTTTTTTAAAATTTTGTTAAACCTTTAAAATTTTGTCTATATTTGCTCACTTTCTCTTTATTAAATTTATAATCCTCTAAGGTCTAGTTGATTATTTTTTTTTTACCAACTTTAGTCTGCTACCTATTCCTTAAAATTTGGTAGCAAAATAAGAAAAAAATGTTCAAAACAACACTTGTCTAAATTCTCACGTGGATAGAATTTCAACAAGTGCTGTGCCATCATCAAATCGTCTAAAGTCTAAGAAATATCAAAACAAAAACAATTTAAAGGATATTTGGATTTTAAGCATTTTTTTCTGCTCCTTCGTACCTTGGCCAAATATTTACTTAATAAATACTTGTGAACGTATGTATAAGACAACAATGATTTCAAATCCTTTTTTTTCTTTGTAAGTAGGTAATTATGAATTATTAAATAGAAATAATAATAATCGATTTTCTGTTATTTACACCAGCACTTGAAAGCTTTTAAGCTGCTAAGCAAACAGCCAACCCTTTTGTTTTTTTTCTGAAACAACATTGATAAATTTATAAAATTTATATTTCAAGCGATGACAAATAAAACCCTAAAGGCATAAATATAAATTTATTTAAAAAGAATTTCGCGTCTTGTGTTTTATAAGAGACAACAACAACAACAACAAAAAATAAAAACAAAGAAATTATTTATCAACAATCATCAGATAGATGTACAGATGTACACTACACACTCTAGTCTGTTCTTTAGAATTTCGCAAAAAGGACTTAGAGATATTGTACTTGATGTACTAACTGATTTGAATATAAAAAAAGGAAGAGGCTAGAGCTATATCGAGGTGTGTGTGTGTGTGTCTGTCTCAAAGCTTTATTGATGAATATGAAGGACATTGACAATGTTGTGAAGAGGTTTTTACTCAATGAGAAATCATGACGATGTTTATGATACTGCCTGGCTAAAATGGGTTTTTAATACGACCACAGTCAGTCAAGCAGTCAATCTCACCAACAGCCAGCCAGTCAGTCAAGCATGTTTGTAGAAAAAAAGCACATTATAAGCCTGGCAAAGGATATTCGCATTTATAGCTTTTATTTCTTTTAGGTTTGTTGTTGTTGCCTGTTCTTGTTGCCTAAATAGCCTTTGGCTTTCATTTCTCATTTTCGCTTTTTTTTATTTTTTATTTTGATTTCAAAGTCGATCATGTTTAATCACCGGATTACATGTTTTTCAAACAGCAAAAAAAGCTTTAGGTTATGAATTCCTTGAAAATTTATTGATTTATATTTAAATTATTTTGTCTTTTATTTTGTTTAGGAAAATTTACAACTTTTGCAATTAATTTTATTTGTTGGTTGTTTTTTTTTTAATTTTTCAAGTTTAAACCGGCAAACTTTTTGTTATTGTTGATTTAATCGAAAGCTCATTACTTCCGTTTGTTTAATAAATGCATTTAATATTTGTAGACCCAAAAATTTAAACAACCCCTTTTCCAATCTAAAAAAAACTCAACTAGTTTGCCCACAATCCAAACCCAAAAAAAAAAACTTTTTACTTTTGTTGAAATAAAATTTTTGGCAATTTTCAAAAAGCAAAAAAAAAAAATGCAACCTAAACACCCACTAATAGTTCGAAATATTTAAATAGAAAATCTTATCGATAAACTACAATAAAAAACATTTAAATCCCTTTTAGAGACTCTAGACGGTAGACTTGCAATAACAAAAAGGCTAAAAAACTAAAAGCAAAAAAAACAACAAAAAACAACAAAAAAACAAAGTTTGTAATGTATTAATTTGGCTAAATTTAACCCGTAATGACTTTAAAAGTAAAATTAATGAGGGTTGGCTACCAGAGAATAATCTACAAAAAAAATAAAGGAAACTATTTGCTAAAGTTATGAGAACTTATACTCCATCCCCCCCCGCGCCACCTTTTTATTTGCAACAACAATTAAGGACAATTTCTATAAAATTTGTTACAAATTCAATATGTTTTTGTTTTTATATTTCTGTCGTTAGATGTCCAGTCCTATGGTCAAACAAGAAACTCTTTATGGAAGAACTATAAATTTTCTTTTTTTTCGTATTTAAACCAAGAAAATCCTGTTTTAGAAATAAAGGTTAATTGCTGAAAACTAAACTCCTTGAAATTTATGGCAAATTACAAAACAAATAAAATTTAAAATAAGCCTTATTGCTCTTAAGGGTAAAATCGACTCTTAAATACCCTTCACTATTTAATTGCAATGAGTTTCCTTAACGCTTGAACCTAAATTGTAAAAAACATTAAGCCTATTGCTGTTGTTCTTGTTGTCACATGCATAAGTTTTAAGAAGCGTTGCCCAACAAGAGAGGAATGTATGTAGTGTTCGTCCTCCAGGCACACTCTTGGCTTACACGGGTTTAAATCATACATAAACACTTGGTTGATAAGTGTAAATACACAAGTGCCTAAGTCTACCTCCTAGTGATATCAACCGGGCAACTTTCGGAATAATTGCCGAAAGGCTAACAGACATGGTTGAGACGAAAACAATCTGTCTTGGGTAAATGTGTAATCAGTGATTCACTGGTCTTGCTTGAGGCAGTTTGTCCTTGTTGCGCTGTGCCATGTACATCGCCATTAAGTGGCACTGCAATACAGGGTTCTAAGGGTACCAATACCTTATCTGTGTAAAATATAAATTGGTAGAAATAAAACGGAAGTAGATTTCCGAGGCTGACCAGAGTCCTATCTGGTACCACGGGAATCAGTTGGCCCCATGTGCTTCCCAGTACATGAACTAATTAATGGTGAGGTCTCTTTCGGGAGTTCACGTAGTGGCTGTGGTTATCCCCAAGCGGGGCAACTGAGAACGTAAGTTGATATGTTGGGGTCCGTCCTGTACGGGCCCCAGAGTGACCGTGTAAGCGTTCTTATATGAACTTAAGGTTCAACAAGAAAGAGTTTCTGGTTTTGGCGGATCTACCCAGGCACATGAGCAACTGTTGAAGCAGGCTATTAGTTGAAAAGGTGTAAGTGTGTTTGGAAGTAGGTGAATAGGGAAACTGGCTACGGCTGGGGACCCTAGGATCTAAAATAAGAGCCCGTCAAAGTAGTAGCAAATAATGAGAAGGCCGGCATTGGCATGTTAAAGCATGTGTGTCACTGCCGGTGAGAAGATTGTAAAGCATTAATGATGGTGGAGTAATTGATTTGTCTAAATGAGAAAAAGATCCTTCTAACAGAGCTGGGTGTCGCATTCGTTGGGTGCGACATGATAATCATAATCTTTCTTGCTTAAGGTTGGGTGCTGTTTCACAAGCGTGTGAAGAGGTGTCTTGTCGGCGCGGTTCTTTTTTGATTATGAAGAAGCGAGATCAAAACTACAAACGCAATTCGGGCTTAGATAGCCCAACTCCTTGCCAAGGGGTCTGTTGTGGCTACACAGAGTCATGACAGAGAATTGGTACCTGGGTGGCTGAGTAGGCCATTCTGGGGCGCTGGTGGACGCTTTGTATCCACCAGTGTTGAGAGCACCGTGAGTTAATGCCAGCATGGCACGTATCAGGTAAAACCCTTAACGTCATACATACACACCTATATAGGTTGATATAAAGGCAGCCATTATACCCTACACCATTTCCGCACAATTTTGTGCTCATGTTTGTAAGGAAGAAGTTAAACACCCCATCGATTTTATAATAACCGTTCGCCCATCTGTCTGGCTGGCTGTATACACTTCACTTCAGTTCTACCAAAAAGATGTTTACTCTGCGGTGAGAGTCAGCGCCACGAAAGTCTTGGTAAATACCACCACGTCTAGAGTCTCCAGGTTAATGTGGGGATGTTATGACTCAAGAGCAACGAGGGTTTTTCTGTTTTTGTAAAGCAGCGATAGTAAACTCCTAGTAGTAGATGATAACAGGTCGTTGTTGGACAGTGGCTTATGCCAAAATAGCAGAACGACCAGGCAGCGATGATTGCAGGCCCTAAGGTGTGCCGGGGCATAAGAAGACTGGTAAGCATATTTTCCGTCACTGTTCTGTGCTCGTGCGCTCCAGAGCAAATTATCTAGCATCTTATTTGTTCCAAACCTGGATGACATATCTGGGGTTGGCAAGACAATTTCATTCCACTGTAAAGTCGTGAGTTACTAAATAGCAGATATTGTTTTGAAAGCCTTATTCATAATATTTCTTATATAAGTAATTGCTTTGCAAAAATCTCAATATGAAAAAATTCTGGTTCTAATATTTCTATTTTTGCTTTGTGTATCACTTTAGAGAGCTACCTTAGCTGAAAAGGAAGTTAACACACTTAAAGAACAACTATCTACCAACACACCAAACACAGATAGCGACAACAATAACGGTGACTTGACCTTGTCTACCAGCACTATCACGAACAGCGAATCTGAAGCAAATACGGAAGAAGGCTTTAACGCTTTGTCCACCGAAATCCCACCAAATAAACTAATTTCGACCTCGCTGAATAACAACAATACCAAACTATTGAATAGTGTGGCAGCGGCTATAACACTACACCAAAACGGTGGTAATTTATTGGCTACGACACCCTCTCCATCGCCACCGCTCCTTGACGCCGGCGTTAACAACGGTAGCGGTGCACATAACCAGCAGCAACAACAACAACTTAACGGCTGTTTAAATCCGAAACTATTTTTTAATCACGCTCAACAAGTGATGATGATGGAGGCAGCAGCTGCTGCAGCTGCCGCCGCGGCTGCTGCTGCTGCAGTGCAACAGCAACAATCGCCCATGCACTCGCCACAACCTGCTACACAACAGCAGGAAGTAGATAAAGAGGCTTTACTAGCTAAACCCACCAATACAAACGAAGTTAAGGATAATTTAGATTGTAAATTATCAAGTGATACTCAACAAATTCAAGACAACAACAATACCCTTGTCACACTACATCGAAAGAAGAATGACAAAGATACGAATGATGGGAAAGAGGGTGAAGAGAGGGACGAGGAGCATAATCAAAAGCAGCAAAAAGAAAAGGAAACTGCTAATGCCGCCTCCGAATGTAGTAATAATAACAATAATGATATCAATAGTTGTAAAAGTGATAGTAAAAATAGTGTAAATTGTAAGGACAACCAAAATGAAAATAAATCAAACAAATCTCTCGAAGATAAGCAGAAACCGGAACAGGAACAACAACAACATTTAGAAAAACATATGATTACAACTAAGGAGTCAAGAGGGAAATTGTTAGATAATAACAACCACAACAATAATGAAATGAAAAACAATCACATGGAATTATTAGCTGCCAAAGATAAAGAGGTAAGTTTTGCTAAAAAAAAAAATATTTATTTAAAGGTGTTGCAAGGTACTTAAAAAAAGAGCCCTTTAAGAAGCACTTTCGTTTAATTTTTTTTGTAATTTTATTTTAAGAGCAAAAAGCAATGAATTGTAAACTCGTTAAGATAGACCGCAGACAGTATTATTACCAAGTCTGTTAAGAGTATTTTTTTTTATTTTATTTTTGGTTTTGGTCATTTCACATTACGCACAATTGTTGGTGTTTTTCTTTTGTTAGACATTGATACTTAAAAAAAATTAAAACACAGCATCCCTTTTTAAAAAACTTAAACAGTTTTTCCCCCTTTAACCTTTAGAAATATTTCAGGGGAAGGATATTGTTTGTTTTTCCTGCTTGTTGGCTTTTTTTTCTTCGTATCTCTGCATTTTTCTTAGAACATTTAAGTGAAAAAATTTTACAAAAAGGCTTTATGACATTTGCCAGTGTGTATGTATTGACAAGTTAATTTCTTACGCCTTCAATTGTAAAAACTTTTGGGGGGTGCCCCACAAAAAGGAAAAATAAAAAATTGGAAACTTTTTATATTAAACGTCCTTTTTCTGTTTTGTTTTAAGGCAAATTATCTAGTTAAATAATAGAAAATTTAAACAAATAAAAGTCAAATCAAAAGTAAGAGCCGTTTTGTTTTTTGTTTTGTAAAGGGTTAAAGCAAGGACCCCCGCCCCACATTCATGTTTAATGAAATAATTCTTTTGCTTTCTTTTAATAAAACAAATATATCATTGATCTTTAGGTTAAATAACATTTTTTTAGGTTTTTCTTAAAATTTTTACAGCATTTTTGTTGTTGTCTTTTTTTGTGCAAAAACAAAGGAAGCAAACTTCTAGCCTTAAATCTTTTCTTACACATGTTTTTTTAAAGAGATACAGTAGACTCTCGTAAACGTGAACTTTTTAAATCGGATTTACACGCCTTAGGAAAATGAATGCAAAAACAAAGAAAGCAAACTTCAGGCCTTAAATCTTTTCTTACACATGTTTTTTAAAGAGATACAGCAGACTCTCGTTAACGTGAACTTTTTTAAAACGGCTTTACAGGCCTTAGGAAAATGAATGCAAAAACAAAGGAAGCAAACTTCAAGCCTTACATCATTTCCTTCACATGTTTTTTTAAAGAGAAACAGTAGACTCTCCCCCACAGGAGGTGCCCTCATGAGAGGTGTAAATAAGAGGGTGACGACTCTGTGGTTCCTCCAGTCAAAAATCCAGGAGCGTCTGACCCATATTGGGCGGCTACCTGGTCAGCGTCTGTTCCCATGTCAGGGGCGGCTGAAGCACGAATCCTGGCGGCTAGGTATAAAACGCTATGGGTAGGATCCCAGAAAATAAAACCGCAGGTCATCCCAAGGACTTTAATTATGGGTTGGAGCGTTGGGCTTGTAACCCACCTCTGGAAAAAAGCAAAAACAATGAAAAAGATAAGAATCAAATCAAAACGGAATCCCCTTATTGTTGACGACCCCCGCAAATGTAAAAAGGACCACGATTTAAGGATTTGCTCCTGGAATGTACGATCCTTGTACAGACCAGGTGCATCCATTCAACTGGCGGATGTACTGAATAAGTACAAGGCTCACATAACTGCCATCCAGGAAATGCGATGGAATGGGCACGGTGTCACAAAGACATCAAAAGGTGACATATATTATAGCTGCCATGAAACGAAGCACGAATTTGGATGCGGATTTTTTGTTAGCAAGACAATTAGCCATCTTGTTTCACGATTTACACCTGTGGATGAAAGGCTAGCAACAATCCGTATCAAGGCTAAATTTTTCAACATCAGCCTTATATGTGCACACGCCCCGACGGAAGAAAAGGATGAACAGGCTAAAGACACATTTTACGAGCGCCTGGAGGAAGTATATGACCGCTGTCCCAGCCATGACGTTAAAATTGTTCTGGGTGATTTTAACGCGAAAATAGGTAAGGAAAGTATCTTTAGTCCAACAATCGGAAAATTTAGTCTCCATGAGGAAACAACTGATAATGGCATGAGACTAATTTCATTCGCCGCGGCACGTAACATGGTAGTTAGCAGCACCAGATTCCAGCATCTAGATATTCACAAAGCAACTTGGACATCACCCGATCAAACTACTAAGAACCAGATTGATCACGTTGTAATTGACGGAAGACACTCCTCAAGTGTGTTGGATGTACGATCAATCCGAGGGGCCAACATCGACTCTGATCATTACCTTGTCGTAGCTAAAGTGCGCACGCGATTAAATGCGGCAAGGAAGGTACAGGCGCCTTCACGCAAGAAGTTTGACGTCAAGAAGCTGCGCACACAACGTATTGCCAATGCTTACTCCGCTCGAGTCACCCAATTGCTACAAGAGAGCACTCCTTGTCCTGATAACGTACGTGCTCAATGGCAAAACATCGCCCACTCTATGGAGAACGCTGCTAAAGACGTACTTGGGTATCAAAAGCCTGCATCAAAAAACCCGTGGTACGACGAAGAGTGCCGCAATGCTACTGAGCAAAAGAATGCAGCATATTTAGCAACACTCCAGACAGTAGCGACGCGATCGGCACGTGAAAGATACCGGGAGAAAAGGAGAGAGGAGAAACGCCTTTTCAGGAAGAAGAAGAAAGAAATGGAAAGGCGCGAGTGCGAGGAAATCGAGATGTACAGGACGAAAAATGAAGCCCGAAAGTTCTACCAAAAGATCAAACACCAGACCGAGGGCTTTAGTGCAGGCATTTCCTCCTGTAAAGATAAGAATGGTAATCTGGTGATAGATAAGGAAAGTGTGCTGAGCGTTTGGAGAGAACATTTCTCTAAATTGTTGGTATCCGAAGAAGGCGGCAATGAGGATACCCCGGATCCAATCATAGACGATGGTGTTGAATGTACACCACCCAGCCAAAGTGAGATTAGAACAGCTGTTTTTCGCTTAAAGAATAATAAAGCTGCGGGTGCTGACGGGTTGCCAGCAGAGCTGTTTAAGTCCGGAGGTAATGAGTTGATAAGGTTCATGCATCAACTCATATGCGCTATTTGGCTGGACGAACGCATGCCCGATGACTGGAGCCTCAGCGTACTATGTCCCGTGCATAAAAAAGGAGACAAATCTGTCTGCGCAAACTATAGAGGAATAAGTCTCCTTCCAATCGCGTATAAAATTTTGGCTTCAATATTGTGTGAACGATTAAAACCAAATGTCAACAAAATCATTGGCCCGTACCAATGCGGTTTTAGGCCTGACAAATCAACCGTTGATCAGATGTTCACACTTCGCCAGATCCTGGAAAAAACCCATGAAAAACAAATTGACACGTATCACCTATTCGTCGATTATAAAGCCGCTTTTGACAGTCCGATTCGCGCAAAGGTATATCAAGCCATGTCTGAATTTGGCATTCCTGCGAAATTAATAAGACTATGCAGAATGACATTGACTGAAACAAGATCTTCAGTTAAAATTGGAAATGATATTTCCGAACCGTTTAGCACCATACGGGGATTCAGACAAGGAGATTGTTTATCGTGTGACCTCTTTAACATTCTTCTAGAAAAGGTCATGCGTGATGCTGCAGTAAACAGAAATAGCACTATTTTTAACAAGAGCCACATGCTACTTGCATATGCCGATGATATAGATATCATGGGAAGGACATTGCGAGATGTAACTGCTGCCTTTGCAAGCATTGAGAATGAGTCAAGGAAAATGGGACTGGTAGTTAATGAGACAAAAACAAAATTAATGGTTTCAACGAACAGAAAATCTACTAGATTGGATGGAACTGTGAACGTTGGTAACTATAATTTCGAGGTTGTTGAAGAGTTTATTTACCTCGGTACCGCCATCGATAAAACGAACAACACCAGCTTAGAGATACGAAGAAGAGTAATACTGGCAAACAGATGTTACTTTGGGCTGAGTAAACAATTGAGAAGTAAAGCCCTTTCTCGTCGAACGAAAATTACACTATACAAGACACTCATATTACCTGTGCTACTATATGGTGCTGAAGCATGGGTACTTGCGCAAGCAGATGAAGCTGTACTTGGCGTATTCGAGAGAAAGATTCTTCGTAAAATATATGGGCCGATTTGTGTTAACGGAGATTATCGGCATCGCATGAACCATGAGCTGTATGAGCTGTATGACGACATGGACGTAGTAAAACGCATAAAAATAGAAAGATTGCGTTGGCTCGGTCATGTTGTACGAATGGAAAAAGATGCTCCAGCTAGAAGGGTTTTTGAACATGATCCCGAGGGCATGCGTAAGAGGGGACGACCGAAGCTCCGTTGGAAAGATCAGGTCCAACAACATCTTGCTGATCTGAACATCCGTAATTGGAGAAAGAGCGCAGAAGACCGAAGCGCTTGGAGATCAGTTTTATCTCGGCTAAAGACCTAACCAGGTTGTGGAAAGCCATTCAAGAAGAAGAAGTAGACTCTCGTTAACGTGAACTTTTGAAATCGGATTTACACGCCTTAGGAAAATGAATGCAGTTCAAATGCAAAATTGCTTAAAATGAATTGTTATTAAAATTATAATTTCTTTAATTTAAAGCTGGATTATTACTTTGAGTCTTGGCATAAAAAATTTTTAATAAATTTTTTTTTAAAATTAATTCAACTAAATTTTAATTCAATACATTCAATAGTTCAAAAGATATCACCTTTTCAAGAAGATTTTAAAACCTAAAGGCAAATGGAATAAAATCTGACGTTTTATATTTTACATCGTTAACTAAGTCAATAGTGTTTTTTTATTTTCAAAAGAATTTAAAATTGTTAAAATAAAAATTTGTAACCGAACCAAGCGATAAATTTCAGGGACTGCAAATAATAATTATTCTTAAATTTTTAATGAAAAAACTCATGTACCAGGAAACATCGGAGAGTCAAGTAAATTAAAACATCTTGATGGTATTAAACTATATATTTTAAAATCAAACTCTTTTTTAATTTCTAGTTTTTTCCTAAAAAAAAGCAATTATTTTTTGACTAAAAATTAAAAATTAAAAATAAAATTTGTTTTCAAAAAAATATTTAAAGGAAAAAAATAATTATTTTTTTAAGATTTATTTTATTATTTTTTTGCAAAATTATTACGGTCCCAGGTTCAAAACGAAATGTATTCTGAATGTCTAAATTTGTGCTTGAGAATAACGCCAGCAATGTTGGACTCCTAGGTGTCAACTGTTGCTGGTTCATCAAAATCAACCAGCGACTTCATAACCGTTAAAATTAAATTTCCATTGATCATGATCGTAACGCAAGCTTCGTTTTTTTTTATGAAATCTGCCCGATAATCCTAAAAGCGTAAAAGCACTACAAAGAAATTTAAAGTTTACTCTTAGGCTTATTATTCATTTTGTCATACTTTTAGGCAAAAGTAATTAAAATTTCTAAACTTTTTAAATAAAAAAAAAAATTTTTTTTTTTATTTTCACAATCTCAATACAAAATATTACATGATATTTATGAACATATGTAAGAAATTAATAAATTTTCGCATACATTTTGTAAATTTGTTTTGGTTTTTTTTTTAATTTTCTAAAGTAAAAATATTGGAGAGTGTCACTTAAAAACATTCGAACAGATTTATCATGTTCCAAACCAAAAATAAAACACTATTACACAAACACTTAAAAACTAAATTTTAAAAACTAAAACATGAAATCAAAAATAATAAAATTCAAATTCACAAAAAACCATAAAGTAAATAATGATTTTAGTAAAGAAAACAAACTTGTCAAATAATCCAAATTGTGTCTGGTTAAAGGCAAAAAAAAAATTTTTTTAAATAAAATTGAAAATTATGAACATTTGCAGTATTTATTTTTATTTTTTCAAAATATTTTACTGTCTGCAAGCGATTGAATAGTATTAATGTGTGTAAATGTGTATGTATGTATGTGTGCTTTTCTTGGTTGCATACAACAACAAGCAGCACACATTTTATAGACATAAAATTTTATGGTCGCATATGTTGCATATTTGTTATGCGTCTCTAAAGATCTTACAAATGAAATGATGATGATGAGGCTGACGATGTGTATAACCAAAAGACCTGCTGTTGCTGATGAAGATGCTTTTAATCTTGTTTGAGTTTGAGTGTATTATTTATTTGTGGCTTTTGATTAATCAAATGTATTCGTTTTGCCACAATTAAATTGATTATTAGTTATTAATTAGCTTTGTAATATTAATTAGAAAAAATTAAATAGATTTTGTTGTGTAAAATTCTATTTAACAACAATTTTTTTTTCGTAGATTATTAAACCATATAATTTAAATTCAACATTAAAAATTTATGTGAAACTAATATTTGTGGTGGTGTTTATTTTTTTTTTTTTTTTTTTGTAATATTTTCAAGATTATCTTTACAATGTTATCAAATTAACAAAATGGATTTGAAAAAAAAAAATTAAACACAACCACAAAAACAATAATAAATAATAGAAGAAATGTAAATTTTAATTATAGAACAAATACCCATATGTACGAAAAATAAATATTTTTTATACAAATTTTATTATTTGCCCCCTTTATTATGGTTCGATGGTGACCGATGATGACTTATCGCATTGTCACATTAAAAACAACAAAAAAAAAAAATACAAAAACAATATTGGATATGTTTAACTTTAAAATATAGATTAAAAAAATAAACGGAAGTGGTTTTTATGTTTAAAAATTTTACGATAAAAAATTTAATTTCATAAATTTTTTTTATATATTTTCAATATCAATTTTAGAACATATGTAAATACATACACATATAGTATGTGTGCATATTAACATACATGCGATACCAGCTTTTCACACCTTATGATTTGTTTTTTATAAAATGCCTTTATCGCCTTTTCATATAAGACTTACTTAAAGTCCTTTGCTTGTCATTTAAACACTTAAAACAAACACCTTTTGCAAAATTCATCTCTTCTTCTTACCTTTGCCACAATATTCTTTTGAATTTCTTTTTTTTTGTGTGTATTAAATGCATTTCAATTTCGTTTAATGTTTACATTAATTACTTTTTCAAAAAATCCATTAAAAAAAAGCTATTTTGTAATCATGCATAAATACCTTAATGTTAAATTTGTATTTTATATTGGTTTGGCTTGAAAAAAAAGTGGTAGGCAGGCGAGTTGGTTTAATTTTTCAAATACACACAAGTGCATTCACCAATATTAGGAGGATTCAAAAGAATGGCACGTCCCCCTACTATTTGAATAACGTTCATTTAAAAATCTTTCAATACCTCTACTGTTACATTGACTTTTTATACGTTAAAAGGAATTGCAGAAAATTTTGCAAAAAAAATTATAATAAATTCATGCATTAATATACAATAGATAAAATGACAAAACGAAAAAAAAATCCTTTTTGGCTTTTAGGCATAAACTTGAGCAAAAAGCATTAGCAGCACAAAAAAAATCAATTTCTATTATTAGTCCTTACTTTTTATACAATATGATAGACTGGTAATAGACAATAATGCTTAAAAACCAATAAGGAAATTTAACAGAAAAAAATCCTTTTAAATAAATTGCTTTTTATAATACCCCAGCACCGAAATTTTTATAAATATGTTTTGTATTAAATGAAAATTATATAAGAAGAAACATTTTTTTTTAATAAAGAAGACACATTTAAATTAACTTTAATTAAGATTTTTCATTATGACGTGTTTCTATTTAAGTTTAATGAAAAAAAAAAATTAAACAAAAAGTTATTCCTAACCTCAATTTTTTAAAACTGCCGTTTTAGAAGAACGTTACGAGCTATAAAAATGGTTTAAAATAAATCTATTTGAAAATAAAAAAACAAAAAAAGTTTATCATGTAATTCATAGGTGTAAAAGACTAATTAGGGCAATTTCAAAAGACTTTTTAAAAGTTCAGTATTTTATTTATATCAAGTGAACACAATAAGTGCGAATTACGATAAACGTCAAGAACAACGAATTTTGCAATCCAATCAACGATAAATTATATGCTTTTTGGGTTTTTTTAATTATCTTAAAATGTATTTTTTTATGGTGACGAATATTGGGCTTCGAAAATTTCGTCGTTAATCCCAGTTGTGTTTTCAATTAAAAAACAAAACTTCAATTTAGCCCCAAAAGCAAAGAAAATGCCTTGAATTTACCTTTTTTTTAATAATTAAACATGTATGATTTTAAAAGTTATTAACACTATTCACAACCTGTTGTAGATTATACAAACAACAACTGTTATAAGTTTATTGGGTCAAGCTTAAAAAAATAATAATAAATAAATTTTCATTTTTAATCTACGATATTTATAACCACTAACCCTTTTACCGTTTGTAAATGTTTTTGTTGTTTCTATACAAACTACAAAAAAAATTTTAAAAAACTGTTGTAGAGTCCCAAAATTTCGAAGCGAAAAATTGTTTGGGAATTGAATAATTTTAATTAAATTCATGGTAAAAACTGATAACTGAATTGATAAAAACAAACAATTTATTTGTTTGAATTAACTAACAAGTTAATTTTAAAAAAGTTCTTGCCCCTGCTGGAATTTTAAGCTGGGCTGCTTCTGTGGTTTGCAAATACTCTAGCCAATCCATCACGCCGTTATCACCTTAAAAAAAAACTTTAATTAAGCATTTTGATCGAAAGAGTAAACATGTTTTTAAAAAAAATATTTAATATCAATTTTAAAGTTAATTGAAAAAAATTTTTAAAACACTTTTTTGATTTAAAAAAATTATTACATCAATTATAAAAAATTTTAATTTAACCTAACTTTAATTACTGGCTTCAACTGAAAAAAAATTGCAACGATGTTCATTGTACATGTAAGTTAAGCTTTTTCTAAGATTAAAAATGCCTAATCCCGGGACTAGCGCCTAAAAATCCCGGAAAATAATGTCTTTTGAGAAAACCATTTTATGTTCCTAAATTAAAATATGGAGCTTATACTTCCCGTACGACAATACCCGTTGCCGAAAAATTCGGAAATCCTGGAAAAATCGCGGGCCTTAAAAAAATGTTTGCGTTTGGCAACCCTAATAAAGATTTTAAGCATGCCAAAGTCTTTTCTAATGTAAACGATCCTGCCAAATTTTGTAAATATGGGTCCGTAATTTATAATTTAGTTTACAAGAATCTTTTTCGGAAGTCACCTTAACCCCCCGCATATTCGTTTTACAACTGTCAATACTAACGTAAAGTAAAATGAACCGTTAAACAAAATATGATTGGGTTTGACCGAATATAACTTTAATTTAATTTTTTTTAAGTTCTTAAGGAAAAATATTTTTATAAAGTTTTTTAAATTAATAAATATCTGTTGTTGAAAATTCGCGTGTTAATGTCAATTCTTTTTTAAAATAAAAATCTGTAAAGCTTGATTGGCGCCTTTAATCATGAAACCGTAAAAATGTGTTATTAGTATTTTGTTGTTGTTGCTGTTTTTATTATCTACTCCAGTTGTAAACACCCGTACCTAAGCAAATGATCAAAAAAAAATATTGGTAACGCTTCATAAAATCCATCAAATATTAATAATTAAGATTGCGTGTTCGAAAGAGGCAGGCAACAGTTTGTTTGTTACATATTTTGTTTTATCTGTGATAACTTTTTTTTCCCAAAAACTACGCTTGACTACATCAATTGATAGATAGATCGATTGATGGTTATGGAAATGTCTATCTTTTTTATTTTAATTTTTAGATTATTAGTTTGTAGTTTAATTTGTATAAAAATTTTTTTTTATCGATATTTTATTAAATGTCAAAATATACATACTAAGGTACATACATATATACATAAAAATATAGGGATGATCTATATGTTTATTTGAAAAAAAAACTATTTTAAAAATTCTAATAATTTGTTGTATTTGCTTTGTTGTGAAGGTTGTTTATTAAACTAATAATAGTTCATTCAAAATTGAGTTTCAAATTCGTTAGCGTTAGCGTTAGAGTTTTTACAGCAGAGTTTAAAAAGAAAAACACTTGTTTAAACTTGTTTCTAATTTCTTGCGGTTATCGATTCTTATGATCTATTTTTTTTTTGTGTTTATTCTCTATTTATTTTTCTAAATACATAATAATAATAAAAACTTAATTTGACATTTATTTCTTATAGCTTTGTAGTCAGTCTTTAAGTTTTTTTTTTTTTTAAATTCTAGCTTTAGACACAAATCAATAATATTCTATCTCTACATTCATACAAACATACATAAATAAATATGTATGTATATGTATATATGTGCTATATTTAAATTTGAATGTTTTTTTTTCTTAAAAATAATTGGTTTTTTGTGAAATAAATTTGATAATGATTGTCTATCAGTCAGGAAAACAAAAATTAATTTTTTATGTTCGCTCTACTATAAGAAACAACAATAAAATTAAGAAATATTGTTATTAATAATCAAAAAAAAAATAAATAAAATATAAAACATATGTATGCGCAAAATTTGTTTTTGGTAGTTTAAAGTTAATAATAAATTCAATTAATTTAGTTATCAATTGGTTTTAGGACCAGACAGACTAAAAGTTCATTTAAAATATTTAATTTAAATTAATTCAATGGGCAAATAATGGAATCCATAATATGGGTAAGTTTGACTTGACAAAAACAAAAATACGAAAAAGGAAAAAACCTCCTACTACATCTTGTCTTACAATCTCAGTCAATTGTCTAATTTACATTAATTTAAAGAAAATTTTTATATATTCCATTATAATCCATAATATTTTAGAATCTATAATAGTTTAGCATAAATGATGGTATTTTATTTATCTACAATATTTTTTCTCTAAATCGTTCATTTGTATTACAAGTTTTCGTTTGTTTTGTGACAAAGTCATCAAATCATTTATAATTTAAATTCGTTTTTTTTTTATAAAAATATAGGCTTCTGTTGCTACTGCTTATGTTGATGATTTGTATGACAACTACTAGTGACCAATAAAATTGTGGTTATTGTTGTTGTTATTTGCTTGATTTGCTGATCATGATGATGATCGTGAGATGATTATGTTATATGAATGTATTTTCTCTATAGTATTATTATTATTTTCGTTCAATTTAAAACGAAAAATAATAGATTAAGAGAGAAAAACAAAAATAAAAAAACACAAATTGAAATTGGAAATTGTACTTGTTGTTTATTGTCTAAGTATTCAAATTGATAAACGATTTGAATTTTTGTAAATTGATTATTTCCTTATTAAAAAACAAAAGTTTAATAAAACTGCTTTAACTAAAATACATAAACTTAAAAAATTTTTAAAAATTTTTGAAAACTATTTAACCTTAAAATCTGCTAACTCGAAAGAGTTGTGTTATAATGCCATACATCATGAGAGGTGGTAAAGCTACCCTGTTGGACATTCAGTTAACCTTAAGCTAACTATTTCGCAACTAGTGGTGACTGGCCCTTGGATTACTTTTCAATATTAGAAACTTAACTAGTTTAACATTGTGATGTCCTAGGAGAAAGTCGGTTGTCGGATTTGCTACTTTTAACTAACTTAAAGTTAGTTTTATTGAAGCTATTTTAAAGTCACCTAAGTTTTAGCAGTATTGGGTTCGAATCCCACCTTGAAATTTTTTTTTTATAAAAATTATTATTTTTTTAAATTTCTAACTTTTTTTAAATAAGTTTTGTTATCAAACAGCCTTGATAGAAAAAAAGGAATTAAATTATCCCTCGGGCCAATACCATTGCCTGTTATTTTTAGCTGCTAAGAAGAAAGAAGAGGAGAAACAATCGAAATAAAGTAGATATAAGGGTTAATATTAGAAAGAAAATTTAACTTACCTTACCGAAAGTCGACTTTGTAGTTATTAAAAATTAAGTAAGTTATTTTTGTGGTCGACTACTATCGGTCCGACAGGGTACTTACTATGCTTGTGTGTGCCCTGTTGCCTTTTGCAAGATATTTGAAAATTTTAACAAAGCAAAGGCTTTCTTCTACCCCAAGCCAGTGTTGCCAAGTCAAATTCAGCAATTCCACCTAAAACCAAAAATATTAACCCTAAATTGGTTATAGGCTAAAAACAAAAAACCCTAAGAAGAAGTCATTTTTACAAGCTTAAATTTATTTTCACTTTACCATTCCTTTTCAAATTTGTGGAAATACAAAACTTTCTTACTTTTACCATAATTAAAGCTGTAGTGACTTTTATAAAAAATTATATATTGCTGTTACTAAAAAAATCAAAAGATAATTGGAAAATTCCAGCAAAAATTGGAAATTGACTTATCAATCCAACTAAGGAATTTAGAGTTTTCAGAGATGCTGAAAGCTTTTTGATTTTCCTTTAATTGGGAGTGACCAAAAGCGATTCATTTGCTGAATTTCCAAAGCAACTCACACGATTTTTTTTTAAAAAGTATCCCTTGGTATTGTCGTTCAGAAGTCCCTCTGGTGGCTGTTTCTGGTTTGCCTGATTGTTTTGCTGGCATTGACTTATTGATCATTGCTTGTTTTAAACGGCTCACTGGCCTAGAGGTCGTTGGCAGCTCCAATACTAGGATCGGACTCGTTGGCCTAATCAGTGAATCTCGTCTTAAATCATTCCTATTACAGAAACGTAATGTAAAAAATGTAAACAAATCTTCCCCTCTGATAACGACCAACGGGTTTACACAACGCATAGCTATTGGTACATGAAATTTTAGAACTCACTCTTGAAGCTCTACAATTTTAACTTTCATATAAATATTTTTTTTTCATTATTTGATTAAATGTTTAAGATAATAAAGGCCCTAATAAATAATCCAACTATAAACATTGTCAAATCCAAATTTAAGAATTCTGTACACCTTAGATTTCCCCCTAAAAAGTTTTCAAACCAAAAAAAAACCCTAAATTAAGGGTCAAAACCCCCTAACTTGGCAACAGTGCCCCAAGCTAATACCTAAACCACTTATTCTTAACTGACTGACATTTGCAATGGTATATGTGCTGTTCAGGCTGTATTGTTTATTCCACGTTGTTGTTAGTGTAAATTAAAGAACCAACTGTGTTATCGGTTTTAATTTTTTCTCAAAAAACAATATTTTTTTTTTTTTTTTTTTGGCAAAAATAATCGTTCTATTTTTAATTATTTTAAAAATCAAAAAATAATTATTATTTTTATCATAATTAATCTTAATACAAATTTAAAAATAATAATTATTTCTACAAAAAAAAAAAAAAATAAAAATTAAAAAATTATTATTATTTCCTGACAAAAAAACAAAAATCAAAAAATATTAATAATTATTTTTGACAAAAATTTTTATAAATCAAAAAATACTAATTATTTTTTGAGATTTTTTTACGGTCCCTGATAAAAAAAACATTAAGAAAGAAAATCATGTCTACAGTAATACAATTCCATGTTAGTTTTAAATTTAATGTTAAAAAAACTTCAAAAGTTAACATTTATTTTCAAAGGTTAAGTTAAATTCGCTTAGTTATTTTTATTTAATATGAAATTCAATTTTTTTTTGCACATTGCTTTATTTCCCCTTCAAAATTTTGTTGTGTAATTAAATTGTATGTCTTTAACTTCATAAACCCATTATTTGCTAGTTAATTGCTTTAATAGTGATGCTGACTGATCCATTTACTTTCCTAAACAAATCTGTAATTAAAAATTATTTTTATGTATATATTTTTTTCAAGCACGTATGCAAATAAAAGTTAGTAAATTTTTCTGAATTGTTATCTAATCTTTATTGAAATACAAAAAAAAAACTAAACCAATAAAAATTAATTTAAATTAAACGTGTATCAATTGCTAAATAAAAAAAAATTCAAATTAAAAACTTAAAACGTTAAATACTTTTTATAATTAAACTTGTTTTTTTTGGTAATTTCTAAGGTCATTTATTATTAATGGCTTTGACTTTGTTTTTTTAATTGCAAAAATCGAAATTTAATTGACAATCTTGTCTGAAATAAAATCTGTCTGAAAACTTGCAAGGAGGAATGCCGTCCATGCAGTCCACAACGTGCCAAGTGAATCAATAAATCTTTAATAAAATGTTTAATTTTTAATTCAAACGAAAACAAAATTATGAAAAATTAGTTTTTATAGCTCTTTAACTATGTATACACATGTTGAGCATGTGTAAATATTCACAAACAAGAAATCTTTCACTTATTTTCTGTTCAATGGCGTGAAAATGTCGAAAATGTCTTCATCAATTTAAAACTGTTTAAATTTTCGTATCATAATTTGGACTTCATTTTGTATGTAAATCAAAAAATTGCTTAACATATTCAAATTTGTATGTTTGAACTCGTTCTTCTCCTCAGAATATTGTGACAATTTGTCAAATGCTGTCAATGATAAAAGCTGTGCATATACCAGAGCTGGAAAACCTTATATTCGTTTATCTAATACAAATACTGTCTTGTAGCGCGGCTTAATTAAGATGAATTTATGTATTTATATTTTATTATGGAATGTTAATTACTATTTTTGTATAATCAATTTTTTCTTTTAATTAAAACTTTTAGTTAGCGTTATAATAATCGGTAAAGTAATCGATAACTAATCTATGAAAATACAACTCTGTAATCACATGTTTAATCACTTGTTATTCTTATTATTTCATTTCTCTTTGTATTAGTATATGTATTGTATTTATTCAACCTGTATGTAAATGAAAATTGAGAAATAAAATCACTTAGCATCGAGCTTTCGAACTGGAAACATCGCCTCGGCTAATTCATTTTATTTAAATAAAAACACAGCTAACCCTTGTGGACTTGTGCCCTTGTGGACGTTGTGAGCCAGCTATTACCGAAGCTGACCAAGTGTCTCTTCTGGAGCAGGCTTTAAATCATTTTAATCATTTATAAATTAGCTCCCCGCTACATTGGCGCCCAACGAAAAATTTTTTTAGAGAAAATTAAATAAATTTTTTCTAATTCACATTGCTGCTTTGTCGAACCTTTTGGTGTTTTACATACATATGCACGTGTGTTGTTTTTGCACATATTGTCGCTGTCCAACAATTTTGCAACGGAAAGCTACTGTATACATACGTGTGTATTGTTGTTGTGAATATTAACCTGCGTTCCGGCTGTAGCAATACTTTACCCTTCATATACGTTCGTTTTGTTGTTGTATGTATCAAACCTGCGTAGCAGCTGTATATACATATTTGCTGTTTGATATACGTGTGTATTGTTGTTGTGAATATTAACCTGCGTTCCGGCTGTAGCAATACTTTACCCTTCATATACGTTCGTTTTGTTGTTGTATGTATCAAACCTGCGTAGCAGCTGTATATACATATTTGCTGTTTGATATACGTGTGTGTTGTTGCTGTGACAAAATTTTAGCTGCGTAAAAACTGCGTTTAAAATAATTTTAAAATTAAATTGTGAACAATTGTAACGGTATCACAATATACCTACATACATAGGTACCGTTTGTTATTCTTACTGTTTTTTTAAGTTTTGACAGAGTAATAACTACTGCAGGAATATTAAAGATTAACATTGCTGTTGTTGTACAAAATTTAAATACAATTGAAAATATTTTGTGCATTGTTTGTATGGTGCTGTTTTGCTCTCTGTATTTTTCTGTGTTATTAAGAGATTTTAATTGTTGGTAATTACATTCGTAAGAGTATTGCAACATTTTATTTTGATAAATAAAAATGCCTAGAGTCACAATGAATTCACAAAATTCTAACAATACCACAACAAATCAAAATATAAGTGTTCCAGTCAGAGGTGCCAACTCTTCCACGTCTACCGTTTCTGGAGTAAGTGCTGTGCCAGGCAATCCTGCTCAAAATCCACTGGTACACGAAACAAATCAATACCAAAATAATGCTGGATTTAATTCCCAAATGGTAACTTTTACTCAACGTCAGTTTTCAGACCTACTAGGAAACTTTAATGCTAGACCACAATACAAGTCAACATTTAGTAATTGCAGTGCAAGATTTAATGGGGGTCGAAATACTACAAAAGTAGAAGATTTTATCGCTACTATTCTTGTTTTTAAAGAAGCTGAAAATATCTCAGACTCGTTTGCCCTTTTAAGTCTGCCTCTTCTTCTAGAAGGCTATGCATCAACATGGTGGCAAGGTATAAAGCACGAGGCGCAAACATTTGAAGAAGCTATTACACTTCTTAAAAACGCTTTCTCGCCACCGAAACCTGATTGGAGAATCTTTTCAGAAATATTTCAGGATAAACAAAAAGTAAATGAAACAACTGATAGTTTTGTTTGTAGAAAGAGACAATTGTTTGCACAACTTAAAGATAGGCTACCAGAAAAAACTATAATTAATATGATTTTCTCCCAAATAAGTGTGCAAATTCGTGAAAGAATCAACAGAGATAGCATCGAATCTTTTCAAGATCTATTAGGCAAAGCTCGAGAAATAGAACTATTTTTCAGTGAAAATAATGAAACCGTTAACAAAAGCACAGAACGAAAAGAAAAACCTGCATTACGATGTACGTATTGCAGAAAGAAAAACCATTCGGCAGAAGATTGCTATAAAAGAATTGAGCAAGAACGAAAAGGTAAAACAATTGAAGCCAAATTGAGCTGTTATGGGTGTGGTGCTCCTGGATACTATAGATCTAATTGTCCAACCTGTAACAATAAAAATGGGAAAATCATGGAAAGTCCAAAGGAATTAGATTTCAACAGTATTTACACTACAATAGTTGGTAGGAATGTCCCCACTGTAAACATAAATGTTAATGGGTTAAACGGAGAAGCCTATATGGACACAGCCGCAAGAACAAGTGTTGCAGGATATTCTCTCTTTCAAAAATTAAAAGAAAAGGGAGTATTATTTCAAAAAGTTTTGGCGGAAATAACATTAGCAGATGGCTCTATTACTAAGGACACGGTACTGTCAACCATAGTACATATAAGCATTGGAAAGCGTTTAAAACGTATAAGATTTATTTGCTTGCCAAAAGCCCAAAACAACCGAACTTTACTAGGCATAGACTTTTTGGAGCAGATTGGAATCGTAATGGATTTGGCCCAAAGAACATGGCACTTTAAAGATGATCCACAAAACATATTTGAGTTTGAAAATAAACCATTTAAGGAATCTGGAAAAGTATCCATAAGCCAAACCGTAATTAATGAACAAACGAAAACTCCGAAGCGAAAAGAAGCCGTAGATGATTTTTTGACATGGTTCGTTGAAATAAATAAAACTCCAAACAGAACATCGCCAATGAAATTTGAATACTCACCTAATGGCATTGAGAAGATTTTTGCAGATTGTCTACCAGACACATATGAAGCTCCTCAATTATCCAGTTTATTCCCTCCGCTGAAAAAAATTAAATTGAACCAACAATCACCAACGATCCGATATTTTCAATTAAACTCTATAGATGTTCGTTTAAGGAGTAATGAAGCCCCTAATCTTACAAAAGCCCAGAAAGAGAAAATTGAACTACTTCTAAATGAAAAAAAAGAAATTTTTGAAAATATATCTGAACCGATAAAAGGTGTCGAACACGTCATTAATACAGGAGACCATGCGCCTATATCAACTGCGCCGTATCGCCTTTCTCCTGCTATGAAGATTAAAATACGTAAAGAACTTGATAATATGTTGGCGGAAAAAGTTATTGAAGAAACCGAGTCCCCGTGGGCGTTCCCAGTGGTACTTATACCTAAAAAAGATGAAAGTACAAGGCTTTGTGTAGACTACAGGCGTCTCAATGCAATAACAGTGACGGATACTTACCCACTGCCAAGGATAGATGACGTCTTACATGCTGCAAAAACCTCACCTTTCATGACAACGTTGGACTTAAAGTCAGGGTATTGGCAAATTAAGGTCGCCGATAACGATAAGCCAAAAACGGCTTTTACTACGCCTTGTGGAATCTTTGTTTTTAACCGTATGCCATTTGGTCTAAAAAACGCACCGGCAACATTTCAGCGAATTATTGATAAATTCCGGTTGAGTTTGCCTAACGTTCTTATATTAGCATACCTGGACGACATCATTATTTGTTCTAAAGATTTCGAATCGCATTTGAATGATCTCAAGCAAACTTTTACGAAATTGAGAATGCTTGGTTTTCACTTGAACAGAGATAAATGCTTTATTTGTAAGCCAGAGGTCAAGTATTTGGGCCACATTTTAACAACAGACGGTCTTAAAATAGATCCGGAGAAAACGTTGGCAATTCTTGAACGCCCAGAGCCTAAAAATTTAAAACAATTAATGTCTTTTCTTCAAAGCTGTTCATGGTTTCGTAGGTTTATTCCTAATTTTGCACAAGTGTCAAAACCGTTGTCTAACCTTACTAGGAAGAAAACAGTTTGGAAATGGACATCAGAAGAACAAGGGTCGTTTGAAAAACTAAAAAGTCTTTTAGCTACTCCTCCTATTCTCCAGCAAGTAAAAGAAAACGAAATATTTTATCTTTACACAGATGCCAGTCAATATGCTTTAGGAGCTGTTTTGATGCAGGGGGAGGGTCATAATGAAAAGCCAATTGAGTATGCCAGTAGATTACTGCTTCCTGCAGAACGGAACTATTCTACCACAGAGAGAGAGGCGTTGGCAGTGGTATGGGCAGTACAAAAATTTAGAGGCTACATAGAGGGTGGTGAAGTTAAAGTACTTACCGACCATCAACCGTTAAGATGGCTTTTTACGTTGAAATCGCCCACAGGGAGATTAGCCCGTTGGTCCCTATTACTACAAAGCTACAATTTAAATTTTTCATACACTCCTGGTAAACAAAACATTATAGCCGATACATTGTCAAGACCACCTTGCGTGACTGAAAGCTGTAAAGAGACATGCGAGTGCAACCATATTGAAATAGATTTTCCTAGAAAGGGTGCTGAAGAATTTCGTAATACACAACTTGAAGATGACGAAATCAACAAAATAATTACGGCATTTGAAAACAATAATGAAAACGTAACGCGTTATACTGGTCGAGGATACATGATGGTCGATGGAATTTTATTTAGATACTGTTCAGAACAAGATTCAGAGAATGGACAGGTAGTTCTACCAAAATCTTTGCGTCAAGAAATTCTTTTTAAATACCATAACGATGAAATAGCTGGTCACTATGGTATCGATAAAACGACTAATCGCATTACTAGATTGTTTTACTGGCCTGGAATAAGAAGCGATATTGAAAAGTACGTAAAGTCATGCGAAGACTGTAAAAAATATAAATTATCAAACATGAAACCTATGGGATTACTTCAAACTGTAAGCAGTAACAAACGATTTGAGTCAATCGCAGTTGATTTGTTTGGACCCCTACCAAAAACAAAAGAAGGCTACCAGTGGATTTTAATTGTTGAAGACTTATGCAGTCGATGGGTTGAGTTATTTGCACTAAGAGAAGGATCTGCAGAAAATTGTGCCTTAACGTTGCTTAACGAAGTGATACTTAGATACGGCATTCCACGTCGGATTCATACTGATAACGGAACTCAGTTCATTTCAGCACTTATGCAAAAGTTAACGTTCTGTTTAAAAATAAAACAAACATTTACTCCTATTTATCATCCAGAAGCAAATCCGGTAGAAAGAAAAAACAGAGATTTAAAAACTCAGTTGTCAATTTGCGTAAAGAGAGAGCATACCAGATGGAGTTTAATGCTACCGTCAATAAGGTTTGCAATGAATACAGCAAAATGCAATAGCACTGGCTACACCGCAGCGTATTTGACATTTGGAAGAGAGTTGAGAACACCAACAGAAGTTCAATATGATTTCAAAGCAATTGTGAAAGCGGAAAACTTTATTCCACAGATAACTCCTCATTTATTACGTTTAGCAAACACTTTAGAATTCGCAAACGAAATGCAAGAGCAGATGCAGGATAAAAACAAAAACATATGCGATCGAAGTCGAAGACCACAAACAAACATAAATGTTGGTGACAAAGTTCTTGTGGCCACACACATCTTAAGTAACGCAAGCCAAAAAGTAACATCGAAGTTTACACCACGTCAAGATGGCCCATACGTTGTTATAGCTAAAAGCGGTTCATCCTGTTTTACGTTAGCAAGTGAAGAAAACCCTAAGGTGCCGTTAGCAACACACCACGTATCGGCACTAACTCCATATGAAGGCATCCCAACAAAACCGATATACCCTATACGAAAAAGAGGTCGTCCTAGAAAAGACGAAAATCAACCTTGTTCCAGTCAACACACTAATGTATGTATGCAACACAACAACAAGGAAGATACGACAAACACACCAAGTAAACAAAGAAGATCAGCACGTCTACAAAATCAAGAACCTAAGCCAGCGAAAGGAAGCGGTTGAACTACAAGTTGCTGTTACATAATCGGGACGATTTTATGCAACAGAGGGGGAGATTGTAGCGCGGCTTAATTAAGATGAATTTATGTATTTATATTTTATTATGGAATGTTAATTACTATTTTTGTATAATCAATTTTTTCTTTTAATTAAAACTTTTAGTTAGCGTTATAATAATCGGTAAAGTAATCGATAACTAATCTATGAAAATACAACTCTGTAATCACATGTTTAATCACTTGTTATTCTTATTATTTCATTTCTCTTTGTATTAGTATATGTATTGTATTTATTCAACCTGTATGTAAATGAAAATTGAGAAATAAAATCACTTAGCATCGAGCTTTCGAACTGGAAACATCGCCTCGGCTAATTCATTTTATTTAAATAAAAACACAGCTAACCCTTGTGGACTTGTGCCCTTGTGGACGTTGTGAGCCAGCTATTACCGAAGCTGACCAAGTGTCTCTTCTGGAGCAGGCTTTAAATCATTTTAATCATTTATAAATTAGCTCCCCGCTACAGTCTTTAGTTACATTTTTAATGACAATTACCTAAAATTTCACATTTGGTACTCCAAATTTTAATTGAAAAAATGGAATGTGCATTACTTGGAAATTCAAAAATATAAATTTTTTAAAATTAGTCATATGGAAATTTGACAAAAAATATTTAAAAAATGAATTCAATCATTATTATAAAATAAACGGAAATGTATTTTGCAGAAATCAGAATTCTATTACAATTATCAGTAAATAATTATTAAATCATTATAATTGTAATAATTTGTCTATGAAATGTTTATCTAATTGTTATTTTGTAATTAATTTAAGTGCTGATCAATTACAATTAACAGTACTTTGTTATTTAACACTTTTAATTACTTGAAGTTAAATTTTTTTTATATAAAAATAAGATAATTAAGTTTTAAAAGTTAAGTATTATTTTCAAAATTAAATTAAAAAAAATAGCGCAAAGCTGTGTATGAAACCCACATAACATGTTATAATTTAAAGTTATGTAATTAAGATCTTCCAGGTCTGATATTATCATTTATCCATCTGATATGTAGTTTGTAATATCTTGAAAATAAATTATTTGTAACTAAAAGTTTGGTACATACTCACTATACATATGTATTTACAAAAATTCAAAAGATGTATTTAAATATGTAGGCGTTTAAAATATTTGAAAGTCAATTACAAGCTTGAACGGAAATTTAACATTTCAATTAGTAGCAATCGAAGCAAAAGTTACAATGACATCTACTCTACTTCATCATCAACAACATCTTCGTCTTTAGCATTTGAATTTTATTTTGCCCTGTTTTTTTTTTCTTGCTTCTTCTTAACATTTCATTTAAAAGACATCATTTTAATTTATGGGTAATTTATACAATTTTGTATATAATTTTATTTTTGAAAATCTAACACAGCATCAGCAGCAACAGCCATATAAAATCAATTTCATTGAAATTGAATTCTTAATATTTTAACTGATTTGTGTAGGATGGTCTAAGAAAATTGGCAAAAGTAAAAGCAAACAAGAAAAATAATTAAAAATTTCAATGGTCTAAATGATTGATTACAATACTTAAAAAAATTAAAAAATCCATAAATTAATTACGAACGATGTCATGTCTTTGCGTTAACAAAAACATGTAAAATATATTTTTAAGATAAAAGGCCGTTTGCGAACTAATTTGTACAGAATTTTTTTTATAATTTGTCAATTATTTGGAAATTTCTCCAAAAAAAAAGAAAAAAATGCCACTAACTGTCGTACTGAGTTTTGTAATTGTCGGTCCATAATTTTTATTAGGTCCTAAGGTCCTATTAGGCCACACTCCCGAAAATCACCTTAGCCTTTCCAATTTTCCTTATATGAAATAAATTGTGTGTATGGTTGGGCTTGACGAAAAATTTTTTGAATGTACCCAGCCAGCAAAATCGACCGACATCCGTACGATATCGAACAGAAAGGTTTGCAAATATGCAGAATTCTTATCGAATTCTGACAGATTTTTGACCGCGAAACATAGGAAGTGGTTGTCACGAAATCTGTATGACATATTGTGGGAAATTCGTAGCCGACATGTCTGGGAGAAATCACTCAGCAACAAACCACAAGGAAATAAAAACAACATAGACATGTCTGCAATAAATCGATCAAAAAAACTTAAAGATTCGTCGTACATCAAAATTCCCAGAGATTTCTTACAGAAATCTGTAAGATATCAGTACGAATCAATTCAGATTTTTGCCATATTTGTCTGTTACAGATATTGTCGGTCAATTTTGCAGGCTGGGTAGCTATTACAGTTACCAAAATTTGAAGTATGGAAAATTTCATAAAATATATGCATTTGCAAGGGAAAATCAATTTTTGCTCCTGCCCAAAAAAAAGCATTTTTTAACACAAGTTTTCTCTTTACAAAGTCGTTTTGTCAAGTTTCGTGGTAACAGTGACCATAGTTTCTGAAATATATAGACGAACGTTCATTAAATTTTTCTTAAAAGAAAAAACAAGGTTTTCTCAGGCTTATATTTCAATCTGTAAATAACCGATCTTGATGATCTTAAAAACATCGTTAAACAGCATAATGTTTGTGCGATTTTTTGAAATATGTTTTTTTAGTAACATGTTACTTTAATTGCTCCTTTAAAAATATCCTTTTCTTATTCTTTTGTTAAAATGTTAATATATATGAACATGCATGTGCATGCATACATACATATATCAATACTAAAATAAAAAAATAAATAAACTTTAAAAAAATCCCCATAAAATGCTTTCTTTACATCTGTTGATACTTTTAAATATTTTTGACAACATTTTGCTTTATGTGTTTAATTTTTAATCTGCTAATAGATATGTATGTACCTCCCTAAACATGTCACCTTTTTATGATTTGAAAAATTATTTGTTTTTAATTCAATTATGTTTATTTTTTATGTTCTTCTATTAACAAATATTTTGTTATCTTTAGTAATGTTGCTAAATCAATTTATTGTTAATTTATTTAGTATTTAAATTAAGTTTAACAACTTTTTCTGAATGTTTTATGAGATTTTAACAATTTTTGGTGTAAATTAATGCAGATAAATCATTTTTTTTAACACCATTATGTTTTGTTAAAATACTTTTACGAAATTTTTTTTCATTCTTGTGTGTTCCTTTTCTATAGGTCTTGCTTTCAATTTTCCCTTGGCTGTGTTGGGTCCATGAATTTTTTTTTTTGTTTTGAAAATTCATCAATGTGGTTTTTTTAGATCTAAAATAAATTATAGTTTATGTGTTTTATAATAAACTACAATTTATTTAAATTTTTTTATTAAAAAAAAAGAAAATACTAACCTCTATAATTTGTAAAATCTTTAAAGATAAATTTTATGTATTTTTTTGTTTGTCTTTATTATGGCTGCCAACTTAAAGAAAAATCTCGTAAATTAGAATAAAATTTATAACATTTTGTTTAATAGGGTGTCCCAAAAATTACGCAATGTTTAAATAACTTGGAAAAAACAAATCTTTTTATTGTTTTTTATATTTTTGTAACATAAAGTACATGAAATAGGATTATATAGGGATTAACCTATTAAGCAAATGGCCTCCACAGATTAGGGTAATACAAACGCTCTCAATCTTATGCAATTTTCCATGATAATTTTTTATTATAAAAAAAAATATCTTTTTAAATATTTTAATAAACAAGGTTGTTATTTTATATAATGATATACTTTCAGTGACACCTGTTATTTTTATATGTTTTTGTTGTTTTTGTTTTTTTGAAATAAATTAAAATCTTGTTTTCTTATTGGTACACCCTTTATATACTTAATTAAAAAGAAAATCTCAATTTAGTATTAAACTTATGCGCTTACAAAATCCATTTTACGCCAAAAAGTATTAGCTTAAAGCAAATTTAATTAAAATCGATTTATAATTAAAAATCTTTACTTATTCTCACTACTTACTCATACTCAAATAAATACTGAACTCACATCCAAATACTTATTTAATACTGTTTAAATACATAAAATTATATTGTGCATTTAATCTTGAAAATCATCAAATACACTCGAGGTTTTTTTTTCATTTCGTTCAATCTTTTTTATTTCTTAGATTTTTGTATGTATTTTGTTGTATTTCATGGTAGCAAAGTACAACATTGAAACGGAAATGATGGTAGTATTTAATAGTCCGCAACCGTAATTAAATAAGCTGGATTTTTTTCCTCCTCTTTGTACCACATCTTTTTGCTACTGCAGCTCTAAATATATTTTTTTTTTGCCTATAAAAATTTACCCTTAGCTTAAGTCGAACTGTGGACCAGACATTAGTTAATTTCAATGACAACTTTTTCTTTTCCTTATGAATTTAATTTTTTTTCCACAAAAAAAGTTATAACCACCAATTAATTACTAAAGACATTACAATTTCACTTCACTTAGAAAATAAAAGAAAAAAGTTGACATTTATACTCATTCTACATAGAATTTGTTACAAAACTTAAACATTGAAGTTCAGCTTTTCAAATTTATTCAGCTAGAAATTATCATTATCTACATATAAAATGAACAATTGTTCTTTCAATTAGAAGTTATTTCTGTATTTCTTTATTTTTTGTTGTTTTTTTTCTCCCGTCATCATCATGATTTTGCATGTTGAAATCAATTTGTGTTTAATAATAATCCTGCCTAACTGTCATCTATCTATCTTTATTTTCAGTTAAGTCTATACACATACATACAAACATATGCACATTTGTACATACATATGTCTTCATATGTATGTACAAAATTACATACATATTAAATTTGTTTTATTGCCAAAGTTTATTTATTGATTTGTTGTGTTACATGCTTAATTTCATATTAAGTATGATTTTGCATGTGTTTAGCCCATTAGATTGACACAAATTTGTCTTACCAACTTAAAACACATGTGTTTGTTTTAAATCCTCCGATAAATGTCAAATTTATTTTTGTTATCAAAGGGGGGAAACTTATAAATTGGATATTAAACCAGCTGAACAAGAAAACTTATAAAAACATTTCTTAAAAGTTCAAAAAAATGTTATTTTAAGAAAATAAAAAAATATGTTTTAAAAGCTTAAAATAACTTAACATAATTGAAAAAGCTTAAACAAAGCTTTAAGTTCACTTTTAGGACTTGAGAAATTTTAATTTTTTTCAATTACATACATATTTTTATATTGCATTAAAAAATTTTAAAATAAAATCCCTATTCGGTTTAAGAATTTTCGAAACTCAACGAAATTTTAAATGGTTGGTTTAATTACTAAAGAGAGTACTCTGCTTAAAGCAATTTTTTTTGGTCAAGCCAAAACTTAATGTCTTAATTTTTATTTTTTTTAGATTTTAACTTTTCAAATGAAAAAAAAAAAATTTTCAACTATTTTATTTCAAAATAATTTGATTATTCTTGCTTTATGTCTGGGAGACACACAGTTTATGTTAAGATCACTAACACATATTTTTAGTTTGGTTAAGTTAGACCAGTGATCCCCACACGCAAAAATTCTAATGTTATGATTAATGTTGGTTATTTGTATGGTTCTGAGCGTAGTCGAATAACTATCAGGTCGTATCAAGGCGCATCGATACAAGGTGGCCGCAATTCGGACAAACATTTTTGACTCTATTACTTTTTTTTGTAAAGTTTAACACATTTATTGAAAACGAATTTCAGTTTTAGTGTCAAACTCCATATAAAAAAAAGGAAGAGTTAAACAATGACTCCCTTAATTTTTTTCTTGCAATCATCTTGGTTATATACACCTTGGGTCGTATCAACAAGAAAAAAATAGTTTTTGCTTCTTTCACACTTTCCCGGTCATTATAGATTATTCAAACGTTAGTGTGTCAAACTCCATATTAAAAAAAAAAGAAAAAAGTAACGAGGCAAAAGCTACATATATTCTTTAAATGCTACGACCTGGTAAATTATTTGATCATTGTTTTTTAACCGTAATCAAGGCATATCCGTACAATGTGGTTGCAAGAAAAAAACCAAGAGAGTCATTCTCTTACTCTTTATATTTTTTATATGGAGTTTGACACTAAACTTGAAATTATTTTTCACCTTGTAACGATATGCATTGACCGTAATCATTTTTTTTAACGGCACTAGGGTGACCATAGTTGATAAGTTGAAATATTACAAATGAAGCCAGTTCTTGGGTGGTCACACTGGTCGTCTTATTATGTATTTTCAAGGCCAGAGAACATTCGCGGTCGAGCTTTTGGGGGACATTGATTTATACTAATCGGACAACACGAAGACTTACAAAAACCCTTAACTAAGAGAGCGAAAAATAACAACAATAACACAGTTTTTTTTTTGATAATAAGCACAGTGAAAAGCATGGTACAATTACCTTACAACAAAGTGCAGATTTAAAACAAAATTGATGAAAAGGGAAATTTTGAAGCAATTTTTCAAACTTAACGAAACAACGTTTTTAAAATGATTTAAGAATGAATATTATTTGGTAGAAGAAGGCCAAAGCTCATTACAATTGTCTTGAATTTTTTTTTGATCCCTAATAAAATTAGTTGATAAAGTCATTAGGGGTTGTCGTGGAACCCAATAATTTTTAGAAATTTATTTAAAAGTGACCGATAGATATTTCAGTGTAATAATTTCTGATTTGATGGTTTTATTTATAAATTGAAATATTAATTTCAGTATGAGCTTTAAGTTAATTGTTTTTAAAAGGGTTACACAGAAATATTTAGTGTTTGCTTTCTAAATTCGACAGTTATTGGTTTGCATGACAACCCTGATAATTTTTTTGTTAAAAATATTTAGAAATGTGCTTCAATTTTAAAATTTCCATTAAGACTCCTTAAATTTTTGAACTTGTTTAGTACAAATATTAAACAAAATAACATCACCAAAAGTGTCAATTTTTTTTAGTTATTACAAAGAAATCTTCAATGCTATTTTTTTAGTATAGTTGTATTTACATTTATATATATTTTTGTTGCAATTATTTTACTGACTTGAAAAAAAAAATAAAAATGAAAAAAATAAATAAATAAATATAACAAGGTATTTTAACGCTAGATACACAATGAAGTTATACTTTTGTGTACCTCTGTTTTTATGTGTGTGTGTTTTTTTTTGTAAGCTAACAAGTAGACCCTGGAGGTATTAAAGCTGCAATGACATTTCTGTTTTTATATTATATACCATAATATTTGAAGTGATGCCTGCTGCAAACAAAAGCATCAAAAATAATTCATCTTTTTTTGCTGTAGTGCAAACCAAGTCCCTTTAGTCGCTGACTACTGCCCTCCTTAGTAGCATACTACCTTAGCAAGATGACAATTGTCTATCAAATAAATACAAATACGACGAGAAAGACAACAACAACAACAACAAAATGCAAACAAATAAATAATATAACAATTTTTTTCTTTCTCAAAAAAAAATATGGAATTTTAGAGACAAACATGCAACAGAGAAAAAAAATTATATGCTCTCTTGTATGTATGAATTTCCCTTTTTTTGTTGTTTTATTTGTGGATTGTAAAAAATGTACAATGTACTTTTTTCTTTGTTTACATATTATTTTATGTAATAAATATATGTATATTTTGTATATTTTTATTTATTTTTTTTGTACCGTTAAATCTCATAACAAGCATATAATTCCTTAGAGTATTTAAGTATGGAAAATATGTAGGTAAACATTGCATACGTTAAGGAGGTTTTGTAAATGGAATCCTTTATTTTTTCAAATAGTTTAATAGATTCAAGGAATTAATTTTAAATAAAAAAATTGATTTTAAAAGGTAAAAATCTTTAAATAAAATTAATAAACTAGTTCCTCCTTTTAGAACAATTTTTAAGTGTTTATTAAAGGCTTATTTGACAATCATTCCATAGGAATTTGTGAATAACACAAAGTTACCAATACATATATGTATGTAGGTTGGTATAATACTGCAACTTTTTTTAAATATTTTTCCGCATAACAAAAAAAACCCCAAATAATTTTAGGGATTAAAATTTGGTATATTTGTTTGCTAACAAACCCATTTTTTATAGTATATTCTTTAATTGCCAACAGACAGTATTTATTTTTGCCATTTGAAAATTTAACATTATTGTTGTTGTTAATCAATTTTTTTTTACAAGTCAAAGTCAGATCTTGGCATTATGTATATATACATATTTCATATTTTCTAATTCGTTAAACTTTGAATAAACCAAACAAACTTCTGCTTTCCTCTCCTTATTTCTAGCTTTTAAATACAAAATATATTTTATAGCAAACTGGCAAAAAAATTTATATATTTCATATTTGTATATGACATTCATTTATATTTGTTTATAAAATAAAAATTGGCTTACTTCTTAACTCATCATCATTGAAAAGAGAGAAAAAAACATAAAACTCAGTCAAAACCTTTTATGTTTTTTAATCCTTTTTTTTCGTTTGGTTGGCCAAAAGAATTACAACTCATATATTCGTTTAGTCAATATTATTACATTGATATGATATCGCGCGTATGTTGCTGCTCGATTCTTTTTCTACCAACTACAACTACTTTCTACATACACAAACACAATCACAGAAAAATACAAGACCTTTTGCAAATCATAATCAAAAAATGGTTGAAAATCATAGTCTAGACAATAATTTATGACTAAGGATATGATGAGCATCAGTAGTAGAAGGCTATCAGCATTTGGTCCATAAGAGCGTAAAAGTTTTTTGTTTGGCTTTATTTTATTTGGTTCCTTTTTTTTAATATAACAAATAATAATTTTTAGTTAGAATGTTTGGTTACTTTTGTATTCCTACAATAAGTGTAACACATCACAATTGTTTGTTCTTTTTTTGTGTTGCTTAAAAGTATACTTCTTAACTCCTGCTTTACAAGTTTGAATTTGAGATGCAGTAAAAAAATATTATATTAAGGAGGTTCCTTTTTAAAATAAATATCAGAGAGTACTGTACAATTACTGCTTAACAGCTTAAACAATTTTATTATTTTATTCTTTAAAATGTTGCAAACTTTACAAATAAGTGTTTAAGCTTAAAACGGTTTTTTTATATTTTATGGAATTTTTATATTAATTCCCTGCACAAAATTATAAGGGTATATTTAAGTTTGTCATTTCGTTTATTATTTCTATAATATTTATTTGCGACTGCATAAAGTCTAAATTTTCTGGATCCTTATTGACAGGGAAGTCGATTTAGTCATGTCTGCCTGTTCAGTTCAATCAAGTATTTGGCTTCAAATCAGATGTTTCTAGCGTACAAAAGTAATGGTCTGCCACCCATATTCAAGCATACCGATCGTCCTTTATTAACAAACTTAGGATGCTATAACTATCTTAATTTTTTTTAATAATTTTAAGTGACTCCCCTTAATATTTATTAGAATTTTTCAAATATTTCGTTAGATATTTGCCTTTAATGTTTTTTTTAAAGGTATGAGTTGTCAAAAAAAAAATAATTCATAAATTTTTATATCTCATTGAGACCCTTTTTGATATGTTTAAATATATATATAAATTCGTTGTTCTATCTAATGGCTTATCCTTCCTTCCTTTGTGTCTTTTCCCAAAATAAAAAGCAACAAAAATTGAAACCAAACAATTTCAATGATTATTCTTTTGTTTTTTACACTCTCCACAAAACACAGAAAATATTCAAATTCAAACAAATAAATTAAAAAATATATATATGACCTGTTCCTTAACTTAAAACCTCTTCAAATATGCTTGTTGTTGTTGTTGTTTTGTAATCCTTGACTTTTACGTTAAGCTCTCCTCCTACTTTCATTTTAGTTAAGCAGAAGAATATGTAAGTGGTTTTACTTGCTTAACGAAAAATTTTTTTCAAATGCATATGTAAATTATTAGTTTTGAAAAGGATCTGTTAAGAGAGTGAGAAAGAGGGAGAGCGAGGGGAAAAAGTTCGTTAAAATGATTTCAAGCAGTTGGCAGAATTGTTTTTCTTTTTGGTTTGCAAAAAATACACGATTTTTCAATATGTCTAATATAAAGACATTAACAAAGATGATATTATTATTGTGCTGCATATTTGGTTGATGGTAAGAACATCATTCTTGCTGCTGATGTTGCATTGTCTCGTTTTCCTTTTCGTTTTTTTTTTTCTAGCTTAAACAATGATATACCGGTTATCTTAGTGACTGACAGTTAATGTAGCATAAATATTAACGAATAGTGTTTTTTCCAGCTAGCAGTTGTATTTGTTGTGGCAAAAGATGATAATGAAACCACAAAAAATCATTAAGTGTTATTTATGAGATTTTTTTTCCTTATAACGAAAAGCAGTAAGAAAAATATGAAATGAAAATATTATTAAATAGTAGATAGATAATTCTTACTTATACTACTTTTAAATTAAGTATTAAATAAAAAAAAATAACAGAAATTTTGCTTTAAAGATATGCTAAATATTGCGAGTACAAAAATGGACCTGAAAATATGCTTTAACTTTTTCTTGATAAGGTTTGCGTCCAAGCTAAATTTTATTTTTATTAAAACAATTTTTTTGTTTTTTTTTTTTAATTTGTTAATACAAAATGCTTTTAGTATTCTTACGCAAACATACATTTTTTAACGTCATTGATTTATTAAAAAAAATACTTTTATCTTTATATGCCCCTTCCTTTGTAAGATCCTTTTCCTGTGCTTGTTTTTATCACTTAAATGTCATTCATATTAATATATTAAACCTTTTTTTGTGTGCTTTTTCAAAAGGAACTACTCTTGCAAATAACGGTAACATATATTAATAAAAATCCCTTTTTTTTGTTAATAACTCATACGTAATTGTGAAAAAAATATAAACGAAAATAAAACCCTTTCAATGAAAAATACTGGACATTGGCATTTGAATGATGGTCACTTTATGTCGGTTTGAAAAAAAAAAAATTAAAATACAACAAGAACAACAAAAAACAAACGTGAAACAAAGCAAAAAGGATATTTCATAATTTTCACAAAATTCATAAAAATAAATGAATGAATGAGCACACGGACGGACCTCTTAAAAATCGAACCCAAATATAATATAATAATAAAAAACAACCCTATTAGAAATATATGAAAGTGTTTGAGGCAAAAAATTAAATAACACATACAAAATATTACATTTGAAATATAAAAAGAAGCTGTACAAGGTCTCAGACAATAATACAAATAACATATATACGATTACATACATATACTTACATACATAAGTATTTATAAAACCGATTTGTAATTAACAAAATTGCCAAGCAGCCACTCAAACTCATCAAAATTTATCGTCATCAGGCGCAGGCATTAAAACTCTTACCATTATTTTCTTACAAAATACAACAAATAAACAATCGATTGGCAACACACTTTACAACAAAAACAAAAACACATACTTACAAAAAAAATAATTTAAAACAATACACAAGCAGCCGAAATAAAAGCAAATCTTTTTAAGACAGTTACATTGTTTTAATAACAAACACACACACACTCACACATAAGACTTACTCACACATGCACACATCCATTAAAAGAAAATCAAACAATAAGCAATCATCTCATCATACTCATCACTCAAACTCTTTTTAAAGCATTAAAAAAAGTCGTACAATATTATTGACTTGCAAAAACATGAATATATAAACAAAAATTTATAGCATATATTTAGGCTGTTGCCATACTTACACGCATGCAGAGAAAGAAGACTTTAGATTTTGCTACAACGTCAAAGGAATTAAAATTCAGTCGTGCAGAAAAATTTTAAAAATATTATCACAACATAGACAAACATACATGCGAATATACATATGGAAAGCAATAAACACAAAATCAAAAATGTCTTTGTTTTTATTAACAAAATCATATACACCCGCTGTCATACTCTTTAGCTAATACTTACTCCTCCTCCCTTTGTTAGAGAGGAAAAAAGGGTTAAATTTAAATATTTTTCTAATGAGTAAAAGAAACTTTTAAAGGGCTTAGAAAAATATATTGCGATGCTTTAGCCAGGACATCATAAGCATTTGAAAGGCAAAAGTTATGTGAGTGTGTGACAAATATCATTGATTTCTGATTGTTTTAACAGTGTTCTAGTGTTAGTAGCTGGCATTTTGCATATTCATATGTGTGCAGCAGTATTAGTTTATGCATGACAAATACCCTTTTTTAACGCTTCTTCTTTTTACTACAACGTCCCAAGTCAAAGCTTATTACCGAAGGGGGTTTGTTTTTTATTATTAATTAAGTTGAATATAAAATTATTATTTATGCAAATTGTTTTTAAAGGAATGTTGGCAACAACAGCAAATAACATAGACACTAGAAACACATTAAAGTTGCAGATAAAAAGTACAGTTTTTGGGAAAAATAAAAATACACATATGAACAAGGATGTAGAATTTAAAAAATTAATTAAAATCAAATTATAAATTTATACAAAAAGTATGCTTTAGTTTTTTACTGCCTTTAGGATATGCTTTAAAAAATATTTTATTTGTTTTATTGTTTTTTTAACGCCTTAAAGAAAACAACAATATATCCGTTTTCCTAAGTTTTACTTATGCCTAAAACAAACCTCATTTTCAATTTTTGTTGCTTTTGTCTACACAATTTCATTTATTCTTACCTTGTTTTAGCTGTTTAATGACTTTTAAAATTTGAAATAATATTTCAAATCTTACAGTCATTGATTAAAAAACAAAAACTTCTTTTATAATTTTTGGTTTCCTTTAGTTTTGTAATATAACTTCGCTCTCCTCCCTCTAATTTTATGAGTTGTTTGATTTAAAGAGTTGGCTTGTAGATTTCATTAATAATTGGCATTTTGTTGCCAGTTAAATTTTCAATCTCTTAAATTACAAACATGCAGTTGGTGGTAAGGTTGCCATTGGCATGGTTCTGTTTATTCCTTAAGACCAAGATCCTTTAAGTCTTGGGCAAAGAAATATTAAAATAATAAAAATTAATTAACAACAACAAAAGTCATTGATTATTTTGTGAATTCACATTTTGAATTATAAAATCCATATTATTCTTTTTTTTCTAGCATATTTTTGGAAGTGTTTAAGACAGCTGAAGTTTGATGTTTCTCAGTTGTAAAACTTTTTGATTTTAAATATTGGGAGTTTGAGTTATTAAGATGATAGACAACATTGTCTATAACTAATTAAGTTTTGTTTTGTTTTATTTTATAAAAAGGGTGGTTTCTTGTTTAAAGTGTATTGGGTCTTCTTCTATTTGTTTATATTTCAAAATTTTTTATTTGATTAATTATGAAATCTTACAAAAAACAAAATCACCCTTTTTGTTAACAAAAAATTAAAAAAAAAATCTTTAAGCTTAACTTTTATAAGGTAAAAACGCAACACATCGATACATACATATGCTCTTATCTATTTGTATGTGTGTGTGTGTGTGTTTTAAAAACACATTTTCAGATGTTTCTTAATGTGTATGTTCCTATGATTGTATGAATCCTTATGAGCAAGCATGTGTGCCTGTAAGCCTTAATATCTCATATGTTAATTTTATAAGTTTTTTGTTAGACTTGTTCGTTAACGTTTTCTTTTACAGACACATACATACATCCATCCATACACAAAATAATGTTTATAGCTTTACAAACTTTGTTAATTTATCCATGTCTATAGTAAATGATAATTTTTGTTATTTTTATGTATTCTCAAACATGAGTTTTTTATAGGTTTTTAATTTTAATAATTGCATTTTATTGCGTTGGCAACATTTTATTGTTTATTGGCAATAATCATATTATTTAGTATAGAAAACCCGGGCAAACATATTACCTCCCTTTGTGATTAGCATACGTCGTATATGAATATTTATCGCCTAAAATTACCATAAAACAAAAATGTATTGACAATGATTCGAATGTAGTTGACAACTTTATATACAACCGAAGTGTGTGTATACTCATATGTGTATATTCATATGTCACATGTAATGTCAATTACTAAGGAGCAAAAAAAAAAGAGTTATTTATTTTATTACATGTGTTTTCACATAAACACGCAAATAATATTAAGAGTGTTTAGTAAAAACCTAAAAGTAGGCAACTATTTCAGGATATAAGCAAGATTTTTTAGTTACTATTGGTTTTAAGCCTTAAGGAATGCTAACTTTTTTTATTATTTATTGTTAAAGGAAAAATCAATAAAACCCCGCAAATCAAAATTGTAATCTTTATGAATTTTTTAAAATATTCAAAAAAAATTTAAACAAATTTTTGGACTTAAACTTAAAACACCGTTAAGTTAAGGCAATAAAAGAGTTTTCTGTAGAAATGTAAAGTTTAGCAATGGAAAGGGCATTGCAAGAAAAAATATAAACTCCTCTAGTGCTTGGGAAGTAATTGGATTTATAAAAAAAACTGCGAAACATTAAAAAAAATTATTAATTTTTAAAAAAGCTTTTAGTAGTTAAATTTAAAGGATAAAAGATTTTTAAAATTGTTACAGTAGTGCTGACTGTGTGCGGTCACTAAAATATTAATACTAAAATAAAGTTAAATATTTCTATAAAGTTAAAAAAAATATTTCCTAAAAACTGTGTAATTTAATATTTATTAGCCTTCGTTTATGCTAAAGCATATATTCAATATAATTTTAAGTTCAATTTAAAATCCTGCAAGTATGCCACAGTTTTCTCCAACAAGAAAAAAAAGCTTAATTGATTGTTATTGTAAACCCCAAAACCTGTATATTTTACGACAGCAAAATATCATAAATGAATATTAAAAAGGCAACAAAATCATACAAAAGAATTCTTTAACATACTTTGAGGCTTATTGCCTGGTTATACTTACACATATATAAAAAAACAAGACTATCAAATTTTTCAAGGTATATATCATAAAAAAATACCAAAACAAATGAAACAACTTTTCTTATTAAACAACAAAAAACAGCAACATCCGCACTCACACACATACACATGCCATAAAAACAACCACTGTTTTGTGGTAAAATTCAATCTTGAACGTTTAAATTCTATAGCATAACATATAGGCTCGTCAATACATTTACTGCTATGAAGACAAACTTTTTGTTTTGGTTTAAAGAATAAAGAACAAATAATAATTTTTTAATAAAATTAACATAAGGGTAAAAATCACAACTCTCATATGAGTTGCTTAAATTGTTGTTGTTGTTGTGTTATAATTTTTTATTGTCAATTTTAAAGGTAAAGACAAGGCATGTTGCAAAGCCCCAATATAAGTTTGTATTTTGGTGTTTATTTGGCTGGGAGGGAGGAGGAGGTATAAAAAACGGGAAGTTTTTAAAAAATTTTCTTGTAAAGTTGTTTTGGTTGATGAAAATATGATAATTGGCTAAATTTGACAAGGGAAATTTTCAATATCTTTTTATTATATTTTATATATAATATTTCGTTGCTTATCTTGTGTGTGTGTGTGTGTGTACTTTTAAAAAGACAAAGTTTTTTCCTTGAACAATTTTAATGACAACACATGTTAGTGTTAGTAACATTTTCTTTTAATTCATTAATAAATAAAATTAGTGCCATAAAGAGTTTGTTTTTTATTAATAAAATGTTTTTCTCCATTTAATTGTTTAATTTTAGATTAAAGCCTTATTTGAAGAAGTTAAACGTTTAAGGAGCATAGAAAAGAATCATATAATACAAATCCACCATTTGGAAAAACATTTGGAAGCCAAACGCCAGCATATTGTACATTTGGAATCAAAACTTGATAAACGGCAAGTAAATGCAGCTCTACAAGAATCCCAACAATCTTTAGAATCAAAAGATTTATCAAAGGATTGTGAAATGTTGGAAATTAAGGAAAAATCTGTAAACGCTGAGTTACAGGAAATTGTTAATGATGATGATGACGATGACGATGAAGTACAAGAAATTGTTAAAGAGAGAAACTGTGATTTGACGCCTCAGCATAAAGAGAAATCCTCTTTGGCCGAAGAGGATGAAGATATGCAGCAAACTGAGAATAATCAAAATACCGCTGACTTGAAAGAAGAGTGTGTAAACAAAAAAGACTCTGTTAAAGATGTACAAATCAAAAAGGAAACACAGTAAGTTAAAGTAGAGTATAAACGATATTTTAAAATTATATTTCAAACTTGAATTTCTTTTTTTTTTTTCTAAAAAAACTAGGCCTAACAAACTGTTTTGTTTTATTTAATATTTTTATTTTTTTTATAATTAACATGTTTTTTTCCTTTATTTTTAGATCACCCTTATCTTTAGACTCGATTAGCCAACAAAATGCCATTGCTGCTGCGGCAGCAGCCGCCGCTGCCTGCAATAATGATCCCAATAAATTCCAAGAACTGTTAATGGAACGCACCAAAGCTTTGGTGGCCGCCGAAGCTTTAAAGAATAGCGAAGGTAATTTTTATTAATTTTTTTTATCTATATTTACTTAAATTCATAGCCACACTTTTTTAAAATTTTTTATGCTTTTAAAAGATACAAAGTTTTATTGCGTTTGACTTTTTTAATATTATTTCAACTCAATACAACTCAATATTTACTTCTTAATTTACAAACAAAGGAAAATTATTCATTTTTATCTGGCAAAAAAAAAAGTTTAAACAAATGAATTGGAAAAACAAATATTTATGGCTGTTGTTGTTGATGTTGTGTTTATTGGTGTGATATTTTTACAAGAGAATTACAAAAGACCTATTTTTTTTTATAAATAATACAAAAAATTTAAAAAAAGAATTAAATAGAACAACAGAAATAAGATTGTGGGCGCCAACATTTATGATTCTCTTTAAACTTAACAGAATAAGTAGTTTTATAAAAATCAACTTAAATATTATAAAGATAAAACGTTATCATCTTAGACCCTACATACATGAAATCAAATGCATGGTTCATACAAAACATTATTTTCTATAAAATTATTTCCTTTTGAAAAGCAATTGGCGTTTCGTTAACCTTTAGTTTAAACTCTCATTACAAACTAACATATGACACTCTCATTCTGTCTTTAACTCTCTCTCTTTTAAACTTACGCTCTCATTATAAACTGCTTTTGAAAAAGAATCGTTAAAAAAGCAACCCAACTAAGGTTTTTCTCCTTTTGTATAATTCTTGTCTAAAATAATTCACAGACTCAAAATTAGTTAATGAAGAGCCTCAATGTTTAGATCCAATAAATGAACAAGTTCAAGATGTTGAGAAACAGTTTGAGAGTGCCACAAAAGTGCCAAAAATTGAAATACTCGATGAGGAGGAAGAAAATGAAACAGTTAAAGCTTTAAAAATGGCTTCCCCGAATGCTGATTTGTGTTCTAGCATAGATCTTGAAGCTATGGATACGGCAGAGAAACCCTCAGCAGAGAAGCAACTAGAAGAATATGAAGAAGAAACTGATTCTTCGAGTTTTAAGCAAAATGTTGAACGTTTTGGCACTTTATTGGGTGAAGAATTGGTGAATTCTTATTGGCGTCATGGTTTCGATGCCAGCAAAACTTTTTATAACAATAGCTATCAACAAAGTCAACAGCATTTACAACAGCAACGTTCGTTGCAGCAACAACAGCAGCAACATCAGCAACAATTGTTAATGCATCAACATCAACACCAGCCCATACAGCATCATCAACAACAGCCCTCCACACAAACGCATTTATCTCAGCCACCCTGTGGTCCCTCCTCGACCACTTTGCTTAGTCAATTAGTTAATTCTACTTTTTCTACTCCCAACTCTAATACTTCAACTCAATCCTCTTTACGTTCTTCAGATGGTTTTACACATTCACAAACTGCTTCACACCATCATCAGCATCTACCGCACCACCAACTTCATCATCACCACCACCATCACAGTCTGCATCATCGATTGCCAAGTCACCTGGAGGAGCAGCACGATAAATCAATTCTGAATCATCATGATTCATCGGCCTCCAGTGCCAGCACTCCCAATTTGCAAGAGCAGCGTAGCAATGAGGATCATCATAGTTTGTCTTTGAATGGCTCCCTTAAGAATTTGGAAGATAATAACAACAGTCTATGTGCTACCCCGACCGGCCATCATATGGGCTCTGGTCATCCCTCACATTTGTCTCATGGCTTTCTGCCAAGTCTACCATTCCAATTCCAAGAACGCGGTCACTTTCGTTTTGCCGACGATTTGCAATTACCGCCCGGCACTTCGATGGCCGGACGTTTAGGAGAGTCCCTTATACCCAAAGGTGATCCTATGGAGGCTAAGCTGCAAGAAATGTTGCGTTATAACATGGACAAATATGCCAATCAAGCCTTGGATACGCTGCATATATCAAGGCGAGTTCGTGAACTGCTGTCGGTGCACAATATTGGGCAGCGTATATTTGCCAAATACATTTTGGGTTTGTCGCAAGGCACTGTCTCAGAGTTGCTGTCGAAACCCAAACCCTGGGATAAGTTAACGGAAAAGGGTCGTGACAGTTATCGTAAAATGCATGCCTGGTCATGTGATGACAATGCTGTGATGCTGCTTAAATCGTTAATACCTAAAAAAGGTAAGTTTTTTTTGCCACATTTTAAAATTGTTTTAAATCAAAAGTAGATAAACTTTAGGGGATGAAAAGAAGACTTCTTTTTATTATTAACTCTTAATCAACTCAAAATTTATTACAAAAATTTATTTTATAAAATTATAAAGTCACTTTAAGTGGACTTATTAAGGACTTATTTAACAAATATTTCATAGACATCTGTCAAATAACACGTTGGCTGTCACCATAATTAAAAAATATATTCCGAAAGTGTCACGTGTGCCATTAGTGTCCTCTCGTGTCCTGAAGTTATTATAACCCTTACATAGTGATAAGGTTGTCATTCCTTTTGTAATTTTTCTTAGTTATTAATTTTTGACCCCAAGAAATATGCATATATATTCTGAATTGGGAAGTCGATTTTACTATGTCTGTCTGCCTGTTTGGCAGTCTGTCCATCTGTCCGTCTGTTGAAACCATGCTGCCGGAGCCAAAAAAATTATTTTAATTTTTTTGTAGAAATAAAGTGACAAATACGATTAAAAACACTTTAAATTAACTTGAAAATTTTAAAATTAGTTCCGTTCTTATAACATTTTACCCAACACGATCTTAAAATCAAAATTATCAAAAACTTAAATTTGTAAGCTCACACCCGTCGCAGTATTCAGGGGGCCATTGTGGGCAGAAATTCTGTTCTGTCAGTGTCTAATTACTATAAAACACTTAAAAATATTATACCTGTTTATTCAGTGAAAATTTGGAAATGTTGAGTAAAATGGTCACACCCGTCGCAATGGGATTGCCCAAATAAGGACTTTCTTCTCCTTATCCAAGATTTTTTTTTAATTTTTAATGCTAATATTAGAACTTAAAATAAATTAGCGATAAAATGTTAAGTTTAGGCACTTTTTTTGCTCAAAATTCTCTCAGTCTGTAAAAGCATTTTGTCTATTTTCATTGCATATTATAAGGCGCTGTGGCGAAAAAATTAGATCTTGGTTTTTAACTAAAGATATTTTTAACTACTTTATTAAGATTTGAAATAACAACACATGGGTCACAAAAATTAGAAATTAAAAAAGTGATTCAAAGAGTTAAATTGTGATTCACAGCATTCTTTCGAAATATTAAAGCAATTTTACAATTTTTTTAAATATTTTTTTTAAATCTTATGACTGGGCGTATTTTCTACCTAGTTTTCTATTTATTTAAGAAAACAATTTAGTTCTTTGATTAATTAAAGATTTTTGTGTTTTTTTTTTTTTAATAATTTACTTATCTTTAGCTGCCAAATTTGAATTTTTTTTTTCTTCTTCTTCTTAATTTGCCGCTAGAAATTATGTACATATTTTGAAATCGTAATGTTTTGTATTTAATGCGGTTGTTAATCAAGTAAATTTTATTAGATTTATCATAGAATTTCACACATTTTATTTGTGTTTAACACACTATAGATAAAAACAGAAAAACAATTATTTTAATTTAAAAGAAAATTCTTTAGTATGTGACTGACTACTTTCCTTTTTTTTGTTGGCTAAACACAATAAAAACTATTTCTAAAATACAAAATGAAAAAAAAAACTAAAATAATTAAAAATAAACACAAATACATATAATAAAATAATATTATTAATGGATTTTTTTAAATGTAAAAACAACATAAAAAACACCTCAAGGCTCCTTAGGCCTACAAGTTAAGCAACTTCAAATAGCAGATAATTTTGCCAGTCAGCCACTGAAACACTTACTCACTCACCACTTATTGGGAAGAGAATTTAAAGTAAACATTGCCTTCCTGCTGAAATCAAAATGAGGACATTTTTGACGAAATGTTTCTTTAAATTGAAGCCAGAAGAAAATGACGAAGATGTCGACGGCGTTGATAATTATTATGCCACTTAAAATGATTATGATTTGGTTGCTGTTTGTTGTTGTTGTTGTCAACTTGCAATTTATATACTCTTTTCATACATTTATTAATGTTTGTTAGTTTTTAATTTTTTGTTTTTTTTTTAATGTCATATACTTACATACTTGTAATAATATATAGATTTTTTTTCTATACTTACGCCTCAAATCAAGTACAGATCTATAAACTGGCTAAACGCCAGCCAGCAGCAACCAGCCAGCTAGCCAACCACCAACAGTGGCAGTAGCAGCAGCAATGGCATCTAGATTTTGTTGTTGCTTTAATTATTTTTGATTTCTACATAAAAATTGAAAAATAAGCAGACAGTTTCGGTTATTTAACACAGTCTAATATGATTTTTTGCAATAAATTTACAAAATGTCTTTGAAGGAATTCATTTATTTGCTTAGAAAAGATCTCAACTATATGACATGAAGAGTCTTGGGAGGGGTTTTGATTTAATTATTGAGCAAATGATCAAAAAAAAAGTAAATTAAATTGAAATGAAGAAATGCAATGCAATTTTTGGCGTGTAGACAGACATCAATTTTTACAAATTTGCGCGTTTGTTTTTTAATTTTAATTATTTCTTTTTGTATAAAAAGTATACAAATATTTACCAAACTGAAAACTTTAATTAACTATAAGACTTTTTTTTCATTATTTTTCTGTTTTTAATTGCATTTTATTTTTAGCAACCAAAACGAAAATTTTCGTAATTATTGTTATCAACTTTAGTTTAGTTGAGTTAAAGAATTATTTTTAAGCAAAAGCAAAAACACCAAAAACGTAAAGATTTTAATCGTTTAACAATCGATAAATGTAACAGAAATCCAACATGCAAATTTGCATGTTCAAATTAAAACATTAAAAAGAAATTTAACAAAATGCAAAGCATATCCTTGAGGGGCGTTTAAGAAAAACCTGTAAAAGAAGAAAAATTAAAAACTTATTCTAAAATATATCAAACTGGAATCTTAATTTTTTAATAGAAAATCGATTTTTATACTAAATAACAAAATGTTACTCTACATTTGCATTGAATATAAATTTAACGAAATGAAAGGCATATCCTTGAGGGGCGTTTAGGAAAAACCTGCAAGAAATTAGGAACTAAAAGAAAAATTAAACTTATTGTAAAAAAAAATAGCAGACATGAATCTTTATCTTTAAATAGATTATAGATTTATTTACTAAATCATTAAATATTACTATACATTTGCCTTGAATTTAAATAATACCAAATTTAAAGCACATCCTTAAGGGGCGTAACCTACAAAACATTAAAATAATAAAAAAAAAATAAAACTAATTTGAAATTGTGAGAGTTTCTAGTAGGGTTAAGTTTGTTTATATGCATTAAACCATCAGTAAAAGTCAACAAAATTCTTTTAAAAATCTCATGAACATTTCCTGCCCTTATTTAATAATTTTAATAAACTTATTGAGAATTATTAAAAACAAACAAAAAAAACATTCAAGGGGTTTGTCAAAAAACTAAGAAACCAATATTTCAATTTTAAAATAAAACTGTTGGATATGAGCAGGAAGGGTGGTAGCCCCCATACAAACGGACCAATTTTTTTAATTTTTTACACGCTTTACGTACCTCAGAAATCATAACCTAATCGGCTTCCAACCTGCTACAAATTTATTCTAGAAGTTTGCTATACATTCTGAATAAAGCTGATACTAAAAAGAAACTTTTATAAAATTTTATATCACAGACCTATAGTAGCTATCGACTTGAATCCTGGCGCGAAATAGTTTTGGAATTATGAGAAATTTTTTAGAAAATTCATTTAAAAAACTAGTGAGTTTTTAAAGTCGGTGATAAATGAGGAGTTTATTCCTCTTCAAGCCCGAAATAAATTTATTTGTTATTTTGCTACAATTTTCTTTTTAAGTCTTATAATATTTATTCTTTTGGTTCAACATTAAAACCCTTGATTTAGCTATATATTCTTCCCTTTTACGATCAATACCTTTCAACCCTTTAACTTTAAAATAATAGTTTCTTTTGCTTTTTCTTTGTCAACAAATCGAACTTATTCTTGTAGTGCGTGCAAATAAAACGTTTGTCTTTAAAAAAGCCATTTTATGCACAAAAAAAAAAGAAAGACTTGAAATATATTGCCAAAGAATCGTAAAATGTAAAGATATTTTCCTATAGAAAAATTAAAGCAATAAAAAGAAATACTTTTGCAAAGGTTGACATTATTTTTAGTATGTTTTGCTAACGTACTCGTACTTAAAAAAGCAAACTCTAACTGTAGAGTTGTTATATTTTTTCAAGGAAACATGCAATTATTCAAATATCCTTCGCGGTTTGTAATGCGTTTTCTATAATACTCACTTAAAGTCATTGGTAAAATATTTCGTCCTACCGGTTTCATTTGTACGAGTATGGCAAATACAAGGTGACACTTGACACTTAAATAATTTATTGGTTTTTGATTTCTTTTAAGCATTTTAAATAACACAAGAAGGCTAAGGGTTGAGAAAACAATAACTTAAAATAGTAACTTTCCGAAGGCCTAAAACTAGGCAGTAGTTTTTGGTTTCTAGAAAAAATTCCAAATGATAAAGTTTATTTTAGTTAGTCTGTTATTTTAAAGCACATGACTTCGGAGTTTAATAAAGTTAAGAAACTTTTTTATTAACAATTTATTTCATATTTTCTAAAGAATTTTAAAGAAAAATTTATACAAATTATTTTCAAAACATTTTTAATTTCTTATTTATAACATAACCTTTAACTTATGCTTTACTTTCTTCGCTTTGTAAAAACCTTAAAGTATGCTGTACTTTTATTTTTTTAATTTTGTTGCTTTGCCCTTTGTTATAAATGTATGTGTATTAACACTTTACGCAATTAAATTTAGCTACTTTTTTCTATATAATTAAGGGTTTATTATAAACCTTGTCTGGCTGAAGACTTTTAATGCTGAAACTCACATGGTTGGGCGAAAAAATTCCTGGGTTGACCAGTTTTTTTTTCCTTTCTCATTTTTGCCTTTGTGTGGCAACATGTGACATTGTTAGTTAAGTCCTTGGTATTTAAAAAGGAAAAAAAAACAACAAAAACAGCAAAGGTTAGGTAAAGCTGCAAACGGGACCCTTAAAAATTTTTCAAAATATTTGAAGTTTTTTTTTTGGCTAAAAAAAAGAGTTAAAATTAAGGGTTTGTAGTTTATTTATTAAATTAACATGTGTTGTTGGGATAAATTTAAAATAAACATAAATCATTTTGTTAATTTTTGTTTAATAAGTAAATAGTAAAGTAAAAAGTTTATAAAATTTCCCCCTTTTTGATTTTTAAAATTTTTTTAACAAATTTGTTGCAATTTTTCTGTTTCTATAAAGCAAGTGGTTGGTTAAAAAAAAAACTTTAAAAATAATATAAAAGTTTTCTCTTTAGTTTTTTAACAAATAATGTTAAAACAGAAAATTTATTGCCTACTTTTAGCTGCAACTTTTATTAAAACTTAATATAACAATAAATGTTTGTATTAACTTTTTTTTAAATGAGAAAAAAATCAATAGAAAGCTAGAAAAAAATAAACAAGAGCAGAAGAAAAAAAACATTCAAACCTTTGAAGTTGTTGGAAAACAATAAATGCAACAAAGCAAATAAAAATTAAAGAGTTGTGAACAACAGCCACAAACCTTAACAATAATAATGAAAAAAAAACGCACAACACAGAAAATATAGCATATTTGAAAGATGGTCTGGGGCAGCAAGAGTAAGAGAGAAATGACGTCTGGGGTTTGTAAGCTTCAATGATTTTTAAATAATAATTTGCTAGAAAAATCACAGTAACACCAGAAATGTTAATAAATATAATAGATTTCATTTTTTAATAATTTTAAATGCTATAAAAATTATGTAAATCAAAGTCTATCGTTTAGGCGTTGGATTGTTTAATTCAGAATTATCTTTGATAAATATTTGTTTTAATTCAATTTTTCATTGGCTTATTCCATGGGGCTTTAAATAATAATTACGTTCGAATTTTCATTAAAAAAATAGCGTACAAGAAAACATCGGAAGTCAAGTGAAGTAAACCATCTTAATGGTATTAAATTTGATTTTTTGAAAGGGGTTTTTGAAATTTTTGGTTTTTGAATATTTTCACAAAAACTATTTTTTTATATTTTTATTTATTTTGTTTTATTAGCAAAAAAAATTTTGAATTTTAATTTATATAAAAATTAAAAAAAAACGATTATGGCTATCGTAATTAATTTAAAAAAATTAGCAATATTAGTTATTTCTGCTAAAAAAAATAAAATCCAAAAAATGATAATTATAACGGTCTTTGGTTAATCCTATTTATTTTATTTCACCTAAAAAAGTAGGAATTGAATAATAATTATTTGTTTAATTTTTTAAGAACAAAATGGGATATCAGTCAGCTAAGTCAAGCACTCTCAAAAAATTGTTTAAGTTTTAAAAGCCTTTAAATGCCTTTAATTTTTTGTTTTTATTTTATGATTCTCTAATATTTGACATACATACATATCTTCAAAACTTTTTACTTTAAGTCCTTTTTAAGTTAAATTTGATACGATTACGATTTTTATTCTTTGCGCCAATTTTTATTAAAAAGAAATATTTTTTTTTTCCAAAAAAGACATTGATTTGTAATTAAGTTAATACGGGACGATTTATGTGTATTTTGTTATTGTAAACAAAAACAAAATACACATAAATCGTCCAAGACGATCACTAATCGGATTCGAAAATCATCACATCAATCAACTCGTTTGCATGCAACTCAAAAAGTTCTTTTCAAAACTTAAAATGTTATATATTAATTTCATATGTTTTTTTTTCATTTTATTTAAAAAAAATATTAATTTTTTAAATATTTTAAACTGTTGGTTTGCCTTAACAAATTTTAATGGGCATATTTGTTTGTAAAGCATTAACAACAACAACAAATCACACACTCAAATCACATATTAAAAGCCATAAATTAGCATTTTAAAAATTGTTTTGGTTTTTATAACTATTAGTTTTTTATGTTTTCTTTTCATTTAGTTTTTAGTTTTTTATTAAATTTTTTGCTATCATCTACACATCATTGAAATGAAAAATCGAAAATTGTCACCTAAACAACTAACACACACACACACGCACTCGGACCATTCTGATGACACATTCTTAAACATGTAATTTGTAGGAATTTTATTATGTTTTTTAAGAGAAATAAAAAAAACACACAAAAACAAAAAAAGAACAACAACAAGAAAAAGAAAATTATAAAATATTTTTTCTATGCAAGATTTATCTGCCTAAAACAAATCGCATGATATTGAAAAAAATATTGGGATTTTGACACACACCATAAAGAAAGAAAAACCATTAAAGTGTTTCATTGAATTTTTCATTTTCGATTTAAAAAAAAAAATATTGAGTAGGTGTTAATTTTGTTAATTTAGTTGGTTTTTTTGTTGCTTTTAGCAGTTGTCACATTTTTTGGTTTTTTTTATTTAAATTTTTGTGTTTTTTTCGTAATTTATTTTATTATTTTTTCAATATAGTTATATACGATTTCTGTTTGATTTACATATATGTATGTGTGTATGTACATATATATATATGCTGTTTATAAAATATTCTTTAAATTAATGAATTAAATCAAACGTACTGTACATACGTATGTTTGTATGTGTGTGTTTATGTTTTAAGTATAAAGGGATTAGCATTTTGTTTAATTTATAGATAATCTTAAAAAAATATAAAACGCAGCCTTCAAAAAGTCTAGTCCCGGGACAAAACAAATTTGTTTAGTTCTTTTTTTTTTATTAAATAAAACAAATTTTAAATTTTATAGCTGCAATAAATAAATTGGGCAAATGTTAAAATTAAAACTATTTCAAAAAATACAAAAGTAATCCTTTAACAATAAAACTTGAAAAAAAAAATGTTTTTACTGTCATGTAAGGGATAGTCATTTACTAAACAGAAACTTGCACAAACCAATAAAACTAAAATTTACAAAATTATTTTGTAAAAAAATTAAAATTTTGTAGAAAAACATAAATTGGGGTCATGGCTTGAATTACAGGCGAATCAAAACCGAATTTGCTAATTTTTAACTAAAAACTTTCTAATACTGATTAATAAGATATTTGACGGCTGATTTCATTCTCTTAAACATTATTGCGTTTATCGATTGATTTGCTTGCCATTTACTTTAACCAGAACAAGAATTTCGTAACTGCTTGAAGCGCCTGCGCTTAGGGGTATATTGTGATGACAAGGCGATCTCCAATTTTATTCCTCTAACTTCCCTTCGTTTAGAGTCACGTATACTACTGGCGTCTGTCTGTTTAATCTGGATTGCCGGCATCATTGCACTAGAATTTCAATGGGAAACTTTTTTTGTTTTTGTATTAGGTTAGGCCACAAGTCCCGTAGGACATAGACCTAAGCCAGTGAACGGCTTCTTTCTTGTGCGGGGGAGAAGTTCGCAGAAATTCGGCGATGCGGACAAATTCCCTCAACACTTTCCAAGCCACACCCCCCAAGCTACCCACATCTAACAAAACATCGGGCTTTAAGCTGTGTAGAGGCCTGGCAGTGACACAGAAAAAGCTCCATCGTTTTGATGTCCTCTATTCATGCCCTGCACTCGCTGTTCTCCGACACTCCCACCCGATGGAGGTGTGCTCGTAAGTTTGAGTGACCAGTCAGCATATTCATAATTTTGTCTAGTTCAGACTTTTCAAGTTACAGAATGTCCCTAATCCTCACCACATTTGGGTCGCCCTTAAGTATTATTGTCAATCTCCCAACTGTCTCGTTGTTCCATTGCACTTTGTGGGCATTTTCAGCCCACGTTTTCAACTCGGCCTTTATCGCAGCAAAGGGCTTCGGCTTCACTAGGTCAAACACCCGCTGTCTCCTAGCCCTAATCGCCAGATCATTCGCCCGTTAGTTTCCGGCCACCTGCTGATGACCAGGTACCCATATTATGCGAAGCTGATCATATTGCGAGTGGTCATCTGCAAGTAGTTATTTATCATCTTCTTGAACTGCAACACCGTTCTAGATCCGGTGTTCACAGATATAATTGCCATTATAGACGTTTGGCTTCCTGTGAAGATCCATAGAATCTATATGTGCCCTGGGTCAGAACAGACACTCTGTGATTGCCTGGACCTCCGCTTGTAGATTAGTATTGTGGTCAGGGAGGCGGAAGTAGATCTCAGTCTCCGGGTGTTTAACAAGAATGCCTAGTCCCGTTTTCCTTCCACCCTATTACCATCCATTAAAACAACACATCTCTTCGGGCATTTGCCCCAGAGTTTCGTCAAACCTTTACTAGAGGTATACGATCTGACAGCTTTTAGTTCTTCACTGTCCAAAAATGCTTTGATAGTCAGATTTTAAGCCCCCATCATAATACTTCCCGTCGCCTGAAGGCCTTCGTCGGAGTAGTCCTAATTGCCCCGCTAACACCGAGGCAACATATAATCTGTGTGTCATCTTTGGGCTGCAGTTCCATTTTGAGCTAATAGTCCTTCTACATAGCACCCAACATTGGTGAACCTTTGCTGCCCTTTTCTTCAAGTGGTGCTTTCAATTAAACTTCCGCTCCAGGATCAAAGTATGCAATTTTTGTTTTCTTGGTAAAAGGATAAATTTCAGTTGTGTCCAAGTTCACACTTAGACCTCTAGTCTAAGCCAAGTCAATCACAATATCGAAGGCTTCCTCCGGCGTTCTACAAAGCTGATTCGAACCCTTTCCCCTCAGGAATATAGCCACATCCCCCGCGTAGAAAACTGGGTCAAACCCTCTATGAGTTAAAACCCCTAGTAGACTGTATATTATATTAACTCACAGAAGGGGCGAAAGAATTCTGCCTTGTGAAGTTCCACGTTCCACACTGTACGCAATTGTAACACCATACAATCTTCATGTAGTCCTCTTGTTCCCTATCACTCTTTAAACTGCTCCAAGACTTGGATAAGCGCGTCGGTTCGTCCGTTATTATCTGGTCGCTCAATATCAATACATACTGCTAACGTATACAACATTAATTGAAATAATTTTCAATATAGTGTGTTACTTCGCGTAGAGCTGTTTCCACGGATTTACCCTTCATATAAGCATGTTGCTTAAATGTTTTCGTATTATTAATTTGAGATTTTTTTTTCAACTTTACAACTTCTATTCTTACTCCTAATTAAACCCTTGTACTTTATTTGAAAAACAAATATTCTTCATTAATTTCTTTTATTTTCATTTGACACCCTTCTTTTAGACTCTTTGGTTTCTGACATAATAAGTCAGGCAGTACCTTGATTTTGAAACCAATTTGAAATGCATGCATTTTATTCTTGTTCTTGTTTTTTATCTTTTGCCATAGATAATTTATTGCATTTTGAAGTGTTATTATGTTGCTGGAATTAACAAACAAAAAAAAAACAAGAAATATTTCTTTGGCTTAAATCAAATGGTAAGAGTGCGTGCTACAGAGTGGTAATGAAGAAAGTGAGGTTATACTTCTTAACTCTGTATAAAAGAAAGTAGAAAAAATAATCACGAACTTGATAGGCATTTTAATTAGAATTTATTTCATTTTACGCAATTTAGCTGCAGAAAAGTATATTTTAACATAAATTGATTTTTCTGCATATAATAAATACTCAAGTACACCATTTTTGCATCATCGTGCATAAATTGAAATTTTCTCTTTTTTGACATTTAATTGTAGGAAATCTAATTGAATAATTAGAGGGAATACAAGTGATAAACACTTAATGCAAATTTTAGAAAGATAATTGATTGAGTAAGATTTTTTTTGTTGTAAAATATGTGGAGGGAGAAATAGAAATGTGGAAAGTGAATATGATTTAAAAATTGTTAAAAAGTACTTCAAAAACCGATTGACTACTTTTTAGGGTTTTTTTTGTTTTTGGACGAACAATTTAGGGTTTTTCTTTTGGATTAAGAGTTATTAAATAAATTTTACTTGGCAATACTGGCAAGCCGCCATATATGGTTTCGAGCAGAGTACACAAAACAAGGTAGTATCAAGGCGAATTAAAAAAATTTATTTGTTTTAATCAGCTGAGCTCTTGGTATTTCCTGGTTGAGTGTGCCCTGGTTCCGAGATAGAAATTTTGACTTCCTAATTTTTCCCCCTTTTTTTAAATGGAATTTGACATAATTTGAACCGTTACGTCACACTCCATATATAAAAAAGAGAGCCAAAAATTCTCTGATGCTCGAATGTTTTCACCTGATAATTTATTTCACCATGAGAAGTTGTAAACAGTATTAGAACAGGTAAAAGCTTATTGACCGCCATCTGGTGGCGCTTTAACCAGCACCAGTACGTAATTTAAGAGAAAACATAGTAAATGCGCAGCGCCCAGCTTTTTCCTATAGCCGGTCTAAACCTGTTGAAACATGCTTTTTAATAACTTTAGGTTTTTTTTTGGTTTTTGAATATAAAAATCCGAATTTATTTTATATTAAGAAACAACATTCATATGTAAAAAATTTAAGTATGCAGGATACGGGGATTTTTTGGAAGAGGACCTATGGCAAATTATAGATCGTTCATACAAAAAAAAATTAGACTACAGTTGATGGTCATAGCTCCAAATGCTTATTTCGTGGATATACGAAGGCCTGGTGCCTGCCTATAGCAAAAAAACTTATCTTTGCTTAACTTTATCAAAATATATTTAAAAATGTCACCTGTATTTTGATCTCAAAGATAGTTGTTTTAATGACTAAGAAAGAGATTCTAAGTCGATCGGTCTTAGACTTTTAGTTTTGGGCGTCACTCATATAACCTACATATCGCTTATTTAGTCAAACAACGTCATAACTCAAAAAATGCGGTTTTGGAGTGAACGGTTCAGAACTTTTGGTTATGTTATGGGTTATACGATTTAATAATTTCATCTTTGAATTGTTTCTACTTTGTAATGGAAGCAATTTTAAAATAGTTTTTTTAATTATGACGTTGTTTAAGTAATTAAGCGATATGTGTTGTTGGTATAAAAACAGGACGTGTTAATATACATTTTAGATCTACCTATTATAAATTCATCGTTTATTTAAAAAAAACTTAAAAATTTTTTTGTAACTTTTAAAAATTCAACATTTCCAGCTCTGGCTTTTGCTTGAAACACTTGTACTTGTAAATATAAACCATTTTTTTTTTATTAGATTTAAATTAATTAAACATCAAACGATTTTTTTTTTAATATTTTCGTGTATTTTTTGTTTTATTAAACGCTAATTCAATTTGTTTTTATTTTTTTATTATTCTTGCATGGTTAAGCACGAATTCGCTGCAAAAAAAAGACGAGAATTTGTATAAAAATTTTTTTTAATATTCCCCAACATAGAAATCAAAAACAAAACTCCCTTTAAAAAAAATTTTGAAAAGCGTTATTAAAAAAATATCCTGCTTTTATTGAAACAAACCTAAAATATGACCTTGTTGTTTCTATGATGATTTTTTTCAGTTTTTATTTTTAATAGAAATCCAAAACTTGTTCACATTTTTATTTTTATATAAAGCAACGTCAATTATTGCATAATTTCATGGTTTTGTTTTGAACGATTTTTTTTTCTATTTTATTTGTTCTAAACAAATGGTAACACTTTGATTTATGATTACAAATGCTGACTGCATTTAATACACAAATAGAAAATCTAAAAAAAAAAATTATGAAAATTCTATTAAAAGCGTATTAGTGGTTTTTGCACTTCACTATTTTCAAATGAAAATTTAGTTTTTTTTTTCTATTTGCTTCTCCTTTCAACTTTAAATCCTTTTAAAAAACTAATCATACAAGTGGTTTTCCATGTTGTCTAAAAAAATAAAACTTCGATGCCATTTTTTTGACAAAAATCTTTCATTGAATATTTTTGAAAATTGTTTTACAATTGCAAGGATAATCGATTCCCAAAGGAGCAAACACTTAACAAACATAAAAGGTTGTCTAACATCCGCTTTATGTTTTATTAAAAGAAATAAAAAAAAAACAAAATCGAAGAACTTACATTCATATTTATACATATTGAATGTTGAATGTTGAATGTTTTAGATCATAAAGACTTGTAGCTGTACTAGGTACCAAACCTACAACATACCTCCTTCTTCTTCTTTTGCTTTACACTAAGCACAAGTGTTATTCATAACGTAACGTTTGAATTACTGCTGCTTCTGCTGCTGTTGTCGTCTATAGGAAACGGAAATCAACACATGAATGACAAATGGCATATAACGGTTGAATTGTTTGATTACGTTGGCAAATATACACAATAGTTGAGAATATTATTCTTTCAATATTACAACAACGACAACAACAATTTTAAATACCTGAAAAATACAACAACAAGGATATTGTAACTTTGGCAAGTGTTAGAAGTGTTTGATTTTTCTTTAAGAGAATGAGAACTAAAATAAACTTCATTTTAGGATTAACCATGTTTTTAAAGCAAACAAAGAAAATCCAATAGAAAAGCAAAAAAAAAACATAACCTAACAAACCATACAATAACATAACCTCATTTCCATTTTCTTTTTCTTTTTAACTTTAACAAATGTAGAAGAACTTTTGAAATAATATAAAAGGATTGCAAATTAAAGCAATTTATAAGTTAAACACAGAAAAAAAAATCTTATTTTAAGTTAATAAAGAATTCCCTCTCGTTAATGCAAAAAATAAAATACAAAAAAATGCAAAAATCGCTTTATGACTTAATTTGGATTTTGCAAAGCCAGACAGAACTTTAGTCAGATCAATAAATTGTCATAAAACCAAACACCAAAGGCAAATTGATGAATTGTTCTCGTAACAAAAGGAACATAAACTTAACACATACATTCATACATGTAAGCAAATATACAAACACACATACATATGTATGTTCATACATATCTTAATAGCTCTTCATCATTAGCTCATGCCCATCTCATCTTCTGCTCTTAAGCTGTTTAGTTCATTTTTATGACATGATTGATTTTGTTTTATAGCGAAAATGTTGAATTTATTTAAACTTTACAACCGTTAATGGGAAATTTATGACTTTAGTTTTGGTTATACTAATTCCTATTTTTTGTTTGTTTCCTTGTTTTTTTAGATTCTGGTTTACCTCCTTATGGCAGTGGTAGTGGTCGTGACGATTCAATGTCTGATGAACGTATTGCTCATATATTAAATGAGGCCTCTTCGCTTATAAAATCTTCGGCTTCATCTGGTGGAGCTTCGTCTATGCACCAACAGCATGAACATCAAAGAAGATCATCAGGAATAATGGAAGATTCGCGCAGCAATGACGACTCCAAGTCACCGCATCCAGCCTGTACGTCACCTTTCTATAAGGAGCACCACAGCAAGTCGCAAGGCGAAAGTATTATGTCCGGTCAAAGTCATTTGCGTCCGGAAGATATGAGCCCTGAGAAAATGGCCCGTCTCTATCAAGAGCTAATGGCTAGAGCTCCTCGAGAAGCTTTTCCAGGGTAATTTTTGTTTTTTATTATTTCTTTATTTTTTTCCTATTACAAAAAAAGAAAACAGGTGATTCCTAACCTTAATAGTAGTTTTTTGCTTTCTCCCTTCTTTAGTGGTGGCCTGCCTGCCGGCATGGGTGCAAATGCTTTTCCTGGTTTGGCCAACGATGACAACATGCGTTTGGCCTTTGAGCGCGAAATGACTAAACTGCAACAGCAGCAACAACAGCCATCCAACTTTGCGAATTTCTCTAGTCTTATGGCTTTGCAGCAGCAAATGTTAAATGGCGCCCAAGACCTAAGCTTGGGAACTGATGAGAAACCCAGCCACAAGGAAAACAACAAAATTAATGGGCAACGCAGCTCTTTTGAGGCTTCACAAAGCTCCCTTAGCAATCATGGCCAAACCACACCCAACGCCAAAGATTCTTCTTCAACTTCCGAGGTGGAAAGACTATATCCCGGCTTAGTTAAAGCGGAACAGGGTAGTAAGACTCCTGCTCCTTTGGCCTCGAGTAATGCTTCGACTACTAATACCAACTCGGCAGCTCCCAGTCCTCTCAGCAATTCCATACTTCCGCCTGCAATGACTCCAAATGATGAATTCTCTGCCACCGCCAGCCCTCTGCAAAGAATGGCCTCTATAACCAACTCTTTAATTACCCAGCCACCCGTGCCACCTCATCACAATCCTCCGCAGAGACCTAACAAAGCTGTCTTGCCTCCCATTACACAGCAACAGTTTGACATGTTTAACAATCTCAACACCGAGGACATAGTGCGTCGTGTTAAGGAAGCTCTATCGCAATATTCCATATCTCAACGTTTATTTGGCGAGAGCGTATTGGGTTTATCGCAGGGTTCCGTATCAGATTTATTGGCCAGACCTAAACCGTGGCATATGTTGACCCAAAAGGGGCGAGAACCTTTTATACGCATGAAAATGTTTCTAGAAGATGAAAATGCTGTGCACAAACTGGTGGCTTCTCAATATAAAATTGCACCCGAAAAACTAATGAGAACCGGCAACTATAGCGGCTCGCCTCAAATACCTCAGGGTTTGGCCAACAAAATGCAAGCCTCTTTGCCCATGCAAAAAATGATGAGCGAACTAAAACTGCAAGAACCAGCTCATATAATGCAGCAAATGCAAGCTGCAGCCGTTATGTCGGCTGCCATGCAACAACACCAGCAGCAGCAGGTTGCCGCCGCCCAGCAAAGCCACCAACAAGCAGCTCAGGCTGCCGTACAAGCAGCCCAAGCAGCTGCCGCCGCTCAGGCTGCCCAGCAACATCATCAGGCCATGCTGCTAACCTCCCCCGGTCTGCCTCCTCAGCATACTATTGCCCTGTCGGCAGCGAACTCTCAGCCTTCGTCAGGCAGCAACACACCAGCAGGTCCCACACCAGACAAAAAACCCATGATGATGCCCATACACTCACCCCACCAGGGTAATGCTATGCGCAATATGCACCAGCATATGTCACCCACCGTTTACGAAATGGCCGCTTTAACGCAAGATTTGGACACTCAGGTTATTACCACCAAAATTAAGGAGGCTTTGCTTACAAACAACATTGGCCAAAAAATTTTTGGTGAAGCTGTTTTAGGTTTGTCCCAAGGTTCGGTCTCCGAATTGCTTAGCAAACCTAAGCCCTGGCATATGCTGTCCATTAAGGGCCGCGAGCCTTTCATACGCATGCAATTGTGGCTTTCGGATGCAAATAATGTAGAACGCTTACAAGTGTTAAAGAACGAGAGAAGGGAAGCCTCAAAAAGGCGACGTTCTACGGGACCTAACCAGCAAGATAATAGTTCGGATACTTCTAGCAATGACACAAATGATTTCTACACCAGCAGCCCGGGTCCGGGCTCAGTTGGCAGTTCTGGTGCGCCACCCAATAAAAAACAAAGAGTCTTATTCTCTGAGGAACAGAAAGAAGCCTTAAGACTAGCCTTTGCCTTAGATCCTTACCCAAATGTGGGCACAATTGAGTTCTTGGCCAATGAATTGGGTCTGGCTACACGTACAATAACCAATTGGTTCCACAATCATCGCATGCGTTTGAAGCAGCAAGTGCCTCATGGGCCACCGGGTCAGGAGACAAATATACCTACAAGGGAAAACACAAATTCCACCCCCTTCGATTCCGTCCAATTCCGTATTTTGTTACAGCAACGGTTACTGGAATTGCATAAGGAACGCATGGGTCTATCCGGCAATACCCCCTTACCATATCCTCCTTATTTTGCGGCAGCCGCATTGCTAGGACGTTCTTTAGCCGGCATGCCTGGTACTAATCCTCAAAGTGCCCTACCTACTAATGAGGCAGAGCTAAGAGCCCTCAATCAGGCCTTTAGAGAGCAAATGTCGGGCCTAGACCTCAGCATGAGTTCCTTGAAGCGGGAACGCAATGATGATTTCGATGACGACATGGATGAGGGTCATATGTCAGAAAATGATGATTTAGATGATGATGACAAAAATAGCGAGTACCGCAACTCTACGCTTCATAGCATGAATGCCCAGCTGTTTTTGAATAATATGCGCTTGAATAGAAGAAAACCTGCTGCCCCACAATGGGTTAATCCGGCAGTGCCCAGCAACAACGATAATGAACGCATAATAAACGGTGTCTGTGTTATGCAAAACGATGAAGAGGGTCAACAACAATCGTCCTTAGACGCTGAAGAAGAGGGTAACAAATCTTTGGAACACGAGGACATGGAGACACCACATCAATCGCTTATGGAACCGGAAGTGTTGATCAAACAAGAAAAAGAAGACTGCGAAAGTGATACAGAAAAGGCTAATACCGAAGGCAATAGCGGAGCAGCACAGAGAATGAGTGTAGAGGAGCGAATAAAAGTGGTACAAGAAGATAAGCTCAGAATGGTTAGAGTGAATCGTTTAAGCAATGAAGATGAATCTTTAGCAGCAACCAGCAACACTACACCAATAGCCGCAGCAACGTGGAATTATTAAAATAAAAAAAAGGGGAAAGAATTTTGTTGAAAGTGTTTTATTTTACTCTCTTTATAATTCTTTGCTAGAAATGAAAAGAAAAACCAAAGAAAGATTTTCTAAAGAGAGCTTAGGAAGAGAAAAATATTATTATTATAAGAAAATTAAAATTTTCAAGTGCAATGAAGTTTTCTATTAAAAATATTAATTGGTTTTAGTTATTTTTTAAAAATATTTTCAACTTAAATTGTGATTAAGTTTATTTAAAACAAAAAGAAATTTTTCTTTAAAATTAATGTAAATATAAGTATTTAAGTTAAAAACAAACAAAAATAAAGTATTTTTAGAATAAAAAAAATCGATTTTAAAATTAAGGTTTATTTTTTTCGTAGATTTTTCTTTTAATTAAACAAGACTGTAATCAATAAGTTTTTGTAACAACTTCTTTTTTTTAATTTTGTTTATGTTTTTTTTTTTTTATTATTTACAACCCTGTAAATATTTATGTAAATTTTAAATTATGATTTTTAAAAATACACATTTCTTTGCTATAAGTTTTAGCTTCCTTTTTTGATCTCACATACATTTAAACTAAAAATAATAATAAAAACCCCCCCAAAAAAAACATTTATAATAAAATTTAAAAAGTGAAAAGTAAATCAAAGAAATAATATTTAAAAAAGGTAGTTCAACTTTTATTATTTAAAAAAAAGGAATGTCTTTCTTCAAAAACAATAATTATTATATATAAAATATATACATACATACATACTTGCCCTTAAAATATAAAAACAAAACTTATTATTAAACTTCTTATTATCTATTAAAGAAAAAGTAAATTATAATAGTATAAATTTCTTTAAATTATAAAATAAAATTTAGCATATCGTTCATTATTCTAATTATTATTATTATTAAAAATAAGGAAACTTAAAAATAAGTTTTTCCAAAAAATAATCAAACCTTTAAAAAAAAAAGTTTTTTAAAAATCCTAAGTTTTCCTAAAATATATTTAACAAAAACATTTAAATTGTTTGTATATAGTTAACTTTAAGTCTTAAATATGAAAAAAATATTTAAACACATATTTCATAAACATAAAGTAAGATTAAAAATGTGTTTTTTTAATTTAACTTGTTTTTTTGTTAATATTTTAAAATTTAAGTTTAAAGGAAAAAACAAAGAATGCATTTCTATTTTATAATTAATTGCTTTAGTTAAAACTTAGTTTTATTATTATAATTTTGAAATAAAAAATCAACTGAAATTATTACAAAATAAACAAACCAACATTTTTTTTATTTCTGGCAAGACCTACAACAAGCAACCACATATACAAACAAATATTTTCTGAATTTTTTTAAAGAAAATACAGAGGAACCATAGTCCTCGCATATAAAAAAATTAATTACCCAACAAAATAAGCCTCTGTTCTAACAAAAAAAAAAACTTAGATTCTTGGAGCATTTGAAAAAATATTTAGTTTAATATAAATTATTGAAAAAAAAATTAAAATAAATATTTATTATTAAAAATAATATCTTAACTTATAACAACACGTACGTAATATTAAACAATAGAAATAGAAAAAAAAACGCGAGAGGAGCATTTTTTTATTAACACAAAAAGCATTAAGCGATAAAAGGGAAAATGTATAGAAAAAGGTGCTATATATAACAAAAACAAACAAAACAACAATAATTAAAAAAGATCAAAATACGTAATTATTAATAATTAATCGAACAAAAACTTGTACATATTTCTCTTAAAAATATATAATTTTTTATGCACTTTTTGTATGTGAAACTTAAAGAAAAAAATAATTATAATTTCTTTTTCAAAAGTTTATTATTATACAAAAAGATATTTAATAACCAGACCATATCATTATATTAAAACAAAAATTAAGTATTTCATAAAAACAAAAAAACACTACAAAAGTCAAAAGGCCAAAACCATAAAATAGTTTTAGTTTTTATATTTCAAAAAGAGTCTTACAAGTTGCAAAAAATTTAATTTCAACAGAAACTTTTATTTTAAATGGTCAAAAATAAATAAAACAGCGTTTTGTGCTAAGACCAGCTGCCAATAAATAGCATTTTAATTTCATTGTTAATAAGGCCGTAATATTTTTTTCAATATTTTATTACTGGTTTTTAGCAGAAAATTTTTTTAATAAAAACAACAAGCATACAATTTTCTTGACAGTCCGCCCAGAATATTAAAAAATATATAATATAATACAAAATAATATTTCAAGTAGTTATTTTTTATTATTCTGTTATATAAATTATTTTGAAAATTCTTCATTTGCTCTTAATTGCAGAAAAAATAAAAAAACACAAATAAAACTTTATTATTAAATCTTACCATAAAAAAATTACATATTTGTATATGTAGTTAAAACAAAAATACATAATGTAGCATATAAATTAAACATTATAAAAAAAATCATAAATAAAAATAGCTTAACGAAATCCCCATAATATAAAGAAAGTGTGAAGTAAATCGAAATCAAATTAAATTTATTAATTTAACTTAATTATAATAAACAATTTAATAAAAATAAATAAACAAAAATATAAATACAAATACACAATATTGTATAAATAAAATACATGAATTGAATTATTTATTAAAAAGAGCATCCAAATCGTTTAGGCGTGTATACAGCTCTGTTGGTGTTATTGCCGTCATTTTAGCTAAGCATCAGCCAGTTTTAAAATTTGGCGGTGAGTTTAAAGTTTAGATAAGGCAGTTTGGTAATAGCAAGCATAACCGTAGATAACGCAGTAAATTAATTTATCTAGGCCGCTCTTGCAGTGTATATAATCAAATGCACACTACTGCCGACATTCCCATTTGTGCGCTTAGTAGATTCATAGTAGAAAAGTTTTAAATTATTATTTAGGGCGCATCCATTGTCAGATAATTTAATTGTCAGTTAATTTAAAAAAGGTCAGAACATAAAACAAAACAATCAGGATCAAATGTCAAGGATTAATGTTTAAAAGAGGTAAGAAATAAGTTTTTTTTTTGCAAAAAAAAAAAAACAAAAGACGTTTAATACATATACATACATATCTTTATTGGCATAAGAGCTGAAATGTACATAAAAAGGAACGACGTTAAGGGGTTGTTATAATGGTCGGATTTTGGTAGGTTTTGCAGACAATTTTGGTTGGATAGAAAATTTTCCAATTGGCAAAAATTGTACAATTTCACTGCTAAAAACATTTGTAAATAAAATACTGCACTACCTTTTCAGTATCTCAGAGTTGCACGATAAACAAAGTGTAGAATACTATACATATTCTCATGGATGTATGTATGCATGCATATTCATACATAATATAAATTTTTATTTATTAATTTATATGTAGTATGTATGTTTTATGCGTAATTATAATAATAGCCTGCCTGCCATTCATTGTTGCTTTGTAAAACAACCAAAGTACTAGGAACGCATAAATTTCTAGCTGCTGTCTAGGCATCAAAAAGTTTACAATAAATGTACATACACAAATGCATATGTAAAAATATGAGCATATGGTACATTCCATTTAAACGCTACGTTACATATGAACGACCAAAAATTTTAAAGTTTTAATAATAAAATTAATTAAAATTCTACGTTTTGGTAGAAATTAGGGAAATATTTAAAAATAATCAAATATTACAAAAAACGAAAGCACGGTTTGATTTGGATATCAAATTTGTTTAATTTTGGAAATTGGACAACTATTTTTACGCAATGCTTTTTTGAAAGGATATGGCCTAAAATCAATTTATTTCCCAAGTTTTCAATTAAAACTCCCTTTTTCCATGTTTTCTTTTACTATTAGCGTTGAGATGAAGAAAACAAATGCTATTTTGTCTGGCGTTGCGTTACATTTGAATATTGCTTTAACAAAATCAAAATTTTACTGTTAAAAGATACTAAGTTGATAATTTTTTTTTATCAAGGTGTACTTTTTTTGGAAATGCCCATATTTTTATGCATGAAAAATACCAACCCAACAATAATTAATTTTATTGTTTACAGTTTTTTCTGTGTCTATTGTGTACTGCAAAAACAAAAAAAATTGCATACCAATTGATAACAAAAACAAGAAAATCTGCATGCATAAGGAATCTGCATGTTTGGAAAAATTAAAAGCCCCTTTAATTCAACTGTTAAACCAGATATACATACATACATATATATGTACCTATTGACGTTAAAATACTGAATAAAAAAATTACATGGACACCCAAACTGGAGAATAATCATCGGTAAATAGAATTTGAAGATAATTTTAATACGATTAGTTTAACTCAGGTAAGTTTCCACACAAAATATGTAATAGGTAGGTATATCACGAAATTTATTAATTAAAAAGAAGATACAAGATTATTTTTTGGGAAAATGATTTAAGTCTATTAACCCATTTAGGCCTCACCCCGCTGTCTTTATTTCTAGCCCCAACGCGATGTTAATGGTATTAAGAAATATTTCTGAGAGATATGCACCATTAGAGGTCCGCGATTTAAAAAGTTGGATTTAACTTCCAAAACTTTTTAAATATTTGTAAATAGATTTCCTAAAACATTATTTTAAATTTTTTAAATTCCTATTCAATAATCTCTCTCTGGTTTCTTAAAAAAAAATTTTGCTTAGTACAGCAAATTAGTAATAACCCGACGATATAATTTTTACAATTTTGTTCAGTTTTTAGTGCAAAACGCATCCTGTATGTTCGTTCGTTCTCTTCTTGGCAAAAAAACAATAAAAGTTTGTTGTTGATAAGAAAAGAAAGACAAACAAACATGTTATAATAATTGTAAGCAATATGTCGTTGTTATATTTTAGCAGTAGTACAACAACACAAGAACATGGCCAGCAGAAACGAGTAGATAGTAGAGCAGCAAAACATTTTTTTATAAAAAAAACTTAAACAAATAAATCCAAGTGCAAGTACACATTATACGTTTTCTTGTACACTTGCACAAATGCATATGCATGAATGTATATACATACATATACATATATGTATGACTAACTTGCAAAGTGCTTGCAAGAATTATTGACTAAAGATTGCGCCTTGCGCATGATTTTCCGTTAAATTGCGTACATGATCTATTTCGATGGTTTGCCAAATCTGTTTTAAAGGAGAAAACTACAAGTTTCAGGAAAAAATTTTATGTTTTTATTAAAACAGAAAAATGTAAGATTTACTACATTTGATTGCATTTATTAATTATTTTTATGTTCATTCTCTCAAACACAAGTTTTTTTTACTGTACATATTAATTGTAATACATAAAATATTTGTAGCACTACCGACAATCTAACGAAAACAAATAACCCCGCCACCAAGATAACGTGAATATAAAATGTTATATGGTTTATACAACTTTGATGCTGAACTCTTGTACGCTTTGGGACATACAACCAGAAACATTGTCGTTTGCAGGGACTATGGGACACTCAAAGCTTAGCATTTTTACATACAATCAGATTTGTAAATGGGAAACATCCCTGCAGGAAATGCCATTAGGGAAACTGTAGTGATTTACTGCTGACGTTGTCACCAGTTCTGCTGACTGAGTATACCCCAAGCAATGCTTTTGTTAAAACATTTAACATGTGTGCCATTGCAAATCACTACTGACCTTAGTAGTATTGACAACTTAGTTCGTTTTGGGTTCATGTGTAGACATAGAGCTGGGGCCAAATCGTCGCATTCGATTCGAATCGAAATTTCACTCGATTGATCGAGTTGTCAATGCTTTTAATATAGGAATTCTAATAAGAATTTTTAAATTTCGATTCGAATCGAATGCGACGATTTGCCCCCTGGTGATTTACTGTGAAGTACATTTTAGTGATTTGAGTCTACACTTTGCTTCAGTAGATGCCCATAGTGAATTCGAATATTTTGTACCATTTAGGATTTTATTAAAAAAAGCAAACATTTACAGATGACATTTATTTTTTTACATCAAAGGCAAAAATAAAATGGCAGATGCTTTGTTGATAATATCGCCAAGAAGACACCATTATAGTAGACTAGAAGACACTTGTCCCAGGTTTCCCTTAGGGGCAATATGTACTTAATAAAAATAAATAATAAGTACTACTTATCCTTCCAATGTCTGTGCAAAATTAAATATTAACACACCAACCATCATCATTATTCTGCATGCATTCATTTAAACAATAATTATAATGACAGGCTTCATCATCGTTATTTGAATAACGAACAAACTAAACGACATCATCATGCATAAATTATATGCATAACACGCACGCACGCACGCACACACACATTTTTATTATTTTTTTTTTGTCAATATTTATGCAAATGATTATCAATTTCAAACAGGAACACAGCATTTTTCATAGCATATCAGCATTTCTTAAATAATTTTTGGAAAAAAAAAATTCTCACTTCTCTGTTGATTCCATTTAACAAAATATTTTCTCCGGATGCGTTGCTACATACATAAGCACATACATATGCATTTAGTACATTTGTATTTTTTTAATATTTGAAAAAGGATGAATCAAAAGCACACATAAACAACAATAATGATGAAAGTGTTGATAAACAAAAGGATGTTGTGATGGAGTTGAAAACAGGATAAAGGTGAAAACAAGACAACTAAGAAAGTAATAGTCAAGTAAGCCCGATCATTTTTTACACTACACCATAATTTTTTTGATAATAAAATCCGTCCACCGTTAAGGTTTTAAGGAGGAAACAGTTTTTTCTTTTTAAATTAGGAAAAAAAACCTAAAAAATATTAACCCAAATTTTAAGTTAATGTTTCCTAAACGTGTTACAACGTCTATGCCCATACAATTGGTACACAATTTAACAATGTCTTATATGCATATTTGAGTCCTACTCCGGAAATTAAATTTAGACGTTTGAGCTGCTGTGCTTAGTATGGAAATAAAAATTTACATCGTATAAGCCTTTTTGAACAAAAATTTTGTGTAACCTCTAAATCAATACCATATGCATATGGGTTTTAAGACAAATTCGATTTATTTTTTTTATAAAAGGATATAGGTACATACAAACCTACATAATTAAAAAAAAATTCTAACAATTTGCCTATGATGAACAATGGCTCTAAATCTTCCTAGTCCTGAAAAGCAGCTTTATTTTTCAGAATCTACATCTACGAGGACTCAGGGCCGCCTGACTAATTTTTCCCTACTTGTTTTGTCTTGTTAATTTTTTTATCAAAAAATTTAAATAAAATATAACTTTCTAAAGGCTCAATTATATGTTGCTTACCATAACGCCATAACCGTTGCCATAAAAACCAATCCTCAATTGGTTTCTATGGTTATGGTTATGGCCTAATGGTAAGTCCTCTATAATCAAATACAGCGTTGCCCAAAAGTTTGGTTTGAACAGCTGTTTTCTGTGGTATGGTGAAGTCACGTATAAATGAACCTTAATATCCGATTATCAATTCTAATTTTATGTAGGTACAAATGAAAGTTCTTTCTTGAAATATCTGCATACATATATATGTATTATAAATTACAATTTAAACTAAAAAATTTTTTTAATGAAAGTTCCTTGTTCGTTTGGAAAAAGTTTTTATTGGTTTTTTCCTTTTATAATTAATTTTTTACAAATGCATACATATGGTTGGCACAATGCACAAATTTTCTTGCTTTCAAAATTCCTAAATTTATTCTATATTTATAGAAAAAATTTTCCAATTACATACATATTTATTTATTCAATAGGTCGTTTCCTTGTTTGCTTTTCGCGGAATTAGTATGCAAAAAATAACGTTTCATTCTTTTTGAACTCCTGTCATTTCCATGCCGGCAAAAAGGCCTATATTTCAAGCAAAGAAAGAAGACAACAAACAAAATATTAAAGTAAATATGTACGTACATATGTACATACATATGCCTATGAATGCAAAAAGACATAAAACCCCCTCTCACAACAATAAATAAATAATTTCCTATAATAAAAATAATATCCTGTTTCCTTTTTTTAGCCATTTCTTTGATTGCAACAGCTTTTATCGAATCCCATGTAAAGCGTTGGTAATCGCCAGTTAGCGTGTATTTTAATCGTGGGAGATTTTTCGCACGGGAAAAGCCGTTACATTCGATTCGCGAAAACTAACATTGTTTTGTTTTTCGTACAAATTAATAAGAAAGTTATATTATGTCAAGCCCGATCATATTATACCCTACGCCACATATACATACATATGTATATGGGCGCTTTATAAAAAAAGTAAACCGATAATATGTATTTGTATAAAGTACATTAGTTGGTGGCATAAAGATTAACATGTGTGCAACAGTTTGAGAAGGTGAAGAAACATAGAAGCCATTTATAGCCCAAAATGCTTATTCAGGAAGGACATACATATGTATGCGGGCTGTAGCAAAAAATGGGCCGATCATCACAAAAAAGAATAGGCTTCATGCCAAAAAAACTTATCTGTCCCAAATTTAATCAAAATATTTTCAAAATTTCGACCTGTAGCGTGTTCACAAGAATACATGGACGCCGAGCCAGACAGACATGCTAAATTGACTCAGAAAGTGATTCTGAGTTAATCGGTGTTTGAAGTGCATTACAAACATCTGCACAAATACATGATATCCCTGCGAGGTACATATATATGTGGTATGAGTATGAAAAATTTAAACGGACTACTTTTGTTAACGCCAACCACAATTCGAAATCGATACATTTTGTTTTCTGCGTAAATAAATTGATGTCTGCCGCATATATGCAAAGAATAATAAGTTTTTATTACTGGTTACAGTTCTAATAATGATTGGCACAAAAATCGTTAAAATAAATTGTAAATTGTTTTTAATTGATAGCAAAAATTAAGAGTAATTGAAATTTTGCATGTTATTGAAAAGTAAAAAAAAAAAAAAAACAATGTAATAAAAACTGTTTGCGTGGTTTAAATAAAACATGTATCCTAAGCAAATGAACTACATATATAGCAATGTGGGATCTTGACCTTTTTATTAAGGTAATATTTTAAACGCAAGGTTGGCAACCGCATCAAGTTACGCTTTCGGTAACGGCAATACAACATTTATAATTTCGTTACCGCTAGAATTTTTTTTGCTCTAAAGAATTTTCTTTTTGGCGAAACATTTTGATATTTTTATATATTAATCTTAACCTTTTTTTTAAATACAAATAATTTTCCTTTTCTCTCTACACCTGTTAATAACTTTAAACCACATAATTTTTATTTATTCACATATATTTAGTTTATTGTTTTTTTATGTTAGCATTAACATACATTTATTTTTTTTTAATGACTAAGTTTAAAATAAAAAAATTAAGTGTTTAACATTTATTTTGCTCTAACTTTGTGGTGAACTTAATCAAATTGGTAGCTACGACAACATTTTAAGGAATATATATTTTTAAGATTTTACTCTTGTTTTTAACATGATTTTTTTTTCTTCTAAATAGCTTTTACATACATATATTTATTTAAATAAAAAAGATTAAGAGGCTAAAATTAATAAAAAAAAAATAAGCTTTAGGTAGAAAAATAAAAAACAACTAAAGAAAAATTAAAGTTGTAGAATCGATAGAGCATTTAAAATAAATTAAAAGTAGAAATACCTGCAACAAATCTTATATATGAAAAAATATTTAATATATTTCTCACAATTTTATTTTTTTTTTGTCTCAATTATTATATGTATCACCTCACAACTGCACGAATATTACTGCCTTCTACTTCTATTGATCTCTTCCATGCTCCCTCTACTTTTTTTCATTGATGGTGCCCCTTGTTGCAAGGGCACTGTATGTTAGAATAACCTTTTCTCATAGGAGAAGAGACCATGTACGTTACCTTCCAGTTGAGCGGAATGGGTACGTTTCATAAAACGCAATTTACCAGAATAAATTGAAGCACGTAATTCATCAATGGATCTAGAGCCAATATCCTGTAGACTGTGTTGTAGGCCAACCTCCAAATAAGGTAAATAACGCAGCACGGAACCCTTATCAACGATACTGCCACTTACACCCTGAGCCACTTTCAATTTGTCCATATCGTTGTGATAGTAACGCGACATGGCTGCCCCTTTGGCATCGCGTCTTTCCATTGCTTCCAGAGATCCCATGCCACGATATTTCTTTAGACGCACACCATCAGAGAAAAAGTACTCGCCAGGAGCTTCCGAAGTACCAGCCAACAAAGAACCCATCATGACAGCACTAGCGCCCAGGCACAAAGCTTTAACAATATGACCAATACATTGTATACCACCATCGGCAATAATGGGTACACCGTATTGTTTGGCATAGGAAGAGACTTGATAAACTGCGGTGGCCTGAGGGCAGCCACAGGCCATAACTTCTTGAGTTATACAAATCGAACCGGAACCCATACCCACTCGCAAAGCATCAACGCCAGCATCAATGAGATTCTTAGCCTGTGCACGGGTAACAACTGAAACAAAAAATAAAACCAAAAGAAAAGGGGGAATGAACACAAATGTGTTAATATGAGCCAATGAAAGGAGTATTAGTTTAAGATTAGGAATCGAAAACTTGAAGGGAGTTTAATAGAGAGTACATATAAACGATTTTTGTAGTAATTTTAATGCGATAAATGATACAATTTCAAAAAGTGATTAAAAATAGTAATTTTCAAAATAAAATTTCAAACAATTTATTCATAGTCGGTTAGTTCTGACCATCATAAGACTCTACATAAAATATAAATTCGTAGAATGCGAAAATTTTTTTAAGCAACATTTCCAATTTTACTTATTTTGTTATATGCGAAATGGTAATTATTATATTTTATTTCGTATTAAAAAAGAAGCCTTTGAAAAGATTGGCGTTGGCGTAGTCGTTTTTAGTTTTTTGGTTCCGCCTAACAAAAACGCCAATGCTATATGAATAGCCCCCTTGTTGATTTTGTGGCATATTCAACAATTTTCGACACGACTACGCCAAACACAATAAGGCCCAATGTATCGCTTTTTAACTTGATAAAATACTTTATATTTTAATTTTTTTTCAACAAAGTTTTATCTTATTAAAGTTTGTTTATGTTTTAATGACGCTTTTTAATTGTATACAAAAAGATATTTGTTTTTAAACAAAAAAATCTTTAACTCACCATTTCCACCAATAACTTGCAAGTCAGAATAAGTATTTTTAATGTACTTGATCATTTCAACTTGATACACAGAGTTGCCTTGCGACGAGTCTAAGACAATGACATCAACACCAGCCGCTACTAAAAGCTTTAAACGATCCTTATCTTCGGGCCGCGTACCAATCGCTGCACCAACTAACAACTGTTTATTGCTGTCTTTCGAGGCGTTGGGATACGAACGAGCCTTTTTCAAATCAGTGCGTGCTATAAGGGCCACCAATTCGCCATTTTCATTGACGATGGGCAGTTTGCCCTTTTTGCTCTTTTCCAAAATGTCATTAGCCATTGGTAGATTAATGCCATTGGGAGCAGTTATCAGATCAGTGGTCATTATGGTGCCCAATTTGATTTCAGGCTGGTTTTCGCGAAAATCAATGTCACGGGAGGTAACAATACCCAAAAGCTTACCACCCAACTTTCCGTCGGCGGTGATTGGATAGCCGGAAAACCCGTTTTTGCGACGTGCCTCCAAAACATCGCCTACGGTATTGTTGGGCGACATAACTGAAGGGTCACGAATGAAGCCGTGTTTATACTTTTTTACTTTTTGCACTTCATTGGCCTGGTATTCGGGGGTGCAGTTGTGATGCAAAATGCCAATACCGCCGCCCAACTAGAGTTCAATAAAGAGCATAAAATACAATATTAAAAATTAATTAGTGCTCCTTGTAAGATGTAAATGTATATATTAGCCTACCGCCATTGCAATAGCCATATCAGACTCTGTAACAGTATCCATGGGAGATGAGACCAACGGAGCTCGCAGTTTGATTTTTTTGGTTAAAGGTGAACAGAGATCTACTTCCTCGGCAGTAAAATCTATATAACCGGGCAGAATTAGGAAGTCACTATAAAAATTGAATAAAAAATTGGTCACAATAGTAAACATTTAAAACTGTTAAAATGTTTATCACTCATATGATTTTGTGATTCAAGATTTCATAAGGGTTTTTGAACAAACTTACTTGTAGGTCAATCCCTCTGAATTTGCAAAAAGCTGTTGGCAGGACAAACCATCTTGTAAGTCTTCATTATTAGCGGTGGATGTTACAAAACCATTGGTGGGAATTACGTTAGCAGTCATACTGAGTGGGTTCTTTTATTTACAAAAAGGATTTCTGTACTTTGGCACAATATTTAAAAGATTCTTTTTGTTAACGGCGTAATTTGAAAATTTTCCTTCAACGTTTTAATGCAATTGGAAATTTGCGACAATTTTTTTCACATATATTTTATATTTTTGTTGGTGTGGATGTTGACTCTAAAGGTGGAAATCAAAATAAACAAATTAAGAAAAGCGTAAAATACATTTAGAAACTTTTCCTTGCACTTGACTTTTGTTTTAATTTTTGTAAAAGCACATTTTCCTTTAAAATATTTACCTTCCGTAGAGATGCGCTGCTCTCAATGAATCGACACCAAATGAGAAAATGCGAAGATGAAGATAAGAAGAAAACTACGACAAAGTGTAAAAACAAGCAAGCACGTGTGCTACAAAGTTATATTGATATAATAAAATATTTTTTAAAATAGGAATAATTTAAACCAAAACATGAAATAGTTTATTTCTTTAGATAATAAAAATAGTTTTACAATTTCCAATTATATGTTTTTTCATTCATTATTGGTTAAAGCAAAATTAAATACATAAAAAGCAACTCTGTGGAATCAACTTTTAATGAGTACTGACTGAACGTACCCTAGAAGAACAAAACAAAGAAAAAAATTTAATAAAAAAACAGCTGTTTGTCAAACAAAACCATTTTTTTAAAGTGCCATCAATATTAAAATATTTAACAACAATTCCCTAAAAACACAACCAAAATAATTTAAAAGAACTTCTGAAAGCAAGTTTTAGTAAAAAAAAAGCATGAGCCTACCCCCTGCTTTGCTGGCCAAGTTGGCTCAAAGAGGTTTAGTTAATAAGCAAAACGCCCAAAAAGAAAATGGTGAGTTAAAACAATTATTTAATTTTGTAAGCCTTTGTTTTATTTCCAAAATAATGTGAATTTAGAACCACCGATTGTTGCATCATCGGCGCCAAATGAGGAAGTTATCGCAGAGGACTATGACGAGTTGGATGAGAACAACACAGCCCAGCAGAATTCTGAAGAATATCAATACCCCTCCCAATACGATTTGGATCATGACCAAGTACGCAAACCGGTCGAAGACAATAACTGGATAGCCCAAATGAAGGTTCGAATGGGAGAAGCCAGTTCAGCTGCCGGCTATAAATGTTGTCCAAATAAGTATAATATTTGGCATAAATGTACCCTTTATTGTGTCAATAGATGGGGTGAAGGTGTCGTCAAACCTTCGCCTGAGTATATAAAACGTTACAAACGGCTAAAACGCAAATATCCTTTGCCCAAAGGCTGGATTGAAATGTATGATCCTGGCTGTGGTGCTTACTATTTCGCATGTGAGTCGGAGAATGTAGTATCTTGGCTGCCACCTACTCATCCCAGAGCCGAAGTGACAAAATGTGCTGCCGCTGTTAGAAGACAAATGGAGGAATCTTCTGGTGATCTGGCTGTTAGTGATGATGAATCTATAAGTGATGTAGAAGATGAACCTGTGAAAGAATCAGCGCAAGCTCGTCATCATCGTGAAGTAGAGGAAATTATAAATGCTTCATTTAAGCCGAAAACACCACGCACCTTGGACTCTCATGATTTTCCCTCTTTACAAGAAATGGTTGGTAGCCCCACTGTACCTTTGCCACGCAAACAAAAATCCCGTGATTTAGATAGAGCTTTATCGCGTCAAAGAAAAGATCGTGATAGGGGCGGAGAACGCGATAGAGATCGCTATGCAAATCATGGCCGACGTCACCATGGTCGCAATGATGCTGATATTTTAGATCCTATGGATCCAAGCGCCTATTCGGATATACCACGTGGTAAATGGTCTGATGGTTTGGCTGTTGGAAGCTCTGTTGGGGATGACAAAAAAAAGAAATCTGATGATTTGAATAAACGCGAAAAGGTCGAAAGAGATGCTCGACGTTCAGATCTATCTGATGAGGAGGATTAGGTTAAAAACATTACCCCCTATTCTGCGTTTCGGGTGGAATCCAATTTTCCCCGTCGTTTTTACTGTAGAATAATTCGGACACAAATTCTTCTTACTAATTGGATATATATTCAACTTTTCGTCTTTACTTAATAAAATCTTGTGTTTTAAATATAAAGTTAAGGGAATTTAATAAAGTGAAAAAAAGCGATAGAGAAACTTCCATTCAATTCGAAATGCATTATCGGGGGCACTATATTTGGAAAAATTAATAAATAATTAAAATTATTTTTTATGCAGTTTTACTTTACTTTGAAAAGTTTGGAAATAACTTCTTAACATGCATGTATGTACATACCTACCTACATACACAAAAGCTGATAGCTTTTACTCTTAATAACTATCACCAATTTTTGCAGCAGAAAAATTATAATTTTTAAGTATTTTTTCATAAAAAATATTGGTAAATTTTTTAAATACAAATTTGTTATCTTAACCCATGTTTCAAAAATGGAAGTATTTTTTGGAAATAAGTCTGATATTTCCAGATTTTTTTTTATTTACGCATACATATGTATATGTAAGTATACTTTGAATAAAAAAAAAATTTTGAGATGTTTTAAACTTTAACGCTCATACTTATAATATTAAACATTTGAGATTATTTGACAACTATTCCTTAGAAATTTTTCAAATAAGCTCTTACTAACTACTAAAATTGTTATAAATATGGGTCTAAAATTATTTCAATGAAGAAAATTAAAATAACCTTTATTTTTGTCGTTATCGTTTTAAATGTTTTGGTGTTGCTTAAAAATTTTCCAGTGATCAATAGTTAGGTTTGTCGTCTAAATATAAATTTTTAATGTGAATGTAAGTTGCTATAGAGAGAAAGATTTTTTCCAATGTTTTATTATTAAAAAAAAACGAGTTTAAAAAAATTAAAAAAAATATATAAATATTTTTCACATTAATGGTTTTTTAATTTAGCAGTTCACATACTTTTTTATTTAAAACAAGCAAAAGTGCTCAAATTTAGAATTAGAAAAAGTGTCACATTTTGAAAAAAAAAAATTAAAGTAAAGTGACGTTATTTAAAATAACTCCGTAACTTGTACAAATAATAAATAATCAAAAATGAAACAGCTAAAAAATGTTCATTATCTAGTGTATAATAATAAAAAAAACTTTATTTTTAACTATTTTTTCGCTCAGAAACAATTACTGAAAACAACCAAACCATGCAACTACTACTGACGGGTTGTAATAAATAACAAGCTTTTGACAACCAAACTAACAAGAAGTTGTAAAAGATAACAATTTTTTTGAGTTTTAAACCATATTACGGGTTTAAATTTTGAGTTAAGTCCCTTTTAGGGTCTCATGATGTGTTTGCATACAAAATGTTTCAAGTAAATTTTTAAAGCTAATTTTTTTTGAAAATAAGTTAAAAATTATAGAGTACAGGGCCAGCTCGGAAATGCATCATTGCGCTCATGAATCATGAATTTTAGGGTAGCGAAAATCATATTTTAATGCACTAAGTTGCCTTCAAAATTTTTTTATAAAAAGTAGCTGCCACTGTAGCATAATTTTCTCCGTTTTTGCAAAAGTTTGCACTCGTGATGCAGCGCAGTGATGCATTTCCAAAAAGGCCCACAGTTAAAGGGGAAAATTCCTATATGAAATTTGTAGCAAGTTTGGATCACCTAAGCCGGCATTATTAATTAAAGGAAGGCTCAAACTATGGTCCGATAATGAAAATTTTTTAATATTACGAGAATGCCTGACATTATATAATTCATAAGGACTATCAGACGTCCACTGTATTTATACCCTTCACATAGTGATAAGAGTATATATATATCAGTTTATCATTCCGTTTGTAATTTCTAAAATATCCATTTGCGACCCCATAAGGTATATATATTCTGGATCCTTATAAAAATAGATGTCGATTAGGCCATTTCCGTCTGTTAAAATTAACGCCCATGTTCTGACTCTCACGCGATTGTCAAATCACATGCGATTTCTAAATCGCAAAAATTTTTTTTGCATGTTCTGTAGTTCACGCGTTTTTTTTTTGCGTTTTGTTTTTTTTTTCGATAATGTATTCGAAAATAAAAACATGTTTCTTTTAAAAATACAAAACAAAAAACCAAGGAATATATAACAAATTGCAACAACATTTTTTCTTTCTTGTTTTCCAATAAAGTTCATACATAAAAAAAGTAAGCAACTGAAAAATGAAGATGTACATAACTAACAGTTTTTTAAAATTTAATTTTTATTGAGACTGTTAACAAAAAATAAAACAAATTGTGAAAATTATAACAAAAACCCCATATATTATAATTATGCATAGTTTGATTGGCTGTTTTTAACCTAGTTTGGGCAAAAAACATCGGTTCACCTCATCTACCTCTTGCGATTTGAAGTCGCAAACTTTCTTGCGATTGTGAACTTCAGAACACCTGTTATGCGATTTCAAATCGCATCGCCAATATTTTGCGAAATGCGATTGTCAGAACATGGGCGTAAGTTTCAGGAGTAAAATAGAGACGGGCAGCGTTTTGGTGTCAAACTTTCAGAAATATTTCCAGGCAGAATGCTACTTAAAATCACCAAGGTTGGTTTCCTATGGACTGGGATATATTCAAAACAACCTAAAACCCTATTTTAAAAAAAACCTCACCCAAACCTATGTCTCGGAAAATATAGTCACTGTCGTAACAAAACTTCGCACAAATATTTTAAGGCTGTGACCTCAATTAAAGAAAACTTGTTTTGGTTAGGAGTAGGGGAAGTTTAATTCCCCCTACAATTGCAAAATATTGACGAAATTTTTATGTGTGCTTATTCTGAGAATCTATAACAGCCATCAACCTGAAACCTTCCACAAAGTAGTTTTAGTATAATACGTACATTTTGGAAAAATTTGTGGCATAGGAGCATGCGGAGCGGTAGCCCCATACAAATGGAAAATTTTTAAGAAATTTTGATACGCTTTGTTTTAGAAACTATAACATCTTTCGACTTTAAATGTCCTACGAAAAGTAATTGTTGAACATACACGCTAACTGGGTACACAAAAATACCAATGTGTAGGGTACATAAGATTCGTTAAAGCCGAATATAGTGCAGTTACCTGTTTTATTTTAAAAACAACTTATCTACATCGGTCAAATGGAAAAACAAAAAGACCAATGTGAAGGGCTTATAATATCCGGTACAGTCGAGTGTAGCGCTCTTACTTGTTTTAAGGAAAATTTTAATTGAGCGCTCATCTCTTCTATCACAAAAAACTAATCAACAACAAACAGCAACAAAAGGGAAATAAATAAAAACAACAACTCAAACACACCCCCTTAAAAAAGTAAACGAGAACAAACAAACAAAACAATAAGAACGATGTGGAAATTGTGACAAGAATAAAAAACATTGCTGAAAGAATACTTTGGGCAAAAATTAAAAAACAACAATAAAATAACAGACAGACACACACACAAACAGTGCAAAACTCTTACTTCAATAACATCCGTAAGTTTTGTGGTGTATTTGTTGCTTAAATAATTTTAGTTTTTAGTATTTTTCATCATTTTTAATTATGAGCTCCTGTTACTTTTGATGAATTCAAGGCGTATCTAGGGCAGGGGTTGTCAATTTTCTCATTTAATGAAATGCGTCTGTATTGGATAAGAGAAAATTGCCCAGCAAACAAAAAACTAAGCATTGCAAATGTGATGAATTTTACTTTTTAAAGCAAAATGGAAATGAACTTAAAAAAAGTTATTAAAATTAAATAAAAAATATGCCTCAGTTATTACAGAATTAGACAATTTTTTTTTACACATATTCCATTGGGCGAGTTCAATTTACAGTTAAAACTTAAAAAATTAAGTGTATTTAGGTATTATAAATTAAGTTTTCCAAATTCAAGATTTTGTAACAATTTCTTATTAACAAAATATGTTTTAAATTTGAAGAAGTTAATTTATTTCTCTGCTTGGAACAAATAAATTTTAAGTCGGAAAAAATTTGTTCGCAGCAATATGTAGAGGGAAAAAGGGATAACAACTTCAAAGCATTTCTTTTTAACTCTGGAAAATCGAAATCATTTAGATTTTTCCAAAATTCTATTCCCATTTTTTTGGAGCTTGGACTTCGGTTCGAAGAAATATAAGAAATATAATGTTTTCTTTGTTTTAAATGTTTGGTAACATAAAATGCATTGCATGTTACCAAAAGCATTTTTAATGACAAAACAAAAATTTTTGTCTTCCATTATACTATTTTGTTTGCTGGTTTATTTTGAAATTAAATCAAAGCTGAAAAAACAACAAAGCTGAAAAAAAAACAGTAAGCATCCGCCCATGTGCACTCGTTAACACTCAATTAACGACTGAAATCAAACTGAAATAAAAGAGAACAAGCGTCGGTGTGAGTTTGTTTTTATTGTTTTTGTAGCACAATTGTGCACTAAAAATGAATTTTTGACAACCATTGATCTAGGGCATAGGTTGTCAAAACTCTCATTTAATGAAATGCGTCTGTATTGGATAAGAGAAAATTGCCCAGCAAACAAAAAGCTTAGCATTGCAAATGTGATGAATTTTACTTTTTAAAGTAAAATGGAAATTAATTAAAAAAAAGTTATTAAAATTAAATACAAAATATGCCTCAGTTATTACAGAATAAGACAATTTTTTTTTTTTCACACATATTCCATTGGGCGAGTTTAATTTACAGTTAAAACTTAAAAAATTAGGTGTATTTAGGTATTATAAATTAAGTTTTTCTTGTTTTCTTTGTTTTAAATGTTTGGTAACATAAAATGCATTGCATGTTACCAAAAGCATTTTTAATGACAAAACAAAAATTTTTATCTTCCATTATACTATTTTGTTTGCTGGTTTATTTTGAAATTAAATCAAAGCTGAAAAAACAAGAAAGCTGAAAAAAAAGCAGTAAGCATCCGCACATGTGCACTCGTTAACACTCAATTAACGACTGAAATCAAACTGAAATAAAAGAGAATAAGCGTCGGTGTGAGTTTTTTTTATTGTTTTTGTAGCACAATTGTGCACTAAAAATGAATTTTTGACAACCTATGATCTAGGGCGTGGTGGATGTCGGCGACCTTGGGTGTGTTTGTTCCGCTATTTCGCTTTAACAAGGCTGGATTTAAAACTTTTTGTATTTGATGGCTGGGTGACTGGCTGGCTGCCACTTTTGCGTGTACAAACTACAACTGTACATACAGAGTTTGTTTGTTTATTTGTGCATGACTGAGTGTTTAAGGCGCTGCCTGCATTTAATTTCTCTATTGTTGATTTTATATTCTTATTTTAGAATTTTTAGCCAACATTCTCGGTCATAAGCACCACCATATCTTTTTTCACTATCGCCAACACCACCACCAGTTATAAAACATATTAAGTAACAAGCAAGCAACCAAACCTTTTTTTCCAACAACCAGGGGGTATGTACTTCATATAAAATATTGTCGTTTTAAAACAGCTGACTGGCTGGTATTTAATTCCTGTGTGTTTTCATTATTATTCAGGAAATGGAAAAATACTCACTCGTATGTATACATACATACATACATACTTTCATCTAAAAACCCTAAAAAGAAACAAAATTTTAAAATAGGTAGTAACTTTTGATTAAATAATATGTAATATGAGAACATTTAATAATAAGTAAAAGAATGCATACACTTAAAAGAAATTATTGACTAATTATTTTAGGAACATTTTCATGTGTATGTGTATAATACAATTTGTATTTTTCTACAAAATATACATAGAGTTAAGGCACATTCAACAAGGTAAACTCAAGGCGAATTCAAAAAATTCGCCCTCTGCATTTCACTTTTGTGTTTGAACGGTAGAATGTCAGAAAAATTAAAAATTCCATATAAAATTAATTTTTATTTCGTATAAATGTTAAATTGATTTTAATCAGCTGGGTTCTTAATATTACCTGGTTGAAATTAAGTTTATAAAACATTATGAAACTTTGTAGGAATGTGTATTTGTATGAGAATAGGTCGTAAGGTATATTTCATATTCCTAGAGGGCGTAAAATAGAGAAAAAGGGATAAAAGCTCTCCCTCCCTATATCTTCTTCTTAACTTATCAACGGGGTTTTTTGCCTAACAACAAATAGTGTAAAATCTGAAATTTTTTAAACCAGATTGAGGTACAAAGTGGGACAAAAAGGACTTCACAATTTTGAACTCAGGATTGAAAAATAACTTTATTAAAATCGATTACTAAACTTTCTTTGGTATCTGACTCAAAATCATTTTCAGCTGTTTATTTAAAATGTTTAAAAACTGTTTTGTGTTGCTTTTAATCTAAAGTTTTCAAGTTCGTTAAACTGAACCCGTCGTTTTCTAAGTGTACTGTCTGTCACACACATTGTAGGCTGGCAATATAGTATCCGTAGTATGGGCAAGTTGTAAATAGGCCACTAACTTATGATGGGTGGTTGGTTTGTTCAAGGGTTTGCCTAATGTTATTATTAATAAAATAAAATGTATAAAACAGTTGAAGAGTTATTTTTAAATTAACACCTTTTTACACTCTGTTACTCTTTCAAAAAATTCATTTATGAGTGTCTGTCTATTGAAGAGTAATTTTGTTCGGCCCCTCGCGATTTCTTTTTCTCCTTATTTATTTTGCTTTAATTATCCTTTTTTCAGAACCTTCTTTAGTTTAATTTAAAATTAAAATTGTTTGAATAAAAATTTTTTGGTTCTGGGCGATTTTGTTTTTCATTTCATTTTAAATTCTCTTGACTTTGTTATAATTCTTCAGATGTTTTAAAAGTGTGTTGTTGTTTTTGTTTAAATGTAGAAATGAATTCTTTTTTAATTTCTTGTTTACGCCTTGGAGAGTAACAAAGCTACAAAAAAGGAGGAATTGATAAGAAATATATATGTATGTACATATATACATACACACTCAAACATATCGCACCCCAAACGTCAACAGTTAAAAGATGAGCCGGTTTTTAGGATGTAGTTCAAACATGTTGATTGTGTTACCCAAGTTTAAACCGTAAAATGTGTCTTAGGATATGTTTTATTTTTTTTTAATTGGATTTTAAATATTTTTCTATCTTTATGGGTTACAATTGGTACCTTTAAAGTTTCTCTATGGTAAAAAAAAATTTTAAAATAAATACATATAGGTATTAAATTTTTTTCATGATTTATCGAAGGCAACTTGAATTTTGTTTTTATCTTTATTGTTTTCAAAGTTACAAAAAGTACATAAAAAGTACCAAAATATAATTTTTGTCCGTGTTTCTTGGCCTTAAGGACCAATTTTTTTAAAAAACTACCAAAATATATTAATGTTTTTTGAGATTTGTTAAACACAATTTGCATTATGCTGTTGTTATTCTTGATTCAGAAATTACAAAAAGTACCTAAAAAGTGTCAATATATAAATTTTACCCCTTTTTTCTACAATTTATGTATATTTTCTTTAGATCTGTCAAACGCAGTCCATATTTGAAGGCTCTTACTTGACATGTTTCGACAGTACGCTAATAAATCAATCAGTCAGTCAGTCCTTTATTAACGCAATATTAAGCTGCCGGGTAAATTGATAATTGGCTTTTTACTGACGTCTTACCTATCTACCTTATATGCATGCATGTAAGTAATCAAATAAAAAAACTTCAACTATAAATATTAAAGCTGAAAGACCATTATACGGGTCAACGCGGCAATGCGTTATTACATTTTTAACTTTTTGCATGTTGTTGCGTTTCAAGCCACATGCAACGCTTTGACGCAAAAATGTAAAATACCTAATCTGAGAGTCCACAACACGCTTTTCATGCGTTCCCGCTTTGTACACAATTGTCAGAAAAATTTAATACGCGTATATAAATATGATAAGTTACAGAGAAAAACGCTTTGACGTCATTTGACGCGACGCACGCAAAAAGTAAAGCTGCTTTGTACTTTTGCATGCGTAAAAAGCGTCAAGCCAACAGACCAGCTATTTTGACTAATGGGGGTGAAAAGTTTTATATTATTTTAAAAGCTATCGATAAACTTTATTGGAACGAAAACTTTTTTGTTTTGTTATTGTAGTGTAAAAAACAAAAAATTCTATGCTTCAAAGGATTGCATGTAACTTGGAATGCAAAAACGTGCAAAAAGTTCAGAAAGCCACAACGCATTGCGACGTTGACGCGTGCCCTAGACTTTCAACTTTACAGGTAGTAAATGCCAAAAATACTTGAAAAATGTTGTAATCACTTAACAATTTAATTTCCTTGCTAAAACGTAAAAACTACGTGATTTGTCATAAAATTCAGCTGACTGTAGGAAGTAGCTCTAATTTTTGCGTGCGTCGCGTCATCTTTGTAACTTTCCATATTTAAATTCACGTATTCAACTTTTTTGTCAACCGCGTATAACGCGAGAACGCTCAAAACGCTTGTTATGGTTTTTTGAGCTAAAACGCTTTGCAGAACAATCCCCATTAAATTGCAATCAATTAGTGTAACAATGTACATACATACATACATATGTATGTACGTGGGTGTGCTCTTTTGTAAAGATGCAACAACAGCCATAATAATAATAAAACATAACGCCCAACAATAAAATCTTTTCTAACACGCATCCCCACCTAAAACAAATTTTTTACATTACCATATGTACACACATACATTTCAATATGTACATACATACATTTTATTCATATGGAAACATATCGCTTGCTCAGTATTACCAAGTGTATGGGTAGCATTTCGTTACACGACATATTTTTTCACTTGACGCACGTTATATTTTCTTAAAAAAATTGGACCAAAAATAGGTTTTATGTGGCAAGTGCATATTTCGGTTGCTCAATTCGCTTTCGAAGATATCAATAAAAGTCGACAAAATTTTTCCGCTTTATTTTTAAATTTTTGATAAATTTTGAGATTATAAGTTTTGAAGTGTGAAATCAAGTATTACACAAGTAAACAATGTAATGTAAACTTTTGGATTATAGTAACTAACAGTTGTTTCTAAGGTTATTTAGGGCGTTTAACTCAAATCTGCATTCCGGGGTTTCCAATTGCTTTTAGGTTATGTGATATAGCGTTATCTTCAATATCAAGAAACTGCCAAGAATTATTCGTTCTATTTAATTTAGTCAAAAATTGTTTTTATAGCTTTTACATAGTAGGAATTTTTTCCAAAAAAGATGCCCACTATTTTCAGTACAAAAATTTTTGCTATTGGACATACTTATGTATAATTACCGTGGTTTAGTAATACATAGGGGGAAACCGAAATCGACAACTTCATTGTCAAAAGTGAGCTGAGCCTGTTTGCTCTCTATTTGACAACGGATAGTGTCGTTTATTTAGGAACCCCTGGTTCCTCTTTCGACAACGTCTAGTCTTTTTAAATTTTTCTTTCCTCTTCTGACCACAGAGCCTTCTTGATTTGACATCATTTGGTTTTATATTTGTGAACGGATATTCTTGAAAAGCTAAGAACAATTTGTTTCCAATTTAACACCAGCCGTGCATGATTTTAGAACTCCTTTTTCCCTCTGAGTACAAAAACCCAAATAATTCATTAAAACAATACACCCCTTACTGTAGAAAATGGTCTTAAGGGGAAGCGACATCCTTTAATATTAAAAAAAAACAAAAGTGGAATGAATTTGTATGTATGCATTTGCTTACACATTTTTTTAACTGGGCAAACTACAGAACGAGATGGCATGCTTAAAATAAAACGAATAACAAAAATGGACTTTAAAATATTCTGCAGGCCTTATGAAAAATTATTTTCAGAAAAATAAGGCAATGCATCTACATTCTACCATACAGTTTGCTGGGCCAACTAATTGGGCTGCTGTTTTCAATGTGAATACAACCCCAAATGTGGGTTAATGGTTTGGCGTTAGCAGAAGGTATTCTAGTTAGACAAGCTTATACATGCGCAAACATAAATTAATCTGCAACAACTCAACAATTAAGCAATTAAAAATCTTTTACACATTTTTTTCCGGCAGCCTTTTGTGGTAATAAAATTAATTGGATTTTACTGTTGCCATCACTGTGGATAAGACGATTGGGAGGGGGTTTTAATAATTGTTTGCTTACCGAAGGGCATTCATTTATACGAGTTGGATTGATGGTGTGTAACGTGTGGATGAAATGTTGTGCCAGGATTTTAATTAAGAAGATGTTTATGTACTAGGTTCGAAGAAGCTGCCATATTAAAAGCGTAGGTTGAAATGCTTTTCACTAATGAAGAAAGATATATTTTATTTTTTCCATTTAGAAAATTCACTAATTGGCAAAAGTAGTCTCTCATAGCGTTTGTTGGACGAGGAGGCTTTGCGAAGTTTGGTGCACAGTAAAAACAAAGACGGACAGACAGACTGATAGACAAATAGACTGTGTGGCGTTGCAAAAATTAATTAAAAATGACGAGCAAGTAAACATTTCGAATTCATATGCATTTTGCGTTAGTCAAGTGTAAATCGAAAGGCATTTAGTTTATCAGGTTGGCAAAAGCATTACATTTGTACGTACAATACCTTTTCACTGCTATAAAAGTTTGATAAACTGATTGACTGCTAAATTTAAACAGTATAGGCAAAAAATTTATTAGCACATTTGTTTTATATAACTATGTACATCAAATTATCCATCGACGTAGAAACATGCTAAAGTTATTCCAAATCCCAAAGACCATGACGACTTTTCTAGCTATTCAAGCCTACTTATCAAAAATATTTAATTATTTGGCTTACAATCAAATTAACAACCCAACAAAAAAATCTAAAGATGTAATACAGTAGGCAATTAGGTACTTTTAAAGAAGTTGTTGCCAACTGCTTTAAGGATCAATTATACGTGCAATAACCATAACCACAGAAAACAACTGTTCGAACGAAACTTATGGGAAGCACTGTATTTGATTATAGATGACTTATCATTACGCCATAACCATAGAAACCAATTGAGTTTTGGTTTTTATGGCAACGGTTATGGCGTTATGTTCACGCACGTTTAATTGAACCTTTACCGATTTGATTCTTTTTACATGGTATAACTTAAGTAACTTAAGCTTTTGTTTATTGAATTTTGAAACTACTTGTATACTTAACTGGTTGTTTCTTTAAATGGTTTATGCATGTCAACTAAATTTTGACATCGATTTGTAAGGGCATATTTTGCATAAAACAGCATATTTTGCAGTTCTTTTAAAGCTTATTTTTTTGTAAACCCCGCTTTTAAGCAATTTTTTTTTCTTTTTAATATACAATTAAAAAAAACCTAAAAATCTTTCGAGTGTAACCTTTTGTAAGTTGTAATGTTTTATTTTTTTTTTATTTATTTTTAACGCATTATTATTGACATCTAACATTTTTATATTTAAAGCAGATATTTTTAATTTGTTGAAGCATAATTTTAACTTTTTACCATTTTTTTAGAGCATGTTTTTGGTTGTCCTGGCGATTGGTAATTCAGAATGGAAAACGAACTTGATTGCATTACGTGTCAATTTATTTTAATTGTTATGTCCAATTGTTTACTGGGAAGTACTTTTTCCAATAATTCACTTTTAACAGGGAGACAAACTGAGGCCAAATCGTCGCATTCGATTTGAATCGAAATTGAAAAGTTCTTATTAGAATTCCTTTATTAAAAGCATTAATGAGTAAAATCCTAAATTTCTTATTTCCCTCTATCTCTATCTTTTATATCTGCTTCTCCAGGTAACACAAAGGGACCAAATTAAGCGGACCCCCGTGAGTTGTATCTTTCCCTTAACAACTGCATGTTCTGCCTAGCCTATCCTACTGGTCTACCAGTAGTGGGCTTCATAAACTAATAAGGAAGTTACAAAAAAATATTTTTTTATTTTAAAGAAAAATTTTTGTTTTACATATGAAAATACATACATATGTATGTACATACATATTATTTTTGCTGTTTGGCTGTACTTTCCGAAATTTTAATAACTTAAATATGTATGTAGATATTTTTAATTTTTAGCGTTTTTTGCTACTTACAGATAAATCCCTTCCTTACCAAAAAGATAAATCACAAAAATCTTCCTTCAAACAATTAAACTATGTATTTTACCTTAAAATTTAGGTAGCTTGGTAGCAGTGTGACCAGATTTTCAAGTAAAGTTCAAGCTAAATCACGTTTAAAAAACAGCTAAAAAGTGCTAAAAACAAAAACTTAAAGCCAAAAAATAAAGCTACATTTTTTTATTCGTTTTTTTTTTTAAATTTCTTTGTTATTTAGACATTTCGCATAATAGGAACGAAACGCTTGTGTGCTAAAAATATTTAAAAAGAAAATTTGTTTTTAAAATTTTGGTTTTATTTACAAAAATTTGGTAGACCAATACCTTCAGTAAGAAGAAAAATAATATGTATGTGTTCATATACATATGCATGTACAAGAGCATTTTTAAAAAAGTTTTTTGAAGCAGTTGTTAATTTGCTGCCTGTTTCATTTAATTTTCATTCAAGTTACATAAGTACATATATATGTATATCATGAAAAATGCCTTTATTCATGTAAATTTTGTTCAAGAAAAGAAAAAAAGATAGTCTTTAATGTAAAAAAGTTGCATTGTAAGAAAGCATTTTTTAAAATATTTTTATTTGTACATGTGTGTCTAAATATGTATTTAAAACCAATGACTAAAAATGAAAAAATAAAAAATATTATTATTTTTTTAACCCTATCCATAAAAATAATAATTATCGTTATTTACCGTTTTTATTTAAATTAAAAAATGACCGTCCTGCTAAAAAAACTAAATTTACAAAGAACATGATTTTCAACAAATATAGTTTAATACCATGATATGAAAAATTATTTCGGTCCTGTTTGATTTGGTTTTTTAAAAAAATAAACTTTAAAATTCTTATTAAATAAAAATATTAATATAATAATTTGTTTCAACGAAAGACATAAGTGTTTTACATTTTTGAGCAATACATGAAAACATTTTTTAATTTAACCAAAAGACGGAACAAATGTTTGTGTCGCATTTGGATTTTTTCTTTAAAATTGCCGCATTTAAAAGTATTTGTTTTGGAAAACAAATTCTTACGTTTTTTATTGTAATACCATACCTTCCTTATTTCTTTGTTTTATTGAAGTTTTGTGCTGTTTCACGTTTTTTAAATGTCGCTACACTGAAAAAACAACTTTAAAATCAAGCAGAAACAGTCTTACTTTAAAAATGAAACCGTGACAAAATCGAACTAAGTTTGTTTTCTCTTATTTTAAAAATTTCATTATTAAAACAAAAACGATTAATTTTTGTTTTACAAATGGTTTTGTTGATGTATTTTATAAATAACATGGATAGTTTTCAAAATAAAAAAGAAAATTTTTGTTTTAAAGACGAATTCATAAAAATGCTACAATTTAAAAACAAGAACGTAAAATTTTTAATTTAAAATGCTTTTTTGGCTCAGTGTAGAAGTAAATATGTAGTTGTAAATTCTAAGGAAATTTGAACCAAAAAATATAATACGACAAATTTTTGACCTTTTATCTAGCTTCAAAAACTACTAAAAGAGCTGAATCCAATTTCGAAAAAAGCTAAAAAAAAAGCTAAAGGCTAAATGTAAATATTTCGGGCTAAATGAAGAAAAATGAAGCTAGATTTAGCTCCAAAAAAGCTAATATGGCCACACTGCTTGGTAGTAATCATAAATACTTATACTTATACAAGCATTAAAATATGTACGCATATTTAAAAAAGACATTAGTCATTATTTTTTTTAAACAAAATCCTTAATATTTAGGTATTTCAACGGAGTAGCCAGTATTCATAAAATAACAGTTAACAGTTTTTTTCTCATAGGTACATCTTTCTGTATGTTTGTATGTACATAGGTACATACAATGAACATTATATCATTGAACTTTCTTATCTGCTTCACACATAAGTATGGTTCCATAAAAACTCAATGCTGAAAGAGATCCAAACCAAGTAATTAGCACCCCCACCAAACACAATAAAAACAAAAATATGTATAAAAAAAAATTCAACACACAAATTTGAGGGGCCTTTCCCAGCCGCTTTTGTATTAGGCTCTCAGTTTTTCTTACGCTTACCACAATGTATCTGTACTACACACATACCTCTACATACATATATTCATTCCTACCAAAGCTCATTTATTTAGTGTTTTTTGTTTTTTTATGTATAACAGCTACAATTTCTGTAGAGCAACGCCCGCCAAAATATTGTGAGGTTATGTGATGGGAGATAATAAGCAACAAAAAACTATTCAACACACAGAATAATTCATTAGATTAGTTTCGGCTTTATATGTTTTTATGGCACAAAGAATGTGACAGCATGTGTATAATTTGAAAAAAGGTAAATATGCTAGCGGTAGAAAGAGAATAGTAAAGTCAAAAGAATAGTGAACAATACAGTGCGGTTCATAAAAGCTTTTGCTTTTAATATCCATTGTAATGTATGTTTGGCAGTTGCTTTGCTCCCACAGCCAAATGATTGTCCCAAGATTTCCAATGTCAAATGTTTATTTATAGAGCCCTTGGCTACATATCAAACTTAAAATATATCATTGCGTATAATTGACAAAGTTTTTGAAAAGTAAACTCTTTCATTTGCTTTTGTTGTGAAAAAATATATATTTTTAGTAAACTTTTAAAAGGTTAGTACCTAAATTGTCATTACAAGGAGTTTGATAAACATTTTTCATATGTTTTCAAAAAACAGCTAAGGAAATGGCGACTACAACATGTTGCGGGGTATGGGCACCGAAATGGCAAAAAAAACAAAGTCCAGCCCTAAAAAAAAATTTGGCGTGGACGCTGGACGAAAAGACCGTCGGGAGGAGGACAAATTATTTTTCCTACCGCCTCACGTCCCTTAACGCCTAAATTTTGGTTTAAGGAGGGCTTTTAATTATAGAATGCCTGAGCCAACTCCCGATGCATATTTGTTGCCTTTATTTTAAAAGGTTATACACATTTTTTTGTTCTGTGTGTGTGTATAAATGTATGTCCCAAGAGTACCTGTAAATAAAATTGTAAATTTATGCCAAATTAGTAAAAATATTGTTTTTAAATATACTCACCAATATCCGGAAGGAGTCCCATGAATTTTTTTTGTCCCAAACACGCAATAAATCTGAAAATAAAAATAAAACCAAATGTTAGCAAAAACCATACTTACCACCATGTTGTTTTCCTTTTGTTGTTTGAATGAAATGACATTTATATGTATGTTAAATGTATGTGTGGCTGTGTTTAGTTGTAAAATAGCGGAAAAGTAGTGCCCACGTATGCGTAAATTCAGCGTTGTATAATTCATTCAAGTTTTGAAAATTTTGTTTAAGTGCTTATTTGAGTTTTTGTTAATATTGTAAATTACGGTTTCTTGTTATTTTTATGATTGCCTAGTATGGATAAAATCGGGTGGTGACTATATTATCTGCAGATCAGAGAAAGGGAGAGATATATAGGATATATTAAAGAAAAATATAGAAAAAGCGCGATTTTGGTAATAATTTATTTATTTATTTATGAAAAGAGAATTTTCGAGAATATATAGAAATATATATTCAAATATATAGTTACCGCAAGATTTTGCAGGTATAAAAAGTAAGTTTGGCTGAAGATCAGATTATTATTGAAGTACAGACAGACAAGCAGAGTTGAAACAATATAAGAAAAGTGGTGGTGTAAAAAAATAAATTAATAAAAATTTTTTTGAGACTAGTTTTTTTAAAAAAGTGTTTTTAATTTAAAATAAAATACATAAAAAAGTTAGTGGTGGAAAACAAAGTTATAAAAAGCGAAGCCTATTGAAAGATTGGGGAGAGTTTTAATAAGCATCACCGCTCCAGGGAAAGGAAACAGGAGGATCCAAGACAGTGGGAGGAGTTTTTCGTTTTATTTGGAAAGAGATCATAATAAATATAAAGACCTACGTAAGTAGAAATTTAGTGAAAGAATAGTGTCCTTATCTAATACGTGATTTTGTGTGGGTTTATTAGCTGGCAAAACCTCATATCCTGGAAAGAGAATCGGGGGAAGAATTCCAGGACCGAAAATCCAAGAGGAAGCCAGGTAGGCCAGATTTTTTGTGTGTGTTTTATTTTTAAAAAAACTCCATCGCCGAAAAAATTAATCGAAGAGGAAACAAAAGATTTTTTTTGTAAAGTCTTGGTATAATTCCAAAAGATTTATTTAAAGTACAATTATTAGAAAAGTGATTTCTGTTTTAAATTTTGTTAAATTGATTAAAAAATTATAAAAGTTAAGGAAATTTTTAAATATTTATAAAATTATAAAGTTAATTTTTTTTAATATATATTAAAACTTTTAAAATGAAAATTTAATTTGTTATAAATCATATACATATATAATTATTCATAATTTATTTAATAGTAGTTGTGTTTTTGTGGTTTTATATTGTAAGAATTGTGTGAGTGTGTAGATGTGTGTTTGTTTCTTTTAGTTATTTAAGTACATCCGTCCCTCGATAGGCGCGTAAAAGTATGAAACGAAAAAATTAAGTAAATGAAAATTTGAGTTTTGAGTGATTAAGTAAAAGAAATATTGTGAACTTACCTGGGGCGCAAATTAAACCGCGGATAGAAAAGTGCGGGAAAAATTGTTTGTGTGAATTGTGACGGCTCAGGGAGCTCCTTTAGGCGCGAAGAGAATTAGCCGTTTGATGTGAATTTCGTTGAGTTTGTGAAGTTTGTGTTAATTTGAGCTCTAAGGTAGTACAGTCCTAAATATTTTAAAGAAAAAGAGAGGGTACGGAAAAATATCAAATAAAAATTATTGAGTGAAGAAAATTTTTGTATGAATTTAAGTTTTTATTGAAAATTTTATTTAATATGTTTCTTTAGTATATGTATAATTGTAGTATAGTAGAGTTATTGTTAAGAATATTTAATTTTAAAAATTTATTCAAATAAATTTATTATATTGTTAATGTTTTAAACATGGATATATGTGAGTAAGTTTATTCAAGGGGATTGTTGAAGAAGTGGTGAGGTGACGTTCGACGGGTTTAAGGGGTCCGCAAACTATTGAAACGGATGTTTTGTGGCCATGGAAGGGATATGGGCGGCTGAAGTTAAACACCGAACTTCCTATTCATCCAGATGGTTCCAGCTTGTGTGGTCGTTTTGTAGTTCGTATTTGTGTTTTTTTTTTGGTGAGTACTTGTGAAGTTTTTTTATTTTTGTTCGAGCAGGGTCTACACCAGGGTTGAGAACACCCCCCAGAGAGTAAGCCGCAGAAGCTAGTTGGGAATTCGACCGGCCCGCATCGCGCTCGTAACAGAAATAAAATGGCGCCCAAACGAAATAAGTAATAATTTAGGCAGTGTATAAGACCCAAACACTGTGCAATAGCCCAATAGTTTCAACAATAGCCCAACGTATTTTCTAGCGTTTAGTTATTAAGTCGAGCGAATGTCGTATCCGTTTTTAGTCATAATCTAAAAAGGCCGTTGTGCGAATACGTTCTGCTTTTTTAATTAACGTTAGAAACATACGAAATATCCAAAACGAGAGATGGAAAGTTCTTAGATGTGATGAAGTCAATCTAATCGTACGCCGTACCTCGTATGTTAAAGTAAATGTAATTTTGTAGTTTCAGTTTAAGTTTCTATGTGTGGAGCAGTTGTAAGAGGAAGCGATATCCGCTCAACCTAAGAGTTAGAGGTCCGTTGTGTCGATCTATCTTACAAACTGGCCTCTGAAGATTATTAAGTGTAATAATTCCAGAGCACAACTAGAAATGTTTTTTTTTATGTACCAATTTGTCTTTTTTTTTGTAACTTTGATTTCTGGAACATTTGAATAGCCCTAGTAAGGAGAGCCAGAATATTTAAATACCCGTCGATACCGCCACGTCAACAATCCCTGAATAAATATATGAATTTTGAGAAAGAAACCCGTTTTGTGAATTTATTGAAGTTTTAGTTTTTTTTTGTTTCGTTATTTATTTTAATACGAATTAAAGAATTTATTTACTATTATTTAAATACTTTTTTTTTGAGTGCTAATTTATTTAATTTTTATTATATTAATTTATTTACTTTTATAAAATTATTATTTTTATTTAATTTGTTGTTTTTTTTTATTTTACTTGTTTTTATATATTTTATGTAATTTTTTTTTTATTATTTATTTTTTTGTTATTTATTATTTATTATTGGTTTATTTATTTATTGATTGATTTATTTATTTACTCAGTTATTTAATTATTGATTTATTTATTAATTTATTTATTTGTTTATTTGTTTTTTTTTTCCATTTTTATATATTTGTCTATTTTTTTTTTGTAGTCTATACAATAGTTTTTTTTTGTAGTTGTAGTTTTTTTTTGTTGTGATTGCATGATTGTTTTGGTTTATTTATCAATAATTTTTTTTTATATACATAATTTTTTTATCATTTTTATTTTTTTTTATATACATTATATTCTTTTTTACATAATTTTTTTTATCTTTTAAATTGTTTTTAAAAATTTAAGTTTTTATTGTTATTGTTACGGTGGAGTTTTCGTTTATTTGTTTGTTTAAAAAGTAATGAATAGTCAGGTCCATAAAAAGATTAGAAAGAGACCAGTACAAGAAACAAATTTCAACACAACAGGTGTAATAGAGCCTAAACAAAGGAAATCAAATATGGCAAATAACGATAATTTTAGAGATCTGTCAGAATCAATCAATACAAGATCCAGCCAAAAGCAAAATCCCGTAACAAAAGCTTCTAACAACCCGATAATTTTAGAACAAGGTCCGTCCGCAAGTTGTTCAAATACCAATACTGTGTCCGATGTCCGAGATTTGACAGTAGGGGAAACTGTCAATGAGCAAAATAATGTTGACCAAAGGGTTAAGGATAGGGTTCAACAAGAAATGAGCGATATAAGGAAATCGTTATTAGAGTTAACGAAAGTAGTTAAGGAGTTATCAGCTAGTGGATCACGGTCCAATGAGTCAAATAGTTTACGTCAGTCCGATAGTACTTTTACAAATAATGCCAATTACGATAATCATTTAAATAGAATTGTTCCCCGAAATAATTTGATTGAATATGATAATATTAATAATACCTATAGAGTACAAGAAAATGACTTACCGAGTAATATCACGTCTGCAGGTAATAATAGAGCTCCCGGTGAAATAGATCCATTGGTAGGCAGTAGGCATAGTCCCATAAGTCAGTCAAGAGCTGTAAATATAAATAATAAGAGGATTAGTATACATGTTGATAAATGGGGTATAGTTTTTGATGGCAACAATTCTCACATGAGTGTGGAAGATTTTATCTTTAGAATCGAACACCTTCAGGCACATTACAGTATCAGTTGGGACGAAATCCTTCGAGATTTCCATCTCCTGGTAACAGGTCCAGCCAAAGAGTGGTACTGGCTCCTAATACGCACTCGGCGTAATCTTCAATGGCCAGCACTTAAGGCTGAGATATTGGGCCAATACCAAACCAATATTTCCCATTTTGAGATACTACGAGACTTAGTTGAGCGCAAACAACAAGTCAATGAGTCAATAGATTCATTTTTCCACTCCGTGTGCAAACTCCGCTCTAGATTGTTACAGCCTATAAGTGAATTTGACATGGTAAAGATATTAAAGCGGAATTTGAAAGAAAGTGTGGCAAAAATAGTTTACCCGATATCTGTGGCATCTGTTGAGCAGTTGAGAGTTGAATGTCTGGAGGCTGAACGTCATTTTCTCAGACGAGAATCCAGAAACTTGGCTACAAATCAACGCCCAGCAAGATACGTCAATGAAGCAACTGTTGAAGATCCTGATGATGCCGAAATATCCCTTGAGGAAGTAGCTGCTGTGAACATAATCCAACAAAAACAGCAATTAGTCTGTTGGAATTGCAAGGCGCAGGGGCATGGTTTTAGAGATTGTAACTCCTCGGAAAGAAATCTCTTTTGCTACCGGTGTGGTAAGCCAAATACAATAGCACCAAAATGTCCTGATTGCCAACAGGGAAACCGTGTCAGGGACGTAGGATTGAGGGGGAATTTACGTCCGGCAAACACCCCCACGGGAAACCAATAAGCCATTCGGCTGATAGAAATAACGTCATAACCACTGAAGATTTATCTTCTTGCATGCCTCATATGAGACACTTAATACCGATAAATGTCCGAGAAGAATATTACAATTACGTCCGCTCAAAAATTTTCAATCCAGCCATAGCTCAAAAACCCGTATCTAAACGTGTTCTTAAAATAAGAGAACATTATAAAAGAAAAAGATTAATAAAGAAATCAGTTGTAGAAACAGTTAAAAAAGTTGACTATCAAGAGAAAGATCCTAGAGTTTTTGTAAACGTAAAAATTGGGGACAAACTAATGTCAGGATTGCTTGATAGTGGAGCATCCGTTAGTATTCTAGGCAAAGGATGTAGAGAGTTTGTAGAAGACCTGGGGATTAAAATATCTCCTATTTTCTCGAACGTCAAGACCGCGAGTGGCCAAGCCCACAGAATACTCGGCAAGATAAATGTTTGTATTAATTTTAAAAATCAAACTAATAAAATAGTTTTATATCTGTGCCCTGATCTTGAACAAACACTATACTTAGGTATAGATTTTTGGCGAATGTTCAATTTAGCCCCTGAAGTTTTCAATATTGAGGAAATGGAATTAGGTAAAGCACTGGAAGATTTTGCAGGTGAAGGAATTAATCATAAAATGGAACCACATATATTGGATGAAGAGCAACAACGTCAACTTAAAGAGGTAATAGCGAAGTTTGATACTTTTGAAGAGAAAGGGTTAGGCAGAACCACGCTGGAAAAGCACGTTATTAAATTAATAGATGGTGCTGAACCGATAAAAGACAAATATTACCCTATATCACCGGCTGTTCAAGAAATAACTTATAAGGAAATCGATAAGATGCTAGAGTTAAATGTAATCGAACTAAGCGAGAGTCCGTGGAGTAACCGAACAACGATTGTAAAGAAACCTGGAAAGAATAGATTCTGTTTGGATGCGAGAAAGCTCAATAAGCTTACAATCAAAGATGCGTATCCATTGCAGAATATAGATGGCATATTGAGTAGAATCGATGAGACGTATTTCATAAGTAGCGTCGATTTAAAATTTGCATTCTGGCAAATCGAGTTGGATGAGAAAAGCAGGCCATACACCGCATTTACTGTTGCAGGTCGGCCGCTGTATCAGTTTCGCGTCATGCCTTTCGGCCTATGCAACGCGGCGCAACGGTTATGCAGGCTTATGGACCAAGTTATCCCAACGCATCTAAAAGACAACGTCTTCGTCTACCTAGACGATTTATTAATAATATCGGATGGTTTCGAAAAACACCTATGGTTACTAGAAGAAGTGGCAAAATATCTCAAAAAAGCGAATTTAACAATTGGCCTCAGTAAATCCCAGTTTTGTTTTCAACGGCTAAAATATTTAGGATTCATTGTCGGTGGGGGAATGTTAAAAACTGACCCTGACAAAGTCCAAGCGATAAGAGAGATAAAAGTGCCAAAATCAGCACGAGATGTGCGAAGCTTTTTGGGTACCGCAGGCTGGTATCGCCGCTTTATCAAAAACTTCTCTGCGATATCGTCACCCTTAACTGACATCCTGAAAAAGTCAGCCAAATTTGAGATGACTCATGAAGCCATAACAGCCTTTGAAAGCTTAAAAAGAGCATTAACGTCAGCTCCAGTACTTCGTCATGCCGATTTTTCTAAGCGATTTTTCATTCAGTGCGACGCATGTGACTATGGGATTGGTGCTGTGTTGTATCAGATCAGTGGTGAGAACGAAGAACACCCAATAGCGTTCTATTCCCAGAAACTCAATGAATGCCAGCGAAACTACACAGTCACAGAAAAGGAGTGTCTAGCTGCAGTAATGGCAGTCAAAAAGTTTAGACAATATGTAGAAATGATGCCATTTACTATTATAACCGATCACGCCAGTTTGAAATGGCTCATGTCGTTGAAGGATTTGACTGGTAGGCTAGCTAGATGGTCACTCCAATTACAAGCGTTCGATTTCGAGATCCAACATAGAAAAGGTAGTGAGAATGTCGTAGCAGATATGTTGTCTAGATTACCAAATGAATATAGTGTAGATGAGATAAAAATGGACGATCTACTAGGGTTCGAAACTACCGAATTTCAAAGTCAAGAATATTTAAACCTAATAAGTCACATACAAAACAACGCAGCTATGTTACCTGATGTAAAAGTAGAGAATGGTCTTGTTTACAAAAAGACTGGTTTAGATCCATTTACTGAAGAAAGTCAGTGGAAATTGTGGATACCTGATACGATTACACAACCTATAATTGAAAAAGCACATTCAACGCTAACAACAGCTCATGGGGGAGTAGCGAAAACACTCGAGCGTTTAAAAAGGCAATTTTATTGGCCTAAAATGGCAGCGCAGGTAAAGCACTACATCGCAAACTGTCAAATTTGCAAAGAAACAAAACCCTGCAACATTAATCTTCGTCCCAACATAGGTCAACAGGTAGTCACAGATAGGCCGTTTCAAAAATTATATATTGATTTCATGGGAAAGTATCCCCGGTCTAAAAAAGGAAATTGCTATATCTTTATCGTTGTCGATCACTTTACTAAGTTTATCTTTTTAAAGGCAATGAAAGAGGCTACCACAAATAATGTTATTGAATTTCTAGTTCATGAAATTTTCAACAAGTTTGGTGTACCCGAAGTCATACACAGCGACAATGGCAGTCAATTTGTCTCAAAAAATTTTGAAAATCTCATGAACTCATACAAAATAACACATTTGAAGACTGCAGTTTATTCGCCGCAAAGCAATGCTAGCGAGCGAGTAAACCAATCTGTATTGGCAGCAATAAGAGCATACTTAGATAAGGATCATCGCGATTGGGATTTGTACTTATCGGAGATAGAATGTGCCATTAGAACATCCATTCATACCGCCACAGGTGTAACCCCATTCTTTGCACTTTTCGGTTACCATATGTATACTAGCGGCGCAGACTATAAGTTAGGACGAAAGCTAAAATCACTAACAGACCACGAAATTATAGAGCTTAATAGAAATGACAAGTTCAATCTTATTAGAGAAAAGATGAAGCAAAATATGCAAAAAGCATATGAGAAAAGCGCGGAGAGGTACAATAGAGGTGCACGAGTAGTTAGATTTTTACCCGGTCAAGAAGTTTATCGTAGAAACACGATATTAAGCAATTTCAGTAAAAATCTAAACTCTAAATTTTGCAAAAAGTTTTTGAAATGTAGAGTAGTCAAGTCTGTAGGTAATAACATGTATGACCTAGAGACACTACAGGGTAAACCGCTTGGTACTTATCACGCGAAAGATATAAAAGTTTAGACCCATAACTTTTTTTATAAAGTTTATTTTACCAATTTATTTGGTAGCCTAACCGTAACGACCTTAGTAAATATATAAATGTACCTGAGTTAAATAATAATAATTTAAAATTGACTTACCTTATAGAATCCCGTGCAATAATAGATTTAAGTAATAGCTGTGATATATATAGGTTAGTGATTGTAGTCGAATATTGAAGATATATGCTTGTAGGTTAGCATCTTTAGCCAGAACACTCATGTAGTCGTAAAATATTCCATAAGTTTTGAATGATGAAAGAACCTGAAAAAGATAGAAATAAAATTTTAACAAAGTAATAGTTATTTGGCATAAGGCAAGATAATTTACTTCCCGTAAAATAATCTCCAGATACTATAGCTCAAAACCAAAGATAGAATGAGTACCTGCAATGAGAAACCACAATGTGCAATAAATATAGGTGTAATACACAATATATTTTAATAGTTTTTAGTGCAATAGCAAATGTGATATATAATCTGTGATATAGTTTTAAGGAGTGCAATATTAGGCTAAGAAAACGACGTTTTATTAAATATTTTTATTTATATTCAATTTTTTTATCAGTGTGTGTCGTTTTGTCTAATATTTACACTTGTTTTAACTATGACAAAGATCTATGTATTTACATAAAACGTGAGGTACTTGACTATATAAACAAATTTTTTTTATATGCATACATACCTGTTTTTGTTGTACTTGTGTGTTAAGTTGCAGATGTTTTTTTTTTTGTACCATTATGTTTTGAAGTAAGAATAGCAGCCACAGGGAGATAAATTTTAAACGTTTTTATTAAAACGAAATGTGTTTAAAAAGTACAAGTGAGGGATTTCAGTCATGCCCGGCTGAAGAGACGTCAGGGTGTGGGAGTTCCCCACGTTGGGCTTTTGTGGGGGGTGTTCTTTCTTAGCCGCACACCGTTTTCATGATGATTCACCATCGAAATCGGAGTTTTGTTGCGGGGTATGGGCACCGAAATGGCAAAAAAAACAAAGTCCAGCCCTAAAAAAAAATTTGGCGTGGACGCTGGACGAAAAGACCGTCGGGAGGAGGACAAATTATTTTTCCTACCGCCTCACGTCCCTTAACGCCTAAATTTTGGTTTAAGGAGGGCTTTTAATTATAGAATGCCTGAGCCAACTCCCGATGCATATTTGTTGCCTTTATTTTAAAAGGTTATACACATTTTTTTGTTCTGTGTGTGTGTATAAATGTATGTCCCAAGAGTACCTGTAAATAAAATTGTAAATTTATGCCAAATTAGTAAAAATATTGTTTTTAAATATACTCACCAATATCCGGAAGGAGTCCCATGAATTTTTTTTGTCCCAAACACGCAATAAATCTGAAAATAAAAATAAAACCAAATGTTAGCAAAAACCATACTTACCACCATGTTGTTTTCCTTTTGTTGTTTGAATGAAATGACATTTATATGTATGTTAAATGTATGTGTGGCTGTGTTTAGTTGTAAAATAGCGGAAAAGTAGTGCCCACGTATGCGTAAATTCAGCGTTGTATAATTCATTCAAGTTTTGAAAATTTTGTTTAAGTGCTTATTTGAGTTTTTGTTAATATTGTAAATTACGGTTTCTTGTTATTTTTATGATTGCCTAGTATGGATAAAATCGGGTGGTGACTATATTATCTGCAGATCAGAGAAAGGGAGAGATATATAGGATATATTAAAGAAAAATATAGAAAAAGCGCGATTTTGGTAATAATTTATTTATTTATTTATGAAAAGAGAATTTTCGAGAATATATAGAAATATATATTCAAATATATAGTTACCGCAAGATTTTGCAGGTATAAAAAGTAAGTTTGGCTGAAGATCAGATTATTATTGAAGTACAGACAGACAAGCAGAGTTGAAACAATATAAGAAAAGTGGTGGTGTAAAAAAATAAATTAATAAAAATTTTTTTGAGACTAGTTTTTTTAAAAAAGTGTTTTTAATTTAAAATAAAATACATAAAAAAGTTAGTGGTGGAAAACAAAGTTATAAAAAGCGAAGCCTATTGAAAGATTGGGGAGAGTTTTAATAAGCATCACCGCTCCAGGGAAAGGAAACAGGAGGATCCAAGACAGTGGGAGGAGTTTTTCGTTTTATTTGGAAAGAGATCATAATAAATATAAAGACCTACGTAAGTAGAAATTTAGTGAAAGAATAGTGTCCTTATCTAATACGTGATTTTGTGTGGGTTTATTAGCTGGCAAAACCTCATATCCTGGAAAGAGAATCGGGGGAAGAATTCCAGGACCGAAAATCCAAGAGGAAGCCAGGTAGGCCAGATTTTTTGTGTGTGTTTTATTTTTAAAAAAACTCCATCGCCGAAAAAATTAATCGAAGAGGAAACAAAAGATTTTTTTTGTAAAGTCTTGGTATAATTCCAAAAGATTTATTTAAAGTACAATTATTAGAAAAGTGATTTCTGTTTTAAATTTTGTTAAATTGATTAAAAAATTATAAAAGTTAAGGAAATTTTTAAATATTTATAAAATTATAAAGTTAATTTTTTTTAATATATATTAAAACTTTTAAAATGAAAATTTAATTTGTTATAAATCATATACATATATAATTATTCATAATTTATTTAATAGTAGTTGTGTTTTTGTGGTTTTATATTGTAAGAATTGTGTGAGTGTGTAGATGTGTGTTTGTTTCTTTTAGTTATTTAAGTACATCCGTCCCTCGATAGGCGCGTAAAAGTATGAAACGAAAAAATTAAGTAAATGAAAATTTGAGTTTTGAGTGATTAAGTAAAAGAAATATTGTGAACTTACCTGGGGCGCAAATTAAACCGCGGATAGAAAAGTGCGGGAAAAATTGTTTGTGTGAATTGTGACGGCTCAGGGAGCTCCTTTAGGCGCGAAGAGAATTAGCCGTTTGATGTGAATTTCGTTGAGTTTGTGAAGTTTGTGTTAATTTGAGCTCTAAGGTAGTACAGTCCTAAATATTTTAAAGAAAAAGAGAGGGTACGGAAAAATATCAAATAAAAATTATTGAGTGAAGAAAATTTTTGTATGAATTTAAGTTTTTATTGAAAATTTTATTTAATATGTTTCTTTAGTATATGTATAATTGTAGTATAGTAGAGTTATTGTTAAGAATATTTAATTTTAAAAATTTATTCAAATAAATTTATTATATTGTTAATGTTTTAAACATGGATATATGTGAGTAAGTTTATTCAAGGGGATTGTTGAAGAAGTGGTGAGGTGACGTTCGACGGGTTTAAGGGGTCCGCAAACTATTGAAACGGATGTTTTGTGGCCATGGAAGGGATATGGGCGGCTGAAGTTAAACACCGAACTTCCTATTCATCCAGATGGTTCAAGCTTGTGTGGTCGTTTTGTAGTTCGTATTTGTGTTTTTTTTTTGGTGAGTACTTGTGAAGTTTTTTTATTTTTGTTCGAGCAGGGTCTACACCAGGGTTGAGAACACCCCCCAGAGAGTAAGCCGCAGAAGCTAGTTGGGAATTCGACCGGCCCGCATCGCGCTCGTAACAAACATAAACGAATAATAACAATAAGTTATTTAGTGCATTTTTTATATTTGAAAAAAAAAACATAACATTCTCATTCCTATCTTTTTTCTTTTGTTAAAACTTAAAAACTGGTGAAAGGTAGAAAAACAATAAATAAAAAGATTTTAAACACCTGGGGTTGTTTTTAAAAAAAATATGGCTTACATACATAAAATCCATCTTCACTGTAGTTTAAAAAAAACAAACAAGTTTTATACATATATTTTTAAATGCATTTGCAAAATTTTTAAATGAATTTTTGATACGAACTTTTATACAAAAATACATGCTCACAATATCCAATGAATATATACAGCAAAAATTCCAACCAACATTTATACATCTTACTGTAACTTTTCTGTTATGGCTCTGTAAAACAGGTTATACTGCTTTCTCCCTCATTCTTATGCTCCGCAGAAAGCAATACTTTATAAAAGCAAATATAAAAGCTTAAAAAATTACTGTTTCTTAATAAAATTATTGTATTTTACTTGTGGGCGGTTTATGAGAGCCTGTGATGAAAAACCGTTTTTTATACAAGGACATTGGCATTTTACACAGCACAGCGTTGCTTGTTTGTTATTGTTATTATTATTAAGTTAGTCGATTATTTTCTCTGAAGGGAAACCGAATGAATTTAATGAAAAAATATTTATTTATTTTTTTTAACAAAACTCTCTACTGAATTAATTTCAAATCCCACAAAAGCAAAACAAACTTACAGAAATTATTAAAAATTTTTTAATGAATCTACTTTCATATTAAACTTGAACCCCATGTTAAGAACAAAAAAAGAACACTTGCACTTGAAACAAGTATACTTTTTACTATATACATACACAACATACAAACTTTTTTGGTGTACGTACGGTAGATACCAAAACCGTTTTAAGAAGTGTACACTTACTTACTTTACTCGCACATAACACACTAACAACATGTGTTCGTTCACACTTGTTTTGTTTTAAACAGTTCAACCATTTTAAAACCCAGTGAAATAGATAAGTGCAAATGAAAAAGACTGTTTGTTAGCAGCAACTGTAACCACCCCCTTTCAAAAAATATACTTATGTATATTTTTTAACAACAGCTGATATTGTTTCTTCTTGTAGCTTTCTGAACGCCTAATTAACGGCCAGCCATTAGTAGGAACAAGAAAACGAAAGTGTTTGAAATACAACAACAACAAAGAGCTTGATTGCTGCCGGTTTGTATTGTGGGACAACTTTTTGCTTACAATTCGATGTCACATGTAGATTTTTGTCAATGCAAAAAAGTAGCCGTATGTTGTATATGCAAATAACCAGAAACAAAATACATATTCAAAATCATATGTGTAATTTTTTGCCTTCTCCAGAAGAACTCACCCACTCAGATTTATCTGGATGTAGAGTAGCGTAGCCTGGCATTGATTGCCTTTGTGGCCAAATATTTCTTTTAAGATTTTTCAGATTCTGCGCATTTTCTTGCCGATGTAGAACTGTGAGTAGGGTGGGTGCTGTATTTGCTAATGTGATGGGATTTATTTTTTTTGCTTGCCTGGGGTTGTTTGCTGTTTATTGAAATTTTAGAGATTTTTTAAATATTTTTCTGGATTTATTTATTGTTTATTGCTTAACGAAATGCTTGAGCATATTGGCAAAAGATGCGCTCCTAACCTAAAAAATTTGTACCTTCAAAGTGTTTTTTACACATAAATGTTGCAAAATTTTTAAGTTAATTAAAAATAAATAATAAAAAATTTTTTTCAGTTTGTCAGCTATTTTTAATCATTAATTAGATGTTCGTTCTTTACGAGGGTGTGACAATTATTATGAATTCGCAAATGGGTAATTTTTTGTTAAAGCAGCGAAGAAAAAAAAACAAAAAAACCGCCGGTAAACATATTCTTTTCCTTCAAAAACATTAAGAAACTGTTAAAAAAAGTATTAGACAAGGTTTTCGTTTAAATGCACAAGATTGGACACATAATTATGTAGCACATAAGTATGTAGGATTTATTTAAGTTTTAAGGCCAAATCGCAGCTCTTGTCTAAATTTCTGCTACAGAAATTATATGTTTTACACCGAAATTCAAAGCGAATTCTTGCTACATACATAATTTGGAACGTTTTTTCCTTAACATTAAGGATTCCGTTTTCTTAAATTTTGAGCTTAAATGTGGAAGTTTCAGAACGTCAGGAAATAAGGTATTTTATTTAAAAAATTATGCGCTTCTAATAAATGTTTCGGGCTTTTCTGCTCTTTTTTCCTTATGTTATTTAACTAATTGCCTCTGAATTCTCAAAAATTTGGTTAGAAATAAAATACCTTTTATAGGCACTTCAGGCTTTATATTTCTAAAGTACAAAAACTTTAAGTATCCTGAATATATGTACGTAAGTATTTGATATGTTGGATTTCAAATAAATTAGAAGTCGAAATAGATTTTTAATTTTTCAAAATAAAGTTAACGGCTCTTATTGTTTCAAAAAAAAAAATGTTTAAAAATGATTAATTATGTTAAATAACTAAAATTGGGACACTGTTAAATATATATTACATTTTTATGTTTTCATTTAAAATATGTATTATTTTGAATTTCTGCTTTTTATTTTGTTACTACTCTTGAAGACACAACGTGTATGCATATTTTATTCCGCATTTTTTGTTAAAAAAAACTACTTGAACATAAACATTGTGATTGACGATTTTGAAAAGTAGTTTTTTAAGAATTTAATGGTTTTTTTTAAGTTTTAACGATATTTAACTAAATTTATCTGGTTACTATGCTACTGAGCTTGGAGAAATGATTGATAAGGTAACAAAGGTGAGAAAGACAACTTTTAGCCTTGCTTTTTTCCTTTTTTTTATAAATGGAGTTTGACAGTTACGCTTGAAAATTTATCTTTTATAAAAGGGAAAGCGTCAAACTCTATATGAAATAAGTGATATATGCTGTCTTCTAATAAGTTGTTTCACTATAATATTGAGTTTATTTAGAGAATGTTTTTTTTTCAAAGTTTCGTAAGTTGTCTATAGAGAAATCGACAGTATTACCAGGAAAACATTATTTTTGCTAAAAAGATCTCTTAAGGTTTTTTTTGCAAAATTGAATTAAAAATGAATTATATATAATTAATGCATTCTTTTTCCGCAATCAATTTTTTTCTCTTGATTATATTGACAGAGATCAAGCTGCAAATCACACAACAATATGCATTCTTCTCCAAAAACTTTGTTTCATCCACTGTGCTTGCAATATTATTTTTTATGCCCACTGTATCAAATGAATATTAAAAATGTTATTGCCAAACAAAATGTCTCCCACCGCAACCTGCTTAAAATTCTAGTTGCCTGGTTCGTTAGTGACTCTGACGCGATTTCGACACTATACACATGGCGTGTTGTGTTGCGGTAGCCCACTTACAACAAAAACAACAGCAGTCAACCAATCCAGGCAACAAACAAACATAAGAAAAAACGTTTTTGTTTTTTAGCTTGGTCGACTAATGCCTTACAATGTCAGCCACAAGCAAAAGTATATGTAAACAAGTTTTTGATTGATAAAATGAATGTTTTTGCCTGAGTCAACAATTTGCCAACAAAGAAAAATCCCATGCAATTCAGAATATAGATTTATTCGTTATTTAATCAAGTGCTTTATATACATGTCTCTTTTCTTCTTGGTTGAATTGTACTCAAAATAAAGTATTTGAAAAAGCTTCTATGTTAAATGTGTATGTTAAAGCTACTGAGAGCCTAGTACGTTAGTGACTCATGACGCGTTGTTTTCACAAAATGTTTGAGTGAAGCAGCAAAAAAACCATGCATGTTAAGAAACCCCACATGATGTTGTTAAATGCATATGATTGACGCCATCCACTTGGTTGGTGTATGTGGTGCTTTTTTTTAGTGTACAAAGCCCCATCAAACCAACCAAACAGGCAGTAAGTAAACAACGTGCTATGATAATGTTGCTGGTAAAGCGAAGCATGTTTAAAATAAAATATCAAACGTGTTGTCAGGGTGTATATTGAACGAACGAACTATTTTTGCTATCAAGTGATTTTGTTTTTCATACAGCTGTTTGCCGTTCACTTTAACCGTCACTTGTACGTTTGTGTGTGCCGTGCCCATTATAATTCTTTTCATCTATCTAGCTTTCTTTCTCTCTCTTCTTTGTTTTCAAAGTAGTTTTTTTAAATTATAATCTGTTTACATAAAAGCACCACTAAGCTTTTGGCTGCAACCAATCAAATGACATGGCGGGAATTGTTTTTAATGTTTGTTGGCTACTTAAAATTCTGTTTGCCTGTCTACTTCGGGTGGATTTTACGCGCGAAACCAAAAAACGTACCGTACGTGTGTGACAAAAACAACCAGCCAGTCAAGTGTCTGCTAAGCAATCACCGTTCGACAAACTACGTAGCCTGCCAGGCACGGCAGCACAAGTTATGACAATCAACACGCGGCTAAAATCCCATGCAACAACAAAGATACAAGAAGCTCTTTTCTCTAAACGAAGCCAATATTCATAATAATTATAGCTGGTTTATATTTTCATATACCTCTGTCAATTAGCCCTTATTAAAACTACTTTAATTATTATGAATATGGGGATAATTAAATAATTGCCACTTTAGCAGAATTGCATTATAAGGCAAGAGTGACCAGATGGGTTTCGTTATATGTATACTAATTTAAAAACTATAAAACTATAAAAATATGTTCTAATAACTTGTTAGTATGTATTTAACAAAACAAACGCTGGTTGTTTTTTAAAAATTTTTGTTAAAATAATTAAATAAAAATTTTGAAAAACCTGCGTTCAATTTTCAAATTAAAAAAAAGTTTATGGTCACCTTAAATTTTTCCTATTTTAGCACACAAATTAATTAATTATGCATACTTACTTATGTAAATATAAAGTAAAATCCTGACAACAAAATTTGCATTTTATAAAGCAGAAATAAAATTTAGTTAGTTATATTTATTAATTTTTTTATTATTTGTTGTTTTTGTTTGCAGTGTTCACAAACGAGATCTGTTCATTAGGCGCACATAAATTTTAGAAATAAACCAAAGACTCGAATCAACAAATCAACTTATACTCAAAACACAAACAAACAAAAAAAACTGTTAAAACTCATATTTTTATATTTATTGTTGTTGCTGACATAAAGAAACAAACAAAAAGCTCAGTAAGCAACAAAGTCCAAATAAAATTTCTCCTGAGTGGCTGACTATTGCTTTTTGCAAATTGTTGTTGCTATTGTAAATATGTACGTATCGTATCACATACTTTTTGTGTGGTGTTTGTTGTTTCTTTATAAGTTTTTAGTCAGACCGGCCCACCATTCTAGGAACTTGCGCTAGATGCATGTGCAGGCAAGCAGCCGTTAAAGCAGCAAGATGACCTAATTTGAAAAAAGAAATCATGTTTTTGTATTTCTTTTCCCCATCCGTCATTGCAATAACTTTTATATCTATATGTACATATGTATATACATACACACATCCATACATACCTGCATGCATACATTTGTAAATTTTTTTTTTCAATTTTATTGTGAGCGAATATGCAATTGAGATTTCTGTATACATAAAAAAGTAAAATTAAAGATAAAAGTTCACCAGACGCGTCAGCGCGGCAATGCGTTCTTAGGGGGCGGCACATAGAGTCCGTTGTACGCAGGGGGACCATTTATTTCTGGATCGAAACAAGTACGTTTTTTAGTTTTTATAATCTAAGAACTACCTTCAATTAAAGCGAATGAATTAAAATCACTTCCTGAGTCGTTTAGAGTAAGCTTGTCCGTCTGTCTGAGTGTGTATGTATTATTGTAATTAAAAAACAGGTCGCAGGTCAACTTTTCATTCAGAAAATAATTTTAATAAAAAATTGATTATAATTTTTGAAGAGCTGTCAATTGAACGAAACCTAGATTTTAAATAAAAATAATTTAAATACACTGTCTGTGGCTGGAAAAGTATTTAATTATCTAGTTTTGCTTCAACTGCATAAAGTATATATGTATATCCTGGATCCTTATAGATAGGGAAGTTGATTAATCCATGTCCTGGGACAAAATCCATGCATATATGTATGTAATCATCTCTAAACATCCCAAAAAGTATAGCCACAGTTGTCACAAAACTTCTCACATATGAATGTATATCTTATAGGCGGCGGACAAAAATTACGGAGATTTTTTTTTGAACAGGAGCAGGAGAAGTGGTAGTCCAATTGCTTAAATATGGCGCTTTTATTTGTTTATAGTATTTATTTTGTCTTTGTGATGTTGGTTAAATTTTATATGTGGGCATTAATGTAATGCATTCAGAGGCCTCCTGAGTTTATTATGCGTTTCCTAAAGAAAAAAAAGGATGAATTTGAAATAAAATACATAAACATTTATAAGGTAAACAAAAACAGAAAGATTTAATATAAGATTGCGAAAGGAAAGCAACTAAAGTAGCCAAAGAACCTTTTTCATTTTTTCCCATTTCTAAGTCACCTATTTTCAAGATAAACCCAATGATGTTTTCCAGTTTATACTCAGATGTATTTGATCGATAGATTTACTTGGCTTTATGGCTCTGTAAAATTGGGTAGTGGTAGAAAACATGTTTTTTTCCTTCCCCTCTTCACGTTTAAATAAAATCCTTGAAAATGTGACTTATACTTTAGTCACTTGGTTACCAACGAACGCTTAATCTCAACAAGAAGTGATTCTGATTCGATCGGTATGATTACAGATAGGTTTAATAAACACCAATAATATAGGCATGTTCATTTAGAAGGGTCAGAAGTAGTACACTACAGGCAGCTTTGGATATTATTATACATCTTCTTTACTTTGAGGATTTCAAGTTGTGACAAAGAGCCTATTTAGGCTAAGTGAATCAGGTGTGATTAGGGTAGGGTCAGTTGGACACTTCTTCGGCAGTCGGTTTTGACTGACTAAATGGTCGCGAAACTGAACTTTGGGATCACCACGCCTCAGCTGGTGTTCCCAAAGAGAAAAAAAGAAAAGGAGTCAGAAAATTTTTTTTAGGGGCGTTTAGTTTTCACTGATGGATTGAAAATTAATATTAGCAGCGGGGCTGGTCTAAATATGTTTAATGCGGGAGTAAGGCTGTCATGCAAACTTCCGAACGAATGCAGCGTTTATCAAGCTGAGATTATGGTGGGGATGAGGGCGCGGAATTGATGAGGGACGATGGAGGAGGTGGAGTAGTCAGGACAATCTGCGTCGACTGTAAGGCCGCGTTTAAGGCTCTTCAAGGACATTACGTCAAGCCAAAACTTGTGGACGTCATTGTTACTTTGCAGGTAATGATATTAGGATATAAGGCTGGGATGTGAGACGGTAAGGTCACCGATAGGTTTTTATTATGGTTTAAGAGGGACATAGGTCGTGGGCAAAGTGAACCAAACTTGGAGAGACATGGCTGGTTGGCGACATCTCTAGGTTTCTGTGGCCCGGGCTTAAAAGAAAAGGTACTAACATGCTGCTCAAGGAGAACAGGAGATTCTAAGTTATATAGTTGAGGCACTCACAGGGCACTGCGATGTGAGATACGTGGCCAGTAAGTGGGATGGGAATTCTCTGGACTGCTGCAAGTTATTGTTTCCCATTGCCGAAGACTGCAGATAAGCTGCCACTTCCTAGCTGAACTTGGTGAGGTCTCCGTTGGAAGGCTTACAAACATCATACTTAGGATTCACCAAAGTGGTTGGGTGGCTGCGTAAATAAGTGATTTCTGCAGAGTTGTTTTGGCACTTGCGTCTTATTCGGCGAACATTGACTTATTCCTGACTAGCTAACGGTCTATAGGCATTTGGGTAGATGACAAATATCATTCGTCGCTACTTTTTGCAACCTGACCTAACTGTAGTGGCTAATCTTGTGCGTTAAAATTAAAATTAAGTCTGAGATTGCAAAATAAAATTTTTTAATATGTATATCAAATGCCTTAAACCATTTCATTTAGGGGATTCACAAGGTGTTCTATTTGTTCTATTGTCATAATATCATAAAATTTTCACAATGGTTTAAAAACATTTGCCAACTATTGGACACTCGGCGCAGGTGTATTTGGAGTTGTTGTAACAATTTGATAAGCATATTAAACGACGTAGTATTTTTTAAGAAGTATTTTTGTATAAAAGACAAAAAAACCATTGTAAAATTTTATAACAATATGACAATAGGACATAAAAGGACACCTTGTGAATCCCCTAATTATCATTATTTGCAAAATACTAAATGAATTTTAAAAAATTTCTTCCAACCATCCATTATTTATTTACTCTATCTTTGGCTAAACGGCAACAATAAAAGAAAAGGGACAAACGGAAAATCAGTTTAACAATCGGGAGGTGAAATCTATTTGAAAGTAAGTACATATGTACTTGTTTTTAAACTAAATATTTAAATTTCAAATAATGTAAACTTTAAAATATGCAAAATTTTATTATGTTTTTAATTCACTTAAATATTTTAATCACTAGAAAACAATGAACTAAACTGGAAAAATCCATTAAAATACTTAAAATTATCATTACCAACCGAATACCCTACATACATATGAAACTGGAAAACAAGAATAACAATAATCCACCTTAAAGAAATCTCAAGCAGCATTTACATCAAAAACAAAACCAAACCAAACCATGCAACTGAATGCATTAACCATCAGCAGAACCAAACAGTCAACCTCATTGTCATCACCAGCCATCATTCATACAAAAAGATTTTATTTATTTTTTTCCTAAAAAAACAAAACTTGAAAATTTCACAATAAAATAAATACAAATGCTGGCAAAAGCCACTTACCCTTGAAATATGGTGCTAAAACTAAATACAAATCTATTCACTCATTCTGACGGCAACAACAACAAAAGCACAGAAAAAGAGCAAATTTCGAACAGGGTTTCTTAAATACGCAAACGGGGAGAAGGCAATTCATTTTAATGTATGCTTCTGCAATATATTACCTAATTTCCCCGGCAGAAACCTTAAAGGTTCAAAAGTATTCTTCGACATGAGAATATAGGGTATTGCTTACTTCTTCCAAGTTCCATTGTATAAACCCCTCCCAAAACCAAAATCAATTATGACAAACCTTACAGGAAGTAAGCAGGAGTCCGGATTTCATTTAGACTTCCGGATGAATGCAGTGTTCTGCAGGCTGAATTGTCGGCGATATGCAAGGCGGCTAACTGGTTGCGGTATTACAAGATATTTGGCAGGAGTATGGGAATCTTCACTGACAGCCGGGATGCCATCAGGTCCATTACTGATGTATATTCAACATCACAACTGGTCCGTGAATGCCGGGCATCCTTGAACTGGATGGCGATGCATTCTGAAATCACCTTGGCGTGGGTGAGGGGACACGGAACCAATACGGGTAACTGTGCTGCTGATGCACTTGCCAGAAATGGTGCCAGATTGGATGATCGGGCAATTGACCACTTTTGTGGCATCCCCCTCTCCTCTGGCAAATTCTGCGTGGGTGAATATTCTCGGGGTATTGCAGGGGCTAGATGGTCTGACGAACCCAGGTGTGGAACTACTCGGATGACCTGGCCAAGGATGGATCCGGGCCGTTGAAGATCCCTCCTTGATTTGGATAGGAGAAGGATAAGAGACACCGTGGCCGCAATCACCGGCCACTGCCCATAACGAAAGACTGGGATTGCCTTGGAATGACTTCTGTAGAAGCTGTCAAGACGAAGAGGAGGCCGAGAGCGTAAAGCACCTCTTGTGCTTTTGTCCGGCACTGGAGGACATTCGGATCAGGCACTTCGGTATCGGTAGACTGGAGGGCCTGTTGGACGTGGCCAACATTGGCATAAACAACCTGGCGTCCTTTATCAGGGATAGCGGTTGGTTTGGGGACAGCGGCCAGTATGGGACGACTACCGCTGACCACACATGATAACTTTCCTTCCTTCTGACTCTCTATCTTCATCTAATCTAATCTAATTTAACTTTTTATTCTTCTCTTCTATTCCCCAGGTATCAAAAAGGGACCGAGGAAACGGACCCAAGTGGGCTGCACAACTATTACTTCAACACTTCCGCAGCCGACTGTTCAACCTAACCTAACCTAACCTAACCTAACCTACAGGCTGATGCCAGTTTTCACCAAAGCGATGTACTTTTAGCAACAGAAAGAATGGAGCAACTACTGGCTAGGAAACAACATTCTCAACGAACATTTAACATCATATACAGCAAAGACTCACATGTTTGGCAAAAAAGCTGCTGCTTAAGCTCGAACAAGGACAAATCAATGGACTCTTCAGCACATCAGGAGATTAAGAAAGTCATATAGGACTAAAATTTGGGCAAGGCGCTCAGGTATAATTGACTGCCCGCTGACTGCTTTAAAGCTAATACCAGTTTAACTAGCTAAACATGAAATTTAATCTTTTTTGAGTTTTCTTGTCAGTGCGTTTTAAATTTGGAAATTTGGGCATGAAAGTGTGAAAAAGCTAATGCACCCAGAGAGGGTGAAAGTTTAAAGCGGTGATATCAATGGCCCCATAAACCATTCACACGAGGAAGGTAAATATTAGTTAAGCTGTTGGCAATTTAGAACCCAAAAGTGTTGGGAAAGCCTTGGAAAATTCGGCGGATCAAATAAGCTACTGCAAAGTCAAGCGTGGCAGTCGAAAACCATCGAGATTTAAAACTGAATTTTAAAAATTTCATGCGTTAAGGTTAAATCCAGAGCCCATTTTTGCTAAAAACTTTTACCTACCATTCTCGATTTTTTTACCCAGTAAAGGGCTTTGATTATTTTTTTATAAATTGCTTGAAGCTAATGTTTACTCAGGAACGGGGGCAATGTTTACTGAAAGATTTACAAGTATTTTTTAAAAACTATTTAAAGGTTCATTTATAGGAGACTTAACCATATCACAGTAAACAGCTGTTCGAACCAAACTTATGGGCAACACTGTATTTGATTAAAGGTTACTTACCATTACCTACGCCATAACCATAACCTTAGAAACCAATTAAGTTTTGGTTCTTATGGCAACGGTTATGGTTATGGCGTTATGGTAAGTCACATATAATGGAACCTTTAAAGAGGTTCAATATATTTGCTCAAAAAGAAATAATTTCCCTATGAGAAAAAGTTTGAGAACCTTCAATTTCAAATCTATTTGCTGGTACTTGGAGCAACAAAGTAAATTTAAACTTGAGTGGTATTAATGGCTGCCGTAGCAGTGGATTTCTTATAATTTTGCTGAAATTTATTTATAAAAGTGAAATGTAACAGTTTCTTTACTGTTGCAGTTGTCATTGTAAGTGTTGCGAGTTTTAATTGCTGTTGTTGCTGTTGCTGCTATTTTCTAGTTGCAGTGTTCTTGTTGTATACAAAGCTGCTTAAAAACAAAGTTGTTTTTATTTCAGTAGATTAAAGGTTAGAATACATAAGTGATTTTTATATGCATATTTGTAGATTTAAAAACTTAATTATAAAAAAATTTATTTAATATTCCATTTGAGGTTGGTTTTGAAATGGAAGATAAGGCCCTTAGGGAAATTTCGGGTCTTTTAAGCCACTTAACTCTTAATTTCTTAAAAATGGTTCAAAAGTCAAAATGAAAAATTGCCTCAAAATTTTATATTAAAAGCAACAACACGAAAATTTGACGCCGTTTTCCTGTTCTTTTGGGGCCATTTTTAATTCCTTAAATTTGTAATATTTACGAGGGTTGCATTTTATATTTCGGGATTAGAGAAGAAAAACAAATATTAATCGTCGAGAATCACTTTATTGTTTTTCAAAATACTCCCCATGAAGATCAATATACTTTTGCGTGCGCTTAAACCAATTGTCGAAGCACTTTTGCCACTCTGTTTAAGGTATCTCCAAACCATGACTTCTAAGTTTGCTTTTTACGAACTAGAATAAAAAGAAGTCATTCGATGCTAAGTCAGGACTATAAGGCGGATGACTCATTAAATCGATGTTTTGGGTGCTTAAAAATGCAGTTGTTTGAGCCGATTTGTGAGAGCTCGCATTGTTGTGGTGAAGAGTGATTAATCTTCGGCAGTTAGTTTTCCTGATTTCTTGGAAGACAACTAGCGAAAAAATGACTGTGTACCACTCAGAATTGACTGTTCTGCGTTATTATAGTATACATATATATATATAGTAGTTACCGTATCGGTTGCGGAATGTCCAGTTTTTCTGAAAAAAAACTGGCAATAATTTGCTTAGAAGTTCTTCGTGCGCGAACAGCTTTTGTTGGATTTGACTGATCTTGAAACACCCATACCGTCGATTGCTGTTTACTTTCGGGCTCATACGCGTAAATCCAGGATTCATCATCTGTCACAATATTATAGACGTGTTTCGAAGCACCGCGATCGTATTTTCTGAGCATTTCTTTCGACCAATCGACACGAGTCTTTTTTGAGCGATTGACAAATTGTGTGGGATCCAACGCGAAAAACTTGTTTTGACAGTCAAATGTTAATGCAATATTGAATGTGTGCTGGTCCCACTAATGCCAAAGATTATCTTAATCTCACGATAGGTCACATAACGATCTTCCAATATCAGTTCAAGCCCAGCATCAATAGTTTTCGAATCAACAACTGATTTTGGAAGACCTTCACAAAAATCCTCATGGAGTGAACTACGACCACGGTTGAATTCAGTATACCATCGAATAACACTGGTCCTTGATGGAGCTTCATCGCCAAAAACATAATTTAGTTCATTCATGCACTGTTGCTGAGTTAATCCACTTCGAAAGTAGTAAAAAATAAACGCAGGAAAACGTTCACGACTTAATTTAATTTTTGGGTCGAGTTGAATCTTTTAAGTTACTGTAAATAACACAAATAGCGCTCGTATGTCAAAACGTTCTGAGTACGTATTGCCTAAAAAATGTCAAACTTTACGATAGAGCTGCCAGTTGTCAGATTGAAGCACTAGTGTTGCCAAGTTCCGAAACATAAAAGGGAACCCTCGTATTTTTAAAACTTTTTGAATTATGGGGTCTTTTTTTGAACTTTTTGTTATTTTAAGATATGTTAAAATAAAAAATGGCCCTTGAAAAAATGACCCCAATTTGAAAAATTAAAAATAGCTTCATTTGAAGAATAAAAAATGACTCAAAAATAGAAAAAATGGCGCCAAAAAAAGGGATTTTAAAGGGAAGAAGAAATGGTGCTAAGCACGAAGATAAAAATGACCCCTAATAATTTCAAAAAACGAATCAAATAAAAATTACCGCGAAACAAAATTAATAATAGTTTAAGAAGTGATTTTTCATTGAGGTAATTTTTCAAGAAGCTGGGATACTCAACCAAGCACTTTTGCATTTTACCAAGGGCGTATCCTGATAGTAACATCGCAAAAACCTAATCCACCTACATTTTCTCCGCTTTTCCATTAACACACTCAAAATTTTAAATGATTATAGGAGTACAAAAATTTGATGAAAGTGATGTCATGTGTAAAGGTAGAGTTAGTTAATGCATTAATTAGCTAATGTTTCATAACTACTACCCTGTTTTTTGTCTCATATATATATACATTTGTAAGTATATGAATTATAGTCCTTTTTTTTAATATTTTTTCGAAATGCAAATGACATCTATAATCTCTTTCTCACTCTCATAAAAAAGGTAATTTTCCTTACATTTAAAATTAACATTTACAATTTTGCCAAGTTCTAAGATTTTCTTTCAAAACCATTGTTTGATTTTTATTAGAAAATAGAAAAGGATAAATTAATTTTTGTTCTACTTTCTGCCACTTGCAGTTGTGGCTGCAAATAAAAGAGGAATAGAAAAAAAACCTGAACGGATGAACGTTTTACATTTCATTTCACACTATGTTTGTAAAAGGAAAAAAAATAATTTTCACAGATTTAGTGCAAAAATCTTTTGTCAGTTTGTGGTTTTATTTGAATATATTTTTCATAAAAAAATTGCAATGATTTGTATTAGAACTTTCATTTTTCTATTTGTCTTTGAAAAAAATAAATGAAAAGTAAAGCAAATATTAAAAATGGATTTAGAAAAGAGGTTCCCAAAGCATGAAAAAATATATTTAAAATCTTCTAATAATTAATTTGGAAATAATTTTTATTTATTCAGCTTTAAATTCATTTTGGAAATTGTGGAAGCTTAAAATGGAAATTGTCTTTACAAATTAAGTAATTCCGATATTAGCTGAGCGTAATGCATTTTTGAAACCAGCTACGATTTCTCGTCAGCACTTTCTATTCGGTTCTACTGAATAAAAAAACATTTATTATGTGGAAAGCTTACCAAAAGACATGAAAAATAATTTTTTTTCATATCCTCAACTTCTGATTAATAAGTGTATAGCACAAGTGCCTAAGTCTAGCTCCTTGCGCTATCAACCGGGCAACCTTCAGTTCAATTACTGAAAGGCTAACAGACATGGCTGAGACGAAAACAATCTGTCTTGGGTAAATGTGTGATCAGTGATTCACTGGTCTGGCTCGAGGCAGGTTGTCCTTGCTGCGCTGTGCCATGTACATCACCATTAAGTGGCACAGCAATACAGGGTTCTAAGGGTACCAATACCTTATCTGTGTAAAATAGAAATTGGTAGGAATGAAACGGAAGAAGATTTCCGAGGCTGCCCAGAGTCCTATCTGGTACCACGGGAATTATTTGGCGCCATGTGCTTACCAGTGCATGCATTTATTAATGGTGAATTCTCCTTCGGGAGTTCACGTGGTGCCTGTGGTTATCCCTAAGCGGGGCAACTGAGAACGAAAGTCCGTCCTGTACGGGCCCCAGAGTAACCGTGTAAGCGGTCTTATATGAACTTAAGGTTTACAAGATTGAGTTTCTAGTTTTGGCGGGTCTACCCGGCACATGAGCAACTGTTGAAGTAGGCTATTAGCTGAAAAGGTGTAAGTGTGTTTGGAAGTAGGTGAATAGGGAAACTGGCTACGGCTGGGGACCCTAGGATCTAAAATAAGATCCCGTCAAGTAGAAGCAAAAAATGAGAAGGCCGGCATTGGCATGTTGAAGCATGTGCGTGACTCGGTCCTGACTGGCGGTGAGAAGATTGTGAAGCATTGATGATGGTGGAGTAATTGATTTGTCTAAATGAGACAGAACAGAGCTAAGTGTGTCGCATTCGGTAGGTGCAACATGATAATCATAATCTTTCTTGCTTAAGGTCGGGTGCTGTTTCACACGTGTGTGAAGAGGTGTCTTGTCGGCGCGGATCTGTTTTGATTATGAAGAAGCGAGATCAAAACTAGAAACGCAGTTGGGGCTTAGATAGCCCAACTCTTCACCAAGGGGTCTGTTGTGGCTACAAAGAGTCATGACAGAGAATTGGTACCTGGGTGGTTGGGTGAGCCATTCTGGGGGCACTGTTGAACGCTTTGTATCCACCAGTGTTGAGAGCACTGTGAGTTATTGCCAGCATGGCAGGTATCACGTAAAACCCTTAACGTCTGTCCTCAACTTCTTTTCTTCTTCACTTGATATCTTAGTTCTTATTATTTTTTTGAACTTTAACTATGGTGGCAGGGCATTTGTCTTGGTTATGCCCTATTTTGTATTGTCTACGTTTCTACACGCATTCCTACGCTTCTTCACCCTATGCTTCATACGCAACTAAAGGAATAAACAGAATATATAAGAGCCAAAATTAAAAAAAAACATCTGTTGAAATTCTTGATAATTTTAGGGCTGGAAAAGTTTTTCTAAAGAGGTTAGTTTAAGAAAGCCCATAGGGACTTGAACCATCAAAAATTGTTTTTTTGTGGTTCATTATTAACATTAAAGTAATGACCACCTACACAGTTCTCGCACAGTAGCTAAAGGTTAAGCAAATCGGTTTTAAAAATGTGTCTTAGCTTGTTTTTGCTAATTGGTCTTAATAGAGCCGTAAGTAATGTTTGACTGCTGCTCTGTGGGAAATAACTTGGGGCAACATTTTAGGTTGTACATGCTGACGGGTCTAAGCGCGATGCATTTTGTCACTGACAGAGTCAATTAAGCATAAAGTTTTTTTTTATATTTATTGAAAAATACTTCAAGTTGAAATGACCTGTCAGGGAGTCATAAAGTTTTGTTTCATAAATCATGCAACTTTTACCAAAAACAAGCAACGACCAGAAATAAAGTAGTCTTAAGTAGGAAAAAAGTTTAATTTTGTAAACTTAGAAGTTGGGATTAAGAGCCAAAATTTGCAAAGATTTTATTTAAAGCGCGAGCTTCGAAGAGTTGCCAAGTAAAACTTATTTTTTTCTGGTGTTAACTTTGCCTGCTGGTACACAGGCAACTTGGTTTTCTTCTGCATTTTTGTCTCTTCTACAATTTTAAATTAAGCGCAATTTTAATTGCTTGTGTAGACGAAAATGCTTTTTTTGACTTAAACAGAATTTCTAGTATTAATTAAAATTTTAATATTTTTTACTTTGCTAGAATGGCATCAAAATGGTTGAAAATCACTGACCTCAAAGAGTAAAGCCTTAATTTACATATGGTGATGATTTTTAAATGAAAAATGGCTTTCATATGTTGAATACTTTTTACTACAAAGAATAATAATTTTTTAATTTAAATAGCAATGGACTTTTTTTTTTGTTGAAAACCATAAATTATTAAAAAACGATTGTGAGTTTGTAAAAAAAGCCCTTAAAAATCATAAATAAGTTTTGCAATTAGAGGTAAATTAAAATAAACAAAATTGTAAGAAATTAAAACTTTTCGTTTAAAAACGTTTAGATCAAGATTTCTTTTTTGAACCTGCTTCAGATAGCAGAAAGTATAGGGTGTCTGGTGGTAAATTTATATTTATAAATACGATTATTTCAGAAAGTAATCAACAGTGTGGAGGGATTGTGGCGCCGTTGGATTTATCGATTGTGCGGATTTGTCAGTCACGATGTCGCAGTGGTCAAGTGAGCATCGCGCGTTCACTGTGGAGATATTTTTTAAGGGTAATGATTCTTACGTAATTGCTCTTTGACAATTTTCTTAAAATTTCGGCAATCGGCGAATACGTGAGGGGCTGCGGGTATAAATAATTTATTTGTGGGTGTAGAGATTCCGCGCAGCTGCCTCGGCTATGAATTCCCCAGTCGATCTTTAAGGAGTCCCGAAAACATTGAACTGGTTGAAAGCAGTTAACGGGAAAACCCGCGACTTTCAATACGGAAAAGAGCAACGTCACTGGTACATCCAAGAGCGATTATTCATAAAATTAAAAAAAAGGATCTGAAGTTTTCCATCCTTTTCAAACTCAAATCGTTCAAGAACTAAAAGAGAGTGGCTTTGATTTACGCAAAAATTTTTGTGAAACGATGTCGGAGCGTTTTTGCACTATAAATCCTATTTTTTGAAGCGACGAGGCTCATTTTCACTTAAACGGCCACGTCACCAAGCAAAACTGCCGCTACTGCTCTCCAAGAACCCGCAATCCTCCACTGAAACATCAAACACCATTGCGTTGCCCCAGGGTAACTGTTTGGAGTGCCTTGTCCACGCATGAGATAATTGGAAAATTTTTTTTCAAAAATTCTCGAACCCATGCGACGAATGTCAACGGTGAAAATTATCGACTTATGATTACGGAATTCTTTTTGCCAAACCTGTGAGCCAGTCCATCAAACTTTTCACACACATGGGTTCAATAGGATGGGGCGACTGCACACACAGCCAAAGATTCGATGAATTTGCTTCGGGAAAATTTTCCCCAAAAACTGATCAGGCGCTTTGGGGACATCTCATGGCCACCCGATCTAACTGCCATTGATTTTTTATGGGGCTTCTTTAAAAAAAGGGTTTCTAATGACAATCCCCAATCTCTTGTGGCTTTAAAAGAAAATATTCGTTGAGAAATCAGGGGGAAAATTACGGCATTCATTTCGAATCAAGATTCAACTCGATTAAACGAATTGTCAAAGCTTTTAATATAGGAATTCTAATAAGAATTTTTTAATTTCGGTTCAAATGCCGCAATTTGCTCCCAGCTCATTTCAACCAAGTTTACTGCGGCGTGTTTTCGTTTTATCGTTCAATGCTTTTAATAAAACTTTGTTTTTTATTTAAGTTTGAATATATAAATCTGCCACCAGACACCCTGTAGCTTGTTCCTTTAATACCCCTTTACGAGTTCTAATGATATGAAATATTACATCTTGCAAAATTAAACTCATTTTTAATGATAATCTTTTTAAGATGACAATTCTTCGTTGTAGTTGTTTTGTTAACACCCTCAACTTAAATTTGCTGCAGTTCTTAAGAAATATAAATTTAATTTTAAACTGCTGCAATTAATCTTTGTGTAAATTGTCAAAAATGTCAGTTTTCTTAAAGGAAAATCCTGTTATTAAAATCAAATTTCCATTTACGATTTACGACAAGAATAATATATTTAACGATGACATCAACAATTTAAACCTTAAAAAAATCAAACTATGAATGATGGCAGCAGAAAGGCCTCATCATTGTCGTTATTGTAATCCTTTCTCTTAACATTATCATCAGCAGCAGCACAACACAATAATAAAACATTTATTTTGGAAAGAGATATTGTTTTTGTTGTTGCTGCTGCTTTTGTCGTTGACATCTTAACATCCTTAAGCATTTTATTTATAACTTTGATATTGTTGTTCTTGTTTTTTTTGCTGGAGAAAACAATGATGCCTCAAAGTCCATCATTATGATTGTGGATTTTTTTATGTTGCAGCTGTTGCTGATATTATTGTCGCACACTCACTTAGCAACTGGTACACTTAGTCCTTTACTCGCGCTTCTCTTTAATTCACTTTCAGTCTTTTTTTTAATGGATTATTGTAGCATTAAGATTAAACGTAAGTGTCAAGTACAAGTTGTATTTTTCTCACTGCAATTCGGCTTAACTATGTACTTCTGCTGCCACAACAATGAAATGAGTGCACTGAAGACACTTGAGTAAAAAACCGCAAAAGTTTTTCATGTTTTTACGGGCAAAACAAAAAAAAAATGTAAAAGCAAGTACGAGTACATAAGCAAAAGAACTAAATATAGAAATGAAATAATAAAAGAATTTTTAAAGTACAAAAGTTTTAGCACTTAACTTTTGCTGTTGATGGCGATAATGCTTTTGTTGCAGCAGCGCCAGTTGTTGCATGCACAAACATACACACATTAATGGCATAAAAACTGCAGCATTTTTTTTTGTCAAGGCAAGCGTTTCACAACTATTTTTATCAAACAAAGAACCAGGAATTCTATCGCGAACATGATATCAGCCTTTGGGAGTCTCCTACTTATTTGGTAGAGACTTTTGATGTTTGCCTAACATTTGTATACACCCCTTGAGGTTGGCGTAAGGTCAGGGATTTATCGATACCAAAACCCGGCAAGGGGAGCCCACAAACCCTAAGGCTTTTCAGACCATTAGCCTAACTTCTTTCATGCTCAAGACCATGAAGCGGATAGTGGATGACATAATTTAGAGCTTGATACCACATGACAGGCTGAGTTTTAAGCAACATGGAAAATCTGTGGACACAGCTCTACACGAAGTAACACACTACATTGAAAAACTTTTCAATAAAAAATTGTATACAATGGCGGTATGCATTAATAAAGAGGCAGCTTTTTGTAATATACGAACCGACATACTTATTCAATCCAGTTTGCCCAGTTTGAGATTGATCCGTTACTCAAAAACTGCACTAGTTGCATGCTACGGAACCGGAGGGCAACATACGGATTGTATGGTGTTACAATTGAGAGAAGTAAGGAACGTGGAACCCCACAAGGCGGCATACTTTCGCCCCTTCTGTGGGATACTACGATATAAATTCTACTAGAAATATGACTGATTGAAGTTTTTACCCAGTTTGCTACGCGGACGATGCGGTTACACTCCTGAGGAGAAAGGATCCGATTCAGCTTTGTAGAAGGGCGGAGAACACCCTTAGTATTGTAAATGACTAGGCTCAGACTAGAGGGCTCTGTGAAGGCCGAACAAGACTGAGATTTGTCTTTTTACAATGACGAGCCCCTTTTCTTGGGAAGGGCGATCAGAATGAATTGGAAGCACTATTTGGAGTTAAGGGCAGCGAGGCCCACCGATGTTGGGCGGTATTCAGAAGGGCTTTAGGCTCGAAATGGGACTTCAGTCCAAAGATGACACACTGGATATACGAAAGCGTAATTAGAATGATACTAATACACGCTTCGGCGGCATGGTGGACATCAATGGACAGGAAGTGAAACATTACGATCTTACAGAAGGTCCAACGTTTATGTTGCTTAGGGATTAGTGGGACAATTAGGACTACTCCGACGAAGGCTTTGAAGACGATTTTAAGTATCCAGCCTACTAAAACCCACTTACGCTACTAGAGGCTTTTGTGGCGAAACGCCTTGTGGCGCCGAAGGAAATAGGTTGATAGGGGTTTAAAGTCTAATCATCAACACATTTTTGAGACACTGGAGGGCTACAAGGACACGGTGGAGTTGTCTAACTGTATACCTCTAGTAAAGGTAAAAGCTAACTGCACTGCGCATGTCATGGTCATGGTTAAACGGAACTCTGGGGAAAATGCCCAAAGGAACATACTGTTTTACAGATGGCTCTAGGGCGGAGAAAAAAAAGGAACTGAGTATCCTTTTTTAAACGCCCGGAGAACCAGTGTTCTTCCGCCTCTCTGACCAGAATACTGTCCCCCAAGCGGAAGTCTGGGCAATCACTGAATGTACGTCCTCGCTCAGGACACACGCAGATCCTACGGATGTAAGACTCTGTACAGATAGCCAAGCATTTATGAGGGCAGTACAAGAGGACAATATGGGCAGGATCGCATAATATGGTTATCTGGTTATCAGGGGGTCGTCAAAAATGAACGGGAAAATGATCTGGTAATTAGGGCTGGGGGATAGCAGGAGGTTGACCTGGTGAACCCGAATACAGATTGACACAAACCCCTGGGTCGACCAAAATGTGGTCAGACAAGAAAATTCGAAAGCTTGGGAAGCCTGAACTGGGCTGAACTGATGAGCAAACTGACGGGTCAGTCAAACTTACGAGCACACCTCCATCGGGTGGTAGTGGCGAAGGATAGCGAGCGCAGGGTATGAAAGTTTAACGCCACTGGTTAAGCTAAACATTTTTAAAAATTTAAAATTTAATAAAAAATATAATAAATATATTAGGGAATGTTAGAAAGAATTCAGTTTATTATTTCTATGATTTTTGACTTAATAAAAACAATTATTCCAAAGAAAAATAATTTTATATTTTTTAAGGGCTGATTCGACATTTATTTTAATTAAGTTTGTGAAATAAACTTATAAATATTATAAAAAAAGACCGTTAAAATTACCGTTCTACTTCGATTTTTTTAAAATTTATTTTTTTTAAGTAGATGCAGAAACATTAACAAATTCAGCTGCGTACATTTGTAATCTACAGGTTTTCTACTTAAGCATATGTATGCCTGCAGCCAAACCAAATTGCCTTTAAAAATGTATGTGTGCGCGAATTTTGTAATTATTTCTTTTCTTCAAGAAAAAAAACTAATTTTTTAATTTTTTTAGACAAACATACGACTTTATTGATTCAAGACGAAATACAAGACTGATTTTCCTTTATAATTCATAATTACAAAATAACTTATTCTAGACAGTAATTGTGTTGATTCAACATTTTAATATTATTAATAATTTGGGTTAATTTGTTACTTTTGCAATTCCCAGAATTGCGACCGAAAAATAATAAATTTAACTGATTAAGTTTGCACTAATTATATTGTTTAGTTTGCAATTTTGTTTAACTTTATATTTGTAATAAATTCGTCAATAGTGTCTGTGTGTATGTATGTGTTTGGTATTGTGTATGTAACTTCTCCCCCCTTTAAAGTGGAATTCTCCTGAATTCTTTTATTTAATATTATTTTAATATGTTTGTGTTTCAAGATTACAAAAATTAAGATCAAAATTATTATTATTGCTAATACTAAACTGAATCCATGAGATACATTAGTATGATACTTAAGTCTATTAATGTTTTGTATGTTGTTTTTGTTTTCTTCCATTATATCCCTAAATGTTATTTTTTTTGTAAAATTTTTTATACTTTCATTTTTTATTATTAATATTTTTGTTTCATCTTTTTCAATGTAATTTGAAAAATAGTAATCCTTAATTTTTAATGAACAGTTATTAAATTGTACTACATAATTTCCATTTACAATAGTTTTATTCTTATTACAGGTATGTTGAATTGATATATTAATTGCATTTTTAACAATTATTGTTTTTAAGTCTATTGGTATTACTTCAAAATCTGCACTTTTTATTAGTTTACAATTTTCTTTTAATACACAGTTTGTGCTAGGTTTTAATTGTCTAATTTGTTTATTATCTTCAAATTTATAAGTATTGTTTTCATAAGTAAATATTTTTTCTATTTCTTCATCAATTTCATTATACTCTACATTAGGTATTGGTATTATATTTCTTATATCTGCGTATACAAATGATTTAGGTATTTTAATACCGAATATTAAAAATGTGTTATTAAAAATAGCTGTTCCTAATTGAATATATTTAAGTTTAGTATAGTCTATTTCATATTTTAAAATTTCATTACTTGTTAAAATATTTGGATGTATTATTCCGTATTTAGCTGAGACCAAATTATCTTGAATATGTGTAATTTTATCATTTAACAATTGTATTTTTGTGAGTTGTTGCAGATATTTATTTTCCTCGTGTCCTTTATCAATATATTTAGTTATTACATTAAAATTCCTTTCTATTTCTTGTCTGTCACTTTTTATAATATCTTTTAATTGTCTAATGGCTACATTAAAATAATCATTAATTTCAATTTGTTGATTAATAGATGCATTCGTTTGTAAAAGGTGGTTATGGATGTCCTGTCTGTCATAATCGTCCATTGTGCCGAATAACCATCTCGACATGCTTCCTATTGCATTAATAAATCCCCGTTTTTGTCTATGATTTCTTGGTATCAGTGTTAACAATTTGTTTCTAACCTCCAGTAATTTTTGTTGTAGTATATCCTTGTGTATAGTTTCCATTAATATTGTATTATCCGTCATTTCATTCACTATATTTTCTAATTCTTTTATGTCAATCTTATGTAGTATTATATCCGTGTCTTTAACTATTTCCTTAATTCCTATTTGAATGTCTGCAAATCCCGATTGACCAGTTAGTTCGCTCATGGTCATTTCGCCCTTGTTCGTCGGTGTCCGTATTATTATTAGTAATAGTATTATCATTATCTGAAAATTTGAATTTAATTAGTATTTAATTCCCGGGTTGATTGAGTTTCCACAGTGTTTTTGTATTTTGTTTTTATTTCCCTTAAACGTCGGGTCAAGTCTTCGAAATCAATGTCCTCGCCTTCATTGTCAGTGTCTGAGAATTTACACGGCCTTTTAATATTGCTTGGGTGTATTTTTTCCAACTTCGCTTTCTTGTATTTAGGTTGTTCCTTATGCCTGACTGCCTTATAGTTTTTTATGAAACCTTCCACTCTATTCTCTCTATAGTCTTCCCTGTTCCTGTTTAGTTTACCTATCAGTTTTCTTTTATTTTCCTCTATATTTTCCTTAATTGTCTTTTCGTCGATTCTTCCTAGTTGAACTTCGTTCGGTGTGCATTTAATGGCTGAATGATATCGCTCATTATAATTCCTAATGGTTTTTTGAATTAATTGTTTTATTGGTATATCCCTATTTGTCTTGTACATTATCCTGAATTTCTCAGCAATTGTATTATGGAATCTCTCAATGTCCGCGTTTCCTGTATGACTATTAGGTTTGGTCAAGTGTAGTTCAACATTTTCCTGGTCTAGAAATTCCTTGATTCGTAAAGCTTTGAATTCATTGTCTGCTATTATCTTCTTTGGCTTTCCTATTTTTGCAAAATGGTCCTCTAATTGTTCTATAAAAGTCAGATGATTTCTGTCGTTGATCGGATAAGCCGCTCCGAATTTTGAAAATTTATCTATTATAGTCAAAAACATAAATCTCTTTATGACATAAGTGTCTATGTGTATTATTTCGTTTTTCCCTGACGGTGTTTCCGTGATGGAAAATTTCAACTTAACTGGATTTCTATCATATTTTATTTCCTGGCATAATTCGCATTGAGTAATCACTATCTGAATGAGCTCCATCAATTTTGGGTAATATATTTTTCGTTTAATTTGATTATAAGTTTCAACGATGCCCGAGTGTACACTTTCTCTCACATGATATAATGATATTTGTTTAATTGCCTCAGTTTCCGTTTCAATATCTTGAGCTCGAATAGTGCATTTAATAAATTGTATTTGTCTATCGTTCGAAAATAATTCCATTAATTTTTCTTGAACTATGTTGTAATTATGTTCTGATAACTCTGAGAATATTCCTACTTTTCCTGCCGTTATGTATTTTTTAAACAATTCACCCATTACATTAAAATCAGCTTCAGCTATAAAGATTATCCTTTTTCCATGCAAAACTTTCATTTCCTCAATCTTATTATTAGTTAAAATAATTTGTGTTTTATATTTATTCACTATTTCGTCTTTTATATAAAAATGATCTAGTAGATTTTCTTCTGCTGAGTGAATAGTGACAATCGATGCATTATCCTCTTCTACGTTGTTTATTGTAGTTAATTCTCTATCATTTTCCCTTCCTTCAATAATACTTTCCTTATGTTCTAACCTGCTTAGAAAATCGGCTACCTGATTTTCTTTTCCCTTTATATAATTAATCTCAAAGTCATACTCTCCCAGTTTCAGCAGCCACCTTTGATGTCTCGGTGACATGTCTTTACCTTTGTACTTCGTATATAAAAATTTAATAGGTTGATGATCAGTGTAAATTTGAAACTTCCTTCCGTAGAGGTATGGTCGTAAATAGTTTACGCTCCATAATATCGCCAGAAATTCCTTGTCAGTCGCAGAGTAATTCCTTTCATGATTGTTTAAAGTCCTTGAAATAAAACATACCGGATGTCCTTCCTGGGATAGGACTGCTCCAATTGCATAATTGGATGCATCTGTAGTCAGTGCGAATGTTTTTTCGAAATTTGGGTATCTTAAGATGGGATGTGAGCTTATTAATGTTTTCAATTTCTCAAACGCCTCTATATAAGTTGGGTCTTTTACGTTTATTTTTACGTTTTTCTTCAAATATTTAGTTATAGGCTGTGCCACTTTGGCATAGTCCTTAACAAACTTCCTATAATATCCTGTTAAGCCTAAAAAACTTTTAATTTGCTTCTCTGTCCTGGGTATTTCTAGTGTCTGAATGATTTTAATTTTGTCTGGGTTTGGTTTCAGTCCTTCTTTAGTCAGAATGTGCCCTAAGAATTCCGTTTCCTTCCTCATAAAATTACATTTGTCCATTTGAATTTTTAGGTTCTTTTCCTCTAATACTTTGAAAATGTCTGTTATTGTCTTAATGTGTTCCTTTAACGATGTGCTAAATATGAGTATGTCATCTAAGTACACTACGCATGTTTTGTTTATAAAATCCCGTAGGGTTTCGTTCATAAGTCTTTGGAATGTCGCTGGTGCGTTTTTTAGTCCAAACGGCATCCTAATAAATTCGTATAGTCCGTGTGGTGTTACGAAGGCTGTCTTTTCCCTATCTTGTTCCCTAATTAATATTTGATGATATCCTTTAGCTAAGTCTAGAGTGGTGAAATATTGTGATCTTCCTAATTTATCCAAGATGGAATCGATGTTAGGTAACGGAAACTTATCGTCCACTGTTACCTCATTTAGTTTCCTGTAGTCTACTACTAGTCTATATTTTCGCTCTCCGGAATTATCCATTTTCTTGGGTACTACAATCAATGGGCTTGAATATCTTGAGTTGCTCTTCGCGATTATTCCTTGTTCTTCCATCTCCTTTATTTGTCGTCTTACTTCGCTTTCATGTTGTGGAGGATATCTGTATAGTTTTGAATTTATTTGTTCCTCTGTTATTGTTCTAATTTCATGTTTTACACTCATTGTGCTAGTCAACTTATCTCCTTCCTTAAAAAATAGTTTCCTAAACCTACTCAACACTTTCAAAATTTCACTATATTCTTCCTGGTTTAAGTGGTCCAATTTTAGTCTATTCAAGTCAAGATCCGATTTTTCTAACATACATATCTGTATATTCTCATACGGATTGCTTATAAAATTGGTTTTCCTATTATTAAAAATTATATGTCCTTCCTCCAAATTTATCATGGTATTGAAACAATTCATCAGATCGACTCCTATAATAAAATTATATTTCCTTCCCTTTAACTGGGTCATTTTCCATTTAATTTTTGCATTCCTTTCTACGTTAAATTCGAAAGGTGCGTCCGTCAATACTTCGAATAAAATAATATCCTTCCCATTTATTGTGCTAAATTCTAATGGTTCAGTTAATAGTTTTTTCTCAAATTCCTTAATATTCTGGTCGACTAAACTAATGTTTGCGCCCGTATCTATTAGAGCTTTATATTTCCTGCCATCTATTGTTAGTTCTATGATGGGTAAACAATCGGAGGTTGTTCCCAAAAAAAACTATTCGGTTCATATTGCCGTGCTGAAGGTCCTTCCCTTCTTACTTGATCATATTCCAAATTATTTCTACTATTTCCTGTGAAACCTTGTCCGTTCGGGCTTTGTCGTACTCCACGTTGGTTACAAAGACCTTGGTTTTGTTGCGAATTTCCTGCCACCCTGGAATTGTTTGCCTCTGCAAAAGTTTCGTTCAGTTCTAGATAGTGTTGTCCATTCGGGCTTTGTCTGACTTGACCGTTGTTACAAATACATTGGTTTCGTCCAGAAGTTCCTGCCACCCTGGGTCTGTTTACCTCTAGATTATCTATCTCCATTGGTTCTATCCGGTCAACTCTAGGTTGGTTCCAGTGGTATCGCCCGGAATTTGGCCTAGAATTTCCTGTCTGTGCAAACCTTTGGGTATTCCATGTATTATTATTATTATTACTATTATTGTAATTATTTTTATTATTGTAATTATTATTATTATTGTTATTGGCTCTATATCGGCCTGAATTGTAAAATGGTCTGTTCCCATTATTTATTTTATCTTTACTATTATCATTATTTCCAAAATTGTCCGTATGACCTTGCATGCAATTTCTATCCCTATAATTCTGATTCGTATTCGTGTTGTACTTATTCGTTCTATATTTCCTATACTCTGGTCTAATGCAGGTATCTTCAAATCTTCTTTTAACTAAAATCCTCATTATGTTATTTATGTCATGTTCCTCGTAAATTTTATCCAACAACACCCCCTGGGTCATTTCTTTGACCGTGTTCACCAAAAGGCTGTCTATATTTGAAAGGTCAATGTAGTGGTCGTCTTGATAGTATATTATAAGTTCGTCTGACTTATATTTAATGTTCTGTATTTCACTTATTAGTTCACTTACCGTGTGTACTTTTAAATTAGCTATTAATTTATATAGATGATGAGGTTCTACGCTAGGTCTATATCGTAGTTTTAGGGTTTCTTTAATTACTTGCCAATTGTCGGGTGTGGGTATGTTTATTACTACGTCCTTCGCTTGGCCCTGGATGACTTTGTAAAATATAGTGCGTACCGCTTCCTTTTTCTGGTTTTCATCGGGAATTGTTGATAATAGATATTCGATATTGCTGAAGAAACTATTTATGGTTATTTCCCCAGTTCCCGTAAAGGTTGGTAAATGATTAATAGTATTAAATATGTTGTCCCTCGTATAGTTGGATTGGTGGAGTTGGTGTTGTGGTTGCTGTTGTTGTTGTTGTTGTTGTTGTTGTTGTTGGAGTGCTACATAGGCCTCTCGCAATTGTTCGAGCTGTTGTTCCCGCCTTGCTAACTGTTCCAGCACAGACGTATCTATTCCTTGAGCTTGTTCCATCCTGATTCTATCGTATGCCTCTTGTCTTCGAACCTTGATTTTTATGGTATCAATTGTGGTAAATTTTTTTTTTTTTTTTTTTTTTTTTTTTTTTTTTTTTTTTTTTTTTATTACTTAGTGGCGTCCAATTTGTATTTTGACAATGGTTCACTGCACTTAATTTTTATTTTGTAGTTAGTGGCGTTCAATTTGTATTTTAGCAATTGTTCACTGCACTAAATTGTTATTTTGTAATTAGTGGCGTTCAATTTGTATTTTAACAATTGTTCACTGCACTAAATTGTTATTTTGTAATTAGTATTACCCTGGAGGGTCCCGTAGGATTCGCAGGATATAAAATTACTTGTTAAAAAAAAATTATACACTCGATTCGTTTCACTGGATCCCGTTCACTAACTTTGGGATCCTACCGACTGCGCCAATTTTGTAATTATTTCTTTTCTTCAAGAAAAAAAACTAATTTTTTAATTTTTTTAGACAAACATACGACTTTATTGATTCAAGACGAAATACAAGACTGATTTTCCTTTATAATTCATAATTACAAAATAACTTATTCTAGACAGTAATTGTGTTGATTCAACATTTTAATATTATTAATAATTTGGGTTAATTTGTTACTTTTGCAATTCCCAGAATTGCGACCGAAAAATAATAAATTTAACTGATTAAGTTTGCACTAATTATATTGTTTAGTTTGCAATTTTGTTTAACTTTATATTTGTAATAAATTCGTCAATAGTGTCTGTGTGTATGTATGTGTTTGGTATTGTGTATGTAACTCGCGTGTGTGTGTGTTGCTGTTTCTTACAGAACATATTTGCTTTTGCAAAGGAAATCATATTTTTTTCTTTGCTCTCTAGTCTATTTTTATCTCTTTTCTTCTTACGTCTTACAAGTATACATACATCCTGTTAGTTTTAAGTTCTAACCGGCGTTTTTAGTATTTTTGTTTAACATCGTTCTCTTTTCACTATTCCAGCTGCAAATTGTTTAATGTTGCTGCCTGGAAATTCTTGTTCCTGCTTGTTGGAAATATGCCGCACATTTCCAGTGGATTTTTCCTGTTTTTTTTAGGGAAGCGGCTAAATAAATTTCTTTTTCGTTTTGTGGAATATTGTTGGACACGTGCCAATTCCAGTGCAAGAAGTATGAAGTCATACTTTTAAAAGCAGAAGGTAAAAACAAAGTTTTATGTGTTTAAAAATTTTTGTTTGTGTTTATGTAGCATATTTGATAGAAAATGAAGTTGAAAAAAAGCTTTTTTTTTGCTGAAAAAAGCTTTTTTTAGTGTTTTTCTCTGCTTACAAAGAAAAAGGCAGAATTAAAAAAAAATATAATTGAGAATTAAGTTATTTATAATAAAATAATAAGTTAGGCCAATTACAAAAAGTCTGCTCTAATATGACTAGGGTTATAAAAAAATCAAAACGCACAAAAAATTTAATGCAAAATAAAATAAAAATCACAGCATGCTTTAAGGCGTATTAATATAATTAAACAAGTTTTATGAACATTTATGCTTTAAGTAAAAATTAATTTTTATTTACAATTATGCCCAAATTTCTATGGAATTATTGTCCAATAAGCCCTTAAAACCTACTGTAAGTGTTATGGATACGAGCGTTAGACATTACAAACATAAATTTTTTTTAGTTTGACTGCTAATTATTATTTTTACAATAAAAAAACAAGTAAGAGCGCTATATTTGGCTGTGCCGAATCTTATATACCCTTCACATTGGTCTTTTAATATACCCAGCGAGCCTTAAAGTCCATAGAAAACCTTACAAAATTTTAACGTTCGTATGGATAATAGAAATAGATGAGGAAAGTTTGAGGTCGACAGTTGTAAAGTTTTCAACATTATTCATATTAAAAGGTTTATAAAAGTTGTTTTCCAAAATGATTGAATTATTTGATTATTACTTTTTTAGAATAGCCGTAGATAGCTGTTATAGTTTCCCAGATGTAGCGTATCGAAAATTTCATAAAAATTGTTAGTTTTTATGAGAGCTACTCCTTCCCCTGCCCATGCCCAAAAAAAAACTTTTTTCGAATGTAGGTCTTATTATCCTGTTACTTTTTTCAGAACATTTAAAGTCAATTTCTGTTATAATTTCCGAGATTTAGCGTGTCGAAAATTTCATAAAAATCTTCAATTTGTATGGGAGCTCCCCTTTGTTCACCTCCCACCCAAAAATTTTTTTCTTCAAACCGTAGGTTTTGTAGAACATTTGATATCAATAGCTGTTATAGCTTCGAGATTTAGCGTGTCGAAAATTTCATAAAAATCTTCAATTTGTATGGGAGCTCCCCCTTGTTCACCCCCATCCAAAAAATTTTTTCTTCAAAGCGTAGTCTTTGTTGTCCAATTCCTTTTTGTAGAACATTTGATTTCGATATCTGTTATAGTTTCCGAGATATAGCGCATAAAATATTTCACTAAATTTGGGCAATTGTAGGAAAAATATCCCTTCCCCTGATCCTATCTGAAAAAATTTTTTCCATTAGTTAGGTCCCTACTCTATGAGTATATGTGCCAAGTTTTGTTGCAAGATTGACTATATTAACTGAGATATATAGGGATATATGCACGGATATTGTCCTAAAAAAAATGGGTTACTTTGGGTTTTTGTTTATATCTCGGTGAATAGTGAACCGATTTTGCTGATTTTAAATAGCGATTGTCTCCAGGATATTTCTAGTAGTTCGGCACCAATAACTGGTCTGTATCTTTTTATTTGACTCCGGAAACTTGATTTCAACAGACGGAACGACGATCAGACGGACATGGCTATATCAACTTCCCTATCTATAAGGATCCAGAATATATATACTTTATGTGGTCGCAAATGGATAATAAAGAGATTACAAACGGAATGACAAACTAATATATACCCTTATCACTATGTGAAGGGTATAAAAATAGATTTTCGAAAAAATATTGAAAAAAAGTGATGGAGAAATATTAGACAAGTAAAAATTTATGATTTGGAAGATAAAAAAAATTGTTTTTATTATCTGAAGCCTTGGAAGGTGGAATATTCAAGGTAAATCCATTTAAAAAGGGGGTTTAGTTTAATAAAAATTTTAATATTTTTTTATTTTATGAAAATTGTTAATGTTTAAGGTCTTTTGAATTAAAATATATTGTTTGTAGTTTTTTTTTCAACAATTTCGGAAACAATAAAAATTAAACTCTGGCAACTTTGTAAAAAGAGTTTAGTTTAATGGGGAATGAAATTCTTAATTAAAATGCTTTAAAATTTAAATTACAATTTTATTGAAATTTAATCATATTACAAAAATTTTTTTCAAACTTTGTTAATATTTCGCTCTCCTTTAATGCTATCGTGTTGCACGACAAACACATTTTTTCGACTCTATATTTCTGGCCAAGGACTTAAAGTATTTTTATTCTTTTTGAGGTTCCTTAAACGAGTTTATAATTATCGCTTTTTACGTATTTTATTTCTTTTGTAATTATACAATACTTTGGAATTTCTTTTGAAGCACAAGACAAGAAAAACTAAAACTTCATGCTTAATTTTGGTTCTAGAATTTTCTTTTCTTTACAAATTAAGTAGAGTTTCCTTTATTTCGTTTCTTTTTGTCGATTATATAGATTTTCTTAAGTTTTTTTTTTTGAAATTTTTCCCTGGCGTAAAGGATTTAAAATAAAAAAAATAGAAAAGAACAGCTGTAGAAGCACATGATGGAATAGTTTGTTGGTTCGTGTGCATGGACGAGTAGTTGTAAGGAGTTGTTGTTGTAACATATAATGACAAACGAGTAAAGAGCCGTAGTAGTTCATGCACGTTCAGCAACCTTTTCCATTTACAAAAACAATAACAAACATTTTACAAATGACGACGACTGCAATAATTGTTATGGTGACGATGAGGTAATGTGGCAGGCTACTTCTTCTTTTTTTTCATACAACAAGTACAAAAAGGAGGACGACTACTGCTGGCATTTCTTAAGTCAAGCTAACTTTTAAACTTTTCATATAATAGATAAGTTCAAACGACATAATGTCGTCTATTTTAATTTAATATGAAATATTTTTAAGTAAAAAAACACTTAAACGAGCTTAAATATTGCATAGACAAAACTTCATATTAAGGGGGTTTTAAAGAGAAAAAAAAAGTTTTTCGGGGAAATATAAATACACCAAGAGGTTACAAATTCAAAATATTCAATACAATGATTTAAAGGTAATTTTCGTATAAAATATTAAAAAATATTTTTATAATTTCTTGCATAAAAATTTAAATTAAATTAATTTGTACATATTTCTTATGTTTTGGGATTTATTTAAAAAAAATAGGAATTTAAAAAATTAAGCAGATAATATATAAATTTTCATACAAACCAAATATTAAGATTAATTTAACCAAAAATTAGTTTTGGTGACAAAAAAATGTTCTGGAATTCTTATAAGCAAATGTTTGCAAAAAAGTTTGTTGGTAACATCAAAAAATTTTAAATGAAATGAAAAAATAAATTAGATATCTTAAGGAAAACTAAATATCAAGTTTCATATATTAGCAAAAGTTTAAATCTGTAGCATTAAAAACAAGTAAGAGCGTTTTTTAGGCAGTGCCAAATCTTGTATACCCTTCACATTAGTCTTTCAAAACCCCGAACTTTTTTTTAGTTGTATTCATTTATTTTTTATTTATAAAATATTTGAAATTTTTATATATAGTTTGTTTCATTTTTAAACCCTCTTAGGGTGACTACAGGGAAGTTGTAGGGGGTTTTATCCTAATTTTTTAAAATATTGTATGGCAACACCCTCAGCGGTTGGAGATTTGGAGTAAGTTTGTTTTAGAAAAAGGTTTGAGAGGGGAAACTAATAGGGGTAGGTCGTACACAATATATCTCAAAGGCCGACTCTTGGGAAGCTATAGGCGTTTTTACATCATTTTTGTAAATTTTGTACGGCAACCCTCTTAGTTTGTGGGTGGAGATAGGGGGTAAATATGTTTTAGGAAAAGGTTTGGGAGGGAAAACGAATGGCTGTTGGTCGTACATTTTATGTCTAAAAGGAGAGGGAAATTGTGGGCATTTTTACATCATTTTTGTAAATTTTGTATGGCAACCCTCTTAGGTGATGGAGATAGGAGGTAAGTATGTTCTTGGAATATGTTGTAGACGGAAAACTAATAGGGTTATGTGACATATATTTTATTCCTCTAAGGGCGACTTCGGGGAAGTTGTGGGGGTTTTTATTATAATTTTTTTTTATTTTGTATGGAAGCCCTGTAAGCAGCTGGATATACGGGGTAAGTACATTCCACAAAAATGTTTTGTGAATTAATTGGGCTCGGTCTTACATTTGACCTTTGGAGGAGCACCCTAGAAGCTGAAGAGGGGTATTAAATACAATTTCCCAAAGTTTGTATTAGAGTCCCCTTACACGATGGAGATAGGGGGCAAGTATGTCCTGGAAATATGTTTAAGAGAGAAAACTAATGGGGAACGGTAGTACACTTTATTTATCTGGGGAAGTTATGGGCGTTTTTAAATACAATATAATAATATATTTTATTCCTCTAAGGAGTTAAAAAAAAGATTGTAATTGGTTGAACTTGGAGAGCCCAAGGTAATCCTTAATAACTGAATTTTGTATTTCAAGTTTACTCACAACCTTTCCGTGGTAACATTCTGCTTCCGACTTACGTCAAAATGATGGCATATGCAAATGGCAAAGCTCTTTTCTTAGGTTGAAAAGGTTGGAGTTGGGTTTGTAACTCTATTTGAAAGAAAAACTCAATGAAAAATAAAAGAAAAGAGAAGAAGAAAAACTAAGTCCAGCATTTCTTTAAACCTTTGCGACTTTGTAAAATGACGTTTCGTATTATATAATTTGCAGTATCGTTTGTATAACGGTGCCAAAATATGGCTGCTTGCAAAACCAGAAGAATAAAAATACTTCGCCGGAAATTTCTGGTCCTATGTGCGTTGACGGAAAGTATGGGACAACGAAAGAACCATGAGAAGTGATTTTCATCAATGTAAACATGGAGAGATTCTTCAAAATGCAATAGTTGCGCTGGCTGGACACGTCCGAGTCCACTTCGAAAGCCGTTCGAAAAAAATGTAAGCAGGGAAGACTAATACTACGGTGGAACAATGTAAAAAAGTTTTGGAAATTTTTGGTGAATCAAACTAAGGGCGTCTTACAAAAAAATCGAAGTGGATGGAGAACAGTTTTAAGGGAGGCCAAAACCAACAGCAACTTGTAGGGTCTTTCAAATAAGAAAAAAAATAAAGAACCGACAACAACCAGTTCAAACCGAGCGGAATTCATTTAATCGGCAAAATTAAAGGAGGGCCTTCCTTTGGCTTTTCTTTTAATAATTTTTAAGAAAGGAAAAATTATTTATAATAAATCTAAAAAAAACTATTTTATTTTCCGTTTTTTAAAATTTTCGCAGTCAACCCTACATAAGTTCGGTAAATTTGCTTCTCTTTTTCTATATAGTTTCCTTAAACTATAATTTAAACCGTAAAACTCCTTTAAAAATTATTAAAAAACGAAAATAATTTTTGGTTTCAAGTTTCAAACTTGGTGTCTTATGTTGATGCCTTAACGATTAAGGGGAAATTGTGTAGCAGCTTTGGCTAAAGCTATTTACGGCTTAATGTTTTTAAAAGTGCATGCAAACACTCTCTCACACACACACACACAAACACACGCAGTCACACAAATCTACAACAATCCCCAAAAGTATACTATACAAAAAACTTTTAAATAAAGAGCTAAACGTTGAAAGAATCAAAAGTACTGTGTGAAAAGGGTCGTAAAGTAAAATTCTTACACAGCGCCTGAAATGCGGCAACATTTTTTTCTTTGATGCTTTTTCAAGTGTATTTTCCAATGTATGCTTCCTCATTTTTAAACAAAAGTGTGTTAGTATTGTAGTTGTGAAGTAAAAATTGCATTTTGTAAAGCGCACTTAAGAATTGAAATAAATCGATAAAAAACAGAACAAAAATAATTTTTGGTTTAATTGTTTGCAAATTTGACTATGGGACGTATTTATTTTCAAAATAAAAGTTTTAACCAAGAAAACTTTTACTAAGTTTTATTATTGTTAAGGAAATATAAAAGCGTCATGTATGTATACAATTCTTAAGTTTGATTGACAGAATGAAGTAAGTTTCAATCTGTAAAATACTTATAAGAGAAGCTTACAATCTTCTGTATAGTCTAGTTTTAAGGCCAGCTGATGGTTTGTATTACCCTAGACTATGGTTAATCCTACTAAATGAGCGAGTCCTTAATATGATAATTGTTCCATACTTGTTTTTGTTGTTGTAAAAAAATAAAAAAATATGTAGAGCAGTGTATCGTATCTTTTGTTCAATTTAAATATGACGAGAGCATAACTTGCACCAAAAGGACCTCGTTTACAACATAGCTTCTTATGCAAAAGAGATGAAAGGATATACAAATTCTGCCAACTTAAAGTTTTACAGTCAATCTAAGTCTGGGACGGTATACCATCACACACTTTACGGACCCCATATGGAAGGGAGAGTTGCAGCTTCTCTCTTCTGTCGAAAAATGGGTATTAATAAGTACTTTAGTTTTCCAGACAACAGCAGTATTTTTCAGGCAAAATGGTGGTCAAGATGGCCGATTAAATTGTCCTGTCAGACTGGGAATTTTGAAAGGAATAAGTCTATTAATATTCAGGCAGCAAACAAGCTAATCTCTAAAAAAGGCCTGCTCCCTTTATTAACGCATGCAAGAGTTCCACTGGTTTGTTGTGTAAGAGAACTAAGTTCGGGATACAGGAATATTGACTGACGTATTGGCAAAGCGAGGGCCTCATTTGTCTATGGAAAGAGCAATTGACGTTTTGTGTTCCACCATGTATTTTAAAATAAATCTGATTTACCTCTGTTGGTTTACTTGTTTTTACTTAAAATGTTTAATTTTCTTTAAAATACATTTACTGTCCCCTTTGTTGTCAATGTCTTAGACTTTTGCTGGCTGTATTTCCTGTGCTAAAAAAACCACATAAAACCTTAAAAAAAATAAAACACCATTTAAATAAAAAAACTATAAAAGAAGCAAAAAAACCAAGCCTTTTGTATTAAGATGTGAAAAAGTGCCAAAATAAAAATGGACAAAATGGCGAAACATGTTGTGAAAGTTAACAAGTGTTGAAATAAAAAAAAAAAAGAATTACAACAATGCTTACAACATAACTATATCTAACAACAAAGGAATATTAAAACTATAAAGGAAATACAAAATATAAAACATAATGGCAGGATATTTAAGGATAAAACTAAAAGAAGAAGGCACAAATGCGGGGAAAAAGTATTTTTTTTTGACAAAACTTTAAAAGTATTAAAATAAAAATTTTAAAGTTACATTTGAGAAGATATAAAGTAAACTTAAATAGGAATCAATTTTAGTCTTTTTAAAATTATTTTAATTTCTAACTTTGGAGTTAACAGAATATGTAACTTAAGTTTAAAAATTAAATTCCAAAAATAATATTCCCTTAAGGCAAATATTTGTTGAATAAATAAAATTCATTCAAAAATACTAACTGTGCCAAATTGTAATAATTTCTATAAATAATCACTAGAACATTGAATTTTACGATTATATGGCTTAGAAAAGACAACAAATATATTGAAACAAAAGCTTAAAGCAAGACACACATACATGCAGACAAACATTTTAAACTCGTACAGCCTAAATAAGTCAAACCTAACAAGCCTGTAGTAATTTCCACAAAATTTACAACAAACGTTTCGTTTTAAAATTGTATAAAACTTAGCCATTCTTGAACACACACAGACAAACACGCACACGTATTAGAACTAGAGTAATATCATGCTTTAACTAGCAAACTGCAACAATCAATACCACTTATTGTGTATGTGTGTGTGTTCGCTTTTACATACTTAGCCATTTAAGCAACTGCATTATAGAAAATCCCACAACAACTTTAGAGCATGTTTGTTGCCAACTGCAATAAATTCAAGCAACAAACAACTATTCAAATCATACAAACACACATACACACGGAAACACGTAACATGTGTTTCTACTAGAGAGTGAGAGAGAGATAAATAAAGAAAAACAAGGAAGAACGCTATATTCAGCTATGGCAAAACTTTTATACCCTAAATGGTTGATTGGTAGCTTGCCAGCTATGAAGTGGGATCTAAAATTTTTCCGTTCCGACGCAACCATTTCACTCATCAGATGTAAAGTCATTGGAAACTCGTTACCGGCTCAATACCTGCAGTACTAGATCCAACCCGTGAGGAAAAGGTATTTCAACAGGTCAATTAACCTACACCTCGATATTCCACTAAAGCCATTTAGTATATAACTGCCCAGAAATCTGGACATCTTGGCAGTTAGGGCAGGACATTCGCAGAGAAGATAAAAACCTGTCTTCCCTTCTTCTTCATTCCTATCACGACGACAATGGTCGTTTCAAGAGAGTCCGAGTCTACTTGCATGTTTATCCATCACCCAGTGACTCGTTTGTAGCGATATCAACCTCGACACATCCTTATGATTACGGCTTAAGAACCAAATTGTACGCTTGGACTCAAAAGAGGGCAACAACACCCTTGAGACCCAACATGTGTTCCGATTATGCCGCCTGTTCTCAGCCAACAGCCAATTAAAAAGGTGTCTGAAGATTCCGCTCTTGATGGTCCCTATCGGAACCGCAACTGGATCCGCATATAAGATATATAAAACAGATTTAGATTCAGCTAGCTTCTCTGGTCGTTTATTACCAAAGTGGTTTCTATGAGCTGGGACCCAGACTAAAGTAATTTTAGATAAACGACTCAGACAAGGCAGCTCCCCTCTACATTGGCTGACCAGCAACAACGTAGTAGTACGAAATGAGCGTCAGAAACGCCGCCAGACTGTCAACAATCGTATCAATATTCTCGCAAATATTATCATCACACAGTAGGCTAGAAGCCTCATAGACAGGAAATATTTCGGCATGAAAAATATACTGCATCCATCAGACTGAAGATAGGAGGAACTTGTCCCAAGATCCTCCCAGTAAACGACCGATTTTACACCACAGTTTATCTTGGAGCCGTTTGTATAAGTCCTGCTGACATTATTTTCCACAAGATAACACCCACCTCCGGGTACCCCGGTAGATCAGTGGTAAGTGCACTAGTTTACCAGTCGGGGGGTTGTGGGTTCGATTCCCACCAGAGACCCTGGTAAGTCTGCTTCATTCTTCTTTACTTATCTTTCTTTCTTATCCTTCTTTAGATTTCTTCTTTCCTTCCATCTCAACCTATTCTATTTGCCTCTGCAGGTACCACAAAGGGACCGAATTAAGCGGACCCAAGTGAGCTGTATCCTTTCCTTCAACGGCTACCTGTTCTACCTACCAACACCTACCCCGCTGGCTTTTGGAGTGTATAAGAATCCTGAACTTTTTATTAAAGACCGTATGTGGTGTTATTTAGTCAAAAGGTTTTTTCTGATTTGAGGGTTATGTTCTCAAGAGTCTCGCATGTCCGTTTGTCGTCGATTTGCAACAACCCAAAGCCTTGAGCCTCACTACGTAACGTAAAAGATAAGGCCATTATTAGTAGAAACCAGGTGCAGTATAGTGTTCATGTGGATCCACCTAATAAGACAGAGTGTCGAAGATTCGTGTGGATACCTGCCGCGTTGGCCCAATCCCACACAAGGTGAAAACAATGCGTCCACCAACGCCCCCATTGATGATATTTTGCCAACACGGAAGGGTACGCCTTCCCCATGGTGAGGAGCGGAGCCTATCTAAAACTCCTACCTATCTATGGGTCACGGCACCCGGTTGCAATGCAACTCCACATCGAGCAGAAGCTCTCTCCGCGATTCGGGTTTAAACCACAACCACCACGTTGCTCCCAAAGGGGCCTCAACCATTGTCAGGCTAGAACCGAGGTTTAAGGGGCTCCTAACACCCGTGGTACCAGATTTAGAATGACAAGCTTCTGGTCAGGCCTCGTAGCCAAGGTCAAGCCAAGGCTACTTCCAGTTGAACTCCAAATAGTTCAGGGACTGGTAACCCCTCGTAGCCGAAACTACAAGACAGTAAGATACTTCAACGTCAGCGATTAGTGCCTTCGCCCGTTCTTGTACGCGATCAAGTAGCTCTAAAATATACTTTGGAGCACCAGCCCCTACAAAAAAGTTACATTTCATTTTCGGTTGGATATAAGTGGTATACATGTTTAGAAGATCAGATGGCTTAAAGTAATTCCTCCATTGTTTCAAGAAAACAAGACACTAGGATGCTTCTTTCGAAAAACGTACTTCGCCCAACTGACATTGCACTGGATTTTAATGCCCAGAATGTAAAGAGTTTTTGTTTCCTCAACATGTTTACCATCCATTAATGCAGACGATGCTGTATACTGTGCGATTGTGTGCCGAAATACAACACTGGGTCTTATCGGCATTAAAATCGAGCCCAAATCGAAGATTAGCATCATATCACGGTTAAGTGTGTCTTTTATACTCTGCCTCATAGCTCCAATGTCCAAAGAGCTAGGCCTGAAGCCAAATAAGAATGAATGGCATGTGCTGCTAAAGCCTGACAGAAGATCATTTAGAAAAAAGAGAACGAGAGCAAATAGAGCCTTGCGGTAACCCTGAATTGATTTTGAACTCATTGGAAGAGAAAAAGAGACATAAATCGATTGCTCAAATAACCGTTGGATTCTAAAGAGTTGGCGAGATAATAGTGAACCTGCTCTCCATGGACTTGAGCTCAACACATGGCTATTGAACGGTAGTTTTCAGGGGTTTCCTCCTTTCCTTTTTGGGGATCAGCGTGACATAAGCTACTTATAGAATGTGTAGGATATGGGGAATACACCAACATGGTATACCTTGCTGGCATACCATCTGTCCCAAGAGACTTACTAATGTTGAAATTCAATTAAACCATTTTGAGTGCACGAGATCGAAGGAATAGGGTATAGTCCCAGACACTCTTTCAAGTTCGGGCAGTTTCTTTCTTTCTGGCATATGTGAATTGCCTTTCTATGAATTATTGCAACTTGGAATATGTAGAGATCACATGTAAACGTCTGTGTTTGTGTATTTAATTGTTTAGATGCACGTAGTAAGTATTATTATTTAACATTTTATTATCCAAGTAATACATAAATGTAAAACATTTTGTTGTTGTTGTGCAAATACTTTATATTTTCCAACTCTGATTTTGTTGTTCACAATTTGCACTTCTTTGAGTTTTTTATACGTTTTGTCTTCTTTTAATTGTTTTCCATTTTATATTCCACAAATATTAAAAAAAAAACTTTTTTCCGTTTTGTTTAATTCTTTATTATCACTGCTGCAGTTGTGGGTTGACTTAAGATTTGTTAAAAAGTCAGTCTTGTGTTCTATTGTTGACTTTTGGGTTTGTTTTCTGTATAATTGCAGTTTTCAACTTTGGATGTGTGCGTTTTTGTTCTTTTAAGAATTTATTCTTTCGTAAAGTTTAAATGATATATAAACAATTGAATTTTAATTTTTAAGCTCAAGTCATTATCACAAAAACTTGCTCCTTCACTTATAAACATGTAAGGAAATATTTTTGTTCTAAGCACACATACATACATATACAAATGCAAATAAGCAAATACCCACACAAATACATTTCCTTGCATTAATAACAAATTTTTACACGTTCTCTGACTCTTAAGGATACATTAAACTTAATGGCCTCTTCTTGAATTAAGGCTTTAAAAAAAATTTATTTTTATTAAAACAAACTCTCGTTGGTCCCTTTACGATATGAAAACTTAATTTTTAGTTTAGTTCTTTGGTTTTTGGACAAACTTGTTAAGGGAATTGCTGAATTTAACTTTTAACGTATGTTGTTGCAGATGTTTATTATTCAATTAAAATAATTACTTGTGTTACACGAGAGGGAGTTTGTTTTTGTTTTCCATATAAAGATTTACACACATGTAAATTTTAAATTTTGTTATGTAAAAGTGTGGTTGTTATCATTAAACTCTGCCATTAAAAGTGTATGTATATGTATATGTGTTTGTACTTGTTATTTTTTTAATTTTGCCATGTAAAGCTGTTGTTTGTGGATCAAAAGTGAAGCACACTTTTAGGATATTTTTTCTTTAAAACAACAATTTTATGTTGAAAAAAAATCTGTGAATATGTTGAATGTTTTTGCTGCTTTTTTTTATAGAGAAGTATTAAGTTTATTGCTAAAAAGTGTTAACAGGATAAAAGCCACCGACTTTCATTTCTTTGAAATTATTACAAAAAGTTTCCAGACCGTTGGCAGTGTTCCGTTTAGCGTTAGCTCTTGCAAACGCATTGAATTTCAAATCTACTTGTTAAAAAAGTTAATCTAGGGGGAAAATCAGCAAATTCAAAAAGCAAAACTTAACTTCTATTATTCTCTACCAGCTGGTTTCTGCGTTATGCTCCTGATTAGCGTCGGCAGGGGAACACGGCTTGTTCTAGACCATGGGAACACTGGACGGTAGCATGAAATACGATTAATCTTCTATTTATTTCTCGGTTAACCCCAAAACCTACTTCTCACTTGGCAAGCATCGATGTCTAACAATTATCCAACACTATTTCCACTAGAAGTTTATAATGACTCTTACGAAAAGATAAAAGAAATCTCATCGCCCTAGGGTCGTAAGATCTTCACATGATCTTGGAGGGCCTTTGTAAGGTGGTAGTCCTTTTCATTGACCCTTGCTTTGTCACCAAGTCAGAATTTTCATTGCCCCAAATACCTCTGTGCTCATGAATCCAGTGAATGTGTCCTTTTTAACGGTAGGCAGTTTGCTAATTGACTCTTTGTACACTGAGAAAAAGCAAAAGAAGCAAGTTTACGGAGATTGCCTTGTTTACCTTCTGCCAATCGATAAAAAAGGAATTTTTCGATCAATTATTTCAAGCCAAAGGCAGAGAACAGGTCAGGTATTACTCTTCACCAGAATTTCGAGTCACGAGTACTCAACCGGACTAAGTAAGGTCTAGAGACGAGTACTAGATGTCTAAATGTCATCCTGTAAACAAGTTGCCTTTAATGGTCAATACGGACGAGAGTCAGGTTAGTTGTAAGTTTCTACTGCACCTGTAGAAGTTTTATAGGTAAAATCGGCGGGCTACAATCGGATATGATAAGCTGGACTTTATACCTACGCTGTAAGATCTATTCTAACGTATCTTGTCTGGTGGAACCCTTTTTGTGCCAGATCCAAAGATGTGCTAGAGTAGACCGTATAGGTGCCGGATCAGTAAAACGGCTCTGGATATCACTCTAAATCTTCTTATTTTTGAGGATTTCGTAGCTGGAATAACGGCAAGAAGTTTATTTAGGCTTCGTGAATCCAGTGTGCTTAGGGCAGGGCCTATAGGATAAACTGGTGGCATACTGGAGAAGTTCGAGCAGGGACTATTTTTAATCCAGTCAACTGTGATTGACTATAGAATAGCAAATTTCGATTTTGGAATTAAACTTCAGATATTGTTTAAGAGGTGTTTAGTTTTTATTGGAAGACCGAAAGTAGATATAGATTAATGGGCTGGTGGGTGTTTAAAAATAGGATACGGAAGTTCAAGTGCCATATAGACTTCTAAATGAATAAAGAATTTTCCAGGCGAATATTCCAGACAGTCTCGCCCCACTTAAGCTCTGTCTGTCTCAAGTCTGGACATGCAGACGACTATTAACGTGCTTTCAGTGGGACCATTGCGACTTTCAATATTAGGATCAGTTGAAAAAAGGGTCTTTATAATACTACCTGCACTGAAATTGCCTATGGCTTGCGTGAAGGAACCCGTCTGTTAAGTTAGCGTGTAAGCTGGGTAGGCTACCTTTGAGTTTCTATTCCAGTTTGTTTGAGACATTGGTCTTGGATAAGGTAGGTCATGCAATAAGGCAGAATTGATTGTAAAATTTCAATGCTTCTGTGGCCCAGACTGGAAAAGGTGGGTACTAACCTGCTTCACATTGAGAACAGTAGGAATCTTAGTGCATAAATTGTGACTCTCACAGAGAGCTTTAGTGTTAAAACATACAAGGCCAGCAAATATGACAGAAATACTCCAGATTTCCCTAGGTTAGGGAAAGAAAAGGAGAAAGCAGATATTTTGGAACATCTTGTCTAACATTGGCCAAAGTTACGAATTAGCCGAAAAAGGTGGCTGGGGAAGGGCTTCTAAAATGGTGAGGTATTTGATTGTAAACCAGGAGGCCACGTAGGATTTATTAAGGGTGTTGGGTGGCTGGGTAGTAGGCGAATTTTCATATGTTGAAATATTAGCGAATGATTTGAAGGGCACTTAGTTTTTTTGCTCTTCCTTGATATATCTTCATTATTAACTTCCTTTATTCCCATTTTCTGCAGTAGTTTAATTTTCTTTAACTGTTCTTTTCCAAACTTTTTTAAGGTACTCAAAAGGGGCCTACCTGGTTGAAAGTGGAGAAAATCCTTCCTCCATATTCTTTGCAAAAAATCATGAATGACTTGGGGAATGCTGCTAGACGTCGCTTTTAAGGTGAACTCAATAATAACGAAATCCTAAACAAATAAAACAACCACAGCAACAAAAATTTTTAAATATGTATGAACATGAAATGCAATTTTAAAATAAGAAAAACCTTAACAACATTTATGTTATTCCCTCTTTTAAAACTCCTTAAAACCATAAAACATGTTATTAGAAAAATTTACAGGAAAAAAGTTGACTTTATTGCTTTTAAAATTGTGCTTCATATATCATAATGCTTAGACGCTGCAAAGAAGAAAATTGAAAGAAAAGATCTTTAAGAAAAAGGTAAAAAGACGAGAGTTCTTTAAATCTATCTCTAAAGATGGATAAAAAGGATATAAATCCACATGATAATATTATAAAACATGTAAGAAGGAGGTTCACGAAGATTCACAAAAAAAGGCAAATAAAATAAAAGTTAAATAAAAAAGATAGAAAGAAACAAAAAATGTAATAAACATTTTTTTTAGTCTTTTTTGGGGAAAAAGATAAAATAAACGCCTGTATAATAGTTTGTGTTTATTTACCCGAAAGGCTTATGACACTTGATATTACAAACACCTGAAACTTATATGCATTTGATTAAAACAACCAGTTTTAAAGCATAAATTTAGGCACGAAACAACACAATGATTTGTGTTTTGTTAAACTTCTGAATATTTGTTTAAAAACTTAAATAAATAAGTAAGTGTTTAAATAATGCCATTAGCCCTATCCATTTAAGTCAACTATTTTTTGATTATGAGCAATATCCTATGTGTGTGTTATAAAAAATTGCTTTTATTAGCATTACTGCAGTACAAAATCTTTTTTATTACAAAAGTTTGGTTTCCCCCATTACCTCTGCCTGATTAGATTTGCCTTGCAGGCCATAAAATATAATAAAATATGTGACCGATTTGGCAGTTGTGATGGCAAAAGAAAACCAAAAAAAGTTAGATGCTAAAGAAAATATTGTAAATGTGGTTCAAGCTTTGGCAAGTGGTTCAAGTTGTGGCAGTACACACACACATCTTTCAATAATTTCTTTATATTTTATGATCAACGTTTTTACATAATTTCTATAGTTTATGGTTACATGCATCCATCTCTGCATATTTGTCATAGATTTTATAACAACCATTTAAAGGCTTAAAGGAAACACAAATTGAAAAATATAAAATAGATATAAATATTGTAAAAATATATAGAGAAAATACTAACAAAGTTATGTGCATACATATGCATTTGTGCAAGTATGTGTATATGCATGCACCTGCACTAAAATTGATGAAAAATTGAAAATACGTTTTCAATATTATTATAAGAATGTGAATTATAGACTTATGGTTATGATGGCTTCTCTAGCAGAAGGGTTGAAAAATAAGCAGAAGCGTCATTAAAAGCCGACTTAAAACCCAAAAAAAATAATTCTTACTAAGTTCTGAAAATATTAAAGTTTATAATAAAGTGTGATTAAGATTTTAAACCCATTTTTATTTGGAAAATCATTTTTGAAAAATATTAAACTATATTTTCTAAACATCAAAAGTATATCTTTCTTATTTAATTAAAAAAAAATATTTCTGAATTGGATTGAGAGTACTACAAGGATTAAGAGTACTACAACCTTTCACACTAAAGTTTTTCATATTCAAAGGGTTTAAGGCATATATTTTGTTTGTTAACAAAATTATGGGTATAAGGTTTTTTATATTTAACCGTTAATCGAGCTTTGTATCAAAAATGATACATTTCGTTTTTTTCTTCGACATAACTTCGTTTAATGAAATTTTATACGCAAGATGTTTTGAAACTTTGTCAACTGTGTTTTGACCGTTATTTTAAACAATATTGAAAAAATAAAGTCCAAGCAGGCCTTGAGAAATTAAGAAAATTCATAATTCTAGCTATGTATCATTTTTGATACATACTGCATTTTAACTTGTTTTGTTCTGGTTTTCTTTTTGTTTTATAGTAAAACATATACATTTATCTACAAGAACTACCATCAGTAGTGCGTATCGAAAATAATGCCTTATCCGCTTTTTTTGACCTTGGAAGAACTTGTGAATGAAGTAATAAATGAAAGTTAAAAGTATGAATATATTTCTGATCTTTATGTCTCTGCTTCGGATGTTTCTGGTTCTGATTCTTTTAACCCCAAGGTAGAAGAGGATAACAGCTCAGAGTCAGATGACAGTATAGACATACCCCACATTATAACCCGTCGTTTACTGTGAAAGATGGAGCAAGGAACCTTACTCCTTTGGTAGGTTCGGAAGTGCAAATATTTTAAATTTGCACCCATAATGGTAGTGACTATGTGCTTATACATCTTTGAATTAAAATTTTGGTCATGTAGGCGTAACAGAATTTGTATCCAGCCGCGTACATAGCATTCGTGACTCATTTTAGCTACTTCTCCCACCGCAAGAAGCCAAAATTGTAATCGATAAATCCAACAAATATGGAAAGCACCTATTTATTTCCAATCACATTGCAATTGACGAAGATATGTTTTCTGCTTATTTGGCAGTGTTTTTATACATACAAGTAAGTAACACGATAGTTACATATGCGAAAAAATTTAAATTTTAACGCTTACCAGTTCCAAAAACGAGACGTTGCATGATTTATCACTAGCAACCCCCTATATGGAAAACCAAAACAAATGCACAATAAATGAACTATAAATGGCATTTATTTTTCTAAGTTTTCAACCCAGAATACTAGAGGTTCAACAAATAATGAAGCTGGCCCATCTAGAAAACAGAAACTCGAAAAACCTTCCAAGTAAAAAACGTACTAGATGCCAAAAAAGTGCTACCATTTAGGATAACACAAAAATATGTGGACATCTTCATTCTGTTTCTTCTGTCAAAAACTATGCCGCAATAAAAAGCATGTTAAAAATATTTGCGTAAATTGCATAAACACGACATAAAATTGAATCAGTATTAATAAATGTATATAAACTTTTGAAAAAAATGGCTTTCACTGAAGTATGTATCAAAAACGATACATAGCTAGAATTATGTACTTTTTTTAAAGCTCAATCTACGGTTAAAACAAAGTTATCCAAATTTAAGACAAAGCTAGACGACATCATACGAAGATATTTAGATATAATCTAGCTTTGTATTAAATTTTGGTAAATATCTTCGTATGATTGATAAGTATTACTCATACGCAGTAGGCTCAACAAATTTTAGGCTTCGTAATAATATGCTTAATTAAAAGGTCAAATTGTATTGCATAATCTTGGGCGGTACACCTTAGTACACTAAGGGCTTTATGTCTAGACTAACTTTTTTTCTATTTTTTTTTGCGAACTTTTTTTTTTTTTAATAATAACCAGCACTTAAGGGATGGCCCCTATACATGCATTGCATTCTGTTGGTATCAGGAAAATAGGTTATGGGAAGGAGGATAAAGGGAGTAGTGTTTGTGGACATTTGATTTAAATTTCTCGATATTTACTGTGACAGGAAAAACATCACTAGGAAGTTAATTCCACATACGAACTGTGCGACCGAAGAAGGAATTCTCCCTGTAATGAGTGGTGCGATTCACTGGCCAGTGAGCTCTTCTATAAAAACGTGTATCACGCAAAAAGTTCCGGGATTCGGGAACAAGTTCCCTGATTTCCTCAGAGCATATTCCATTATAGTATCGATAGAACAGCGAAGCACACCCCACATCACGACGGTGTTCGAGTGAATAAAGGTGATTAGATACCACAACGTCGCCGATGAGTATCTCTGCTCGTTCCTGTACGCGGTCAATTAGCCCCAAAATAGACTTTGGGGCACCAGCCTATACATGTGAGTTGTATTCCATTTTCGGTCGGATATAGGTGGTATAAATATTGAGAAGATCAGATGGTGTAAAGTAATTCCTACACCGTTTAAGGAAACCAAGACACTTCGATGCTTCCTTCGACACAAGAAAGATGTGTTCGATTCAGCGGACATCGCACTGGATTTTCATGCCCAGAACATTAAGAGTCTCTGTATTCTCAACACTTATACCATCCATTAATACAGACAAGGCAGCATCATCCATTGTGCGTTTATGTGTCAAAAGACAAAATTGGGTTTTACGGGCATTTAAATCGACCCTATTCTCACGGCCCCAATTGAAGATTACCATCAGATCGCTATTAATCGAAACATCCATCGTCTGTCTCTTAGCTTTAATCTCCAAAGAGTTAGGCCTATGGTCAAACGAGTACGAATGGCATATGCTGCTTTCGTCTGCAAAGGAATAAATAGGATTCGAAGTTTTTGCGAACTTAATTAACTCTTTTAGATAGTTTTGAAGTCTATAGAAGTTAATATAAATATTGTGGTTTAATAAATCCAAACATTTCTGAGAAATGTTTTCTTCTAGTTAAGGTGCTGTCTTAAACTATGGGATAGAAATAGTATTTAGTTAAAATAATTTAAAAGAAAATTTTGGAAAAGCTGGAACTAGGTTTTTTAAATAGTAAATAAAAGACGACGTTTTTATAAATTTAAAAACAATGAGCTAGATTAGCTTAAACATTTTTTAAACAAATTTAGTATTTGTTACTAGTTAAACGTTAATTCTATAAAGAGTTTATACTTCATTTGAGATTCGTTGCTGCATTTAAATTACTTTTTTACTAGAAAATATAATAAAAAAGCAGATTATTTGTGGAACAAGATTTTAGTTTTATTAAAATAAAATATGCTTAATTTAAGTTACTTAAAAATAAAGAAATAAATTTTTCTTTCATATATATTTCACAGATATGACTATGAAGTGCAGAGCATTACGAGAACTTTAAATAAAATAAACCGAATATGTATATAAAAGACCTGCCACACTATGTTATAGAACCCATTCCAGATACTAAACCCTCACATGTACACGTGGAGCAAACAAAAAATAAATAAAAATAAATGTGAAGCATACTTACAGGCAAAATATCGCTAAAGCTTAAAATACATTAAAGTATTTTTTTTTTTGCAAAATGAAAATAGGATATAGAAAAAGACCAAACCAACGCAAAATACCTTTGATAGGTAAAGAAAATAGAAAAAAAATTCGCCTTAAACGTATGCAATAGAACATTATATTTTGTTAATAAATTAAGCAGTTTTATAGTTTACAAAGTGACACAATTTTCTAGCTACAATAGGCAATATAAACTTTAAATTTAAAATATACGTTCATACATGTTTACATACACATGCATGTGCAAAAATAAAATTAAAAAACATATATTACCCTAAAAGTTGGCAACAGTATTTCCATTTAAAAATATATACATTAAAGTAGTGTGAAAGTAGGATTGCAAACCAATGACCGCTAATTTTTAAAATTTAGTTGTCACAATGCAGTGGCAATTTTGTTGCTTGTTCTTTGTAAAATAATACTAAATATAACTTGGCTCTATTTTGAAAAAATTAAAGGCAATAATTTAATAAACTTTTTTAGATTTTTTTGTGTTCTTTGCGATTTAAGAGGTTTAAAAGAATTAAGTACATTTTTAAGATTCTCAAAACATTCTTTTCCAAGGACCCATTATTAGTATTGATATTTTAATGTTGTAACATCCATCACGAGAATGAATGGTGACATATGTATATGTAAAATGCATACACAGACATACAAATGTGCATACATATATACAAACATGGATATGTTCATGTTTAAGTGTCTTGTTTAAAGAAAGAGCTTATGTCCATTTTAATAAAAGACATTACATATTGACTGCTTTTGTGTATTTGCTTGAATGCCTAAATTGAAGAACAGCGACATGCACCGACATGTCAGTCATTCACTAGAATTTATAGTTTTTATTTTTCTACATGTTTAGAAATATATATGTATATCGGTTGGTACTAAATTAAAACCAACTAGTTGTAGATGTAGCAATGTCATTTGTGTTAAGAGTTTGTTACAAGTGTTCATGTAATCATCATGACCACATAATTAGTTCAAGATTTTCAAGGATTCCATACAATCAATAAAGCAAATTGAAGAAGAAATTTAATGAAATAAAAAAAAACACAGAGAATTACGTCGTTCAAAGGACACAAATGGAAATTATTAATAAAGGAATAAAAAATAATAGAAATAGAAAACGAAAATGGATTTGTTTGATAACTTTGGCCACAACTTACATAAGGTTGCTGATAAATTATTAAAAAAATTTTAGCAAGTAACCACTTCAACGTCAGCGTTTTTTTAACAACATATAGGAAAAAGGATAAATTTTATCCTTTTAGATAGAAAGGAGGAGTATTAATACTCGAGTCATAAGCTCTATCTATTCGATAAAGACTGACTGTCTTTTTCTCGTCAAAAAGCTATAAACAATTTTGTTTATTGCGTTTGCGAACATACTAATTGAGATCCAAAAGTTTGAACAGATGGGGAATAGTGCCAGAGTGCCTGACTAGGGGTCATCATATTTGGACTTCACACCGGGCGTAGAGATACTTATCCCAAAAAAAAGCTGTAGATCAATTACCATTTTAGGAGACATCCATGATTACTATTAAGTCAAAGATGGAAACAGAAGCGGGAATCACCTAAAATTGCAGAGTTATTCAGACAAACGATCAGGGTAGTGTGGTGGAAATATTGGCAATAATGCGACCCTAAGTCTTAGCTCGAAAGCACGACGGCCTGCCTGACCATCTAAAATGTAAACAGTAAACAGCCAAGTTGTTCCTAAGGAACTGAGTTCCAAACTGATGAGGTCGAAGGTGGCCAAAAACTGTAAGACAGCGCTTCATGGTTTTCAAAGTATTAGACCCTGCTGGCTTCTAGGGCACTCCTGGAAAAAAATGCAGATTAATTTTCTCAATGACAATAAATGAGAATCTGAGGTAAATTCCAGTATAAGCACTAATTCAATTCTTCCCGCACTGTGGCCGGCACTGGCATGTTGAAGCATGTGCGTGACTTGGTCCTGACTGGCGTTAAGAGGATTATGAAGCATTGATGATAGTGGAGTAATTGATTAGTCTAAACGAGAAAAGATCCTTCTAACAGAGATGGGTGTCGCATTCGTTGGGTGCGACATGATAATCATAATCTTTCTTGCTTAAGGTTGGGTGCTGTTTCACAAGCGTGTGGAGAGGTGTCTTGTCGGCGCGGATCTGTTTTGATTATGAAGAAGCGAGATCAAATCTAGAAATGCAATTCGGGTTTAGATAGCCCAACTCATCAATGGGTCTGTTGTGGCTACACAGAGCCATAGCAGAAGAGAATTGGTACCTGGGTGGTTGGGTGAGCCATTCTGGGGGCGCTGGTAGACGCTTTGTATCCACCAGTGTTGACAGCACCGTGAGTTATTTCCAGCATGACAGGTATCACGTAAAACCCTTAACGTCTTCTCGCACTGCAGAAATTCAATGAGAGATTGAGGGTTAATTAAGGGGTAGGGAGAGCGGGTGCTTGGCTAAGGTTGCAGTCTGCAGGGTATCGAAATCCTAATCAGATCCAAGGTTCTTTTATCTTTAAAAATGGACGAACTGCAACCTCTTACCAATTTTCTCACTGGTTACTCCTGCGGCTGCGGGTGGCACTACGGTAAGATTGTTACGTTGGAGGCTGGTTAACCTCTATAATATAATTATTTTAAGTGTTTTTGGCGTTTTGCAAAATAGTAAAGGTTGAGTTCCCTCTTTAGTAGCCAACAAAACCTACTAACAAAGGATGGGGAATCTCTCCAAGACGTAACCTACGGCATAGGCGTAGGAGAACTTTTTTTGGTTGCCGGGCTACCTCAGCAATTGAAACATTCTAGGGTAGAGTCTCGCCCTACCTTGGAGGTTGGGAAACCTACTCAAGGGGAAGTCTAAGCCCAAACGCCCAAGGTTATTGCTCGCGGGTCAGAGTGTCGCATCACGCCAGCTTATTTTTTAATTATTTTTATTAACGTTACGCTTTCACTGCTAGACAGGTATACCCTTACGTTTTTATAACTGTAAGGGGGATACCACTTCCTATGCTCTTATGCAAAATAAATTTTTCACAAAACCTCGTGACAACAGTTGCTATATTTTTCTAAAATATATATGTATAGATTCAGGGCTTTTGTCCTTAAATTTGGGTTATTTTGGTTTTGCGATTTTGAACATAAGAGTGTATGCGTGTGCCGATCACTGCTTTAAATTAATTTAATTGTATATGAATTCAGGAAAAGGCATTTTTTAAATGTTTTTTTTGTAAATCAATAGATTTTAAACAAATGTTTGTTGATTTATGCTGCAAAATTAAGCTTAATAGTATTAAAGGGACTATTTGTTAAAAGATTTAAAAAAAGGAAAGAAATGTTTAATTTATTAATTTCAATCGTATTTTGTAAAGAGTCCCATAGAACCATCAAATGTGTTTTTTTTTTGTTTGATAAAAATATTACCAACATTTTTGTGAAATATTAGAAAATGCTTAAATAAAGATAAAATATTGTATTAAATAAGACATTTATAATACAATGAGATTTTTTTCACCTTCAAACACACACATACATAAGTATACACCTACACACTTTAAGCTGTGAGGATATCAGAAGTAAACATTTCAAAACTTTGCAACATTCAAGGAAGCAGAAGATATTCTATTTTAAGGTTTTATTAACAAAAAAAAAAAAATACTTGTTAGAAAAAGCAAACCAAACTAAAAGCAGTTATTTAAAATTACAAAAAAATGAAATAAAGGTAGATTGGAAACAGCCTTAGGATTATGCTGCAGTTTTTGTTTCAAGAGAAAAGCTTTATAGAAATGAATTTGTTTTATAATGAAACAAAATCAAAGATAAAATAAGGCCACATTTAATGTAAGTTTTTTCAAAAAGTTTACTGTTTGATTTAAAATTTTGAAAGAGAAAAGTTAAAGTGCCATAAATTTTATTTTACTACCAAAAATCATTGGGATTTTCATACAACTTTGGTTTTATTTGGCTTAAGTTAAATTTAAAAAAAAATGTCAGGGAAATAAACTTCTGCAAACGTTCTTCTAATACGAGATATGTTACATAACGTAAAAAAAGGCGAATGGTGTTTTTGTTTCTCGAAAAATGTGTTAAATTTTTTGCACTTTAAAAAAAATGTTGCATATTTTAAGGATGAAGTGTTTTTTTTATAAAAATTTGTCATTATTATAGGCAATATTTATTGCATTTCTTGCACCGTAAGCATTTACAATGTTGTCAATGCCCTGAAAAATATCTGATTGATTTATTGTGTATATTTTATAATAAAGAAGGAAAAAAGGGGGACTTTAACATCATTCTGAAAATATGCAACATTTTTTTTAAATTGTCAAAATTTTACATTTTTTTCGAGAAACGAAAACATCATAATTTTTATGACCTGGGGCCAAATCGTCGCATTCGATTCGAATCGAAATTTCACTCGATTGATCGAGTTGTCAATGCTTTAAGTATAGGAATTCTAATAAGAATTTTAAAATTTCGATTCGAATCGAATGCGACGATTTGGCCCCTGGTTATTAAAAATAAATTGCAGCAAAATTTTAAGGACTAAATTATAATTTTTATATTTAGAATCACTCCCTTAAAATTTAAACTTAAGCAAAGAAGTATTGTGTTTTTTTTTAAATAATATATTAAATACATTTTAAAAGTTATTAAAACCTTTTATAAAATATATTCTGTTGCGCTTTGGGGGACTTATTTCTTTTTCTTACACTTTTCATTTTTAATCTTTAACTTTTGACCTTAACCCCGTATATATTTGTTGGTAAACAATGGCCAATTAAAGCTTTTGTTTATTAACTGTGCAAACAAAACGAACGCCTTAAATAAACCACAAAATTAATTTAATATAATTATGTTAGCAGACATTTAGGCTAAAATGAAACTTAAGATTTTTTCGGCTGCAAATTATTGGCCAAGAAAATAATACTTTTTATTATGGTTTAAGCTTAGTGCCTTCTTTCATTGTATTGTTACTTAATAAAATATTAATTTACACTTAAGAAAATATAAAAGAGAGAAAGAGATAAAAAATTCTTAGTAATTTATTTTATTTACATTAAACAGCGTTCAAGGTCAACACTTTTCAAGTTGCCATAAAATATTTTATTACATTCATACTCGCACTCATACTCGCACTTGTATTTTTATTATTATTTTCTTAACTCATTTGCGTAAGTGTATGCGTGTGCATAAAAATGTCTGTTTTTAATATGAGTTTTTATTGTAGTTGTTGGTTGAAGTGATTGTATTGAACAGGGAGGCTTAACAGTTTTATTGGTAAAATTCGCTTAAATGGAATTTCTGCTAAAATTTTCCAACTGTGGTTTTAAGGAATAAAACAAAGCCATATTGGCCTTTCTATTGTACATAAAACCTAGGACCCGAAAATATGTTGCTCTTAACAGAATTTTTTCTTTTTCCTTTAAAGCAGTGATCGGCACACGCATACATTCTTATGTCTTGATTGCGTTGGTTACCATAGTTGAAAGTTTAAAATATGATAGAATTGCATTGTAAAAGCTTTGGATTGTTATAATTAAACTTTAGCCAGTTATGTTAAAGTAAAAGTTTCATAAATGCGAAATAATTTTGAAGGCTCGCAAAATATAAGTTAAACCTAGCATTAAGTGTAATTTAACATCTTGTTCATTAAACATTTTGAAAATTCAAGTTGTCACACTGGTCGTCTGGCACAAGAGACCAAAAACCGTTTTTTATTCTTTTTCTCTTCAATGCTCAGAGAGCACCCACACGCATGTGGAGTTTTGCCGATCATTACTTTAAATATGTTAAGTTAACTTTACATCACAAAATTCCCTCTTTTATGTTCACATTTACACGATCACACGAATACGAAGCCTTAGAAATTTTAATCAGTTTCAGATGAGCTTTTAAACAAAGCGTATGATTATAGCTTGTTTGTTTTGGGCACACAATTTTTGCAATTGTGTTAGTGAGCAAGAGAGAGAAAACAATTAGAGACGGTATAGTCACTGTGGCAACTAGAGATGAGCGATCCCGTGATTTTTGAAGAATACTGTAAACAGTGAACGTGATTTTTTAATAACAGTTATTTTAAACAGTGACGGTGATAGCTGTTTATTTTTTTTACAAGCAAATATGTTAATAGTTACTTCACAGGAAGACCCAAATATGTTTCTTTTAATAATACCAAAATTTATATATAAACACTGCAGTTACCAGTTGCTGCTCAGGAACATTTTTTATTTTTTCCACTAACCACAATGTTACTTATGCATATGGGGTTAAAAATATTAAATGAACGGGGTTGTTGGCAAAAATGAACTGAGTCGGTAACAACATCTCAGGAAATTCCAAAAATATTTGTTTTCATAACATATCAAAGTAACTACATCGCAGTAGCAGTTACTTCGCAGTTTATGTCACTATCGTTACCAGTGATTTTGAAGTCACAGGTATAAAATCGCTCATCTCTAGTGGCAACCACTTTAACAAACACGATACCAAATTTATGAAAGCATACTGGGGTCAAATCGTCGCATTCGATTCGAAATTTCAGTCGATCAATCGAGTTGTCAATGCTTTTAGTAAAGGAATTCGAATAAAAAATTTAAATTTTGAATCGAATGCGACGATTTAACCCCTGTTTCGACAGTTTCAAAACGTATACTATGCTTAAGAGATATTAACGGCAGTCGTTTACAACAATCGTTGTTATGAAGTCAGCAAAGTTAATATTTTAAAAACAGGGTTTATTTATTGCAGCTTAAGAATATACATTTTTCCTTGTGTAGATATCGCTTCTATGGGTCGAAGACTCAAATAATCTTCTGTGATATCTTAGATTTTCGGTCATAGGATTAAAGGTTTCAATTAAGTCGAGGAGGAGACTAAAAAAAACGTCTCTAGTACTGCAGGATATGCATATACATAAATTTTTGGTTTAAAATTATAAACTAAAACAAAATTGTTAGGGGTTAGCAATTCATAGTAATTTGGTGATGATTTTATAACTTTCAAGTAAACCAATCTGGTATTAGTTACATTAGACATCAAACATCGAACTCTAGTCTATGCAAAAGCTGGACATGGAAATAGTTATTGTACCACAGGTTTGATGTCCTTCCTGCATGATTACCACTCGCTAGTCTCAGCAACCCTAAACCAATTAAGGATTCCGGATTTTCCATTTTTCTGTATACCCCCTTTCAAATAAAAAAAAGTTTTGACAGTGCTTGGTATAAAAATTTAGGGCAAACTACGAATAGGTCCGGAGTAAAGTCTATCTGTCTGACATCTCATATCGCTTACATCTAGACATCCACGTGTGCTTATATATTGACTTCGGTTCAAGAAAAATAATCTTTATTTTAAAGTGGGGTGTTTTCTTTTACAACAATAGAAATTGCCGTTCTATTTTTAATCACTTTTTTTGTTCGATCCTTACAAAGTGGTGTATTATTAGTGACTATAATAGAACAAACATTTTAGGGTGCATGTAGTAATGGCAAATGGTTTCAGTTAATTAGCGCTGAAAACATATCTTCATCAACCATGTTTCTTGATTTTATTTTATAATATTTATAATATTTCTTCTTTAAACTTAAAAAAAAATTTAAGGGGAAAAGGTTTAGCATTTTGTTTTAGTCTATATTGAAGAGGGTACTATTCACCATATTTTCACAGTGCATTTCTTAATAGGGAATCACTGTTTAATACTTTGTTGTTATACCCTTCAAAGTATATCAGGTTGTCATTTCGTTTGTAATTAATACAAAATTCTTTTAAGATCCTATAGAGTATTAATGTTTATTTTGGATCCTTATAGAAAGGGAAGTCGCTTGAGCCATGACCGTCTGTCCGTCTCTTCCTCTGTCAGCCTGGGTGTTTTCCTAAACGCAGTACGCTTTGCACCACGAAATTTCAACTTCTTCTCTTATACACTCCTTACAATTTTGACAACGCGTTTTGCTTTCGGGACATTAATATAGCTGTAAAAACTCATTTGGAAGCAGGAGATATTATCAAAAACCTCATCTTTGCTTTCAGGAAGAACTTGAAATTTTGTGGTGCAAGGCATACTGCGTTTAGGAAAACAGCCTCTGTTTGTCTGTTGAAATTAAGTTTCTGCAGCCAAGTCAAATCCGAATAAAACTGTTTTGGAATCAAATTATCAGATATATTCCAATTCAATCTACTACTAAAAATCAGCAAGAATGGTTTACTACGGACCGAGATATAAGCAGAAACCTAAAATATAATTTTTTCTGGGACAAAATTTTGGCCATGTATCCCTATATATCTTAGTAAATATGGCCACTGTTGCCACAAAAAAAAAAACTGGAATAGCTATGGACCCTATTTCCCCCCTAAAACAGTTTTTTGTAATATTTACAGTTTTAAAACAACTTGGCTGATTATGACTGGGTATACAAAAATATCATAAAAAAGGGTATTTCAGATTCGGCTTAACGGAATATAGTTTTCTTACTTGTTAATTTTATTTTTGTTGCTATAATTTTTTATGACACATTTATGGCAGACATTGATGGCACGCAATAAAAAAAATACGAAACACAAATAAAGTTGTTTTGTATTTTTTTTCTTCATTTTTGCTTTGATTTTTTAGCATGCTTTTGGGCTGCTAAAATGAATTATTTAGCTGCAAGATATAAGGCGGAGAGATAGGACTGAAATCGTCATTATTGAGAAATAAAATATGGTTTATTTGGTTTTGATAAATTATATATATTTTTGAAACATATAAAAAGCAAAAATGTTCGCTTCTCATTATGATTAAAATTAAGAAAGGAAAACCAAAATACAAATTATATTAAAATATAAAATTTAAAATAAAACAGAAAATATTTCTAAATCTTTAAAATCATTAACTTTTATTATATCTTAAATTTTTTAAAAACTGCTGACTCCTTTTAAAATCTTATCCCCGGAAATTCACAATATTTTTTGTTTGAATTTTAATATCCTGATTAAAAGTTTCTTACTCAAGGTTGCAGCCACAAAAATAAACTTTTTGATCCTAAAATAATGTGTATTTTGGTTGTTTTATAGTCTCTCTCAAACATATTAATGACATCAGTAGAAAAAAAAGTAATAATTATTATACATAATATGTGTTTGAAAGTGTTTTTTTTATCCTTAATATTAAAAACGTCATTATTTTTGTTTCGGTGTGAAACACGCAAAAATCTTTGTTTTAACACTGTTAGTCAGTGCTTTGATTTTTTTTTTTTGTTTTTTTAATAGAAGTTACCCTCCGACATTTTCAACATTAACAAAAATAAAAATTAATGATTCTTTCTTTCTGTGGCTTAAAAAAGCATAATTAATGATAATATATTAATTAAACGCAAGTTAATTAATAGTTTTATTTATTTTAAGGTTAAAGGAATTAATTTTTAATAAAGCAAGGGGATGCAGGATTTTGAGAATAATGAGAATTATTCAAAGCATATTGTTATACCCTAAAGAGGCTTGAAGATGGATCATAACGATTTTGTGCTATTGCTGGTACTAATCAAAAGTCCAACTCCCACATCCGTCTCGAGGACTGGTGCCCATAAAGGTTAAGCAAGGTTAAACTGGCTGGCCCTGAAGACCCATCACAGAACATGTGGATCCTGGGGGTTACCAGACAAAAACGAAACGATAACCATTCTAACTGATTCGATAAAATAAAATCAAGGGAGCTTCCCCCTTTATGGCAAATGCCAGCAGGCTTATCCTATCAGCTCCGGATATTTCCTCCAGTCTTTGTAACAAACAAGACCCTTGAAATTTTGCTCTGGAGTGCACGAACGCGAGACAGTCACAAAAAAATATGTTTAGCAGTCTCCGTATCCGAATCTGCAATAATCGCAGGCCAGTCGCCCTGCTCTCCAACAATGACCTATTATCATCCCTACTAAGCTCCCTAAATCGCTCTTTCTAAAGACAGAAGAAACTTCGTCCCCTTTGGGTCATAAGATACTCACATTATTCCGGAGACCATACACGAAGTGGTATTTACCCAGACTTTGGTGCGTCTGACCCTTACCGCAGAGTCTTTACCCCTACTGTCGAATTGAAGTGGAGCACGAACATCCATTGCTCTTTTCATAGGCAAATGGACCCCTTATCTCGCCAGCTTGTCTGCCATCTCATTCGCCTCAATACCCTTTGGTAGTTGTGCACTTGTTTCTCGGCACACAGTCCACCAGTGAACAGACGTCAAGGGGTTTAACGTGAACACCTACCCGGAGGGCAATAATCCACGGCGCTCTTAGCACAGAGTGGAGACAATGCGTCCACTAACGCCCCCATGGATAACACTTCGCAACCGCGAAGCGGAATCCATGGGAACTAATTTAGAGCCATACATTTGGGCCCTTGGTGAGGAGCGGAGCACATCTAAAACTCCTTACGATCTATGGGTCTCGGCACCCGGTTGCAATACAACTCCACATCGAACCGAAACTCTCCCCACGATTTGGGTCCAAACCACAACCACCACGTTGCTCCCAAAAGGGGTCTCAACCATTGCCAGGCTAGAACCGAGGTTCTAGGGGCTCCTGACATCCGTGGTACCAGACTTAGAATGACAAGCTTCTGGTCAGGCCTCGTAGCCAAGGTCAAGCCAAGGCTACTCCCAGTTGAACTCCAAACAGTTCAGGGACTGGTAACCCCTCGTGGTCAAAGCCACTTCCAGTTTCAAACGCTGTCAGGGACTGGTCACCCCACGCCACCAAAGTAGCATCACCTCTGCCTACAGACAGAAAGTTGGCATTCCCCGGCAGCTGCCAGTTTCGACCACTGTCAGGGACTGGTCACCCCACCCACCAGTGAACAATTGAGTAGTAGGCGAGGTTTGCAGAGGTTGTTTTGATCGCTGCCTGACTATCAATTCTTGGTTTAAGACGAAAAGGCCAGATCGGCGACCGATTTGGCTGGAAGAATCTCCGCCTGGAATACATTGCAGTCAGCAGGCTAATAAGACTCCCTAAAACCCAGTTCTCAGTAGAAAACTAAGAAAACTAAAATGCAGTGTGTCTATTCTAGGTAGGTAAGGGATTGTGGTAGGACCCATGTTAAAATTATGAATCTCTTCAACGGCAGATTATGTTTTGTTTCGGGGTATGGCGCCATAGCTGAAATCACAGACGAGCTCAAGCTTCTAAAGTTGGTTATGTTGGTTATAAGTTGGAAACAGTGAGACCACTATTGGACCACCATTAAAAAAATTGCATGAAGAATCTTCAATTGAGGATGTGTAAGAATGAGGAGAGGGTAAAACTGATAGAGCTTGTTGTTTAAAACTTCTCGAAATGACTGAATCAGAGAGAAAAAAGGTTGGTTAAAAGATTCAGGAAAAAATAGATTTCTAGAGTTGTAAGTCAAAATCATTATAGGGTTAACAATGGGCAGGGGATAGACAATGGAAAGGGGGTTTTACACTCGAACTTGAGTAGCATTTTCTTACTTAGTCTTATGATGCTTATTTCTTCCCTTTTGTAAGTCAAACAACCTTCTTTCTCCTCTACTAATTTTTAGGTTTTCCCTTTTTTAAAGGGGCGTACAGTGAACTCAGGGACTTTTAAGGTTGTGCTGGTCTTCACCACCCTTCATAACTGCATTCAGCCTCATTTAAAATTTCCTACTTCAAAGTGAAGAAGGCAGAAAGAGAAAATTTCGATTTAAATTAAACACAGAATGGGGGTGATTTGCAAATATTTTTTATTTTAAACTCTATTTGATTAACATCAGATAATATCAATATAAGAGCCGTTTATTTTTAAAGTGGTGTAAGTCTTTTGACTAAAAAGATCAAGATAACGTTTAAAATAGTTTTACTTCTAACGAATCTTTTTGTTTTAATTTCAATTAACAACGAGTAACGATTCACTAAAAATGAAATTATATCAATAGTTTTTTTTGTAAAAGGACCTACGACACTTTTAAAATAAACGGCTCATAAAAGCATTTCATTTTCTTTACCTTTTTTAGTTTGAAAATGTTATTTAAGCAGAAAAAGCATTTCTGGGAAAACAAAATCTTTTCTTTAATTAAAAACTAAGACTCCTGCAAAATGATATCATTAAAAATGTTGGCGGAAAATTCGTAGTAAACACGAAATTAATATTTCTCAATGACAATATATTTTCGTTGCTTTAATAAGACAAAGAAAAATATGAAGTGATAAATATTACTATAAAATAAAATAATAAATAATATTAAACATATAATCAATCGGGATCTAATAAAACATGACATTTGCCATAAATTTCAATTCTAAATGTCAAACGTGATTTTCGTTTTTAGTCTTTTCTTTTCTGTTTATTTTTTAGCAAATGTTGATTTTATTGCACAAGTATACGAGTTCAAAATAAAAAGCGATTTTTGAATAGAAAAATATTTAACGTTTTAGTATTTTGATTAAAGTTTAATAAAAAAATCAAAATAAAAACAAATAGGATATAAAAGAAAATAATACTATAATAGTAAAATTAAAATATCTTATTGAAAAATATACTTAAAAATGAAAAGAACTTTGCATGTTGTTGCCAAACGGAAGCGGAAGTCTACATATGTACACACACACACAGTATACATTTTAATAACGTTCAATGCATATGTGTGTATATTTTATTTCAAAATCCCTTTTATAATAAGAAACATTTAAGTAATAAATTATTACCTTCTTGTTATTTATATGTTTATTTATTTTGCAAAATATATTTACGCTGTTTGTCTTGGTTTGCCTATAACGAAACTGAAGACCTCAAAAATGTTTGGAATTTTTAAAACAAAACAAGTAAGAGCGCTATATTTGGCTGTGCGGAGTTTTATATACCCTTTACAATGTGCAGTTATGCAATAAGGCATTTATTTATGAACTCAAAAAGTTGTTTCGTGGCTGAAAACAATTGAAAATAAAGGGTGCTAACACACGGTTAATTGACTTCGCTTAAAACTTAAAACTGAATATAGCTAAAAGTAGTTCAGAGACCCAGAAAATCAATTTTTTTGATTATTTACAAAAGAAGTTGGAGTAAAGTTTTCCAGAAATATTTTTTTTAAGTCAATTAATATAAAACTTCAAATTTTTGCATGGCAACCCCCTTAGAGGGTGGATATAGGGGTAAGTATGTTTTAAGAAAACGTTTGCAAGGGAAAATAAGTTTGGGTCACTCCTACATTTTACCTATCCACGGGCACGCTGGAAACTATAGGGGGGATTTATTATAATTTCCCAAACTTTGTACGGGAGCTCCCTTAGGCAATTGATATGTGGGATGAGTATGTTTTAGGAATATATTAGGAAGCGGAAACTAGTGGGGGTCGGTCGTATACTTTATTTCTCTAAGGCCGACTCTAGGGAAGTTATCGTCGTTTTTACATAAATTTTGTAAATTTTGTATGGCAACCCCCTAAGGTAATGGAGATATGTTCTAGGAATATGTTTGGGAGGGAAAACTAATGTGGGTGTTTGAAACAATCTATTCTTCTAAGGGCGACTTCGGGGAAGTTGTATGGGGTTTTACCCTTATGTTTAAAAATTTTTATTGGCAACCCTATTTGGGGGCTGGAGATAGAGGGTAAGTATGTTCCACAAAAATCGTTGGAAGGAAAAACTAATCAGGGCCAGTCTAACATTTGACCTTTGTAAAAAATTGGACAAAAATTAAACTTTGTATGGCAACCCTGTTTGGGGGCGGAGATAGGGTATAAGTATGTCCCACAAAAATGTTTGTAAGGAAAAATTAATGGGAGTCGGTCTTACATTGCACCCATGTAGGGGCAACTTCGGGGCAGTTTTTATGTACAAATTTTATAGAAATAAACAGAGGTAGTCGCGGTTGCTGTCTTATATCTCTGTCAGTTATCGGACGATTTTGCTGAATTTCAATAACAAAATTCTCCTAATGTTTTGATGCCCCAAGCAGGTGCAAGAATATCAAGGGGCTTTAGAAGCTTGATTTCAACAGATTAACTAATTGTTGTGGCAGTCATGATAATGATCTTGGCAGTCAAGCAATGATTAAATTGTCCGTTATCATATTCCCGTGATCATACTCAACCAATTTTTTTCTTTGGGTGAAGTAAGAAAACCTTTGCTGCTTAAGAACGACTATATTTTATTCTACACGACCATTTTCTTTATATGTATTTAGCATTAAGTATTGTATTAAGTTCTGATTTTATCAGTAAATTTACTGATTTATGAGAAAAAGTACTGATTGTACTGATATTTTAAATTAATTTCGTACAAAAATTTGTTAGATTGTTGTAAAATATGTTTAAAAAATTAAACATTTTTAACACCAGAAAGATTTTTACAATTATTATTTTAAAAATCTTCTTAAATAATTAAAAACGGGTTAAAAAATTTATTTAAACAATTTAGCTACCTTTTCCCTTAAAAGCCTTTTGCTCCTAACGATATGCAGAGTAAAAGGTATATTTTTACACTTTTAAAGGCTGAAAAGCTTTTTGCTATTAAGCTAAAAAGTCAAGATTTGTTTCCAAAGAAGTTTTAATAATTACTAGTGCTAAATGAAACTTTTGTTTAATTCTTGAAAATTTTATTAATTTTTTTTGCAGTAAGGAGATGAGAGTAAAATATTTTCGTTTTTAAAATGTTACTTTTTACTTTAAACCGTTTTTCCTTTTTTATATTAGAAACATTTTGCCAAAAAATTTGTATAACTATGTGGGTTTGATGTTGCATTTATAAAAAAAATTATCAAAGTTTTTATTTTTGATTTTTTTTTTGCAGTTTTAGGCAAAAATAGAATGAATAAAGTAATGATGATGATGGTTAAATGATTGTATTAAGATATTTGTTTTGTGGTTGCAAAAGAACACCCCAAAAAATTTCACAAGGACATACAAAATTAACAAATGCATTAAATTAATTTTTTGTCATTTTAATGTAGCATACCTTTAGGCGAAATCGGAAATGAAATTAAATTTTTGCCAAAAATAAAGCAAATTTAAAAAAAAAAACTAAATTAAGTCTTGAATACATTATTTTTATTTCAAAAGAGTCTTTATCAAATAAACTTTTTTAAAATACTTAAATTTTTTCTGTCTGGATACTGTTAAATTTTCTACAAAGATCGCAAATATAATAATGAATTTATGTTAAAATTTAAAATAAAATGTTTTTTATAATAAAATTGTATAATAATAATCAAAAGAAGAGCGTCTAAATTCAAGAAGCCTTTAAACAAATATGGCAATATTTAAATGGCTTTTTTCCGAAGGAAAAACTGGTGTTCAGATATAAGCGACCAGAACCCCTTTAGACAAGCTACATATTTTACTCCAGGGCTTAACAAGTTACTTCATAAATATATAAAGTTACTTATTGAATACTTAAGTACTTAATTACCATAAATTTTTTGCAGGTAAATTTGTATAATGAAGAAATTCTTTACACTTTACTACAAACGAATTTTTCGTAAAATACTTTAAGGCTTATTATAGTCAAAATGTTAAATATATATAAATACATAACCTTTTACAATTTCAATGATACTAGCTTGTTTTATTTCAAGTATTTGGTATTTGTTTTTTGCTAGTATGATTTGATTTATTTTTCTTTTGTTGGCATTTTATAATAAAATTTGCTATTAAGCTCCTTAAAGTAGACACTTGTTATATACAAGTGAAATATCTTATACATTGTATAAATAAGTATGCTATAAGCTTTTATTAAAAAAGTACTGCAAAACAGAAATCACAAATTTGTGTGATAAAAACGATCAATAAGTTGTTGTTGAATATTTCTGTTAAAAATTTAGAGGCTTTGTAAGAGAAAGAAAAGAAAAAAGTATGTAATTAAATATTTGGTAAATGATATTATCAACTATCAACAATGAAAAATAATTCTGGAACTTTATGTATGTAATGTATGTATAAAAAAGTAAAAATTCTACAACCGGTTAGACCCTTTTATGAGTGCGAAAAATGCCTACTCTAAAAAATAACTTTTTGACTTTCTTCAATGAATTTAATGGCGTTTTACTTTCTTAAATAAAATGTTTCCGCTTTAAAGTGCACACATTTCAAATGTTTATCTTACCCTGTCACAATGCTTGCACTTTTTCGTAAAGAAAAGAACACATACTGCAAAAAAGGAAACACACTGTTGAAAAAAGACAAAAGTGTCTATTTTAGTTTCACTTTTTTTTAATTTTTAAAGTTAAAACTTTTGAAAATCCCACTTATTCTTTCCTTATAATAAAATATAAACAAGAAAACTGTCAGATGTTTTTCAGGGCACTTACAACACTGTAAATTTTAACGGTGCTAAAAATGCTATAAATATTGCCTTATATAAGGTCACTTAATCCCTAAATTATGCAAATTTTTTCCATTAAAACAACACAAAATTGTCCTTTTAAAAAATGTTGCATATTTTAAGGATGAGGTAAAAAATTTTAAAAAGCCCCCTTTTTCCTTCTTTATAAAACAATAAAGCTATCCCATATTTTTCAGAGCACTTACAACTCTGTAAATTTTTACGGTGCAAAAATATGCAACATTTTTTAAGGCGCGAAAAAATGTTACCTTTTTTCGAGAAACGAAAACACCATTAGCAAAGCTTAATTAATGGAGTTTTTTCTTGCATGAAAACTCAAAATTTTTTTTTATTAATATTAGAAATCATTTCACGTCACTTAGTTTTTATGTATGATTTTCGGCATATGTCCAAAGCCGCTGTTTTGGTTAAATTTTTCCATCAATCTGGCCTAATATTTTTAATGGTTTGCAATGCTAAAGCATAGCCGCATAAAAGGTAGCCAGTGAACAGGACTAAGTTGAGCCGCACAAAGGTATTTCGGTGAAAAAAAGAAATAATAACGCCGTTTTATAAAAAAGTGTTTTACTAAGAAGAAACTAATTATTTTTTTCAAAATATCTAGCAAAGTTGTTTTATTGTAATGCAAAAGATGATAACATTTTTCAAGCAACTCAATGGCTCAATGTACGTAAAAAAATTTTCCTGCTAAAATTTTAAACAGGACTTTTTTAATGAATTAAAAAAATGTTGGGAATGCGTATATAGTTTTGAAGATCTAAACGAATAACCATTATGAGTCTGCAGTTTTCTATGGAAAAAAGAAATTTACCTTCGGTGCCCTTCGACTTCTTATACAAATCAAATGAAGGGTAAATTTGTGTTCTTTAAATTTGCCTAAGCAAATTTAACGCATTTTACCGTTAAAAGAGTTTATAAATTTTCTGTCACATATATTTCAGTAAAAGTTTGCATTCAGATCTGTTGCCTACATTTGGGCTGAAACTTTTTTAAATGATTTTTGGTATCTAAAGCCTGAACCTGCATTTGGAAATTCTCAAAAACGGTCCTGCGTTTGCTTCTTTATTTCGAGTCATAGTTTAGTAAACGCTTTAGTCTTATATTCGAACCGCAGACAAGGGACTACTGTCGAGACTGTTTCCTCATAGAAAAAAAGAAAGTGGACTTATAAATGAATTCATGAGTAACTTAAAAGTGTACTTCTTTAATAAAAACTTTTTAAATATGTAATTTTTTATAGAAGATTGAAAAAACCTTGTTAATTAATAAAGAAACAAATCATATGGGGAGGTTAGGATATAAGTAGAAATAAATGACTCATTTCTTTTATCATTTCCAGCTGGCCCTAGTTAACAGCTGTTAAAACAAATGATTTTCATAAATTGAAATAAATTTTCAAAGCAGGCGCAGAAAAAGTTTCTCTCTTGCTCTCGTTTTCGCCCTCGCTTCTTTTTTCTTTTGATATTAGCCCTACTTTAGTCACATGTTTGATAAAAGCAATGCAGTAGAAAATTTAAGTGTTAAATGAAAAAAAAAACAACATAAAACTAAAGCTTCGACCTGACAGTGAATGCCAAAAGCTGTTTTATAAATTTCAGTATTAAGCAAACTGTGAGCTCATAAAGGCAAAAACCAAGAAAAGAAAATCCATTTAAAGCCGGTTAAAAAAAAAGCAAGAACAACGCTTGTTGTCCAACCTTAAAGAAAAGAAAAATTTTTCCTTAAAAATTTAAAACTTTTTTCAAAAGCAAGCAAAAAGTATTAATTTTTTTTCTAAAAAAAATCTTAAGGACTTTTTTAAAAACAGATTGAAAAAAGCAAAGAAACGAATAAACTTGTTCGCCAGCAAACAAAACCCTACAAAATCTCAATGAAAAAATCAATATCCGTCTAAAGTTTATTTCGGTTTCAGTGAAGAACAAAAATTGCAGTTTTCCTTGAAAAAGAAAATAAAAAAAAATTAAAAAAAAGTCCAAAGAAACTTTAAGAATTAACTATTTAACTTAAGAAAAAAAGTCCATTTTTGTGTTTAGAGCTTAAGAACTAATTAATTATAAAAATTATGAAATTAATTGCCTAGAAAACGCTTTAAATAATTATAAAAAAAATAAATATTTAATTAAACAAAAACAAAAAAAATTAAAACAACAAATGCTTTCTTCTTCTCCATCCATTGTAAAATTAATTAAATATTAAAACAAATTTAAAACCAATAAATCAATATTGCAGCTTAAGTCACCAGTTAAAAAAAGCCAACAGCTCTTAAGGTAAAATATTTACTTAATTTTTGGATTTTTAATAGTTAAACCCCTTTTTTAAACCATATATTTACTGTATGTTTTGAATTTTTCTTTCTTTTAAACTGAAAAAAATATAGTATATTTATTGGCGTTTTAAATGTTACTCTACTTTTATCATTCTAGTATAAATGTTACCAAAAAAAAACTTGATGAAAATACACTCCTAACCTAAAGCGGCTTTAAACCTCAAACCTCTTTTTGTTCTTTTCTTGTTTTATTGCTGTTCTACAAATGTAATTTGGCAATATTGAAAAAAATTACTTCATGCCCAAGAATTACATGAATTTTCATTGTTAGAAAGTAAGCTTTTTATAACCATTGCACACTAGCAGGTGTTAACATGTGTTTTAACTCTCTTTGGAGATAATCAGCTGTTAGTTATTGAGAAGGTTTTTTTTCGAATGTTAAAAAAATCAATATTTGTTACACAAACAAAAACGAAAGCAGACGGTCAGGTTTTCTAAAACTAAAAATATATCTTGCAACGTTGTAATTGACAGTTGCAAGGAAAAGAGAAAAAAGAAAGAGCGAGAAAAAGTTTAATTTGTTGCAACCCTTAAATCAGCTGTTTGGATGGGGAAACAACATAACAGCTGTAGTTAACACTTTCTCTCTCTTTTATACATTTTTGCCCTTTATGTTACAAAATCAATTGCTACAATTTCTGTTGTAAACATTTTATTTAAAGAAATGTATTAGTTCTTAAAACATATGTGGGTTGGCCTTTCAATAATCCATGAGCAAAAACGCCGGTTTTGCTATTTATCTACTCTCACTTGGAGAGAATTCTATGGGAAAAGAGAGTTAAGTTTAACCACCGGTTAAACACTTTGAAAATTTTTCAAATGAAAAGGTAAAGTAAAAAAGCTTGAGTTTATAACTTAAAAAGTATTTTCTAAATATGCATTTTTAAATTTTTCAAGTTCTATAACGCTCATTTGCCAAAACAACGTCATAACTCAAAAATAGCCAAACGCTTTTGAAGTTTTAAGCGGTATTTTCTCTTTAAACGCAAAAAGTAGATACAAAGCAAAGTTGCCTTATGCGCAAAAGAAATCAATTTTTTTAAAACATATATTCTTGGATTTTGAGGGTTTTTTGAAAGTCTACCTAAACTCGAAACTTTTCAATAATTAATGCTTTTTTACTTTTAACCACTTTTAACATATTTAAACTTTTTTTCTGATTATTTTAGAATCAAGTCTATAGAGCAAAGCTGCGTTAATAAATTTTTATAGTTTTAAGATTTATTTATTTTTAATTTTGGCCGCCCCTTACCACACTGTAAATTGTCTGCAATTGGGCATGGCTGTTATTTATGTAGATAGAAATGGGTTGTTTCCGACAGTAGTGCGAACTTCTTCAGAAGGCAGGTTAAAGTCGTCAAGTGATTAATGGTTTTGTAAACCTTACACACAAAAAACTACAAAAAAAAATTTTTCAAACAAATTCTTGTTCAAAATAATTAATTTTTTTAGTCAATTTATTTAATAGTCTCTAATAATATTTTTATTTGATTTTTAAATCAAACAAAATTTTCGCCTGGACAAATAAAATATTTAACCAGCTCAGCAAAATTTTTTAAGAGAAACTAAAATTCTTGCAAAATTGTTTGTCTAAATTTACAACTTTCGTTGTAGGTCCTCAGCCAGACAAAATATTTACTGATTCTCTGAAATTTGTTACTGATTCTACAACTCAGTTTTTTCTGTGTTATAGGTTTCATCAATGGTAGTTTCTTAGCTATTCGGTTCGCAGGACCATTTGTTAGATTAAACAGAGTTTATCTCTAAAAGGCATATCTAATGACTAACTAAAGCTTTACTTTTTAAAACATAAACAAAGAATGATAATAAAATAATTTGTTTGCGTCAAAAATACAGGAAATAAAAAAAAATAGTTCTTTTAAATATACTTTGCATAAAAAGACAAAAAAACTAGGTTTCAGGGATGGATAACCGCAAGAAAAAACAAATAATTTTTTTTAGTTTTAACACGTTGCAACAAAGCGGTTTCAAAAACAGTTTTTTAACTGCCCCTTTTGGTTAACTATTCTATGGAAATTTTTAAATTTTGGTGTACAAAGCAAAACCGAACTGAAAGACAATTTTTAATTGAAGCCAATATTTAGTTTTAATTATAAAACAATTGTCAAATTACCATACTGTGTTGTATCGTTGTAGCAATGAATATTGTAAAAATTTCAAATGGTTTCGTTCTTTTTTCAAAAATTTCGTTTGAAAAATATTTTTATTTTACAATATACAACAATAGACCAGAGGTTGTGAACTGGCCAAATGTGGAAAGTTTAAAGACAACAAAACGTCAAATTTAAATAATAAAATTATTCACGATAACATAATTTGTGTGTTAAAAATATTGATTTCAATTTCGGCCAAAAAAATGCAAAGCCCAACTAAAACGGAACGCAAATATTTTTGTGGCATTAAATGCACGTCTCACACAACTGCCGCCCCTTATGCACTTAAGTTAATTTTTTGCTCAACAAATTCATTGCACTTTACCTCACAATTGATGACGTGATTTTAAATTAATTTTCAAATTAAGTGTTGGCTGTTGGGCCATTTTTTCTGTTGTAGCTTGGGGTGCTTAATTCACCTGTTAAGGCGATTGCAGTTATAATTTAGATTTATGGCTTCTTTCACCCTTTTTTTTGTGAAGTTTTATTAAACGTTTTGTGTTGTTACATACATATATTTGTTAACTTGTGTAAAGTTGTTTTTACTAAAATAAAAAGTTTTAAATACAAAAACTTTTCAAAATTGAATGAGTTTAGGCGGCGTTAGAACTCTTTGTTTTTTAAATAGAAAGCGTGACCAGCATAAGGCTTGACTCCATGCTTTTTTGTTTGTTTTTTTTTTGTATTGTGGTTTAATAAAAATAAAGATAAGATGATCCGTTTTAAGTTTTTATGTTTAATTTTAAAAATAAACACTTTATTTCAAGATTTACCAATAAGAATCTTTGTTTTTTGTTGTCCTGCAAAGGGTATTTTTGGACCAAGAGACTGAAGTTAAAATTGAATTAAATGCAGGAAAAAAGCAGTTAAGAATTTTGCATTTTTATAAAAATATTTAGTATATGTTTAAACTAATTATAGTATTTGTTTTTAGAATTTATAATTTCGGCAGTTTTTCCAAACAAAAAAACTTTTTTAAAAACACAAACGTTCTTGTACATTCATATATTCACAGCTATGCTTCACCCTTGTTACTTTAAATTTTAATTTAAAAATTCATAACTTCGAATGCATTTGTTTTTTTACTTCGTTTTTGTGTTTAACTTCCAGTTGGAAGTTTGCCGATTTCCATTGGCTGGAAATTGCGTAATTTTTCTTCATTTCCAGTTTAACGTTACAAATCATATTGTTGTTGCACTCTTCGTTGCAAATCGTTATTTTCTTTTCCTTTTCCTGCATTGAAATCCTGCCTTGTCTGGCCATTTGAAAAACAGTTGTTCTGCAGACGTTGAAAGTTATACTTGGTGGTTAGAAAGGATTTAAAATTAAACGTTTAAAGATTTTTTGTGTTGAAAAAATCTTAAAATTTAAATCTATCAGAAAGGAAACTTAAACTGTTGTTACAAAAACTTGTTAAACTTTTCAGAAAAATATAAGAAACCTGTTTTTATAACTATTTTTAAGGGAAAATTAAAGAAAAATAGAAGAAAAACTCTTATAAACTTAAATAAGTGTTGTTAAACTTAAATATTAATTTTTTTTAAAAAGGTAAAATATATGAGAAAATTAAATTTATAATTAAAATATGCAAAATAATTACTGAAGGTAATAACAATGTTATGTAAATAAAAAGATAGATTTAAGAGTTTTCTTTAAACTTAATTTTAAGAAAATTTACGACACAATAAGTCTTATCATTTGTTTAATACAAATCTTGTGATTTGAAAAACATTCGATCTGGCCACTCTTCCGATTTTTTTAGTTAAAAAAATATTTTATTTTATACCTGCGTCAAGAAAAATTGCTAAATGTTAACCACAAGTAACTAACTAGTAACTACCAGCAGTTGTTATGAATATTTTTTGTCTCGATAATTTTCTGTTTAAATATTTCATCTTTGTCAAATTTTCTTCTGACGCCGGTTTAACTAATTACCTATGCTCTATTTGCTACAAAATTTGCAACAATTTCAAAGGAGCTTACGTAAAAAATTATCATAACCAATGTTTGTTCTTTCAACATATAAAACGTTGCAAATTTTATTTTTAAGGAAAAGCAAAATCACAAATACTAATTTAAATTGAGTAAATTGAAAAACTCACTTTTTCTTAAAGTTATTTCTATGACTTGCAAAACAAATATTCAAATATCCTTTCATGTCTATTGCTTGGCTCCTTTCAGGCGGCCAAAGGCATATTTGCCTTAAAAATGTTTGTAGAAATATTTCTTTGATGTTTTTGTATTTTAAAAGAAAAAAACCAACATAAAGCTTAGTTGGAAAAGCAGCTGTTGTTGTTTTTTTGCATTTATAGCCTTTTTTTGGTCTTTGGCCAAACACGAACATGGTCGTAACTTAAACGAAAATAAAAAAACAAACCAGCCAGTTAGTGCATGAAGCCTTATTGGAATTGGTTTTTTGGAAGTGCAAAAGTAATAGAAAAGAAACAAAAAAACACATGTTTTTTCCCCATTGGAAAGCGAACATTATATTCAAAAGGGGAGGAAGAGGTGGTTAGAGAATAAGGTGGAAAAGCAAAAAAAAAAAGAAAAAGGATAAGCCTTATGAGACAAGAACCGATATGGCTAAAAATTTGAAAATGAAAATTCAGTCTTCGTCGAGCTTTCAAAACGTGTGCAGCACTTAAAAAAAATATTCAGGAAATTGAAATTAGTAAATTTACTTGAAAAAAAAAATTAAAAAAAGAAGAGGAGCTTAAAGTAATGGTAATAAAAAATTATAAATGTTAATTAAACAGATTTTTTAATAAGAAGCTAAAAAAGAGTTTTGTATATAATTTGAGGCAACAAAAATTTTAATTAAAAAAAAGTAAAAAAAAAAAATTAATAAATTTAATTCATTTTCTTAAATTTTGTAACCAAAAGCAAACAAAAAATAAATAAAAAAAAAGTTAAAATTAAAATTTTTATGTAACATATGTGTGTGTAAAAAGTGCACAAAAATAAAAAGGAGTTACAGCTCAAAATCATAAACTTTCTAAGAAGTGTTTTGTCTATTCTAAAAAATATGGTTGCTTATTTTTAACCAAATCGAGTTCAATTGTAGTAACCAAAATTTTGCTTTTTCTCAAAGATTTTATCTAAAAATTTGTTTAAGAATAAATATATGATTTTACGAGTTTTTTAACTAAGACTGTTATTGATTTAGGGTGCAATTTAAAATATTAAAATTTTGCTTTTATAAAAACATATTTACTCTTTTTAAGCACTAAAGTTTAAAAGCAAACATTTCAAATTTTAATTTTATTAAAAAAAAAGATTTAGAATGACTTTCAAATATATAATAATAAGCTTGAAAAGTGCTAAGCATAGAGTGCTATAATAATTAAAAAAATAAATTTTAAACTTTGTAGAAAAACCTAAAATTTAAGCTTATTTTTAATTAATTATTTAAAACCTAAAAAAATAAAACTCCTAAAAATTAAAAAATTGAATTAAATGTTCAAATTATTCAAAGTTTAAAGTAATGAAGTATTTTCCTGAATAAAAAACCTGGTACATGACTTAGTATTAGTTCATAGTTTATTTTTATCACTTATAAATTTCGTGCTCTTTAACTTCCTTTTTCTCCTCAACATAAAATGAAGCGATTTTCTTGCACTTACACTGACAAAAAAAATATTTCATACATAAACGTCTTAATTTAAAAAAAAAAAAAACTTGTTTAAATCAATAAAGACCAACAACAAGATAACAGTTATTTTAATAAAGAGTGAAGTCTTAAATTAAAAAGAGACAAAAAACGAGGAGTAAGAGTTACATAGTGTGTGTGTGTGTGTGTCTGTTCATTCAACTTCGTTATAATTCTTGCATGAGCAATTCGTCTACTTTTTTAACTGTTATCTTTTTGGAGTTGTTGTTTAATATGTAGTTCTCTTTGTGTGTGTTAGAAGTTATTTCGAGTAGTTGTAGTTACATTCTTTATTCTAGAAATATGCAGCACCATAGTGCCGTGATTTTTTTGTTGTTGTTTTAAAATACATAGTGGAGTTCTCACTGGAGTATGTATGTGGCGTGCGGGAATATGTGTTTTATTGATTCTTACTATTTATCCTTTTCATTAGTATTTCGTTTCCATTTTTAGTTTTAACTTATGTGTGTGTATGAATTTAAAACAACAACAATTTAAATCATAAAAAAAAAATTATTGCTCAAGTTTGATGTAGTTCGTAAGCATTGTCGGCAATAAAAGTTTCAGTTAAATTTTAAACGCCAACGGGTGCGGCCTTATATGTGTTCGAAACCTAATTAAAACTAATAAAGGATTTCGGTCTTAAAAAGTCAATTAATGTTTTCTATTCAAAAATTTTCAATGAAAAAAAGGTGTTAAAGTTAAAAAGACTCTGTAATATACCTATAAGGATTTTTTTTTAAAATCCTTTTAAAGCATAAAGACCTTTTCATTACCTTAAGTGCTTTATTTGCTTTTTGATTTCTATTATCCTTTAACATTATTATTTTGTACTTATATTCTCCTAAATTTATGCTTAACAGTTTAAAACAGCAGCAATTGTTGTGTGTTATGCTGATAGCGATTATCACACTTACGTAATTTTGTAAATGTATTACATGCTGTTTTTCATCACAACATTCGATAAGGATAACATTTACTTGTTTAGAAGATTAAGTAGCAAGTTATCTTTTCATTGTAAAGACAGCATAAATTGCTGGCTCTTAAGCCATAAAGTTTTTTTTTGGGCTACAAAGGTCAAAAATATCTGCAGGAGGAAAAGCAAAAAGTTGTACAACACAAAAAAGCACTTAAGATTAACGACAGTCGGACGCCTCCTTTTTGTGTTGTTATAGGGAAACAAAAATATATTGAAAATAGCAACAAAACTGGAAAATAGTTTCCTTAAAAACATTTGAAGTTAGTGATGTAGAAACACCACAAAATAATTTTTGTAGCATAAAAATGATTTTAAAATTTTTGTTAAACTTACACAGCTGCCGGCAGGGATAAGTCTTATGTGTAAGTGATAATTTTTTTTTTATTTAGAAGTTTTCTGAAATCTTTAATAAAAAAAAAATGCTTTACACATATTACAGAAAAATGTTTAAAGAAGCTGCTTTAAACAAAAATTTATTAATTTTTTTAATTTAGCCTACTTTCAGGCTTTAAATTTAAAATAAAAAACAGCATATTTTTTGGCTAAACATTAAAAACAAATATTAGATTTGTGCTATAAAATGTTAAAAAATTATATACGTCCCAATACCTATTTTGCATGGGCTTTTAGAAAAATGTAAATAACTTTTAATGACTTTAATACAACAGATAAGCTTTTGCTTGCCTTAAGACTATAAAAATAACACATAAAATATTCATCCATCAATGTCTAAATATATAGTTTTTTTGAATACATGAACATTATAATAATAGCCAAAAACAAACATTAAATAAAAATTGAAAAACAAACCAGAAGGCCAAAGGATAAAAAAAATCGTCTATTCAGAAGTATTAACATTAGGTAAAGCTAAAAAAATGTTTGGAATATCCTTTTGTTTTCACCATAAGAAAGTAATTTAAATTAATAAAAAAAACAATTTTTAAAAATGATTAGTTTAAATTAAAATAAAAAAAAATCCCAAACTATTTTTAAAAAGTTTTAATTTATTTAGAGGTCTTAAAACGAATTCCGTAAGGAAGTATTATTCAGTAAACTTCTTATTACTTTAAAAATTGTGTGAAGCTCAACTTTTGCCGAAGACCCCAATTTTTTTCAGTGTAGCTTTGGGTACAAGCAGTGTTGTCAGAAATATAATTTTCTTTTGCTTTTATATATTTATTGTTTTTTTTTTTTGGAAACTTTCCAACTTTATGGCAATAAAATTAATGAAAATTGAAAGGGCCTTTTTCCTAAAAGAAAAAAACAACTTAATGCAAAAACGAAACAAAAACGTATGCAAAATCAAGTTACTAAAAATTTATAGTTAAAAATAAACAAATTACAAAAAAAAAAGGAAATGGCAGCACCGCACACTATGTACTTACAACAAAAAAAAAAAAATACTCAATCAAAAAATAAAGAAAAAACATATGTTTTGTTGTTGTGTTTTGGATAAAGATAAATTCCCTTCTCTAAACTCCCTCTTTTAAAAACACCAACAACAAAACTTTATTTATTTTTTCGTGAGTCATACACTCATACTCCAAAAACAAACAAAAAAGTATAAATTTTGTAGACAGAATTCTTATAAAAATATAAACATAATATGGTTGCATGTGTTTGTGCATACTTGTATGCAAAAACAAAAAGTACAAATACTATTTTCAACGAAAGCGAAAAGTCTGCATGGTTTGAATGCAGTCGGCGTCATATGCATTAGAGTAATTTATGCAAGTTTGGGGGCTTTAGGGTGTTTTTTTATCGTTTTATGTCTTAAGTTGTTTGTTGGTTGTGTTTTGCCAAATTTTTAACTATTTCTTGGTTTAATTTTTGGTTTTAAAAGTAAAAGTAAAATATTATTTAGGAGCACAAAAAAGTTTTAGGTTGGGTTAGGTAGAACAGGCAGCTGTAAAAAAGGAAAGGATATAGCTTACTTGGGTCAACTTAATTCGGCCGTTTGTGTCTCCTGGAGAGGCAGACAGAAAGGGTGGAGATAAAAGGAAAGAAGAAATTAAGAGAAGGATAAGAAAGAAAGAAAAGAAGAATGCATCAGACTTACTAGGGTCTTTAGTGGGAATCGAAACCCCAGACTGGTAGACTCGTGTACTTACCGGAGCACCTATGGGACATTTATTTAATTTAATTTTTACAGGTTTATATTCATTAAAAAGAAAAAAATATTTACCTTAACATTTGAGATTTTAAGATATTTTAAAAAGTTTCCTTAGAAGCGTATGATTAATATTATTTTAATATTACCTGTAAAGCCAGGTTTTGTATAAATTATTTATACAGTTTTAAGCATTCGATTAACTGTTAAACAAATATCTAATTTCTAGGGATTCAAAATAATTAGGAATATAAAAGAAAGAAATTGGTAAATAAACCATCAAGCATTTATTTCTAAAAGAAAACAATATTTTGTAAAATTTTTGCAATTACTTTAGGGCAAAAATGAATTAATAAATAAATTTTTTGAAAAAAGTTGCAGTTTTCAGAACACAAAATATAGATGTTTCAAAGAGTTTAGATAACCAGTATGAGTTATTTTAGAAAATCGATTAAAGTTGCTTTTTTCGAAAAAAAAATCGTGAAACGCATATAACAAGACAAGTTTTCAGTTTAAAATTCCCAGTTTATGGTTTTTAAAAAAGTTTTTATTAGGAAATTAACAATAATAATTTTAAAACTTCTTATCAATTGTTTTATATTTTTTTCTTCTCATTACAGATTTACAAATTTTAAATTACATTTAGCAGCCAGTACTTTTAAACCAACCAACCAGCCAAAAAGAGGATTTTGGTTTAAGGTTACCACAGTAAAAGTCAGCAGCAAAAAAAAAAAAAATATCAATAAAATTGTATTAAAAAACTTTAATATAATTAAAGCCATATATTTAATATCTAAAGTGAAAAAAATATCAAATTGATTTATCAATATTAAAACATTATTTTAATCCAAATATAGAGTGTAAAAAGTCCAAAGAAATATATATTAAACAGAGAAGAAAAAACAAAAAATTAATTTTTAAAATAAATCACGCCATTTACAACAAACAAAAACTAAAAAACATTAATAATTACAACACAAACATTTTAAAAAAATGACACTGAAATAGAAAAAACATTTCAAATAATTAAAAAAAACAAACCTTAACTTAAATTTTGAAGAAAAAGTTCTGCATTCAGAAGAGCTCTTGCATTTTGTTTCTTAAAAAAAATTGATAGAAAATTATAAGACAAAACCGCAAACTTAAAAAAATCGCCAACTTTTACACAAAGAAAAAAACTTGAAAGGGGCGAACAGAGCAAAAAATCTCTTTAACAACGACGAAGAAAAGCAGCAACAGTAATAATAGCAGAGTCTATTCCAGTCAAGAAACGACAAAGTGTGTGTATGAGAGAGTTTTAAAGTGTAACATTTTGTGGCAGACAGCAAAATAAACAGTCTGCAGTACAATTTGTTAACGAACAAACATACAACAGAGCAGCATACAGTGATAAGAAAGTGTTTATTAAAACTTAGTTTTTGATATTAAAAAAAAAGAAAGAAAACAATTTCTTTATTATTTTAAACAAAATAATTGATTTTCAATTAAAAAAAGATTGATCTAAAGAAAATCTAATTTTCTCAAGTTTGTGCTATTTTTTTCGAATTAAAAAAAAACATTTTAAGACTGATATGGTTTGAATATAAAACAGTTTAGGAAATATAAAAACAAATTTTATAGAAATTTTAAAATTTTTGGACAAACTAAAGTGTAAAAAATTTTCAAAAAATTGTATTATACTTTAAGACCTTCAAAGAAAGCAATTAAAAAAAAAACGGTTCCTGTAGATTCTGATTTTTTAAATAAATTTTCAAACTTAAAAAGATAATTGAAGTTGAGTTCTAAAAAAAAGTGTCTGTGATGAGTGATTTAGAAAAAATGAATGGTGCTAATGGCACTTTAGATGGCCAGGGAGAAGCAGCTGGTGAACGCCAAGCTACTTCCTTGGCTAAAGGCTCGCAACAAGCAACTACGAATGGTGTAGTGGAAGATACTACCACTACTCCCGCTGCTAGTGGTAATGAAAATGATGGAGCTGACGAGGGCGATGTTGGTGCTGGCGATACGGCTGCTTCTTTAAAGGCCGTTGAATCGGCTGTTTCTTGTTCTTCTATGGCTGGTGATGATGCTGCCACTGATGCTGGTGCCAGTTCTATACCACCTTCCGAGGTTGGCGGTCGTCCACCTTTGGATACTGCCTGTTCGGATGGTGGTGGTCCCTCTAGCATGGTTGGTGGCATGGTTGGACCTCCCAGCCCTTTAACCGGCTGTTATTTGCTTATTATTTTGGGTGAACCCCACTCCGAGGAGCATAAAGATAATATTCTACAACATTTGTTAAAAGGTAGGTGAAGAAGACTTAAATTTTATTATTTATTAAGAAAAAAAAACAAATTATTTTCAACAAATTTTAAATTAAAAGTTAAAGGCATATTTCGATAAATGCAAAAGTAAGGGCCTTTTAAATTAATATTTTAAAAATAAAAAACAATTTAAATTTAATTTATATCGTAACCTTAAAATAAAAAGGCCCTAACTTTAAATTTTTTAAGCCCAGATTTTCGTTTATTTCTAAAAATTGTCTGTTTATATATCACAATTAGCAAAAAAAACGCGACTTAAAAAATATACGAGTTAGGGCCTTTCTATATTAAGGTAACGGTATGTATGAAAAAAATTATGTTTGAATTTAAAGGCTCTAAACAATTTTTAAAGGTAAATCCTTTAGAAAATCTTTGAATTGATCTTATACGGTAACACGTTTCCAGAAAAGGAAAATTTTTAAAAGCAGCCACTATGACGTATGATTAATATTATTTATGAAAAATTATTAAAAAACTGCTTTAACTTTAACTATTTTTTTTTTTATAATTTTTTTTTTAAATTTAATGTAGATTTTACATTAAAAAAATGAAGAGTGGAAAAGTATATTGATTTTAATTTCTTATTTTAATATCTTTATTAACTACTATTTGATAATATAGTTATTTAAATAAAAATTAAATTGTAAAATTAGTAAAGAAAATAGAGCATGCATGGATGTAAGATTATACAACTTTTCAATTTGTTACTAACCGGTTTATTTTTTTATTTTTTTCTTCTTTCGATTTATTATTGTTCTTTATTTAAACAATTCTCACAAATATAGTTCAATGTTACACATTAAAATACCACAAAATAATTCAAAGAGAAAATTATGACCACTTGCCTAAAGCTGGCTTTAGCTTTTCAAAATTAAAAAAAGAAAAAAATTAAAAGAAAAAAATAAATTATTAAAACTACAATTAGCAATAGAAATAGCAAAAATAAACAAACAAACTAAATACTACAGTTTCAGCTGATGACTCTTTAGCTGCTGCTTGGTGTTTCTGCAACAACCACAACAACAGCAGCACGCGACCATATTTATTCAAGCATTAAGTTTGGCGTTTTTTTTTCTTGCATTCTTTAATAATTTTCTATAATTTTAAAATGTTTTACTATTATAAAAAAATTAAGGCGTTAATATTGCAGTTTATTTTTTGCTTTATGGTGTTGTTTTTAAAAAATGATTCTTAAATGTTAAATCTTTTTTAAGAAACAAAAAGCAGATAAAAACTTAATGAGAATTGGACTATAATTGCTAAAAGAGTTAAACACGACACTTAGCTGAGTTAGTCATTATTATTTGTATAAAACAATCTTAGTATCTTTACTTTGTAGCTTTTAATTAAACATTTTGTAGTATTTACGATAACATTACAATGTTTTTCTTTATCATTAAACTACATTGTAAATTTTAGTAAATTAAAAGAAGATTTAACGTAAAGGTAGCTGAAATAATGTTGTAGTTTTGTTCTTTATTTAGTTTTAAAGACTTATAATTATTTTTTGTTGCTAAAAGCAAGAATCAAGAGCAAAATATTAAAAAATTGTGATTTGTAATAATTATTTTTGCTTCTGGTTTTCTAGTAGAAAGTTTTCAATAAAAATTGGTTTGTTTTTTAAAAAACTTGGTTAGCAGTAACAAAAGCTAAATATATAGATTTTTGTTAAATTTTATTAAAAAATTTGGAGTATTATTACTTATTTAGTTGCGTTATATATATCTAGTAAAAAAAGGAGATAAATTACGGCATTCGATTTAAATTAAAATTTAACTCAACAGATGGAAGTGCCAATGCTTTTAATATGGGCGTTCCCAGGATAAAGAACGTGACATTTGTACACCTTTAACGAAATCTGAAAATTTGTTTTCTTAATATTTACTCTAAAGATATTCAGTAGCAATATATAAAATGCCAACCATTTATTTGGTTAAATTTTTTTTCTTCTTATATGTATACGAACAATCAATAAGTTGACGCGAACGCGACAAAAAATGGAAATTACTTTTGACTGCCCCTGGAAAATTAATATAATATGCAAAGTGAAATATAATTTATTAAAGTTTTTTTTAGTTTAAAAAATACTAACTTCGCTTCCCTAAAAGACTTGTTAAGTTAAAATATTTCAATTCGTTTAGTTTTTATTATTTTAAGTATGATGAAGCAAGCGAAATTTGTAACGCGACAAAATTTTTCTTCTTTTGGGTTTAATAATACTTAAATTTTTTTATCTCAAAAGTGCTTTTAATATATATTATTTAATGGTAAATATATTTACTTAAATACATAAATATAAGTATTTATGCTTCTGTTTTAAAATTCATAATTTGGGCCACCACCTATAAAGAATATGTAAGAGGTTCGGTGTGTAACAGTGTCTATATTTTCTTTGATAAATGTGCATAGATTTTGTTCCAACAAAAATGGGTTTTGCTTATATCCCGATCCGAAGTCAACCAAGCTTGCTGATTTCAAAAATGTTCTGCAAAGAAATATTTCTGATAGCTTGGCACCAAAATGTTGTCCGTTTTACTTTAATTCGTTTAGAAAACTTGATTTTAACAAGCGGACAGACGGACATGGCTAAATTGACTTTCCTTCCTTTAAGATTCCAGAATATATATACTTTACAGAGTCGTAAATGTATATTAAGGAAATTAAAAACGGAATGACAAACTGTTTTATACCCTTATCACTATGTGAAGGGTATAAATATAGGATTAACTTAAAACAGGGATGGAAAACTCGAACAAATATTTTTTTTTTTACAATTACAAAAATTAAATATTTTTGTTGTTTTATAAACGCTTTCTTAAAATTTGTATTTATTTTGGTATTTATAGTAAAAATGAAGTTTGTTTGATCACCTGGCTAGTAATGTTCAGTTTAGAATTTAGTTAAAAAAAATTTGTTTAACAAAAGGAAATTCTTTTAGTTAAAAAAATAATTTTTCCCCCGTTTATTTTAATTCATTTATATAAAAACACCATTAAACTTTATTTTAGCTGTTTTTTTTTGCGAATTTTTTAATTTTTTAATTGTTTGTTTTTACTTTAAGAAGTTAATTCTCTTATCTATTTATTACAAAAAATTTGCAAAAAGTTTTGGCTCTTTTTGAGAGATAAAATCAGATGATATAAACATATAAATATGGTTTTAACATGCAAATTTTAAGGCAAGTGTATTATTATGCAATACAAAAACCATTGAAATAATTAAAAAACTAAATTTTTGTTTTTTTTTTTAACTGCAAAAAACCGCAACAACAGAATGCCAAGCTGTTTACGTGCCTTAAAATCGTTCCTTGTTTCACTTATAAAACAAATATTTGTCCGATTAGAAAAACAAACCTTTCATGTTAACAAAAACAAAAAAAATTTATTTTCCATAGACATTTACATTTTGTTATATCATTTTGTTAAAAAAAAATCGCAAAAATGTAAGGTTTGCCATTATATTGGACGATTTAAACTCGGATGTTTTTACACTTAAAGAGCTTAGCAAATGTCATAAAAAATTAGAGATACGTGACCAGAGCTTAAAAATGTAATAAAAGCGGACAAACATATGTTTGCCTATGTTAAAATTGCCACGAAAAAAATTGTTTTGTTGCCATATTTACACGTTTTTTCAGTAGGAAAGAACGAAAGAGAGCAAGAGAAGTAATCTTTTTTTGCCTAAAAGTATGCCAATAAAAGGGATACTAACACGTTGAAAATATAAATAAAATTTTTTTCCAGTAACGTAAATGTTGAATAGCTCATATAACATTTTATGTGGAATTTTTATTTTTTTACATAATTTAAGAAATTATCAAACATAAAAAATGTGGCATATTTTAAGGGGACAAACAAATTATGTAAACTCTATGTTGTTTATTTATTTTTTTAACATTTTATTTGATATTGTAAATTTATTTATTTAAAAAAAATTAAGAACCTTTAATTAGGAAATTAATGAAAGGCTAAATGATTTTTGGAAAAGCTAATTTTAACGACGCTATCTGAGTAGAATGCATTTCGAAACCAAAAATATGGTTGACAAAATTTATAATCGAAACAAAGATGTTAAACAGATCTTTGGCATACCTTAGGGGTTTATTTATATTTAAAAAAAATCGACTTATTTACTTATTTAAGCAAAATATTTAAAACATTTTTCAGCTTAAGATTAGCAAATATTTACTTTTACCAAGAAATCTCTTGCGTCTTCTTTGTTCTATAATATGCAAACAAAAAGCCTCTTTGTCTAACATTTGTGTTATTATTTAAGCCACAAAGTAGGCTTCGTTTTAATCTTCTTACACTTGAATAGGCAAAGCAAAATATGCTAATCAATCCCATTCTGCATCATTTTATAAAACTTGATTAATTCATATAATTGCTCATTAGTTCGTAATAAACAAACTTTTTGATGTTCAACAATAAAGACAAACAATCATACTTCACTACATTTTAGCTGCCGTTCAGCATAACAACAAACACTTGAACATAAAACGGCTGAAGAACAAGCACAAATATTTACCTAAAAGGCAAAAGTGTAACTAAAGCCATAGAAGCATGTTTTCAGCATGTTTTTCGAACCTTTTTTTTTGTTTTTGATTGAACACATTTTCTAACGCCCCTAAAAGTATACCAGCAACAGTCAAGTTGTTCATTTGTTGCTGTTGTTTTACATTTGAAACTTTTAAGTCATCTCCGGTTTGAAATGTTTTATTTTTCGTTTTCTCGCTTATTTTAATTTAAAATGATTTCTACTTTATATTGAAAACATAAACCAATTACGTAGTCAATGATTGCCTTGCATATTAACAGGCTGATTAAAGATTGTTACAAATTCCGGCTAACAATATTATAATTAAAAAGCATCTACTTCTGAAAAAATAAATATTTCATTAAATACATTTTATAACTAGTTTAAAATTTTCCAATAACACTTATCGTAAAATTAATATTAATTGAATTGAATTCAATTATGTTTTATACACAAATACAATTAAACAAATTCACACATATGCGAATACACCAACATAATTGGCTGTTTAAGCATTGGTAAAAATTTTTAATTTAAAACTATATGCAAAAAAAATTGTTGAAATGCATGTGGTTGAAGTGTTGGCTTTACACTTATTAAAATAGTATGAAACTAATTAGAAAACCTTTCCTCAGCAAGAGATTTTAAAATTTTTGTATTTTTTTGTTAAATAGAAAACTAAAAAAAATTATTCGGTAAGAAATAATAATTTTAAGCTGATTTGGTTCTTCGCTAAGAAAACAAAGTCGCTGTAAGCTTAAGCAACATTACTTAAAAAGCTTTATGTGTTGCATATTTTTAGGCTAAATACACAAACAAATTTTTTTATTGCTTTTCGTGTTTAATTAAAAAGATTAATGGAAATTTTTAATGGTGTAATGAATATTACAATTAACAAACATGAACAGCTATAAAAATAAATGATGTCATGAGTAGTAAAAACATTTTAAGGGCTTTAGTAGCCAAATTTCATAAGGCAATTTATTTAAGTTTTTTTGTTTCTTGGTGTTTTGTTGGAAACCTAAAATAAGGAGGCTAAAATAATTTTTGCATAAAAGTATAATGCCTTAGCTGTAATTTTCTTAGAAATTTTGTCTATTTAAAAATCACATTAGAAGGAATGTATAACTTAAGCGCAGCTTAAGGCGCTTTAATTATAATTAAAAAGCAAAGGTGTAATTAGACACCAAGTTTCTTCCAAAAGATTTCACTTTTAAAGTTAATTTAATTTAATTGTGTTATATATTCACCTTAGTGCTATTGATTACATTATATTTTACTACTTTATTGTTTTTCCTTTCAATTATTTTTATATTTACAACCAATGGTTTTTAATTAAATAATGCAAAACCTTTTTATTTATATTGTACACAGTTAATTTAATAATTTAAACCTTTGGCTATAAACAAATTACTATGTATTAAATAAATATTAATAAGTAACAACCAACAACAGTAACAAATGATATTAAACGTATAATATTGTTAAAAGGCACGTACAAACGTAAGAGCTAAAACACGCAGAGTACAAACGTGACTTAAAATGTTGGAAAAAAGGGAACCAAAACAAATTAAATATTTAAACAGATATTTATTTGTTTCAAAATTAAATAAACGAGTCTAATAAAATAATAAAAAATATTCTCTCCACAAAGGAATTTGAAACGGATTTTAATTACCAAATTAAAACTTATGATGAGAGGGAAAATATTTGTAATAAACTTTAATGGGTTTTTTTGGAACCCTTGTTTTGGACAAACCTAACTTAGGTTTTTTTCAAAATTATATTTAAATTTATGTTTAATATATTTTTTTTTACTTTTTAATTGTTTTTATTCTAAAATTACTTTCTAAAATATTTATTCTTAAATTATAAATTTACAAATACATTTGCGTATTGACAAAATATTCCATTATTTATTTCTCTTTCAATTTATTTAAACTCTCATCACTACATGCGGTTGCATGGCAAAAACAATAAAAATCCTTTTCGAAAAATTTAATTCCAACCACTTACAAATATACATATATTAAAACGAACTGGGTGCGTTAACCACATTTTAAGTGCAATTAAAAACAAAACCCTATAATTACTCCCGCCCCACACATTCACATACACCCGCATCCGCAAACACTAAACGTGTGTCTCTCTTATGCTTTTTGAAAACAAATGAGGTTAAAGCAAACCGCAATTAATGCATTCTTACTACCATACAAATTCTGGCACATACAGACATACTATATAAATAAACCGGTTGGGGCTATTGTCTTACATTGACCACTGCTAATACCGCTACAACTACTATGATATCAAGTAATAAAGGAGAGAAGTGTACAAGAACATGCAATTATTTACACGCAATACCAGGGATGGAGAGGTGTATTTTTTGCATTGAAAAGTATTAAGTTAAGTAATTTTATACATACGTAATCTTAATAATAAAAGTGTTTTATATTAAAAAACAGCGTTATATATACCGAATAAATTAAAGACTTTCGGCGATGTTTATCCGTTTGTGTGCCAATGTAAAACAAGTAATATTAAACAGGTAAAAAAATTTTAAGAAAAATAAAAACACCAAAATCACATATTATTATTTGTTTACTATAACCAGCACTCAGAGGCTTAGCCCCTAGACATGCACTACAGTGTGTTGGTATCAGAAAAATAAGTTATGGGAACGAGGATAGAAAGAATAGTGTTTGTGGACAATTGATTTGAGCTTATCGATATAAATAGTGACAGAAGGGATACCTTTAGGAAGTTTATTCGACAAATATCTGACCTAAGACCGTGAAAAAAACTTAAGTAGCCGTGTGAACCTCCCCTTTTCATTAAGAGGGCTCCAGCAGCCTTACTTTCATAATTAATCAAATAATGTTTCCCAGTTTATATTTCGAAAATTGCCTATTTCTTCGTGAAGTCTTTACTAAGCCACTTGATTTTATAGTTCTGTTATATTGGGCAGTAAGACAAACAGACTGCCTTTTAGGCACTAAGGGTTGCCTGACTGCCCATATGAGTAAATACCTCATTATTGCTTAAAATATATTTCCCTTTAACATCTATTGCCTTGAAAATGGCCAGTAACTCCACATGAAACAACTTAACTCATTAGATAGTCTATAGGAGAATCCAATGTACTCTGCATTATACAAGAAGATAATTCCGTTGCTTTTATTAATTTAAGATCCATGAAAACTGCAAACCCCTCACACAGGCTGCCGGATCTGAACCAACGATCTCTTTCAGGGACTACCAACAATGATATTCTCCCAAAACTCGATCCTTGTTAAGTATGCCTTTTTAATAATTACCTGCTATCCAGGGCTACTCTAAGGTATTTAGTTTCCCATGCCAGCTTCAAATCCACCTCATTGAGTTTCGGGTTATGAAAAACTTCTACTCTATACTTTCGGGTGAAAATAATAGCTTCATTTTTTACCGTTTAAGCCCAACTTGTTCCCTGATGCCCACAAAGTTCCCCGATCTTAGGAAGAAATTTTTTCCTTAGCCGAATGACCACACTTCCTGCATATGCAACGATCTTTCTTTCTTTAACATTAAACTTTCTTTAATATCTCTCTGAATTTAGAAACTACAATACAGGTGGAAGAACCATTCTTGTGATGGCTCTCTGGCCAATGCTCTTCCACCGTCTACCTTTTTCAGCTCAGAGCTTTATACTCTGCTCTCAAGTTATCCATCTGAATAAGAACTCCGTCTTCAGGCTTTCGAATAGCCCCTTATGTCGCCTTTAGCCTTAGGCTGTTTTCCTAAACGCAGTATGCTTTGCATTACGAAATTTCAACTTCTTCCCTTATACACTCCTTACAATTTCGACAACGCGTTTTGCTTCCAGGACATTAATATAGCTTAACACTCATTTGGAAGCAGAAGATATTATTAGAAACCTCATCTTTGCTTTCAGGAAGAACAGCCAAATATTTAGTTAAAATACACTCTATAGTTTGTAAAGGCTTTTCCATCTCTGGCGAAGAAGTTTTAATGAGCTTAATATTTAACGGGGTTTTAGAGAGAAGAGTTCCTGTTGTTGTAGTTTTCTACATAAGAGTGTTTCATATGTGCAAGTTGTTCTTTCGGGGGTAACCTAAGGTGACCGGTTTTTTAATTTTTCTGCAGTAACTTCGTATCAAGAAAACTTTATTAAACCATAAAATATATCCACTTTATGCTTTTAGGTATTAAATTACTGTTAGTTTATGTTCTTGTTTTATTAAGGTGTTGTTATACAGGGTGTTTTTAAAATTAACTTCCGCTGCAGACATGAGTTAATTATTATCAAATTTCCGTTTTCTATAAAAAATTTCTCTGATAGAAAGGGATTTCCAAGAGGAGTCAAATTATAATAAAAAAATACAAAAATAAAAATATATTTACAAAAATTTAATGTTTGCTTTTAAACAAATTAAATTTATTAAAATTTTTTAGTACAAAATCATATTTTACACACAATTAAAGATTAAAATGTTAAACAATTTCATTTTGACGCCTCCATTAAAACAGGCAAAATTTTTTTAAGAAATTTTAGTGAAAGTTAAAAAGAATAATCTAATTCCCTTCAAATGTTGCTGTTTTTCTGGTTTGTTTGATTTCTAAAGATACTTACTTTTGCGGACAGTTTATTTTTACGACTTTGGCTTTTAATTAATTTTTTTTTCTTTTAATTACTTTAGCCCTTAACACATGTTTTTTTTCCTATTTTTAAGTTTGTATAAATTTAGAAAAGTTCAATTTGTTTTAGGTTTTATTCTGTTAAGTAACAAATTGCAAACTTTATGTTCTATTTTTTTGCCTTCATCTGACCATTTGATAGCAAAATTTTAAATTGGATTATTTGTTTATAACATTTTTAATACGATTTTAAAATTTGTTTGAAGTCTGTTTTATGCCTTGTCTAATGCTTTTATTCGTTTGTCTACATTTCCGGTTGTTTTAGTTTAGTAAATTTCTTTATTGTACGTTTTTCATGGGGTTTGGTTTATTTATTGATTAGATTTCTTTGGGCTGTCGTGCTTAAAGCCCTAAAATAGGCTATAAAATAAATAACACGAAACCATGATAGAGATTTGGAAAAAAATATACAAGTATACAATTTTTGATGTTTTGTTGATAGCGAAACCAATAAAATAACTTATATTTATGGCAGATATATGAGAATTAATTTCGTAATACATCAAAATTTAAATTAATATTGCTTTAATCAAATATTAAAGTAAATTTTTAATTCAGTTTCTTACATCGCTTAGTCAAAAGATGTTTCATTAACTCCTTATTATGTGCTTTTGACACTTTTGCTTTATTGCCACTTTATTCTTTAACTTTTTAAAGAAAACTTGTTTATGCTCCAAACTATTAAGAGAAACAAGTGCTTTTGACAAGGTCTAGATTTCTTACTACCTGTATAAGAGTTTGTATTATTTTATAGCATACTTTCCAGAGAAAATATAGTATAACAAAGTGACAGAAAAACAATTTTATATTTTAATTTCAGCTAAACATTCTTAGAGCAAGTTAAATTAAAAAGAAAAGTTAAAATAACATTTTTTAGCAGTTTGAATGCTATTTAGCAGATTAAAAATATTACTTAAAATAAAAATAAGGCAACATTTTAAGTTATATAAACCCACCTTTTGGTTATGCAATGTTTTACCAATCAGAAATTTTTTAAAACAAATAGAAAGATATCAGTCTCATATGATTTTCTAAACGTTGGATTAGGTAATAGATAATAATGAAGTGCAATCCACTTGCATGTGTAGCTTCAATCTCTTTGTGTCTTCTATGAAAGACAGAGGAAGAAAAAGAGAGAGAGAGATAAAAAGAGAGCAAAAACAAGTTCCTATTTAGATTAGTTTAAAAGTCGAAGTTAGTGACTAATTTATATGGTTGACAATGGTCGTCCTCTTTTTATTCCAACTTGTAAACCAATTGGTATCTCTAAGGAAGGTTTAAAAGAGTTCGTAGGCCAATGTTAGCCATATCTGACAGACTGTTCAGACTAATGACACCAAATTACCTGACCTGGAAAAAAGAATTGGAGGTATTGAATATTCTTTCCTTTCTCTTCTGCACCTTAAAAGCCACTTTAAGGTCGTGGCATGGGAGCCAAATCGATATTGTCCGTTATTAGCGCACACAATGTATCTCAACCTATGCTTGTGGATATCTAGAAGGTGCTTGGAACATCTCGAATCTAACCTTAGGTAGGCCAGCCTAGAGGTTAGCCCGGCTATTCGCAGTGATTCTGCCAGTGTATGTCTCCAGGCGTAGTTTGCAGAAGTGTAAGAGAACGTCAAAGAAGTGGCCAATCATCTTCTAGTTTTGCAGCAACCTTTTGTAGTGCTTTAGCAAGGTTGTTACCTGCATTGGTTCCGTGCCCACACACCGATTCAATAATAATGTTAGATTGCATCACCATCCAGTTCAGGATGTAGCACATTTGCCGACAAGTCGTGATACAGAGTATACATCAGTGACGGCTTGTCCCTTGGTGCAGATCCCGATTTTTTGGCAAATATTCTGTGGAATCGCAGCTGACTTAAAGGTAGCTGACAGTTCAGCGGGTCATGCGTTGCATCCATTGAGTGGTTTTAAAGAAATCCAAACTCCTGTTTCTGCAAGAAATATATGTTTTCTAATACCAGTTCTTCCTTTAGGCCTTTCTGCATGTACTTCTAGGTTAGCAGGTCCTGAGGAAATAATTTCAGTTGCCTCTACTTCTAATATGTATATCACAGATAAAGTTTCTATAGAGAAAAGACTCTGGTTTGTAGTAGTCAGTCAAATCGGGAGCATGAACTACTGTTTCAATAATACTTGGTTGGTTTTTTGTTAAATGTTACCGTTCGCCCAAAACCTGCAGTCTTTCTCGTCAGCAGATTTAATGAAGCCTCTGGAGAAGGGTAAAAAGCGGCTGCGTCATGGGTAAAAAAATTGCCATATTGGGTATCGTCCTCTCAATGCGTAAACAACTTGCGGCAGGATTTATAAAAATAAGCAACACAATTTTATTTTTCGACTTGTAACCTTAAAAACTCAATACGTTGAAAAACAGTCGATCAGCAATCTGTACTGCAGAGGTTATGAAATATTTTAGGAAGGCACATCTCAATAAATAGTCACAAATAATTAATGTTTTTTAGAATACATAAGAACTGACTTATGGAACTATCTAAAAATAAATAAGTTATTGCCTTAGTAAAAAAAGGTCATTGTTTTTTTGCTTGCTTCTTAGCTAATTAAAATCGGATTTAGCTGTTTAAACAGGAAATTTAAAAATAACGCAGGAAGTAAAGTCACCTTAAGAATTTTGAACCAATCAAAAATAAATATTTTGGTTTACTTTTTAATTACTTTCCAAGTAGTTAATAAAATTACCCCTAAAGCTATGCAACATTTTTTATTATACTATAACGTCATCACTTTTTGAACGTAACAATGGAGTTAAAATGACTCTTAAGAAAAAAATTATATTTTTTTTATAAAAATTGTTTAAATTTAAATTAAAGTCAACCCCATTTGCTTCACATAGTATTTTAAAACTCTTCCCCACCCCTTAGTGGTAATTGTGCCCTTAATAAACAGCCATAAAATTTATGTATGTAGTTATAAATTTTGTGGCTTTTGTTGTTTTGTACGGAAACCGGAAATAAACTTGGATTGTTTCTTTAACTACAAAATACTGCAGCAATTGCAGTATATTTTTCGGTTTTTATAATTTCAAAACTATGACTCATTGTTGTGTATTTTTGCTGCTGCTGCTGCCTGCCTGCCTGCCACCGCTGTTGTTTTCGTACAAGACAATAAGACATGCTATATCGTGCCGGTGTTGTTGGTTGTTTTATGGCAAAAAACCTAATAAATAGCTTTTTTCTTTTTTCAGCTTCAAAAACATTATTTTACAATGTTAGAAAAAAACAATTGTGTTTAGGTCAGAGGTCAATGATTGTAAACTGTTTTGTGTGGCAAATGAATTTGCAAACGTAAGAAATGACATGTTAATTTCGAAAAAATATCTATAATTTGCTCCAAAAATGAAATAATTGTAAAAAAGATTAATAAAAATGTTTACAGACACAGCTAGAAACCTTTTTTTAAGCATTGTAATATTTTTTTAAAGCAGGTGTTAAAGAAAAATTATCTTTCCTTAAAGTATGCAACACTTTTTATCAGTGTGGTTTATTTTAACGAAGAAATTTGTTTAGTTTCAGCTCTTCTTAGTTTTCTTTAGTTTATTAAATAATAAAATTTTATTAAAAATTAATTCTTTAAAATTATAAAAAATCTTTGAAAATCGTAACTAGAACAGCGGTTTTAAATATATTTCAGCAGCCAAAATTCATTCTCTAATATTTGTTAGTAATTTTTTTTAGCCCCAAAAGTATGCAACGCTTGGGTAGAACGAAGAAGAAGTCTATATTTAAAGGTTAAAAAAATTCAGGAAAAAGAACATTTAACGCTTCTTCTATTTTCTACTGAAGTTTTATAATGTGACATACATATTTTAAATCCTTATAGAAAGGGACGTAATAGTCTATTCAGCCATTTTCATGTGTAAGGTCTCTTGAAAAAGTGATTTGGAGACTGTAAAGGTCCTACGGACCATTATATATATTCTTTTATACAATTTGTTACCAACGTTTAACTGAACAGTTTTAGCCATTTTTAAAACTAGTTTTTATTTGTAACATTTGTTGTTGGTGGCAGGACGCAAGGCCGACACTACGCCAAGTCCTGGAAAAGACCCAAGAAAGACAGATCGACACATACCATATATTTGTCGACTATAAAACCGCTTTCCACAGCCTAATTCGTTTAAAGGTGTTTTAAGCTATGTCTGAGTTTGGTATCCCTGCGAAACTAATACGACTTTGCAGTTTGGCCTTAACTCATACGCAATCCTTAGTTTAGACAGGCAGGAATATATCTAAGCCTTTCAGCACCAAACGAGGTTTCAGATTTAAAGACAGCCTTTCGTGTAATATTTTTACATACTTTCAGACGTATTCAAATTCAACATTTACGTTGGAGAAGCCATGTTTTAAGAATAAATGAAGATGCTGCAGAGAGAGAGAGAGACATTGGAATGCGAACCTGGTGACGGATCACGCAGAAGAGGAAGACCAAAACTCCGATGAAAGGATCAAGTGGTTGAAGTCATATCAAAACTGAGTTTCAGATGGATAGGAACTTCTGCGCTTTTTATCCAATTTTGAAGCGCCTAGAGATCGATTCTACGTTCGGCTAATTAAGCAAACGTCCGGTAATTGCCATTTCAGTAAGTTCAGACAAAGAAAAACATGGTTCATTATGATCACGGGAATACGATCACGAAGAATTTCATCATTGTATATTTACGAAGGTCACTATTATGACTGCCACAACCATAGTATAATTGTAGTAAGTTTTTGGCAAAAAATGCAATCAGAGTTATTATTAAATTGAACATTATATGTTTGTGGTAATCATTATTTTGGGCAAGTCAGTATCTTGATTATGGGTTATTATACCCTTCACATAGTGATAAGGGTATATAACAGTTTGTCATTCCGTTTGTAATTTCCATTTGCGACCCCATAAAGTATTTATATTCTGGATCCTCATAGATAGAGAAGTTGATATAGCTATGTCCGTCTGTCCGTCTGTTGAAATCAAGTTTCCGGAGTCAAATAAAAAGATACGGATCAGTTATTGGTGTCAAACTGTTGAAAATATCCTGGAGACAATCGCTATTTAAAATCAGCAAAATCGGTTCACTATTGACCGAGATAAAAGCGAAAACCCAGAGTAACCCATTTTTTTAGGACAAAATCCGTCCATATATCCCTATATATCTCAGTAAATATAGTCACTGTTGCCACAAAACTTGGCACAGACTCTCTTAGAGTAGGGATCACGGGAAGTGGTATTTTTTCTACAATTGCACAAATTTTATGAGAATATTTTATGCGCTATATCTCGGAAACTATAACAGCTATCGACTTCAAATGTTCTACAAAAAGTAATTGTACAACAAGACCTACGCTTTAAAGAAAAATTTTTTGAGTGGGAGCAAAAAAAGGTGTAGCTCCCATACAAATCAAAAATTTTTATGAAATTTTTGATACGCTACTTCTGGAAAACTGTTACAGCTACCGACGTCGAATATTCTACAAAAAGTAATAATCAAATAATTCATACATTTTGGAGAAAAAGTTGGAGAAGAGCAGGGGGACCAGAACATCCCATAGCATTTAACAAGTTTTATTAACCTTTTATATGAATAATGTCGAAAACTTTTAAAACTCTCGACCTCAAACCTTCTTTATCTATTTCTATTATTCATACGAACGTTAAAATTTTGTAAAGTTTTCTATGGGCTTTAAAACTTACACAAGGTATTTTTAATATATTATTTGCAGTACAAAATAACTCGGCTGGGTATATTTAAAGACCAATGTAAAGGGTATATAAGATTCGGCACAGCCGAATATAGCGCTCTTACTTGTTTTGTAATAAGGTTGATTTATTTGCCTAAAATAGTTTGTTGCTATTTTCTATGAATCTTTTTACTTTAAAAAGCTTGCATTCAATACAGTATTATTATATAACATATTTTGCTATTACTTTATTACATTTTAACCCAATTACAAGAGTAAAATACATAAAACACTATTTTTGTAACCTTTGCGTGTTTTTTACATTTGCCATAATAAATTTCTATTACACCTTTAAGGCAAAAAAGAAATAGTAAACAAAAACTGCAAAAATACATTAGACTTAATGAATTGATTTTTCATTCAATAAAATCCCACACAAACTGTAAATATAATCAAATGCATAAGTTTGTATGTATGTATGTATGTATGTTATTGTAAAGGTATTAGTAGTAGTGAAAGTATGCCCTCGTAACTTATATAATAATGAAAATTATAAAATGTCACATCAGCAAAGATGACATGAATATGAAAATGTCATGTCTTGTTATGTGAAGAGATGACTTTAAACAAAATGTTAATGATAAATGTTTAAGATACGATATGTGATAATAATGAAGGCAAAAAGGAAAACGAAGCAACATAATGACATTATACTTAAAGGAATTTTTTTATCGAAACAAAGAAAAAATAAGCTATTGTGATTAGTTTATATTGCTTTAAGGTTTAAAAACTTTTTGCTGACTCTGCAAAATTTTTTATATGGTTTTCATAATATTTTTTCTATTAAGTGTGTCTCCTCTACTAGCCTCTATGGCATTAATGATTTTTGCTCAAACTAGAATAAGGAATCTACATACAATAAACATTGTAAAAATATTCATGTTTAAGAGATTATAGTAAAATAAAAAAAATATTTATCAGATTTCAATAAAAATTGTTTACGATAAACATTAAAAAAGATACAAATATTATATAACCCCAACCAAACACCCAACAACATTAAACAGTAAAACATTTAGAAAAGTAACCACTTATCCAAATACCGTAATATAAAACTGAAAACAGAATTGGAAAAATCTTTTAGCCAGTTTTAATGTTTTTGTGTTTTTTTTCGCCACTAAATGTCATACAATAAGTTTAATATAAAAGCATTATGTTATTGTTAAAATTTTATTTGTTAAGCTGCCAGAAAATCCATACGAAAATATGTGTATTGTGTTGAGTTACTTAAATTATGCTATAAAATGGAATGATACTTTCCCACAAAAGTATGCAATAAAAAATAAGTGCATTATAACATAGTATTACCCTTCGCCGCAATTTAGAATATATGAAAAAGCAAGGTGTTCTGCCACAGATAACGTGGGTATATACATACATAAACACATATCTTCTTCGACCTGGTTTAATGTAATCTAGAGAAAAAGAAGATTTTTACAAACTTGAGTGAAGTTTTAAGGTTGTAAATTAAATATTTGTGTTAATTAACGCGGTCAAGTTTTTTTTTAAAGTTTTTAAAAGTTGCGATGCGGGATTTTGGGTATTTTTATATTACTTCCGGGAATTAAATTTTTTGGTTGAAAGCAGTAAGATTACTCTGAAAAAATAATAAATAGATTAATATAAAGCCGAAAGCGTATTAGAAAAAAAATACCGTTAGGAGATTTTAGGTATTTCAGAAAACTATTTGGGAGTCCCCCTTTAATTTTAAATTAGTAAATTTCAATGGGTAATTTGGAATTTGCTTGTATTACATAAGATATTGATGAGGTATTTAAGAAAAATAATTTATAAATTACGATTTTAATTATAGACTATCCAATTGCTAAAACCCAATGCCAAAACATTTCAATTATGTTTAATTATATTATAAAATAAGGTAGTATGTAAAAATTTTTAAACCCCCTAAAAGTGTGCTAAGAAGTTTGAAATGCTGTTGTAGGATTGCCAGTACGTTTAAATGAGTACTTATTTTGGGATAATTTTGTAACAATTTTACGCATCTCAGTTTTTTCACATTTCGCAAGGCAGAAATTTTAAATATTTTATAAATTTATTAATACATTTGTATATAAAAAATCGAAACCGAGTGCTATGTTAATATGTAATAACAAAAATAATAAAATTATGTAATGAAACCATACCCTTTTAATCTGTGGTAGTGTAGGGTAAAAAAAGCGGAAATTTTAATTTTTTTATTGTACATTTTGTTCACAATAGTTTTTTTTGAGCTCTTAAATTAAAGTTGTGTTTTGCAATGCTGTATAATAAAGAAATTTGAAAGAAATATTTGCAATATATTCATACATTTATTCTGTAATCCAATTAATTCAAATATTTTAAAAGTATTAAAAAAAAAGAATTTTTTTCATGGCCAATTTTGTTTTAAGGGGAAAATCTACTATTTTAACTAAATCAGTATACAATGAATTAATTATAATATAAGGTTGAGTAAGATTAAAATATTTTAAAGTGAAAAAATTTATAACATTCCTTGCTTAAAAAATATTCTTCTGGTATTGCACACTAGTTTCAGTTATGTATCAGCTGTCACATGTAACGCCTTACATTTGAGAAAGGCCAACTGTGCGCTTAACATACTTTTAAGGGCAATTAGGTTTAAGTAAAAACTGTATTCAATATAAATATTCAAATTTTTGCTATTTAAGCTAAATATAAACACATTTTCTTTTTAATTTCATTTGCCTAAAATTAGAAATTTTGTCAACAAAACTATTTTGTTAATTATAGTGATTGTTAAAAATTTCAAAAATATTTTTAACCAGGCTGATGTAATTGTTTTTTTATGCCCAAATTGTTTTATTATTGATTACATTTGCCTTGCCACAAAATATCTATACAATTCAATATCAAACAATTAATATAGCCTTGACTAACTAATAATAGTTACTGGTATTCTTTCTAGTATCTTAGTTTTGTATATTTTATTTATTTAAATGTAAGAAAATATATCTTAACATAATGTCAGGCAACATATAGTAAAAAATAAGAAACCTAAAAGTATGCTACATTTTTTTGTTCAACGTATTATTTGACCATACCTATGTAATATGTTAATTATAGTGACAAATTTTTAAATAAAAAGAAACGTCAAAAATATGAATAAAATTAAATTTTTTCATTTAAAAATTAATTAAAGTCAGCTTTATCAATTAGGCTTATTAAAGCTTATATATTTGATTTATTATTTTTTTTTTCAAATATAATATTTTTTTATTCTATTGGTTATTTTTTTTATTTTTAAATCGCTATCACGAGTTGTTTTCTATGACAGAAGGTGCTTTTGGTTTTTATTTTCTCTTTTTTCTCTTTCTGTTTTTAAGATTAAGTGCTTATATCATCGCGTTTAATAACTTTAATACAATAATTGCTAGTTCAGTGCCAGAAAATATATTTTTAAACTTTTAAAAATTAGGTTACATGTATTAAATATATGTAATTAACAAAAAACATTTGCATACTTTTAGGTGGCAGTTAATAGTTCCTAGCTTTCCAACTAGGTATTACAGGTTATAAAAATAGAATCAATTATGTGATACTAAAAATATTTTTATTTACGTTAAAACTTCATGAAGCGCCTTAAAACAGACTTTATTTTATATTTGTTTCTATTTTATGCTGTAAACGCTTAAGTTTTTTTAAAACATAAATCTAACTTCTATCTATTTTTATCTACACTCTATAGAATTGTCTGTGAACACGCGTTGTTATTTATATGTTGCTCATTTACATTTTAATGTTTTTGCAAGAAGTTTTATGCATGTTTAGGCATGCAATACAGTTTACGGGTGCAATGTAAAAAATAGAGATATGCTGAAATATTTTATATTTATTAAGGTGTATTCTGTGTAATATTTTAACGGTAACTGTTGGATATTTAAAGAAATTTATGGGGAACTACAAATGTATATAACTTGTTACGAAAATTGTGGTTATACAAATGTATCTAGTTAAGTACAAATTTCGATACGAAAGGCAAGAAAGATGCAAATAATTTTAGGCGAAGTAAAACAAAATATTGCTTTTGATATTTAAAAGTGCATCTATATTTTAAACTTGGCGAAATTACTCCTTTACTAAACTCACACTATAAAAATTTTCATGAAATTATTTCCATAAAACTTTTGTTTGTTGATAAAAAGGGTAATGAATAGCGTTATTTTTTACACCTCCTGTTCAGAAGCATAGAATTTCGTTGAAGTAATTTCATTCAAATTTAAATCGTGTCAGGCTGATATTATTTAGCAAACCTAATTCTATAATTACCCGTGTCTCGCTCTCCAGCTTTAAATTGGCATTTTTTTTCTGTTTATTAATTTCAAGAAAATTAAATCTTTTTACAGTGCATGCTTTTTAATAGAAGAAATTTTAGCGCCCTATAGTATATCTTCAATAATTTGAAAAAAGGTCAGTGTTTTTTTTCTTTTATTTCTTTATGTCTTTTAATGAACTCATTGCAAGCCAGTAACTACCGGCATTTAAAGCTATTAATTCTATTAAATTCCTTTGCTATAACCAGCATGAAACAAAACTTATTACTGCAAATATAAGCAGTAATGAATCTAAGAGAAAGTGCAAAGAAAGGATAATTAATAACATGCTGTTCCTGGCAAGAAAAACATTGAAAAATGCAGGCTTTATTAAAGTAAAGGGAAAATTGAAAAAAATTTAAGATTTGAAAATTTAATAATTAAGGTTTTTATTAATTAACAATGAAAATTTAAGAAAACTCAGTTAAAGGCAAATCAAAATAAAAAACAAAATATTTAATACAATTTAGTTTTATTATTGCATACTTTCATGGGAATTTGTTGCACTTGGGATAAACATATTTTATTAAGAAACAATATTTTTATATATATTAAAAAAACTTTAAAAATAAGAACTTTAAGAATTAGAAGAAAAAAGTTTAAAATTAGTTTAAACTCTAGAGAGTTTCTTGTTTAATAAATACCTTTCTAAGTAAATGTAGCATATATTTAGGAGCATTTATTTATTAGGAGATAAGAGAAGCACTTAGAATATTTTTTTTATAAAAAAAAACCCAAAACAAATAGAAATTAGAAATTAAAAAAATAAAAGAAAACATTAAACTGTCTGTATTTTTACAAAGTTTTTTTCAACCAAAAATTTTATAATTTTGGAAAGTACCAAGTACGCATGCAGTTAAAAGAAAGCATAAAAGTAACGATAAAGTTGAATAGTTGGGGTTATTAAAAGTGTAAGTGGAGGTCAGTCTAAAGACCTTACCAGGTTGTGAAAAGGCAGCCAAAAAAAAGGAGAAGATATTTCAAATATAAGCACCAATGGTACCAAGGTTGAAAAGGTCTCAATTAATGAAGTTATACCAAATGTCCAATATATTTCTTTGGAAAATGAATATACAAAATGTTAATTTATTGCCTTTCGATATTTTAGTTAAAAAAAAGTCCAGCATTAGAATAAAAGTTTTACGCTTTACAATTTTTTTAAAGAATGCCACCTTTGTTGTTAAGAATAAACAGTGCCACGCCTGGATAATAGAAGAAACAATCTTCTGTTTTAAATTTAAAAAAACTTTAAAATAAGAACTTTAAGAACTGGAGGAAAAAAGCTTGAAGTTGGTTAAAACTCTAGAGATCTGCTTGTTTAATATATACCATTTGAAGTAAATGTAGCATATGTTTAGGGGCACTTATTTTTTTGGAGATAATAGAATATTTTTTTTATAAAAAAACCCAAAACAAATAGAAATTAAAAAAATAAAAGAAAACATTAAATTGTCTGTATTTTTACAAAGTTTTTTTCAACCAAAAATTTTATAATTTTGGAAAGTACCAAGTACGCATGCAGTTAAAAGAAAGCATAAAACTAACGATAAAGTTGAATATTTGGGGTTATTTAAAGTGTAAGTGGAGGTCAGTCTAAAGACCTTACCAGGTTGTGAAAAGGCAGCCAAAAAAAAAAAGGAGAAGATATTTCAAATAAAAGCACCAATGGTACCAAGGTTGAAAAGGTCTCAATTAATGTAGTTATACCAAATGTCCAATATATTTCTTTGGAAAATGAATATACAAAATGTTAATTTATTGCCTTTCGATATTTTAGTTAAAAAACCTCCAGCATTAGAATAAAAGTTTTACGCTATACAATTTTTTTAAAGAATGCCACCTTTGTTGTTAAGAATAAACAGTGCCACGCCTGGATAATAGAAGAAACAATCTTCTGTTTTAAATTTAAAAAAACTTTAAAATAAGAACTTTAAGAACTGGAGGAAAAAAGCTTGAAATTGGTTTAAACTCTAGAGAGTTTCTTGTTTAATAAATACCTTTCGAAGTAAATGTAGTATACATTTAGGGGCATTTATTTTTTAGGAGATAAGAGAAGCACTTAGAATATTTTTTTTATAAAAAAAACCCAAAACAAATAAAAATGAAGAAAATAAAAGAAGAAATTAAATTATCTGTATTTTTACAAAGACTTTTTGTAAATCAAAAATTTTATAATTTTGAAAAGTAACAAGTACGCATGCAGTTAAAAGAAAGCATAAAACTAACGATAAAGTTGAATAGTTGGGGTTATTAAAAGTGTAAGTGGAGATAAGTCTAAAGACCTTACCAGGTTGTGGAAAGGCAGCCAAAAAAAAGAAGAAGTATCAATGGTACCAAGGTTGAAAAGGTCTCAATTAATGTAGTTTTACCAAATGTCCAATACACATATTTTTTTGGAAAATGAATATACAAAAGGTTAATTTATTGCCTTTAGATATTCTAGTTTTAAGAAAAAAATTCCAGAATTAGAATAAAAGTTTTACGCTTTAAATTTTTTAAAAGAACGCCACCTTTGTTCTCAAGAATTAACAGTGCCCCGCCTGTCCCGCCTGGGTCACAGAAGCCTGGAAATCCTGCAATTAGCCCTATCCCTCCAGACTAACTTAAGTTTGAAATAAATTTTTATCTTTAAGAACAATATATCTTGGCAAGCTATTGCAACATATTTCTTATACAAACTTTTGCTTCATTTATTTTCTAAAATTTATTTTTTTTACTCTGTAGTCTCTCCTAGTTAGTTTCTTTTTTATAAACGGAAAACAAACAAATTTACATAATTCTATTTGCTTAAAAACTACAAAGAAAACTTATCTTTCAAGTAACAAAACTTAAGTTATAAAATGCACCAACTACAAGACAAGACAATCTTTCGGAATAAATTGGTTTCCATATGGTATTTCATGTACAAACAACTATAAAAATACTTTATCTACAAAATTATTTTGCAAAATAAATTTAAATTCAATTTTTTTTACTTAGAATGTCTCTTACACTGCTGAGTGAACATTCAACTTGATATTGAGTTTGAGGAACACATGCTGCCTTTTAAAAACTATTAAATAAAATAAAAAAAAGTTCTTGATAAAAAAATACGTGTTCATAAAGGAAAAAAATTGAAGATGGAACTTTAAAGGGGAAAGTCATAGTTTTGTTTTTTTTTTTTACTTAAAAATATTTTTTGATTCCATGCCAAAATAAGTTTTTGAAAATTAAGTTTTCCTTATACTCTTTTATTGTAGTTTATATTATCATACTTCATTAAGAATATCATCGTTGACATGGTTGTGTCAGGTGCCAACTGCAGTCATACGACAGACAGACATACATGCATAAATGCACTTTAGCGTTATCGCAAATTTATGCAGAAAAATCAATGTTCTAAATTTAGTTTTACTGCAGTGAACCATAAACTCTTCAATTGCCTTTACAAATGCTAGAAACAGAAGCAAAGTTAAATGCCTTGGATCAGTTTTAATAAGGAAAACGCATGGTTTTTTATAAAGAACTTAAAACAGAGCTAAAAAGAAATTATATCAACCATGCGTGCTTATTTAAAACAAAAAAAAATTCTATAAAACTTTCGTTTGTGTTAGAAAATACAAAAGATTTTAACTTAAAATCAAGTTTTTTTTGGCCAAAAAGTATGCTATCGTTTACTTTAAAGATTTATTCCGCTCGAAAGTTAAAGTAATATTGCTTGTTTCTTTTTTAAAAATGTAATATAATTTATTTTTTGTAAGACTTTCCTTATACTGACTTTTTTAAGCTTTTTTACTGGATATGTAGTCCAAATATTTATCAAAAATCTTGGAGTTGCTCCTAAAAAATTATAATTTGAGTTTCCTTAAATGTCTTTGATTTTTCATTGTTTTATGCAAAATTTCCACTTGATTTCCTACCTTAATTTTTCCTTTAAATAAAGTAGAGAATTTTTTTTACAAAATATTAAAGTAAAACACAAACACGCCAACAAAAAAAAAAATTATAAAGTTTGTTTTGTTAACCAAATAGAACCAAAAAATAAATTCCATACTTATCATGTCATCAAAGAAATACACAAAATATATTTTACAGTTTTTACATTCCAACAACAAGTTTATACTTCATTGCATACTTTTATGGCTCAAAATACTTTATAGACAATTGTCTAGCATACTGCTAAGGAGAGCACACATATAAACATATTTAACAATGATATATTATGTCACACCAATTTAAGGAATACTATAAATTATTCATAAAGGCTAGCATGATATTATAACAAAATAAGCCTCAAAATAGGCCAAACTTTTTGAAAAATACAAAACATGACAGACACATAATAGCGATGTTAAAAAAATTTTAAAATTGTTTGAGAATTTTTCATAGGGCGAGTGCCTTCGTTTAAACATTAATGTGTTCATATAAGGGTTTAAATGAAGTACCCAATTGTTGCCTAATTTTAGGCTAAACTTAATTTTGGTACAAATCAAACTTATTTATTTATTAAAGGTTCAATTAATTTTTTTTAAATAGTTTATTATTATTGAAAAATTTATTTACATGGTAATGAATAAAAAACAAATTACAATATGTTTTAAAATTTATGCTTATAAAACTATTGCATACCTTGCGGCTTCTTAAAATTAAAAAATATTGAAATTACGGAAACAATTAAAAGTCAAGGGTCTTTCCTTTTTCGAAAACAAAATAACAATTATAAAAACTGTTTTTTAGCTACTTAAAATTTCTTTAAATTTAAGATTTTGTGACAACTTTATGTTGCCTATTTTTAAGCTGATGTTCGCATATCTTTTTTTTTTAAATTTTGGATTGGTTGTCTAAGCCTTAAAAAACCGACGAAATCTTGCCTTCGTTTTAATAAAACTAAATGTATTTTTTAAATGGTTCTGAAAAAATTCAAAAAGTTTGGTCGACGTACATATATTTTTTGTATTTGCCTAAATATTTTTGGCTTTAGTTCACTTATTAAATTCCTTTCTTTAATTTTGATGTTTGATTTTTTTAACACAAGAAAAATAACTGGGTGTAGTATAACCCGTAACCCTAAATCCCCAAATTTTTTAAAATATTGGATCTGATTTTTTTAAGTATTGACCATTGTAAGCTATGACTTTGTATCATCTTTTTGGCAACAAAAGCGAGTCAAGTCAATATGGTAGACTCTGTTCGAAAGTACAGACTATTTTAGAGAGCATTTTGTATTGACCGAAGCCAATTATAGAGAAACATGAAGAAAACTGGCCTTTTAAGCATCCGTTCCCATCCGTTTTCTTTAAAAAAAATTTTTAACAGGAATTTAGACAAATGATTAGCGTTGCCATAATGGAATCTTACGATTTTATTTTTCCTTGTAAAGGATTCTTTGCAATAATCTGAAAGAGGCCAGAAACTCAAAATAGATATTATATTTTCGATTTCACATAGCATTGAAAGTTACTTAAGCGCCATAAATATGTATTGGCTTTAGTGACGGTTTGGCTGGTTCGCCGGGCTTTACATAGAATCGAATGGCCATCTCTAATCGCAAGTAATTTTTGGTGAAAGCTTTATTGGCTTAGATAGCAAGGAGAAGATCTTAAAGAAAGGCCTTAAGTTCCGTAGGACATAAACCTTAGTCAGTAATGGACTGACGGATCAAGTCATGTTTTAAATAATCATTAATTATCTTTTTGTATGGCAATACTGTCCTATATTTGTTGGTTACGAACGTTATGGCTTTTATTGACCCTTGGCTATCCGTACAGATTAACCCGTCGGTTCTGCAAGTTGTCCCTGAGCCAGGACAAACATTTTCTGGTTGGTCGGATCTCCGTCTGTAGAACAATAATTGGGTCTGTTAGAAAAGCCAAGTCCCGTCTCCGGTCTTGATCATGCGGGGCAAGTGGTGCCTACCTAACTGTACTTCAAAAATAGTTCTTTACAAACAATTTGATGCTCAAAGGAAAATACGTTTGATCTTCTTTGAGTTTCGTTTTCGACATTATTTTTATTATTATAAGAACATAAAGTTTGTGTTTTAGTCGACAATATTTTAAAACACAATTTATTACAAAGTAACACGTTAAACTAAAAACAGCAGTGATGCAAGTTTTTTGAATTTCCAACGAAATTGAAATTTCGTTTTAATAATAATTTTTTACCAAAACCTTCTTGATAAAAAATAGCAAATATTTGTAAAAAAGTTTAGTTTTCCTTTCATCTTATTTTTTTTTGTTGCAGCTTCATTGCTTTCGTTTTAATTTACATTTTTATCTTTTTGTACAATTTTTCTAAAATTTTTGTAATATAAATTGTTTGCTGTTTAGGAAGAAAAAATTAAATATCTCAATTTGTTGTTATGGTAATATTAGGATTTTTCCAGCATCCTTGCAGTATACTTTAAAAAATTTGCATATTAAAGAACATCATGTGGCTTGCATAGTCAACCACACATATGCAAAAGGAAATTTAAAATATTCATTCATTTGTGTATATAGATACACTTCTTATGTATGTGATAAATATATTGAAGCTGATATAGTGTTTGCAAAACTACTTGAACGTGCTTTAGTATCGACAATAGAGGAATATTATGAAAAAAACGCCACTTGTAGTGAATTGTGTGGAAAGAGAAAAAAACCTCATTAAATGGTATTTGGAAATAAAACTCATATCACTCGTCTTATAGTTGGTGTAATGACAAGGAGATTGAGTTAAAAACTAAGGACGCTGCATATAAAATTTTAAGTGAAATACATCAATAGACTATACATAAGTATAAGAAACTATATAGAGTATACTTACCTTAGTAATAAAATTAAACCATTGCAGCATACATTGGGGGGTGGTGCTTAAAATCCTTGGTGCTTAGAAATGTTTTCCTTTCCATTTGCCAAATTTGGTTTATATTAAGTTTGATCTAAAACGATAATGTTTTTAATAATTAAAAAAAGGTTTAGTATAAAATTACTATATTGCATTACTAAGGTTTTTGTTAAGGTTTAAAATTCGTTGCCTATGGTAAGGATTTTAAGAATGTTTCAGTTATTTTACTTTTTTTTATTTTAAGTATAATTTTTTAGTAAAATACTTTTTAATAAAATATTGCGATAAAAAACTAAAATTTACTATATAGACTTTCATTTTCTTCCTCTTGCACATACCATTTGATGACAGAATATTATAAAAATTTGAAACCATTTATCCACCCAAAATAAATTCAAATTACATGACACATTACACGTGGCAAAAAATAAAAAGAATAATCATATAAGTTGTTCATAAAATTGCTATAAAATCTAATTAGTTTTCAGGTAAAAGGTAGTCAAATGTATGAAACAAACCAACATCCAATATATTTAACACGAGCAAGACTCATGTTCCAAAGACAAAGTAAAGGCAAGACAACACAAAAAAGTCAATAAATGTTTTATAGAAAAAAAGGAGGGCATTTTCTATAATTAGAACTAATTGAAACAGACAACAACAACGTTTTTATTAACGTTTTTTACGTTAAAGTTTATAGCATATGAAGGAATGAGGTTAAAAATAAATTGAAAAAGTAATGAAAATAAATTATTTATTTAGTTTTTTACTTAAAATAGTACAACTAACAGTACATGTTAATTATCACGTGGTATACTTTTAGGCATTTAACTTTTTATACGTTTATACAGTGTGTCTGATGGCAAATTTATATTTTTAAATACGTTTATTTTAAAAAAGTATTAAATGGTGCGGAGGGAGGGTGGCGCCATTTGAATTATCGATTGTGTAATGATTCTTACGTAATTGCTCGTCGACAATTTTATTCAAAGTTCGGCCCTCCGCGAATACGTGATGGAACGAGTGTAAATTTAATTCGTTCGTGAGGGCATAAATTCCGCTGCCTCGGATATGACTGCCCCTCGGGCCAGGGCCCAGTTAATCTTCAAGGACTCCCGCTAACATTGAACTGGTTGAAAGCAGTTTACGTGAAAATCCGCGACTTTCAATACGAAAAAGAGCAGCCTGACTGGGACTTACAAGAGCAATTATTCATGAAATTTTATAAAAGAATCTGAAGCTTCATCCTTTTAAATTTCAAATCGTTCAAGAGCTGAAAGAAGGTGACTTTTATTTAAGCAAAAATTTTTGTGAAACGATATTGGAGCGTTTTCACGCTGCAAATCCAATTTTTTGAAGCGACGAGGCTCATTTTTAATTAAACGGCCATGTCAGCAAGAAAAACTGCCGTTACTAGTATTCAAAAACCTGCAGCACTCGATTGAAACATCAAAGACCATTGCAATGCTCCAGTATAACTCTTTGGTGTGCCTTATCCACGCATGAGATAATTTAATTTTTTTTTTCGAAAATTCTCGAGGCCAGGCGACGAATGTCAACGGTGAAAACTATTGACGCATGATTACGGATTTTTTTTTGCCAAACCTACGAGTTCATCTATCGTACTCTTCACACACGTAGTCTTAATAGAATGGGGCGACTGCATACACAGTGAGAGCTTCAATTAATTTTTTTTTTTGGGAAAACTTTCTCTAAAAACTGAGCAGTTGTGTTGGGGACATCACATTGGCACCGAGGTCGCCCGATCTAGTTGCCATGGATTTTTTATGAGGCTTTCTTAAAGAGAGGTGTTGTAATGGCAGTTCCCAATCTCTTCTCTATTTTCATAAACTTATTGGTTTAAAAAAAAATTATTAATAATTTTCTGTGCTTATTGCAAATTATCGATGGAAAATCGGCAAAAAAGACATTTTTGTGTACTTAACACTACTTGTCAATGAAAAAATCTCTGTTAACCTTTGTAGCTTATGTATTTTTTAAAATGACTTAATGTTTATACTTTAGACCAGGGATAGCCAACCCATACTTATGAATGCAGTTTTGAATGTGTGTTGCTTAAGATAAGGTTTAGAACATATTATTTCCATATTGTTATCAATGTAAATTGACAAAAAAGCGATTAACGCCCGCCTTGTATGAAAGCTTATCTCAGACTTATTCATATTTCTAAGGCTTTGTATACGTGTGATCGTCTACGTGTGAAGAAAAAAGCGGGAAATTGGGCCGCGCGGCATTATGATTTAAAACAACTGTTGCATACATTAAGGCAAAAAGATATATATTGAAAAAAAAAATTAATATTTAAAAAGTTTTTTAATACAAAATGTTAATACAAGGGTTAATTAAAAATTTTGTTCATAAGGAGTTTTACAAAGCAGGTAGAAAGTTACTTTAAGAAAGTTTTAAACAATTTTAGTTATTTTAGTCAAACGTTTACAAATTAAACAAGACCATTGTTTTCTAGGAGCGATAGTATTGTAAAATAAAAAAAATTCTTGTTAAAAACAAGTGTGTAGCTTTCTTTAAGTAATTCTAACTATTTTCCTAATTTTTTTAATAATATTCAAGTGCAAACCATTTGAGGGTGTTTTTAAGAACTTTATTTACTGAAATTTTAAAAATTATAAATCCTCCAATTTAAACCCTTTAAATTCACTTACATTGTATTTCGCTTGAAATTAATGAGGATATTTGTTTGTTATTTATTTATTTATTGCATCCTGTTTTCATGTTTTCTCTTTCAATGAAAACATGTTTATATTTAAATAAATTTCCACTTGGCACCTAAAAGTATGCTCTTATATTTCTTATTTACCATTAATAATTTATTGCACACATACATATATACATACATACATTTAAAACACCCACATAAGGTCATTTGCTGGTGCAAATACAGGTATTCACTCACATCTATAAGTAGGAATGTTTGTAAGCAAAATCATATAAGTTAAAAGTGACGATGTGTGTATAAAACTGTTTGTTTTTTTCATTTTTTTATATTTCATGGGTGTTTAAAATATTGCTGCAAACATTTTATTATGCGTAAGACACGTTTCTGCCACAAGTCTTTTTTTATTTTTTCCGGAGTTTGAGTATTTAATTTTTTCAATGTTATTGCCCAGATACAAACTTTCTACTTCTTTTCATTTTTCTTGCAAATGAGTTGCCCGTTTTACCTTAACGTTGCTGTGCAGAGACCTAAAAAATTGCTGTGAGAAATCTTCGCAAAATAAAATGGCCTTAACATCTGTAGTTAAAGATGACGCTTACAATGACCAGTATGTTTGCATGTGTTTGCATATGAAGAGAACGTAACGTGGCAGCTTAAATAAATAAAATGAACTTTAACGTATTTTGATGAAGGTTATTTTTCTCCATACTTTTTATGGTCACACACTCACGTATAATATTTATTGTTGCTGGTGATATTTGGTAAAAAAAGAACATATGTATATTTTGTAATTTACTGACTATAAAATGCTGACTTTTTCTACATAAATGGTTTTCAGTTTATACACACTTTGAAAGGGTAAATATGATGATGTTCAAAAAAACGTTTAAAGGTTTTAAGTGGGCGAGTTGTGAATCCTTTCTAGAATTTTAACATATAGGAGTAATAATTTATTTTTTATTATATCTGCTGGACACGACTCTACTACTTATAAAACTAAAGTGATATGTTAAACCAATGGTGGTGTTACACCCACTTCTTTTTGCAGTCAAAGTAAACGTCAAGAAGTCGAACGAAGTTAAAGAAAATTTTTCTTAAAAACGCCATTTTATTAAAAAAGGCTCATGTAGTGTTTAATTTCCAAGGGCGTGGCACCGCCTTTTTTATTTAAAATTTTGACATAAGAGTCTTTCAATGTGAATACGAAATCTCATATATCTGGATAGAGTAAAAATACCAAAAGAAACAGTTTTTTGTTGGGGTGTGGCACAGCTTTATTTTCTGTTTTTAAAATTTTGACATAAGAGGGCACCAAAATGCGTCCAAAAATTTCAAATATTATGAGCGCTGTACTGCCTACTTTATTGCCTTGGGAACTTTGATATTATAGGCCATTTGTTAAACACAAAGTTTCAAAACAATCTGTTTAGGACTTATTTAGAGACTTAAATATTTGTAGGCGTGCCACCCGCCCACTTTGTTGTCTCTGTACCACCTACTTTATTGCCTTGGGAATCTTGACATTTATGTTTAAACAAAAAGTTTCAAAACAATCTGTTTAGTGAAAGGACTAATATAGAGACTAAAATTTTTGTGGGCGTGCCACCCGCCCACTTTTTTGTCTTGAAAATTTCAATGTTGGAGGTTCTGTATGTACACACACACAAATTTAAAAAAATCGGTTAAGTAGGTAGAAATACCAGTAAGAAAGTTTAATTTTTGTGGGCGGAGCACCGCCAATTTTTTGCCTTGAAATTTTCGACGTGAGACGCCTTGTATATGCGTACAAATTAAAAAAAGTCGACGCAGTAGAAGCCAGTTAAATTTTTGAGGTCGTGGCAACTCCTAATTTTATGTCTTAAAATTTTGAACTGTAGTAGCGGTTAATATGCGAAAGAAGTTTCATTAAAACCGTCAGGCAGAAGTACATGTATTGATATTTTAGTTTTTGTAGGCGTGGCTCACTTTGTTGCATTAAAAATGTCGGCGTTAGAGACCTTGCATGCATTTAAAATTTAAAAAAAAAATCGATGCAGTAGAAGTACCAGTATAAAAGGTTTATTTTTTGTGGGTGTGGCACCGCCCATTTTATTGCTTTAAAATTATTTACTCTGGTAGCGGTTAATATTTGAACGAAATTTTAATAAAATCCAGCAGGCATAAGTCAGTGTATTAATGTATTAGTTTTTGTAGTCGTGGCCCCGCCCACTTCATTGCATTAAGGTAAGTCGACATTAGAGACCTTGTATGTATATACAGATTTAAAAAAATAGGTGCCGTAGAAGTGCCAGTTTAAAGAGTTTAATTTTTGTAGGTGTGGCACCGCCAATTTTTTAATTTAAAAGTTTTGACTTAAAAAGCGGTTAATATACGAAAAAAGTTTCATTAAAATCAGTCAGGTAGTAGTAACTGCATTGAGATTTAAGTTTTTGTGGGCGTCATCCACCCTAATTTTTAGCTTTAAAAATTTTGCCGCCGCCAGAGGCCTTTTGTATGGGTTTAAAATCTTAAAAAAAATAGTGCAGTAAAAGTTCAAGTATTAGGAACTTATAATTTTCCCCAGTAGAAGTACATTCAGATTTGAGGCATTGTGAGCGTAGCACACTCCATGCTAAGGATTATTTATGTTCCGAATTTCAATTAAATCAGGATATACGTTAAGGTGTGATTGCGTGACAAACAAGCAAATAAACTTAAACCTTATTTTAATATATCGCACTGGTTTAAATTAACCCAAAATTTAAAAATTTTCAGTAGAGTAAAAAGCTGAGTAGATGTTGCCACTGTACATCGATTTCTTCTAAAAAGTAAGAAGCAGCAAAGAAAACCAAAAAGAATATATTTAAAAGATCTGAATAAGAGTTTTTTGTGTTGTAGTCAAAACCATATTATATTAATTGCCTTCATTTTGTGGTCATAATTTCCATTTATTTTGCGCTATTGTTACACTCACTTAATTCTAAAATCTATAGTATTTTCCCTATTAGCTTATTTAAACAAAGAAACGAAACAATATTAATTGCCTTTATGTTTAGCATAAATTAAGGCATCATTAACAAAAAATGTAAAGCATTTCTTTAGGAAACTTTGTTGCTTTTGTAGTTTTGTTTTCTAGCAATTGGACTTTTTCCAAATTTCTTTAGTTATTTTAGTCAGGCAATCAAAAAGAGAATAGAAAATTATGACCTTCTTTCGTTACAAGTTCCTTGAACAGTATATAAAATGAAGTTAAAGTAGAGGTTAGGGGAGTCTTAGAAAAAAACTATACAAATTAGTTGTGTTATACAACACTATGGAATTATAATATTGAAGTTAACTTTTGGCATTTAGTTAAGTTGGTTGGTGCGTTATTTGTTTTTTCTTTTTTTGCTGGCAAATTGTATGTAAATTTAACTTTAGTGGTTGTTTGCTTTTTGCACAGTATTAAGGACATTCGTTCTTCTCATCGTTAGCTTTGGCAGAGTAAAATAATAAAATTTTTCAATCTCGATTTTGCATGACAATCAGTTAACAATAAAAGGCGAAATAAAAACAAAAGGACTCGCATTTTTTAAACTAAATAACTTATTTAATGTTAAGTCAGGACTAAAAATAAAAATGTTTTTCTTTTAAATAATTGGAGGTGTATTTGTATATACTTGTATGGGAAAACAATCATTTCCGAGAATAAACTTGTCACGCAATACTTATTGTGAGCATTAGAGACTTATTTTGGAAAATGAAGAGGAAATCTTCTTAAGCATAAGTTTAAAATAATGGAATTAATTTTTGGCAAACAAATCAAATTAACTATTGTGCATTATTTGGTTAACGTTGAATTTTCCCCATGTTGGAGGCAGAGACAGTTCACATTATTGTATACCATAGCACCCCAGAGGGAGTTTCTACCAATTTCAATTTCATTTGTGCATCTATATGTGAATTTCGTGTGAGGCAACGATTTAGGTGAATACCGAGGCATTCCGCCTTAAGGTGCCAAGGCATCATTTGGTTATTAAGATAAATCTTGGAGCACAATTTTTTGCCTAAAGTCACTTAAGACATGTTTGTAAATTTATTTTTATTGCGCATACCTTTGCCCAATTTTCGACTTGGATAACTGCTGTTGTTGGTTCGTGGCTTCTTTGGAATCTATATGGGTACTGAGTACTGAAAAAAAAATATTAGGACCTGTGTGTTTGACTATTTGTTCGCGTATCTGTTGTAACTATATTCCGCGGGAATATTGGTATTTTTGTCGACAGTCGGGCGGCGCTTCTGTCACTCAGATCATACACTACCACGTCACTATTTTTCAGTCAGTGTAGCATAGAATTGACTAAGCTAAGGCAGCTGTCTGACATTACTCTGGTTTGGGTTCCTGCGCATAGGGGCTACCATGGTAATAAACGGGCGGATGAGCTAGCTAAGAAAGGATCTGCTCTGAATATCTCCAATGTGAAGACAGTTGCAATTCCGTTGCAGACTATTAAGAGTAGCATCTTAAGATTCTTTCTGCGCATTGTTGACGATAGATGGCGGAGGTTGGATACATGTAAGGTCGCCAGGCAAACGTGGCCCTCTTACGATGTCACACGTACTACTTAACTTATGAACCGGAGTCGCGTGGATGCTGGGAAGGCATGCAAAATGACTCGGCCTCACGTTTAACGATCACTGTCGCAGCTGCAAGAAAAGGGAAAAGGAAGAATCGGTTTTCCATCTTCTCTGCGGATGCCCTGCTCTGGCTGTGAAGAGACACAAGTTCCTGGGCCATGATATACTGGACAGCATAGGAAATGTATCCGCGATTGGGTTGAACGACCTGTCGAGATACATCAATGCGACAGGGTGGGTCTAGTACTCCATTTTCCCTTGGATCATGGTATAAGGGGACCTATCACCTATAGAGTGGGATGGTGTTGTCAAAACGGGGTCATTTAGACTCTACTTGACAGTTTGCGTGTAGCGAACTACCATGAAAACCAACCAACCAAACAAATACAGAATTGGTTGTAAAATATTACCCTGAGGTTCGCCAGCTGCTTTTGGTAAGGGCCATCTTAAGAAGTTTCTCTCTTTGTAATTTTCCAAAGTATTGTCAAGTATTCACTGACAAGCTCAGCTTAAGTTCAAACTTAAGATCTTTGCACCATACTTTTTACACATGTGGAGAAAACTATTTGCGTGTAGTCTTGCCATAGAAGGAAAAATTATGCTCAAAAGCTACTATGACAGTCATTGATATCATCCAGTGTTTTTTAATAGTTTTAAAAAACTGGCTGTTTTCCTAAACGAAGTATGCTTTGCATCACGAAATTTCAACTTCTTCCCTTATACATTTCTTACAATTTTGACAACGCGTTTTGCTTCCGGGACATTAATATAGCTGTAAGCACTCATTTGGAAGCAGAAGATATTATCAAAAACCTCATCTTTGCTTTCAGAAAGAACTTGAAATTTTGTGATGCAAAGCATACTGCGTTTAGGAAAACAGCAATGAAAGTGAATATCGAGACAATTTAATCATTGAAATATTTTTCAAAAAATAAATCAAACTTAAAATTAAATAATTAATCTTAGGGCAAGAGTATCCTTTCTTTTAAGCGAGTGTGTCCACCACATTATAAAATGTTTCGATCGTGTGGATTTGGATGTTTTGATAATTTGAAATGTTTGTAGTTTGAAATGATCGTCGAATGAATTATGGTTTTTCTTAACTCCCTTAGATTTTGATCAACAAAACGAAGGTTGAAAGTACAATGGATTGCTTTTCTATCTCATTTTTTAATTAATTTGACAGAGTAAGGTTTAAATTTCAAGAATAATGCAAGCAATCTCATTCTTTTCACAAGAAAATAATTTATTTAGGGCTTATTTGGAAATAATTCTTCAAAAGTTGGTTAAATGAGCCATTTATAGACTTGAAAAAGTTTCTGTTTTGTAGGCCTTACTAATGACTACTTTTGCTACTAATTAAAAATTTAGAATGAAAATGATTTGCTTCTTTATTGCTTGATCTTTAAAAATTTTTTTTTAAGAAATTTAAGTTTTAAATTTAACAGTTACATTTTAAAAACAAATATACAAATCGTTGTTTAACTTTTTAGTAAAGATTCGTTTTATCTTCTGAAAACACATTTTTAAAAATTTAAATTTTTAAAGGAAAATTTCGTTTTTTTACTTTAAAGTTTTCCCTTCTTCAAAGCAGTTTTTCAACTGCCCACAGCAAACAACACTGTTTGTTTACATCCAATGTAGATAATAACAAAACGAGCATCAACAATAATGCAAAAAATCGGTCAAACGGAAATTTCAATCTCTTTCACTTTGTTGTTGTAGTTGTTGTTAACACCAGCTCAGTTGAGTGCAGCAGCAGAGCTGAAAATTTAAAGTGATTTGGTGGAGAAATAAATAGAAAAAAAAAATTTTGCAAATAAAAAAGGCAGTGGGAAGTGACGTTGTTTTTATATATTTTGGCGTAAAACAAAAGTGATTTAATTAAAGAAAATTTTTTTTTTAAATTTTAAATTTTTATTTCAACGCAAGTGAATGCTTTTTCTTACTTAAAGTTTTAATAAAAAATATTTCTTTTCTTCTTTTTTACAGGTATGTGTAGAAGGCATGAATAAAACCTAAAATTTTCCAAAAGGGGTAAGATGAATTTAAAAAAATTAACCACAAGTTTCGAATTAATTAAATAATTATTAGAAGATACAAAAAAAAATTTAAACACAAAACGAACATTAAAAGTAGGTCTTTTACTGTCATTGAAAAAATTTTTTAAAATTATTTTTTATGTTTTTATGCTAAAATGTTCGTTTTTAAAACTTTTACTTTTTATATATGTTTTTACATTTTCATTAGATTTCTCTGGTTTTTTAATAAAAAACTAAATTTTAGTTTATCAATTTCCTTTTTTAACTTGTTAAAGCATAAAAACCAACAATGTGTCAAATTATCTAAACTTGTTTTAGACAAAATTAATTGCAAAAGTAAAAAGTACTCAAAACACAAAGCAGCAAAGGAGCATTTAACCATAATGAGGTTTTTAAACAGAAAAGAAAATAAAATAGATAAGAAAATTGTGGCGGAGTAAACACTTGTTTGAAAAAGAAAGAAGAAAATTATTTAAATAAAAAAAAAACAATAAGTAAAAAACTTGCTAAATTGTAAGTAAAAATTTTTTCTAATGCCTATAAGGACTAGAAGTGTTTTTTAAGTTTACCCAGGAATATTAAATTTTTTTAAATTTAATTTAAGTTAATATTAATCATACGCCACGGAATCAAATTAGTACTGAAATGTTTGAAACTTTTAAACTAAGTTGGGGTTTAACCTACAAGAAACAAACAAATTATAAATAACTAAAGGCAGACTATTAGTGAATTAAAATTGATTCTGTTAAAGTTTTATACGTTATGAAGAAATATTGATTAAGTTTTTCTCTGTTTTTCTTTATTTTTTTTTGGATTCGTTGTTAATTAGTTTTAAAACTTTGATTTTCTTCCTTTTCAACAAAACTAAAAGTTTTAAGGTTCTGAAAATGTTATTTAAGTTTAAGTTTTTTTTGCTGAAAAATATTTATATGTGCTTATTAGATTCTTTACCAGGAAACTAACTTAAGGTAAATGCAAAAAAATTTTAATTTGTATCTCAAAAGTTTCTCTTCTGTATATACAGTCACTTACACAAGTGATAGCATGTGGGTTTAATATTTTCATTCTTGTGGTTAGTTTGATGGTGAAACTACCATAAATTATGATAATAACAGTATTAAGGTGAGCAAATTATGGTGGTTTTCTTTTGTTGGAAATCAGAGCCTTCAGACAAAGTACAAAAGAAACTTTTATTTATGTCACTCATTTATGTGGGTAATTATTAATTAAAAAATGGGGGAATATATGTTTTTATACTAAAAAAACTAAAACGAGATTTTAATATAAATAAAATTAATAAAAACACTTATATATAAGTTTATAAAATTGAAAACATTTTTTAAATTAATATTTTAATTGTAATCAGTTCCAATGTTATTTTATATTTTTTAATTTTCTTAATTCATCAAATCAATCAAAATCAAATTACAGGTTAAAGCTTTTATAAATTGTCTACGAGCCTTAATTTTGGTTAACTGATATTGCATTTTTTTATTTATTTATCTCATAAAGTTTGTGAGTTATAGAAATTAAAAAGTAATTGTGTACTAAAGCGTATGATTAATATTAATTACATTTCCACTAAGGCTGCTGCATACTTTGTTATATTACTTCAATGCTATTTAGGATATCAAAATGATTTTTTAAAGTAATCAATTACCACCATTTGTGAATTAATCAACTATAAATTTAATTCATTTAAGTATTTTATTTTAAAGTTAAAAGTAGATCGCTTGCTAAGAATTAAAAAATTTTAAATTTCTTTTTCCTTTCTTATTTGATAAACATTAATAAAATATTGTCACCCATATAATAACGAGCTATGCTCATACGATTATAAAAAATATTATCTTGTTACGATACTTGTTGTTTTTGATCTCATACCCAACCAGCTTGACACACCTTTAGGAAATAAATTAATCAGGCCTAAATATCAAGAATCTAAGACAGAATCACAAAATTAAAATTCATAAACCATAATAGTTAAGGCCTTAGTTGGTATAGAATATTCAAATGCATACAAAACCACAAATTATAGGAAATTTTCTCTTGTATTTAAGTAACGAGATGACGAACCATTAGAGATAACAATAAATCTTCAACTAAAGAAGTAAAACCCCATCTGACATAACTATTATTTGGTAAAAGTTAACAAAACTTATATTTTGTATTAAATTCAAAAACAGTAGGTGTTTTGTCATCGGTTAATATAAAATAGTTTTGGTTTTTGTTATCTGAAACAATTAACTTTGTAATGGGCTTAAATAGATTTTGTAATTGTTTGAGTATAACAATGCTTTTGTTAAAAGGAGTGCTCTTAAATACGTCATTGTAAATGAATATTAAAACACTTTAGACTTATAAAGTTCAGTTTTGTAGTTGCTGGCAACTTTAAGTGGAAAATTAATGAGAGAAACATTTATAGCTGCAGCAAAACCATAAAATACAAAACGCAATTATGGTGACCGATGTTGGAAACCACAGAAACAATATTTTAAACAAAGGACCATTAAGGTTTTTTTTAATAAAAAACAATTTAAAACAGAGATTGTTTACACGAAATAAGTGGTTCTTGTTACTTAGAATTTGATTAATTTATTTGGGTTTATAAAAACTACTTAAACTGGTTATAAATAATAGCCCACATATTCGTAAACACTTTCTAAATTTATTTAAGATTTATAATTAAAATTTTAGAAAAAGGTTCTTCTTTGGTTGGTAGGTGGAATTTACTTGCCGGTTTTATTAGTGTCCTGATCCGTTTAGGCAGACAGCAACTTTGAAGATGTCCTTTAGGTAAGCGTTTATCAATTGTATCATATGATCGTATCATATCATATGATTGTATCAGATTACGCCATCTATCCTCAATGTTTTAGGAAAAGTATCTGAAAATTCCGCCTTAACAGTTTTCAACGATATTTTGACAGACTCTAAAGTAGAGGTTTGTTAGAAAAAAATTTAGCCAACGGACAGATAAGTCTGTTCAAAGTAGTTCGTAGGTACATGGAAGAAGATTTTCGCATGCCAAAGGCGCGTATGATTAATATTAATTACCAAGTTACTTTAAAAAATTTTAAATAACTTTTTTATCGCTGAAAGCATTGTTGTTTTTTTAATTGAAGTAAAATCTTTAAATAGAGACTAGTTGTTAAAAAGTTTGAAACGTATCATAGCATTTTTTATTTATATACAAATTTAGCCCAAAGCTCTTAAAGTTTATTTAGAAGTATTTGAAAACATTCCAATTTGCAGAAAAAAATATGTTAAAAATATGAGAAGACAAAAACAAGTTTGTACATGTTGTTTATTACATTCATTAATTATCAAACCATGTTCAAAATTAAATACTTTTAAGCATATCATTTCGAAAAATCACAAAAGTAGTTTTATATTCTTTAATTTTGTACCCTTTCACATGATTTATTAAAGCTTAAACTAAGAGGTTTTCCATAATCGAAAACAAAACTTCATCTTAATTAAAATTGAAAATTTGAATTTGAAAATAGTTTTTTGTTCTTTTAAGGATATATGTCTTTAAACAGAACACGTTTTTAGGCTGTTATATTTGAAAACTTTAAGTTTTTTACACATTTTTTTGTTTTATTTCTAAAATGATTACTTATTTATGTGATTGTTTTAGCTAAAATCTTATTAACTTCTTTTTTAGTTTAAGCACTTGGTGATAAAAGTACAAAATAAAAATCATCAAACAAATCTTAAACGATAATTTTTTTTTCTAGTTTTTTGATATTTAAAAGCAACAAACGGAATTTTAAAATATGAAATTAAGAAAACGAAAGACGTCAGATTTCCCCAAAAACTTCAAGCTGCCATTTAAAGTGTGATAAAGAGGGTATTTTGTGGTTTTACATAATAATTTATGTAGACGGCATTTTGTTTGAACTTTAAACTGTGTAAGATGATGTTTTATATTTTGAAACTTAAAACACTCAAGCAATTTTCCTATTTAAATGCAACGAAGCGTATGATTGATATTTATTAACTTATTTATAGGCTTTTTGATTTATTTTAAATTAAAAAATTTGTTATAAATACGCCCTTAAATATTTTATAATTTAAAATCTTTTTATATTTTAGCAAATAATTTGTTGATTCCTTAAAATTCTAATTTTGAACTTGAAATGAACTTAATTAGTAGTTTATTTAAGGCTTAAGAAAATGTTTAAAATTGTTTTAGTTAGTAAATAATGTATCTCATACTAAAGATTTTTTTATTTCAATTGAATTTTTCTTTATTATTTAATTTTTATTGTTTTTAAATTCTTTTAGTTTGATAAATAAAACAAATTTGAGTATCTAAGTGCAACAAGGCGTATGATTGATGTTCATTGAAAGTTGTTCCTATGGTTGATGTATGTTTTTATTTACGTATTTTTTGCATATAACTTGTCATTTTTTAACTTATTCCAACAGTCAGTTCTTTAAGTTTAGGAAAATATATTTTATTTTGTATGAAACTCAGCTATAAATATCTTTGCAAAGAGTTAGGATTTTTGAGGTCGACTGGAAATATTTTTGTCTCAATGTATTTTTTTTCGTTTTGAGGTAAACAAATTTGTTTGGAATCAATACAGAAAACTTTTCACAAGGATTTTAAGTCTTTTAAGCTTAAATTATAAAAATTTAGATTAAAAACTTTACGGAGGCGTATGATTAATATTTATTTAAGAGCATGTTAAAATAGGTTTAGGTTTTGGAAAATAATATCATTTTGGTTTGTATTTAAATGAAACACTTTTTGCCAAATACTAGGTTAGTTTAGGTTGCGAAAAGTTATAAAAAGATATAGTCGCTCTCATACATCAACACCTTCTGCGAGACCTTCTGGGTCCACTGTGCATTCCTTCAAGAAAAAAGTAAGAAAAATTAAAAAATAAGACATCAAGTAAAGAGAATCACAAGTGGTAAGACCAACAAGAAAAAAAAACTGGAAAAGAGGAAACAGTTCTCCCCGTGTTGCTTATCTTCTGGCCACCTGGTTCCCGTGATGAACCCAATGACTTACCTGGGCCTAGTTATGACCCCAAATATGACCTTTAGGCCTATTCTTCTTAAGTTTAATAGCAACTTACTGCTTGTTGTGCTCAACCATGGCCCCATAGCTATAGCTACCCTGCAGTCACTCCTGTTCCCCTACTGAAGATTGGTCATGTCAAGCATTCATGTCCTAATCTTCCCATAATAATGATCCATTGGTGGTCTCACAGCTTTCTCTTTTTAGGACTTAGCCACTACGAGCGAGTTTGTTAGGAATTTCCTGGCCAACTATATCACAGTATCAAAGAACCCAACAAATTCTGGTGTTGAAGGTGTCCATAATTCCACCAAGGGCCTGCAGTCTTCCACCAGCCTAGAACTGACGCAATGCGCCTTCAAAGCCTGCCTGTCAGTGTAGTCCTAACCTGCATATCGCTTGGAACGTATTCTACTGTAAGACTCATTGTCCTTTAAATGATCAGTATCTCCGTATTCTAGATAGTCTATAGAACAGTCTGACGTTCTCCCCTAATTTCGTCAGTAAAAACTGCACACCTCTTATACAGACTTTTGAATCCAAACCAACAAGCGGGGACTAAACTAAGACCCTAAAGAACAATTTCTCAGAACATTTTAGTTAGCCAGTATTTAAAAATTTTCCAAACCCTGCCTCGCCTAGTCTGGCCAAACGTTTTGCTGCTATTCCCACCACCAAGTACTTTATAAGCACCGTGTAGAGAATGACATCTAGTGCCGCTTGGGATGTGCCTCTTATAGCACCAGTGATGCCAAGTGAAACAAATCTTTAGCCATTGGTAAGAAGCTTCCTATAGCAGCCCTTTTCTGCCGCCTCCAACCATATAGTACAATCGTACTTCACAAAAGGTCTTACAACAACAACTGCGCTTATCCAGTTTACCACAGTTGCTTGCCATCCCCAGCTCTTTTCTATGGAGCTTATACATATGAATTGTACGAATTAAGACCCTTTTTGACACCTTCCTGCTTATCTCACTTCCATGACAGCATACAATCAGGAATTACTTAGCCTTACATGCCAGTTTCAACTCTAGTCCATTAAGTGTTAGGCTTATACTACCTGGTGAAGATAACTAGTTCCGTCTAGTTAGGATTTGCATCAAACTCCATCGCTGATGTCTAAGGAGAAAGTGCACACAACGGCGATTGCCGTTGCTTCCCGACCTTTGGAAGAAATTTTCCACTGACCAGAAGAACTAGATCAAATGCATATGTAACTATCTTCCTATCTTCAGCTGCCAAACACTATATACTGATATTGTCTACAGAAAAAAAAACATGCAACACTTATTGAACAAATAATAAATTCGGTTTTTCCCACATACAACCCTCTAACAAACGCTGTTCGTTTTGCATAAAAAGAAGCATTTATTTTATTTAGAAAATTTATGGAATTTGTTTTGTTAAAAATAATTGACATTTATATTATTTCTTTTATTATTTTTACATATTTGTTTAGCATTTAAGTAAATATGAATAAAAAGAATATAAAGAAATGAATGCATTCAAACCATGTATGTGGTTGTGGCTGTGGCAGTTGCTTATTTATTTACATACAAATGTTTATGCACATAATTTGAAATTGTAATATTTTTAATACGTTCTCTTCATATATATTTTTTTGTTTACATTTAAACACACACACATACGCACACATATAGTAAATACTATGTTCTGTTTAGTAATTTACATGCACTTTTTTTTTTGTTTTATTTATCAGCAGCAAACAGTTGTTTAGCCGTTTGTAAGTGTATGAGTTTTGCAAAATTTTGTTCTTGCATTTTAGAAAAAAAAATATTGGAAATACATTTTCTGACACATGACAGTTTGACAGTTGGCAATATGCATGTCTTATATTAGTAAAAAAATTTAAAAAAATTTAAATGGAAAAATAGAAAAGTTTTTCAGATTTTGGTTTCTTTTTTTTAAATCAATCTTAATACAAATTTCAATCAGTTACTAATAAATAAAAAATTTACATATTGCTTTTGACAGTTGTTTAAATTATTTATAATTTTAATTAAAAAAAAAAAAATATCATATAGTGATTGTTTGATGAAAACTGGGTTAAAGTAATAACATTTTTAAAATTATAATTATTTCTGACAAAATGAAATAGTTTTGCTGAATTAAATAAAAAAATTAAAAAAGGTTAAACAATAGTATTAAATTAAAAGTAATGCCAACTGTCTTATTATTGTTCGCAATTCAACAGAGTTTTTAAAAATTTAAATTTTTTAAAAACAAACGACTCTTTAGCGGAAACAAGTAAGATCGCTATATTCAGCTGCGCCAAATCCTAAGTACCCTTTACATTAACCCTTAAAACCACGATTTTTTTTAATTTCATAAATTTTTTTTATTTATGAAATATTTACAATTTTAAATAGGGGTTGGAGTCATGTTTTGACCCTTCAGGATGACTAAGGAAGTTGTATAATTCATCCCAATTTTTTCCAAATTTTGTATGGCAGGGGTTAAGTATGTTCTAGGAAAATGTTTGAAAGGAAAAATGAGTTGGAGTCAGTCCTACATTTGGCATATCTACGGGCATCCTGGAAGCGGTAGGGGGGATTTATTAAAATTTCCTAAACTTTGTATGGGAGAAGGTATGTACGAGGATTGCCTTTTATGTTTCGGGATTTGGCAATACTAGTGTTGCAATCTGACAACTGACAGCTCTATCGTAAAGTTTGACATTTTCTGGGTAATACGTACTCAGAACGTTTTGACATACGAGCGTTATTTGTGTTATTTACAGTTACTTAAAAGATTTAACTCGACCCAAAAACGAAATTAAATCGTGAACATTTTCGTGCGATTATTTTTTTCAACCTTTGAAGTGGATTAACTCAGCAACAGTGCATGAATGAACTTTATTCTATTTTTGGCGATAAAGCTTCATCAATGACCAGTGCTTATCGATGGTCGATCGTGGTCGTAGTTCACTCCAAGACGAATTCGTAAAGGTCTTCCAAAATCAGTTATTGTTCCGAAAACCATTGATACCATTTGACTGCCAAAAAAAATTTGTTCACGTTGGATCCCACACAATTTGTCAATCGTTGAAAAAAGGCTCGTATCGATTGGTCGAAAGAAATGTTCAGAAAATACGATCGCGGTGCTACGAAACACGTCTATGATATCGCGGCAGGTGATGAATCCTGGATTTACGCGTATGAGCCCGAAATTAAACAGCAACCGATAGTATGGGTGTCTCAAGATGAGTCAAATCCAACAAAAGTTTTTCGCGCACGAAGCACTTCTAGCCAATGGTCGCCAGTTTTTTTGAAAAAACTAAACATGTCGCAGCCGAACCACAAGAACAACGCAGAACAGTCAATTCTGAGTGGTACACAACCATTTGTTTGCCAGCTGTCTTCCAAGAAATTGGAAAAACTAACCGCCGGAAATTAATCACTCTTCACTACGACAATGCGAGCTTTCACACACCGATTCAAACAACTGAATTTTTAAGGACCCAAAACATCGATTTGATGAGCCAGCCGCCATATAGTCCTGACTTGGCACCAAATGACATCTTCTGATTCCCGTATGTAAAAAACAAACCTAGAGGTCAACGTTTTTCGACACCTAAAGAAGCGGTTGCTGTATTCAGAATGCATGTTTTAGAGATCCCTTAATCAGAGTGGCAAAAGTGCTTCGACCATTGGTTCGAACGCATACAAAAGTGTACAGATCTTCATTGGGAATATTTTTAAAAACAATAAAGTGATTTTCGATGATTAATATTTGTTTTTCTTCTCTACTCCTGAAATATAAAATGCAACCCTTGTTTATTCTAAAAATATGTTCGGGACAAAAACTAATAGGGGTCGGTGCTACACTTTATTTTTCTAAGGCTGACTCTGGGGAAGTTTTGGGTGTTTTTACATCATTGTTGTAATTTTTGTATGGCAACCCCCTGAGATGATGGAGACAGAGAGTAAGTATGTTCTGGAAATATGTTTGGGAGGAAAAACAATGGGGCCTTCGGATACATTTTAACCTCTAAGGGCGACTCCGGGAATGTGTAGGGGTTTTTACCACATTTTTTTTAAGTTTTGTATGGCCACCCTGTTAGGGGATGGAGATAGAAGTTAATATTTTCCACAAAATGTATAAGAGGAAAAATTAATTGAAATTGGACTTGCATTCGGCCTTTGTAGGACCACCCTGGAAGGGAAGGGAGATATTTAAAAAAATCAAGTCCTGTATGGCAACGCCTTTAGGGGACGGAGATAGAGAGTTAGTATTTTCCAAAAAAATTTTTGTGAAAAAAAAAAAACAAATTAAAGTCGGTCTTATATTGCACCCACGTGCAAGCAAATCCGGGGCAGTTAAAGAGGTTTTTATGTCAAAATTTTTAAGAAATAGTCTTGTTTTTTCGCTTATACGTCGGTCAGTTATCAGGCGATTTTTCTGGGTTTCAATGGCGACTTGCTTGCCGATATTTCTGATAGTTTGATACCATTTATGGGTTTATGGGACAGCGGGGGACTTCAAAAAGTTAATTTCAACCATAACATGGACAGACGGACATCACTAAATCGCCCTCCCTATCTATAAGGACTAAGAAGATATACACTTTATTGGGGTCGCAGATGAATAATAAAAAAAATACTAACGGAATGACGAACTTATATATGCCCTTTTCGCTAATGTGAAGGGTTAAAAAGGTATCAATATGGCTCCACCTTTAGCTCTATAGCTTTGTGTCTTTTGCAGATGCATTAGTTATATTTATTTTTTCATTTTTAAATCTAAAAAACTAACAATTTTCTAAATTTGTTACTAAAGATCTTAAAGTACAACTAAGTAACTAATTTAACACTTTGTACCTATATAAAAGACAACTCAGCAAATAGGTTTAATAGCTTTAAAGTTTTTTTTTTTTTTAATATTTTGCATTAAAGCGTTTTTTAAGGAAATAATTATAACGAAAGAAATTACAATTTTTTTATACTGGTTTTTACTTACTTATTTAATCCTTTTTACAGCTTTTTTCTATTTTAATTTTCTTGCATTTCTTTTTATACATTTTCATTTGACCCCCAGGAGGTGTGAAATTTGCTATTACTGTTAAGAATTTTTATTTTTTCTTTCCTTTTTATGAATTTTCTATTACTTTTATACTATGTGAGACTAAGCTTTGGTTTTTGGTTGCAGGCAAGTTTCTACTTGATAAGGTTGTTGTTGAAAACGATGTAATAAAACAAAACAAAAAAAAATAAAAATAATGAGCAAAAATATAAAAAATTTCTAAGTAGATTTAGAAAAAAACAAAGCTGTAATAAAATGCAAGGAGAAGAAATAAAAGAATATTTTGCCATGAAAATATGGAAGCTTAGAAAGGATTTCGAAAAACCCGTTTCGTGCTTTAATGTTAAAATGAAATAAAATTTTAATTTAAATTGAATTTTCAGCAAAAAACTCTAACGTTAAAACTTTGATAAAATAAAATTCTTTAAATTCAAAAAAATTTTAAAACTAAATTTTTAACTCAAACATGTTATTAATATCAAATTTTTTACTTTGAAAAAAATTTTTTCTTTAGAGACTAATAAACTTTTTGTTCCTGTATAAGTAGAACTCTCAAATGTTTAATTAATTTCGAAAAGATACTAAATTTGTAAAGAGAGAACAAAGCAAAGATTATAGGAAATTATGAAGAAGTTGTAGCTAGAAGGAAACTTAGTTGTTGTTGGAAGCAAATATATAAACATTAAAGTACAGAGCATTTCCATTATTGCTAAAAGAAAAACAAAGAAAAATAAAAATATATGTAAAGTATTCTTAAAACAAAGCCACTGCCAATAGAAACAGTAATTGAGTGAAGAAAAAAATTGAGAAAAATAATTTTATAATTTTAATTCAAAGGGGAGCTCTTAAGAAATATAAGTAACAAACAAACAGTTACTTATACTTTATTTATTAAATAAAATTAAAATATATTTAAAAAATCTAGCTTTTTTAAACCTAAACTGCTTAAACACAATCAAAAACTTTTTAAATTCAATTTATATTAAAAAATTTTGTTTATTTTTACAATTTTATGATAATTAATATCAATCATACGCAACCTTCAACAATCACACTTGTTCATTAACCCATTAAAAACGTGAGTTGAGCCACTTGTTAAAAATAAACGAAACTCTGTAAAAATAGTATTTGTAAAGAAAAAATGTCTTTTTTTCCTAAATTTTTTGTCTCCCCCTATTTGGCTACAAATGGCTGGCCACCACTTAGTTCCAAAAATGCTGTGTAATTACCATACGCCATACTGAACCAATCAATTAAAATTAATGCTGTTCAACACTAATAACCGAGTATATAAAGTTTTGTATTAAAAAAAAATTTGCAGACAAGCAAAAACAAGTTTTGCAAAACACAAACATCCACACAGTTTCCTTGAAGAAGTTGTTAATACAAAAGTAGTTGTGCACACATTTGTTTGTTCGAATGATCCACTGAGTTAGTACTCTAGAGCTTTATATAAATTTTTAATGCATAGAGATACATTAATTATACTTATTGGACTTACAAGGTCTTGGTCACACGTGTGGGTGTTATTAATTAACAATGTTTAGGTTGGATAAACATACTTGAATTAATGCATATGAAATTAGTATAAATTATATATGAAGTTTAAAGTACTTAATTAAAAGTGTTGCTGTATGTTAAGACTATTAAAGATTGCAAAACAAAACTAAATTAAGGTTTCAAAACTAGGAAGCCATTTAAGATTTTTAAATTCAGAGACAATTAATATTAATCATTCGCATCCATCAATTTTGTAATTTTAAGTTTGTATCCAATGTAATGCAGTTTTTAAGCTTTTTTGGCTTTTATTTAATGTTTAAAATGAAATTTTTTTTTACTGCATTTGCTTTAACAAATCTTTTATTGGTTTTAGGCCATCAATGCGCATACTTAATAAGCAAATATAACAAATATTACTTATTCGTCCCCAGATATCCTTAATTATTGTTACTAATACGCACAGGTGTTCCTTTAGTGCAAGCGAGTTTCTTATAATAACTTTTTAGACATAATCTTATTAATAATGATTATGCAGGTAAATTACAACTTCTACTATGGTGTAGGCATACTGTTAAGGATTCTTGTTGGTTTCTTTTTCTCTTTATCTTTTTTAGAAAGATAATTGCAATCAGATTAGTTATTTACAAGACATAAAAAGTATTTTTCTACAAGCATAGGTATGTATGCGACACATAAAGATAAATATTTATAACAAATATTTTAGACTTTTTATAATAGTAAAAGAAAGAGTAAAACTTTATTATTTTTCACAGCATATAAATATGGTAGCAATAAAGGAAGCCAGATAGAATAAAAATTTCTTATTTTCACAATCTTAAAGTAGACACCTTAGAAAATCTAATATATATTGTTTGCCAGCTTTAAATTTAAGATTTTCTCTGCTGTATACATTGGATTATATTTTATAAAATTTTATTACTGTTACCTGGCTCGTCTTTTTTATTTTCAATATATTTACAAACGTTTTGCTATTTTTTTCGGTGGCAGATAGAATTATATTGTGAGTTGAGCTTAATAATGCCAACTGTTTGCTATAAACATCCGTTTTCTGATTACACATACACATACGTTTATACTCATGGCTTTTTACACACAAATAGGCATACACACACACACATACACGCACTTTATAAATTATTCATGTGATTTTGAGCACACACTTTACGTACTCAAGTATGTAGAATGCCTTTTAATCTATCTTTCCCCTTTAACATCTTTGCAAGAAAAGAGCCAATGAATGTTACAAAGTTCATAACACTCAAAGACTTATTCAAAATTAAATCCGTCTAGGGATTCTTATCAAATATACAAGTCTTAGTTGTGGGTGTTGGAAGAAAACGTACAAAAATTGTTTACAAATTTAAATAAAATTTTAATGTTAAAATTATGCAAAAATAATTTCGAGTTGTTTAGTTTTAGATATTTTAATAAAAAAATTTTTAAATTTGTTAAGAAGTAGAATTGAAAAATGCAAATTAGTGTTTTTTTTCGTCGACAATTTTGTTCAAAGTTCAGTAACTTAAGGTTTACAAGATAGAGTTTCTAGTTTTGGCGGGTCTACCCAGACACATGAGCAACTGTTGAAGTAGACTATTAGCTGAAAAGCTGTAAGTGTGTTTGGAAGTAGGTGAATAGGGAAACTGGCTACGGCTGGGGACTTTAGAATCTCCCGTCAAAGTAGTAGCAAATAATGAGAAGGCCGACATTGGCATGTTGAAGCATGTGTGTGACTCGGTCCTGACTGGCGGTGAGAAGATTATGAAGCATTGATGATGGTGGAGTAATTGATTTGTCTGAATGAGAAAAATATCCTTTAAAGAGAGCTGGGTGTCGCATTCGTTAGGTGAGACATGATAATCATAATGTTTCTTGTTTAAGGTTGGGTGCTGTTTCACAAGTGTGTGGAGAGGTGTCTTGTCGGCGCGAATCTGTTTTGATTATGAAGAAGCGAGATCAAAACTAGAAACGCAGTTGGGGCTTAGATAGCCCAACTCTTCACCAAGGGGTCTGTTGTGGCTACAAAGCGTCATGACAGAGAATTGGTACCTGGGTGGTTGGGTGAGCCATTCTGGGGGCGCTGTTGGACGCTTTGTATCCACCAGTGTTGAGAACACTGTGAGTTATTGCCAGCATGGCAGGTGTCACGTAAAACCCTTAACATCTGTTCAAAGTTCGGTAGTTGGCGAGTGCGTGATGGAACGAATGTAAATTTAATTCGTTCGTGGGTTGAGAGGTTTCGCTTAATTGCTTCGGTCATGAATTTCTTACGGTCAAGGCCCAGTCGATCTTCAAAGACTCCCGAAAACATTTAACTATTTGAAAGCAGATTATGTCAAAACCCCCAAATTTCAATACGGAAAAGAGCAGCCTCACTGGGATTTCCAAAAACGATAATTCATGAAACTTTAAAAAAGGATCTGAAGTGTATTCCTTTTAAAATTTAAATCGTTCAAGAACTAAAAGAACGCGACTTTGATTTATGCAAACATTTTTGTGAAACGATGTTGGAGCGTTTTTGCACTGTAAATCCCATTTTTTTTGAAGCAACGGGGCTCATTTTCACTTAAGCGGTCACGTCAACAAGCGAAACTGCCGTAACTGCTCTCCACGAACCCGCAACCCTCAACTGTAACATCAAAAACCATTGCATTGGCCCAGGGTGACTGTTTAGTATGCCTTTTCTACGCATGAGATAATTGAACCATTTTTTGCGAAAATTCTTGAGGCGACGAATGTTAACGGTGAAAATGATCGAAATGATTACGGAATTATTTTTGCCAAACCTGTGAGCTCCTTAATTGTACTCTTCACACACTTTTCCCAAAAACTAATCAGTCGTTTTGGGGACATCCCATTGCCACTGAGGACATCCGGTCTAGTTCCCATGGATTTTTTTACGGGGCTACCTCGAAGAGAGGGTTTTTGATGACAATCCCCAATTTCTTGTGGCTTTAAAGGAAAATATTCTTCGATAAATAAGCTTAATTGAACCAAGTTTACTGCAGCGTGTTGCTCCGTTTTGACATCTGAATGACATACTCTTTAAAAAATCCACATTTCCACTCTATCGTTCAATGCTCCTAATAAAACATTGTCTCAATTATTACGTTTTTCATTTAAATTTGAAAATATAACTCTGCCATCAGACACCCTGTATAAAGGGAGTCTTGCTCGAGAACCGTCATCATGATTGTTTTTAAGAGTGACAGCTCACTTTCCCTTTGTCAGTCTTTTTATCTATTATTTTAAGGTCCTCTTCAAAATAGTATTTCTATTAAGAAAAAGTTTTTATCCAAACGTTTTAGTAAGTTTTAAGCCAAACTGAAACAAGGACGTGGGTAACTTTTAACATATCTTTTATTCATTGTAAAAATACAAATATCATGACATTAACATTTTTTAATTGAAGCAACTTTTTAAGCATATCTTTTCCAAATATTAAAATGATTTTCCAAAATGCTTATTTTTTAATCATTTAGATATGTTCAAAGGAATAATTATTGCTGGTTTATAATCCTAAGAAGCCACTTTTACCTGAGTACATCAAGCGTTAAATTACAAAAAAACAAAATATTTCTTTGTTAACATTTTTTCTTTAACAAACACATCAAAGCACATTTAAGAGCTAATTATAATGATTAGTACTTTTGTATAAGAAAGTAACACGTACGTGTTTTTAATCAAGGATGTCAACATAGAAGTGAATTTTTTCTTGAGAATACACAAAACAATGAATCATTACATGAGAATGTTAAATTAAAAATTATGGAAAAATAACAAAGATAACTTAGATGAATGTAAAAAAGTGTGTAAGCAATTACTGACAAACCATGTTGTTTAAATGTTGTATTCATTCGTATTACAGTTGTAAGATTTTTTATGTCTCTATGACTTTTTAAGCATCGAGTAAACATTAGCGATAAAATAATGTTTTGTGTTAAGTAAGAAATCCTATTAAATAAGTGAAATCAAAAAAAATTTCAATACAAATGGCAAATAGTTAAAAAAAATCTTTTTGAATTTTGCTTATTCACCACATTTACCACCTTGTTTTCCTAAGCCTTACCACCACTACTGCAATAGCAACTGCAAACGTAAACAATTTAATCCTTTGAAAATTCAAACATGCTTCTAGTGAGTTAACATACATACGTTCATACATTTTCATATGTATATTGTACATCCAAACATATGTTAATACATAAAAAATTTTTACACAACAGGATTAAGATTTCTTTTTGATAATTTCGTCAATTTTTTAATGTAAAAAATTCAACCTAAATCCTAATAAGTGAGTTGCGAGTTTGCACCTAAAAGGATTTAGTTTTTATTTACATTTTGTTAAATAGTTTGAAAAAAGCTTAGCAACTAAGTGAACTGTGAAATTGTATTTTTTGAAACTGTAGTAAACACTTTAATGCTGTAATGCAGATCTAGACCTATTTTTAGATTCTCAATAAAATGTAAAATATTTAAAAAATTTTTAAATTTTAAAAATTTTTTTTTGTTTTGAAATTTTTAAATACCAACTTTAAAGTAAAAACAAGTAAGAGCGCTTTATTCGGCTGTGCCCAATCTTATATAACCTTTACATTGGCCTTTCGAAATCCCAAAGTTTTTTTTTATCCATTTTTTACTTATGAAATATTTTTTATTTTCAAATACTGGAAGGTGTCATTTTCCAACGCTCCACGGGTGACTACGGGGAATTCGTAGGGGTTTTTATCCTAATGTTTTCAAATTTTGTATGGCAACCCCCTTAGGACGCGGAGATAAGGGGTAAGTATGTTCTAGGAATGTGTTTGGGAGAAGAAACTAATGGGGGTCGGCCGTACACTTTATTGCTCTAAGGCCGACTCTGCAGAAGTTGTGGGAATTTTCATATAATTTTTGTATGGCAACCCCCTTAGGGCGTGGAGATAGGGGGTAAGTATGCTCTAGGAATACGTTTGGGAGGATAAAATTATTCGGGTCGGTCTTACATTTTACCTTTGTAGGAAAACCCTGGAAGCCGTAGGAGCGATTTTAAAAATGTTTAAATTAAGCTTTGTATGGCAACCCTGTTATATATATGAATACTAATACTAATAAAATTTTCGTTTTTGGTGTGGTTCAATAATACAAACCTGACTGATTCTGTTTTTTTCTTTTCTTGTTGTTTTCTTTTTTTTTTGTTTTTTTTATTATTACATACATGAGAATGTTCTTTGTTGTTGTTGTAGACTAAAAAAAAGGAGGTAGTCTTGCTTTTTTGCTTATATCTCGGTCATTTATCGGGCGATTTTGCTGAATTTCAATACCGATTTTCTCGCGACTATCTCTGACTGTTTGATACCACTAACGGGCCTATGCGAGATCGGGGGGCTTTAGAAAGTTTATTTCAACCATAACACGGACAGACAGTCAGACGGACAGACGGACAGACGGACGTCGCTAAATCGGCTTTCCTATCTATAAGGATCCAGAATATATATACTTTATGGGGTCCCAAATGGATAATAAAGAAATTACAAACGGAACGACAAACTTATATATACCCTTATCACTTATGTGAAGGGTATAATAATAAAACAGGTATGAAATGATTATTTCTTAAAACGTAAAGCTCACAAACAAAAACATCAGTTTTGGAAAAATCAAAAATTTTAATAATATTTCAACAAAAACATTAACGTTTTCATGCGTTGGGTTCAACATTTTTTCCCCCAGTTTTTATAAGTTATCGTAGTCCATACATTTAAATGTAAAACGAAATACTACCCTGGGTTTCCTATTAAGTATACTAAAATGATAATGTTAAACCAAATTATTAAATTAAAAACCATATTCGAAATGCCCCATGTGTTTCTTACGATTTTGCCAAGAAATTGTATTTTTCTTGTTCAGATGAAATAAGAGCATCCAAATATATTTTTCCAGTTTAAAGCAATATTTTACTTAAAATGATTCATTAGATATATACCTGGCCTTGCTCTGATTTGCCTTAAAAATTAACACTTTTTGTCTTTTAAGATAATTTATTAAACATTATTTTACGCAAAGAAAATTAATTTAGTATTAATAACCACAATTGTCGGAAATCATACAATTCTTGCTCCAAGTGTTGATTTAAAGTTAAATTTGCCTTTTTCTGGATAGAAAACTTTGAATTTTGTCAAATTATTCCAATATTTTATAATTAGAAATACTAGTTTTGTCTAAATGTTTTAGGTATGTACATTAAAAGTTTGTACATTTATTTTGAAATATTAAAGATAAATACACGACAGAAAAGTCTATTATAGTCCAACTGTAAACTAACTTTTATAATAGCTTTCCTTAATTTTTAAAGCAAACAAAAAAAAAATCATGTGAAAATAAAAATATGAACAAAAAGTAAATTGAAAAAGCAATCATAACAAAGCAACTAACTGGCAGTTAAATGATATATAACCAACAAATTACAAAAAAACAAAAAAGAAATTCCCCGAAAAACAGAAAAAACTTTATACATTATTTAAAAAAAAGAAAAATAATAAAAATAAGTTATTATGTGGGTTAATCCCGACCATATTATTCCCTACACTACATTTATATAGAGGCTATATGAAAAAACCGATAGCTTTCGTATTCAGTATAATATCGGGTTTTCCGATAAGAGTGATATGATTTCTTTAAAAAAAAGGACACACTTATTGTTAAGAAAATTTAAAAGTGTTTTATTTAATGTGAAGTACAATCGATAAAATTAAGTTCTAAATAAAATTTCATTCAAATTTCCTCTACGACTTCTTCTGCAGGAACGAATTCGAAGAACCCAATTTTTAAACACTTTCCCCACTAAATAAAGTCGTTTGTCATTAATGGCACTTTCAATATTGACTTGTTAGGCTTGAAGAAAGTCTGGTTTACTTCGAAAGACCAATGACTTTAAATAACCCCACAAGCAGTAGTCTAATGGTGTTAAATTACAACTTTTTGAAGGGCATTTAATATCACAATTCCTTGCAATAATCGAATCTCCAAACTTTTCTCCCAATAATTCAATTGTTGCATTTACTGTGTGGCCCGTAGCCGCGTCTTGTTGGAACCAAATGTTGCAAAGTCCAACTTCTTCGAATTTCGACAATAAAGAGTTGGTTATTATCGATCTATACCACTCTCCATTGACGTTAACGGCGTTACCAGCTTTATTGTTAAAGCAGTACGGACCGATGACTCCACCAGATAAAAAACCACACCAAACTGTCAATTTAGGTGAATGTTGGTGAATGGTTTTTCATAAATAATTTGTAGATTTTCTGCGCATCAGAATCGACAGTTTTATTTATTTACTGCCCCGCTTCCATGAAAGTAAGCCTCATTGAAGAAGATGATTTTCTTAAAACATTCGTTATCATTGTTCCAAGGCAAAATCAGCAAATTCACGACGCTTAGGGTGGTCCATGATGAACTTGTTAACACTTCTGAATACAATGAAAAACAAATGACAGATCATGACACATTACAAACGTCACTTCAAAATCTTATGATCCCTATTGGAAAACCTTTTAGCTGGTGGCATAAAGGTAGACAAGTGTGCAAAATTTGAAAGAAGGTAAAGCAATATTCGAGCTATTTGGTCCAAAATGCTTACCCCGGGAGAACATTTGTATCGGGATTATATGAAAAAATTGACAGATCATCACCACAAATAATAGGCTTTGTGCCAATGTCAAACTTCATCAAAATATCTTCAAAATTGCGACCTTTACTTTGATCACAAGAATACATGGACACCCAGCCGGACAGACGGATGTACGGACATGCTTAAATCGACTCAGAAAGTATGTGTTGTTGGTATAAAAATCTTAAAAAATAATCCTAAATTCTTTCACATTTTTTTTATTTTATTCTTATCTTTTTTTGTATTTTTTTTATTAAAACTTGCCAAAGAAATTTTGATTTTAACAATAATTCACCGATATTAATGTTTTTGTATTTTTCTTTGTTTCGTGCGTGTTATTTACAGGTTTTCTCTCATGGGACGTAGCTGATTGTCATGTCGATTTAGAGGAAGAACTAAATACCATAACACAACATGCCCCTGAAGGAGAGGAAGCTCGTCACGGTAAGTCAAATGGAAAAAAATCAATTACAAGCCATCTGCCTTAAACAAAGACAATTTGAAATCATGATATGAAAAGAAATTGAAATTATAATAGATGGGGGTGAAAAGGTGGGAGTGAAAATGAAAAGGAAATTATTTATGTTTTAATAAGCACAATTAGGTGACATAATATTGATACTTTTTGAATTGGAATTTTATTTTGGTTTAAAATTAGAAAAAAAAAATAAAATTACAAAATTATTTTTGGGAAAGTGTTTATTTTGAAAAAAATATTTTAACCATAAATCTGACAAATCATTGTATTTATTTAGCTCTTTTAAACTTTATGTATGGTCAGTTCCACGTAAAACTGCCCAAAATGGGGGAAAAAATTTTCTTACTTAAAAAAATGAAGAATTTATAAAATAACTCGTTCATATTTTATGTTTATTTATTTGATAGTATTTTAAAATGATCACATACTGAAAAAACGTCACTCCCGTCACATTTTCTAACCGGGTTTCCCCTAAGAAAAAAATATGTTTTGTAGAAATAAGGTCTAATGGTCACACCCGTCATAATAAAATTTCCCAATTCAAACATAAAAAAATAAAACAAACGGAAAGTTGTCACTTAAATCAAGTTTAAAATAAACACCGTGCGACAGAAACAACATGTTGTTGAACAAAGAATATTTTTCCTTACTTTTGCTTTAATTATGTGATGATTAAATGTACACTTGTAAAAATCAGACCTTCAGTCGTATTTGTCCAGCATTAAACAAGGTCCAAATGCACATTCTTGCTGGCTCACCAAGGTTTTTTTTTTGATTATTTTCTGAAATTGTTGTTTTTTTAAAATGGAATGCTTTCATAATTTACTACGGTTGCATTTTATATTTCGGGATAAGAGAAGAAAAACAAATATTAATCATCGAAAATCACTTTATTGTTTTTCAAAATATTCCCCATGAAGATCTGTACACTTTTGCATGCGTTCGAGCCAATGGTCGAAGCAGTTTTGCTACTCTGATTGAGGGATCTCCAAAACATGCAGTCTGAATACAGCAACCGCTTCTTTAGGTGTCGAAAAACGTTAACCTCTAGGTTTGAGTTTTACGTACGGGAATTAAAAGAAGCCATTCGGTGCCAAGTCAGGACTATACGGCGGATGACACATTACATCGATGTTTGGTAGTGAAGAGTGATCCATCTTTGGCGGAAAGTTTTCCTAATTTCTTGGAAGACATCTGGCAAACAAATGATTGTGTACCACTCAGAATTGACTGTTCTGCGTTGTTCTAGTGGTATGGTTGCGACATGTCCAGTTTTTCAAAAAAAAAAAAAAACTGGCGACTATTTGCTTAGAAGTGCTTGGTGCGCGAACAACTTTTGTTGGATTTGGCTCAACTTAAAACACCCATACAGTCGACTGCTGTTTACTTTTGGCCTAATATGCGTAAATCCAGGATTCATCACCTGTCACGATATCATAGACGTAATTCAAAGCACCGCGATCGTATTTTCTGAGCATTTCTTTCGACTAATCGACACGAGCCTTTTTTAAACAATTGACAAATTGTGTGGGATCCAACGTGAACAAATTTTTTTTTTCGCAGTCAAATGTTTATGCAAAATTGAACGTACGCTGGTCCCACTAATGCCTAAGGTTGTCTCAATCTCACGAAAGGTCACATGACGATCTTGCAATACCAGTTCACGCGCAGCATCAATGGTTTTCGAAACAATAACTGATTTTGGAAGACCTTCACGAAATTCGTCTTGGAGTGAACTACGACCACAAGTGAATTCACTATACCATCGATAAACACTGGTCCGTGATGGAGCTTAATCGCTAAAAAAAAATAATTAAGTTCATTCTTGCACTATTGCTGAGTTAATCCACGTCGAAAGTTGTAAAAAATAATCGCATGAAAATGGTAACGATTTAATTTCGGTTTTGGTTTGAGTTGAATCTTTTAAGTTACTGTCAATAACAAAAATAGCGCTCGTATGTCAAAACGTTCTGAGTACGTATAACCTAGAAAATGTCAAACTTTACGATAGAGCTGTCAGTTGCCAGATTGCAACACTATTATTGCCAAATCCCGAAACATAAAAGGCAACCCTCGTACTAAATATTTTTTTTTAATTCTATTTTATGCTTAACAGAAAATTGAAGTATTTTTAACTAAATAAAAATTTGCCTGGTTAAGGTAATTAAATCATAAAGAAAGCAAACATTATAAATCTACAACATTTTTAAAAACCAACTAAAAGAAATTATTTTATAATTACCCATGTGAAACCATTTTTTTTCATAAATTCCCCCTAAAACTATTGTCTGCAGAGAAATGACATTTGTGGTGGAAAAATCCACCCACATTATTAAAAGGCTGTTTTGCAAACTTATGCTTACAATACAAGTGCAAAGGAGGCTTATTTAAAAAAATGTTAAACTCTTTGGCATATTTCAGCCCTGAGCCTCTTAACAAATGCAATTTTAAATTTATGAATTAGTGTATGAACACCATACACGATAATATTTGTACATGTGATACAGGTTTTTACTTAGTTTTTTATTTAGTTTTTTTTCTTTTTTATATTTTTTGGCTTAAGAGGCATCATTAGCCTGACTGGAAGTTTTATACAGAACTAGTGCTCTTGTTAAATTTTAGTTCTATATCCAGGTGCAAATGGCATGTTCATGTTCGTTGTCAAATAAAAATAAAAAATCGCAAAAATGTTTTCAAAACATGCAAATTTTCTATTATAAATAAAATTTTGTTTCGCTAAACACACACAAATACACGATTAAAGAATTATTATAAATGTCATGTTATATATTTACATGGCGCATGGTAATAGTTTTTATAATAATAATATTGAAATAAAATATAAAGGTGCATACACTTACATATACATATGTATATGTGTGTATAAGAAACGAAACCATAAGTATTTTGTTGTTCGCCCTGGAAAAAAATCTACCAGAAGTTGAAAAAAATTAAAATGCAAACAAATGTTTTAAAACACTTAATAATGGTTGCTTGATTCCAAACATTATTTAAATATAACAATTACTGGGGTTGATAAAGAAAAATTACGTTTTTAATATAAAAAGAAAAAACATTTTAAAGTATTTTCAGCATTAAAAACAAAAAAAAACAAAGAATTTTATTTCCAAACCTTGTATTTTAGAAGGAATATTTATTAAAATGTAAATACAAAAAAATAAAAAATATTTTAGAGGCACAACATTTTCAATGCGATTTTTTTAATGCATCAACTCATTTTCCCAAGCTAAACTTGCAGGGCGAGCAGAAAACTTATTTTTTTTGGTAAATTTTTGTCTCAAATAAAACAGTGAAAAAAGTTTGAAAGCTGTGGTCGGCCAGGACCAAAAACCCAGGTTAACACCTGGTAAAATTATACGCGGCTTTAGTTGACTTCCGAAGGTGGGGCGGGCTCGTCATGGGACCAATGTTAGTTGTGTTCTTTTGTTAAAAAAAAATATTCAAATCAAATTTGTTGCTGATAAGGTATTATAGGACATTATTTAATTTTATTTTATTAACTTAATTTTTGTTATTTAATAAAATTTTTTTGTTTTGCTTTATTTTGTTTTATTTCAATTGATTTTATTTTATTTTGTTTTATTTTTTATTTTATTTTATTTTATTTTTTTTTTTATTTTTTATTTTATTTTATTTTTTTATTTTTTTTATTTTATTTGATTTTATTTTATTTAAATTTATTTAATTTGATTTGATTTTATTTTATTTTTTTATTTTATTTTATTTTATTTTATTTTATTTTATTTTATTTTATTTTATATTATTTTATTTTATTTTATTTTATTTAATTTTATTTCATTTTATTGAATTTTATTTTATTTTATTTTATTTTATTTTATTTTATTTTATTTTATTTTATTTTATTTTATTTTATTTTATTTTATTTTATTTTATTTTATTTTATTTTATTTTATTTTATTTTATTTTATTTTATTTTATTTTATTTTATTTTATTTTATTTTATTTTATTTTATTTTATTTTATTTTATTATATTATACAAAACTTACTGAGGGAATTATGTTTATTGTATAAATTTATTATGTTTATGGCTTTTGTAATAACCAACGACAAAGACAGTAAAATACAATTCTACCTTCTGTCTATTTCCTACTACTGAAAATACATAAAGAAAATATTCCACTTACTAAACTATTCTCACAGTGAATTAATGATGAAAATGAATGTCATGCTGGCAAAATAAGTGTGCTCTTTTATATGTATGTATGTATATAGGAACTAAAATTGTTTATAGTTACAACTTCGTTCTAGTTTTTTTATAGGACCTCTAGCAAATATGCACAAAAAATTTAAAAACAAATGGTTCAACATGTTTTCATACTTCTGCCAATATTATCAGCACTCCATAAATAAAAAAAAATAAGTTAAATGTTTTTTTTATCAACAAAATTGTGCAAAAATTTACACATCATCATCAACGTCATTCATTACTCATTAATATAACTTAAAATAAAAGTGCAAACTTGAATGAAAAACTATAGTTTTTTAGATAAGAAATAATATGAATGAATAAACAATTATAAATGTAACACTTACAAAAGGTGCAAAAAAAATAGTTAGATATATATGACACCTAAGTATTTGAATAAATCTGAAAAGTATTCAAGGCAACCATATTGACAATTAAAACTGTAACATTTAAATAAAAACTTCCCTTTGTTTTTCATTCTCTCTGGGTGTGCCCTTTTAATTTAGATCAAGCAATTAAATACGTAATGTCATGGAAATTAATGATAAAATGTTAAATAAAAATGTCAAGCAGAAAATGTTGATAAAAAGTAATAAAAATTCATTAGTTCTGCCTCTTAAGCGTATGAGTAATATTTAATCATTTGAATAACACTTATACGCACTGAAATAGAAAATGTAGAAAAAAAGACAAGAAAAATGATTTTTTTAAATTTAATAAATTTTTCTGTTAAATAATACAACAGCGGTTTTTAAAGCAATAAAAGTTTCTATTCTCAAATCAAATCTTTCTACACATGTCAACATAAATTTCCTTTAAATCACTTAAAAAAACACATTTGGCCCTTTTTAATTAAGCTGTGTATTTAGGAAGTCTGTGAGTATTATCAATAAGCTACTATTGGCAGTAAAAACAAAAAACTTCTACGTATGTTCAAATTCTATAGCTTAGGTAGAACATGCAGCCGTTACAGTAAAAGATACAGCTTACTTGGGTCCGCCTAATTAGTCAGTTCATGACATGCCAATATGCATGTCAGTAAATAATAACTATACAGAAGCATAATTATTACTTGTCTACAATTAAAACCCTTAATAAAAATATATAACAATTTAAACAATTGTCAATCATAACAATTAAATTTTGAAACAAATACACGCAATTTTTATCAATTAGTAAGTATCATTGTCTCTGAAGTATTTAATAACATAAACGAATAATAATAAGAGATAAATTTTGATTTTTTATTAAATTATTTGATTTAGATTAAAGAAAATCACCAAAAAAATATTGATTTAAATGAAAACAAAAGTTTATTTACTGATTCAGTTTTTTTGACTAAAATACAAAGCATAAACCTTTATATCTTTAACATATGGTCAATTCCACGTAAAACGGCGCGGAAAGATCGAATTTTTTTTTCTTTATTAAAAAAATCGGTGGATTAACGCCTAAAAGACAACGAAAATCATCGAAATATAAATTAATTGGTTTAAATTTTATTTTCATTTATTTCACAAGAACCGAAAATGATTACATTGTGAATAATAAGGCTTTTTCCGTTTTGATGAAACTGTCACACCCGTCACATTTTATAGATGGGGGTTTCTAAAAAAATATAGTTTTTTGTAGAAGTAATGAATTAAATACGATTGAAAACTACTACCACGAAAATCAAATATTAAACCGGTTCTAAAGAATATTTTACACACCTCGATCTGAAAGACAAAATATTCCAAAATTTTAATTTGTAAGGTCACACCCGTCACAGTCGCTCAAAAACATTCTAGGAAATCATAACTTTTTTCAAACCAAAACTTTGAAAATGTTAGTAAAATTGTGACCCGTCACAATGGAATTGCCCATACATGATTTTTTTCTGTTTTGCTTATAAATATATTAATGAGATATGGCCTAATTTTTTAAAGGTGTAGTATACTTGCGTGCACGAAAAAAATTCTTTCCAACATTGGCGTGCAACAATTTTTTAAAACTTTTAGAAAATTGCTTTAATGTGCTTTAAAACCTAAAGAAGAAAATATTATAAAGCTTCGAAAAACTTATTTCAACTTTTTTCAAAAGGAATTACCTTTCATTGATTGCTTTTTAATTTACTTGACTACTTAAGAGTACTAAAACATTAAGAATTCCGTCGCTGATTCCCCGGTCTTTCGGCACTGACTGAGCAAACACTGCGCCGTTTGGCCACCAGTATGGGACTACACGCGACGTTGCCAAAAGTGGCCGACCCCGGAGCTCCCGTTCTGCCAAGAATATCGCCGCTGTTGGCGAGGATGTCGAGCTGTCGCCAGAAACATCGACCAGACACCGTGCCTCGCAACAAGTTATCGGCCAGCCGTCTCTAAGGCGAGTTTTGGTCAAAGACCTGGGCCAAAGTTCAGTCATTGCATCAACTGCAGGCTTTAAGCTGCCAAACGCGTGTAACCTTCGTCCAAGCCATCCTTAATCTCGAGGCCGAAGTGAAAGATTTTCGACCAAAATCATATTGAGCGATGAGGCTCTTTTCCACCTCAGCGGGTACGTGAACAAGCAAAACAACAGTGGACGTTGCGCAATTGAGGGCCATGTAAGTCAAGCTTTTCTACCGCAATTGAACGAATTAGGCCTAGAGGGCATGTGGTTTCAACAGGATCGAGCGACGGCACAAAGTGCGCGAGCCACAACCGATATTCTGAAGGAGGCGTTCCCGGGTCACCTCATCTCTTATTTGGCGATTTACATTGACCTGCAAGGGCTCCCGATTTAACCGTTCCAGACTTTTTTGTGGGGTTTTTTGAAACGCCGTGTTTACCTGAGCAAGCTCGAGACCCTGGAAGCCCTTAAGGACAACATTCGATATGAGTGCGAGAATCTGTCGCCCGAAGTTCTCGCCGAAATAATGAAAAATGCCATAAAACGAGCCCTTATAGCAATCAATTTTGACGGCTCTTATTTGGCCGATATCATCTTCTCGACTTGACCAATAAAATTCCAAAGGTTCAGATAAACATAATCAAAAGACAGAATCGAAGTTTTTTATTTATCAAAAAAATGAGAGCCTTGTATTTAACAAATTATGAAGTTTCTTTTGGAAATTCTTTCAGGACAAAAACTCTTATAATTTCTTCATACTCATCCCTTGTTATGAAAAAAATAAAATAATATATTAGCATAAATCAAAAATGTATTGCCAATTGAATGGAAAACTCATTCTTAGTTAGGATATTTGTAATATATTCATTGTTTTGTTTTTCCGATACTAAAAAAAATAATGAACAGGTTTAATTATTTTTCAATTTGCAAGCAAAAAATCCTTGATTTGTCTATGAAACAATAGGATGCAATATGTATTTAAAAAATTTTTAGATTTGTTGCCAAAGTGTTAATAAATATATGAATACAGTAATAAAGAATTTCAATTTGCATTGTCTTTTATGAAAATAGTTAATTTGAAATTTTTGTGTTACAAATAAGAAATATTTTTTTTTATGATCAAATAAAATTGTTTTAATGTTTGAAAAAAAAACGTAGGATGTTATTAAAAAAGAAATGTAAATAAAACATTCATTAATAAATTCATAAAAATAATATAAAGTTTAAAATATTTCCTTAATAATAGTTTAGTAGTTGGTCAATTCTACGTAAAATGGCACGAAATGGGGAACAATCATTTTCTTCGTTTAAAAAAAAATTGATTAATTCACTTCCAAAAGAGAATAAAAATAATCGAAATGTAAATAAATTGGTTTAAATTGTTACTTTTATTTAAAAACAGAAGCTTAAAATAATCATGAACAAAAAAATAGGCATTTTGATGAAAATGTCACACCCGTCACGTTTCCTAGAACGTTTGTTCTTAAGGAAAAATAGTTTTTTTTTGTTGTAGAAAAAAAGTAAAGAATACAATTAAAAACACTTTAAACTACCGTGAAAATTTAAAAATTAGTCCTGTTTTCTAAAATATTTTACACAACACGATCTTAAATTGAAACATTTTAAAATTTCGAATATTTAGGGTCACACCCGTCCCAGTCTTAAAGCCATTGTGAGCAGAAATTATGTTCTTTCAGTGTATCTTAACTATAAAACGCTTAGTCATAACATTTCAGAGCCTTTTTTCTAAATAAAAAAAATTTAAATTGTTTGAGTTATAAGCTTAAATGTGACTTAAATGGTCACACCCGTTACAATTAAATTTTCCAATTATTAAAGAAGAAGAAAGCTAACAGAATAAAAAAAATATGTCATAATATTACAGAACTTTAAAAAAATTATTTTTATTTGTATTTTTTTGTATTTTATTTTTGTCATAAAGTTCAGATCTCAACAATACCTTCAAGTGTTTTCAAAAACACTTTTTGTTTGGCTAACAAAACAGCTTGCTTTTAAGCGCAATTTTTGTGTTTCAAACAAACACAGTTTAGAATACTTGAAATCCATTGTTTAAATAATCAAGTAAAATTTGTTGCTTAATTATAAGGAGTGTTTTTTAGGCATAAACCTCGTTTCTCGACAAAAATGTAAAATTTTAATTTTTTTTTAATTTTTAATTTTAATAAAAGAAGAAGAAGAACATCATGTTCTGCAGGACATACACTTTAGCCAGTGATCGACCTTTTGTGCACTCCTTGCATTGGAAAAAGAATTAAAGAAAAAAAATCAACTGAAATTCGGCAATGAGGATAAATTCCCTTAATTTTTGCTATTTTACACCTCAAAAAAAAGAGCCACATTTAGGAGCGTCAGAAAAAAAAACATCAGAAGCTAGCTGATGTAAATTTTTGGCAGTTATACAGGAAACGCCCCGCAAAATCCTTCGAGATCACTGTTTTACGCAATTCCAAAGCGATAGTGACGTGCTTGCAGGTTTGGGTGACCCATTTGTTCATTTATCCCCTAATTTCGGGTTTCCTTTAGTTTTATCCCCGTCTTAATCGATGCAAACAATTTTCTTCTCGTGCTTTATTGCTCTACAGTGCCTTGCAACCACTTTCAAAATACGAGGGTTGAATTTTATGTTTCGGGATTTGGCAATACTAGTGCTGCCATCTAACAACTGACAGCTCTGTCGTAAAGTTTGACATTTTCTAAGTTATATGTACTTACAACGTTTTGACATACGAGCGCTATTTGTGTTATTTACAGTAACTTAAAAAATTCAACTCGACCCAAAAAAGAAATTAAATCATAAACATTTTCGTGCGATTATTTTTTACAACTTTCGACGTGGATTAACTCAGCAACAGTGCATGGATGAACTTAATTATTTTTTTAGCGATGAAGCTCCATCAAGTACCAGTGTTTATCAATAATATCGTGAATTTACCGTGGTCGTAGTTCACTCAAAGAAGAATTTCGTGAAGTTCTTCCAAAATCAGTTATTGTTCCGAAAATTATTGATGCTGTGCGTGAACTGGTATTGCAAGATTGTGAATTTATGCGTATGACCCGAGATTAAACAGCAGTCGAATCCAACAAAAGTTGTTCGCGCACGAAGCACTTTTAAGCAAATAGTCGCCAGTTTTTTTGGGAAAAACTGGACATGTCGCAACCGTACTACTAGAACAACGCAGAACAGTCAATTCTGAATGGTACACAACCATTTGTTTGATAGTTGTCAGGAATACTAACCGCCGAAGATTTATCACTCTTCACTGCGACAATGCGATCTGTCACATATCGGTTTAAACAACTGCATTTTTAAGCACCCAAAACATCGATTTGATGAGTCATCGGCCGTATAGTCCTGACTTGATTCCCGTAAGTAAAAAACAAACTTAGAGGTCAACGTTTTCGCAACCTGAAGAAGAGGTTGCTGTATTCAGAATTTATGTTTTGGAGATCCATCAATCAGAGTGGCAAAAGTGCTTCGAGAATTGGCTCGAATGCATGCAAAAGTGTATAGATCTTCACGGGGAATATTTTTAAAAACAATAAAGTGATTGTTGATAATAAGTATTTGTGTTTGCTGTCTAATCCCGAAATATAAAATGCAACCCTCGTAATGCAGGTATCAAAAGAAACTGTCTTAAAATTTACTACTTTAGGCTCTTACACACTTCCAGAAGGAAAAGGATTCCTGCTCTGAAATATATAAAATTGATTTGCCCGGCTAAACCTTTTTTACTTATTTAAAGTGGAGCCTTTGATAATAAACACAGTTTTATACTTTGCTATGTTTAAACAACAATCACCTTAACTTAAGCTTCCTTAAAAAAATTTATGATCAATATTAAATACAAGAAAGTCAACTTATTAGGATTTGAAAGGCATCTCCAATCTCGCCTATTAAACGGTAACGTATGTAAAAGACTAACATTAATAAAATAGAGTTCCCCCATAAAAAGGAATGCTTAACCTATAATGGCTATATATGTTACAGCAGGATTGTAAATAAATCTGGCAACCTTTGTCTTGCTTCTCTACATTAATATTTTTTTTTTCATTCAAGTTGTGCGGATTTAAATATTTTTGACAAATTAAAAATACTGCCCCTTCGTTAAGGTTTGAATGTTAGAAAACAGAGCCAGCAAAAGCTGACCACAAATAACAGATGACCACCAACTGCATAGTTTTTATAAAAAAAAAGTAAATATTAAAACAGAGCATTAATAAGTGCTTAGAGATGCCAATTTTCAAAGTACAAACAATATAAACAGAAAAGCGGAAACATATTTTTAGGTCAAATGATAATTGTGCACACATGTATGAACAAATATTTTTTGTTCCCCCCTTAAACATACACCCACACATACACATTCACTTATATATTTACACATACATACACACTCATACACACTACAGCAATTATCGAAAACATAATTTCTTTAAAAGAATCGTACTCGTGGTCACAATTTTTAATAGAGTTTACTTTTGGGCATGTGTCGCAAAATTGTGACTTTAATGTTTTAATCAAGACATGTTTGACAACTGATTTAAAGTGCTTTTTGAGGTTATTCAATGAAAGACTGAGGTTGTTAAGGTCTTATTCTTTTCTTGTTATCCTTAACTCCCAGCTAAGCAAAGGGTTAAAAAAAATTTATTTATGGATATTATTTACACTATTAAGATTATTTTAAATTTAATTTAAAACTTGTTGCGTTTCATTTTTTTCCTTGTAGGCGAACGACTCATTCAATATGCTAGTGAAAATCTAGTCACTGAGGTTCTTATACACCCTCAATATAATACTCTTATACAATGTATGCGTAACATGCTTAGCAGTTTTACTCGTCACCGTCATATAATTCATGCCGGTTATACATTTTCTGGCAATGGTTCCTGGATACTGCAGGTACCTACACATACATACAACCATAGCTTTATATTCAGTTTATATTTTTCTTTTAATTTCTTAATAAATTTCAAAATCTATTTGCAGGATGGAACCTTTTCGGTTGGCGATTTTTCTGAAGCATTTCAAGAGCATGATGTACAGAGAGTTTTACGTGCCTATGTAGATACCATAACAATGAATATTCATTGTGCTGATAGTGGTCTGTGGCATACTTTGCCCCATAAGAGTTTTGCTCGTTTGTGTAAAATACGTATAAATCCAGTTGATGTTTTGGATACTAGCAGTGAGAGCATTAATGCATTTATAGGTATTTTCCCCCTTTTTTTAGATTTTTTTAAATTAAATTTTTATGTGAAATTATTTTGAAAATTTTTTCATAAAGATTATTTGGCTCCCATGTTGGTACCTACCTCTGTGCGTGAACTACTTGAGACCTCAGATGTGGTGGGTAATATCCGCTTTACACATCCTACTTTATATGTCTTCCCCGGAGGTCAAGGTGATGCTGCCCTATTTGGCATAAATGGCTTTAATATGTTAGGTTCGTTGTTTGTTAATTGTCTTTATTATCAATATTCATTTATTTATTCTTTTTTTGTTTTGTAGTCGATGGTGGCTTTAATCGAAAAGCCTGTTTTTGGGATTTTGTTAGACACCTTGATCGTTTGGATGCTGTTCTAATGACCCGTCTTAACAATTCAAATATTCAGGGTCTTAGCTCAGTGGTGGAACGTAAACGGGATGTTCATGTCTATCCTCAGATTGGTCATTTCTTTTGCAACGTACCCGATCGCAAGGGGGGCTTGCCTAGTCCCGATGGCGACAAGGATCGCAATCCTTTATTGGTGGATCTTTTTGAAAGGGGCCATAATCTAGTCAGTGATATCAAATCTTTGGATTTAAAGCCACAAAACTGTTTTCGTGCCCCAGAGCCAATTAATCTCTATCACAAGGTTGGCCATGGTACCTTGGATATGTATGTAATAAGTCCCTCCCGTGAATCGAAGGAGGTAAAGGAGTTTATGCAGAAATGGCACTCTGGTGATCAACGTTTATTTAGCTCACGTGACTCAAGGGACTTTAATTTCCCCTTGCAAAACTTAGTTTCTATATGTGCTTTATTAGTTTGGCAGCCAGCAAATCCAGATGATTCTATTACGCGTATACTTTTCCCTGGCAGTACACCAGACTTTAAAATCCAGGAAGGCCTGGAAAAGTTAAAACATTTAGAATTTATGAAGTATTCAACTTGCACTGCCAAATCTCTTGCACCTGCAATACAAACAGTAGTAACCACACGTAAAACTTTTAAGTCTGCCTTGGAGACGGGTGCATCCATCACCAGCAAACCTTCAAAATACTCGCCTTCTATTCCTGCTGCTGCCGTACAACAAGACAACAAACTAAAGGAGACTGTGGCCTCTTCAGCCGAAGAAGACAAAATCGAAAAAATCTATCAGGAGGGGGAACAACATACAATACTCAAAGAGAAAGCATTTTCTGTGGAGACTGATGAACAAATAGACGAAACTGGAGACGAAGCCCTACCCGAACCTACGGCCGACAGTGCCAGTAAAGATGGTGATCGAATTGATGCTGAACAAATTAGTAAAGACAATGAAGAAACTACTGAAAAAAAGGTTGAAGTTGTTATAGTCAAACCTCAACCCCAAATTCCACCTTCTTCCAAAGAAATTATTGAAACTGCTGAACCTTTAAAACCATCCCCTAAGATTGCCAAGATCAAGGCTGAGAAGCCAAGAGCTGAAGTAAAACCTTTAGTAAGATCTCGCATTGACACTAGACCCCCCAAGTCTTTGGAACGTAAGGTGGTTAAGAAAGATTTAGCCGAAAAAAAGAAATCACCAATATCTACTCCACGCAGGCAAGATACCGCTAAGCCTCCTACAAGGGAAGTCAAGTCAAAAATTATGACCCGAGCTGCCAAAGCCAGTCCTAGCAGTACACCGGCAAAAAGTACTAAAGAAGCAAATAACCGCAAGGTTTTGGAATCTAAACAACAATCTGTTCGACAGACTTCAAGTACAAGACGTGCAGTTACTACAACGACGACCGAAAGAAAAACAGTCGAGCCACGAAAACCCATATCTCGTCGCCCCCGGGGAGCCTCGCCATCAAAACGTGCTCCTGCTAGTCCTATCAAAACTCCTAAGCCCAAGACAGTTGACATGAAGAAATCCCGTTTAGAAAAAGGTGGTACTACTGATTCCAGTTTGGTATCTACACCATCTGTAGATGAAGCAGCCGCTAAAAAGTTACAAGATTTGACAGCCTCCCAGGAGTTAGATGCTGAAAAACAACGCCAGCTTGATGATCTCAAGGAGGAACAAGAGGTGGTAAGAGAAATAGAAGCAGTTTTCAGTCGTGATGAAATGAAACGCCAGAATCAAATTAAGGCGGAAATTAGAGGAATTCCTAAGCAAGACAGCACCACAGAAGCAGACGAAGAGGATGAGTATTTAATTATAGAAAAGGAAGAAGTAACTGAAGATTCCATGGTAGAGAGCAGTATGACTAAAGAGGAAGAGATTCAGAAGCATCAACGAGATTCTCAGGAATCTGAAAAGAAACGTAAGAGGTCTGCAGAAGAAGAAATTGAAGCCGCTATTGCCAAAGTTGAAGCTGAAGAAAGAAAGGCCAAATTCGAAATGCCAGTTGCAGCAGAAAGAGAAGTTAATGAAGAACATGCTATGGATGAAGTCAGAGAAGCCGATAAGATGGAAAAGGATGAACAAGTGGAAAAACGCAGTGGTAAAATTTTATTTTCAACCAAAACAGAAATTAAAGCTGAAGTACAAGATATTATTACGACAGCTGGAGCTATTGTGAAATCTAAAACTGATGAACAATTAGCCAAAACTGATGAGGAGCTATCGTCTCCAACACCTGAAGAAAAAATTAGCAGTGCTAAGAAAACTTCCGACACAAAAGATGATTTTGTAGGAGTACCGATTGAACCAATTCCAACCAACTTGCAAGAAAGTCTTCCAGAAGAAAAGTTTTCTGCCACCATTGAATCAGGAGCCACAACAGCACCTACTTTGCCCGAAGATGAAAGAATACCCTTAGATGAGATTAAGGAAGACCTGGTTATTGAAGAAAAATATGTTAAGGAGAAAACAAAAGAAACTGATACAGTTGCTGTGATCTCTGCTGTTGCTCCAGCGCTGCCACCCACAGAGCCTTGTGCCAAGCCAAAGGAAGTTTGTCTAGAAAAAGTCACAGCTGCAGCTCCAGCTGATGATCGCGCTTTACCAATAAAAATAAATTTTGATGCCCAGCATAATTTGATGCGTGACATTGTTAAAACGCCAGATGAAGTTGCCGATTTGCCAGTGCACGAGGAAGCCGATTTCAGTGATTATGAAAAGGAAGCTCAAGAAGGTGGCAAGACCATATCACATAAAGAAGAATTGGCCAGAGAAGAAAAAGAAACAGAAGAAAACTTAGTTAAGGCACCAGAGGAGGATCATTTTATAAAAACTTTGGAAAAGGAAAAAATTTCTTCACCATCAGAAAAAATTTTACTTCCCGCTGCAAAAATCCCGGGCTCACTTGAGAAACCTGCATCCCCCATAAAAGAAATAAAAATTGATGCGTTACATAAGGAAACAAAAATTTATCCAACAGAAGGTCAACACGAAGAAGCACAAAAAGATATTACAGAAAGGCAGCACGAAACAGGAAAAACAACTGAAGCTAATGAAAAGAAAAGATCGGTGTGTTCACCAGAAGAAAGAGAAATAAGTGATGCAACCTCGGAAGACGAAGTACCCATTGAAATGCCCACAACAAAGGCACCCGAGAAGTATAAGGAAAGAGATGAGACAGCTTTGGTTAAAAGCCCTCCAACTATTGAAGAAGCTATTGAAGTCGAAAAACAGACGATTGAAGAATATGAAAATATTCCAATCGTTTCAGAGAGACCTCCCTCAGAAGCTGAGATTAAAAAAATTGACACAACTAGTAAGGAATTAAAGCAGCCATCTCAAAAGCTATATATTGAGGCAAGCATTAAAGACGAGAAATCGTCTAAACCCTCTTTGTTCCCTTTATCCGCCGATAAAACCGAAACAGATCAAGAAATTGATGATGTTGATGAAAGCAAGAAAGACAAAAAATCACCAGAAGGTTCTATGGAACAGTTACAGATTTCGTTTGCAGCTGTGAGTAAAAAGGATAAAGCATCTCCTCTAGCATCTCAGGAGCCTTCGCGAAAGCCATCTGTGGAAGAAAGTAAGAAAGACGAAAAATCACCAGCAGCATCCAAAGAATCTTCAAGACCCGTATCTGTGGCCGAAAGTGAAACTGATCAAAAGAAAGCTTACGAAGCAGAACTGTCACGCAAATTATTAACTACCCAAAGCTTGAAAGACATCAAATCACCGGTTGATGAAGCAGATCTGGCACGAAAGCTATCGACTGCCGAAAGCTTGAAGGATCCAAAATCACTAGCCGAGTCTAAAGATGCTTCACAGCCTCCATCCACAGCAGAAAGTGAAAAGGATAAGGAATCTCCTCTACCATCTCAAGAGCCTTCGCGAAAGCCATCTGTTGTAGAAAGTAAGAAAGACGAAAAATCACCAGCAGCATCCAAAGAACCTTCAAGACCTGTGTCTGTAGCTGAAAGTGAAACTGATCAAAAGGAAGCTGAGGAAGGAAAACTGGCACGAAAATTATTGAACACTGAAAGCTTGAAAGAAGCAATTTCACCGGCTGATGAAGCAGATCTGGCACGCCAATTATCGACGGCCGAAAGCTTGAAAGATACAAAATCACCGTCCAATTCTAAAGATGCTTCACAGCCTCCATCCACAGCAGAAAGTGAAAAGGATAGAGAATCTCTTTTAGCGTCTAAAGGGCCATCGCGAAAGTCATCTGTTGTAGAAAGTCAGAAAGACGCAAAATCACCAGCAGCATCGGAAGAACCTTCAAGACCCGTATCTGTGGCTGAAAGTGAAACTGATCAAGAGAAAGCTGATGAAGCAGAACTGCCACGCAAATTATCAACTACCCAAAGCTTAAAAGACATCAAATCACCGGCTGATGAAGCAGATCTGGCACGCAAATTATCGACTGCCGAAAGCTTGAAAGATACAAAATCACTGGCCGAGTCTCAAGATGCTTCAAAACCTCTATCCACAGCAGAAAGTGAAAAGGATAAGGCATCTCCTCTACCATCTCAAGAGCCTTCACGAAAGCCATCTGTTGTAGAAAGTAAGAAAGACGAAAAATCACCAGCAGCATCCGAAGAACCTTCAAGACCCGTATCTGTGGCTGAAAGTGAAACTGATCAAAAGGAAGCTGATGAAGCAGAACTGCCACGCAAATTATCAACTAACCAAAGCTTGAAAGACATCAAATCACCGGCTGATGAAGCAGATCTGGCACGCAAACTATCGACTGCCGAAAGCTTAAAAGATACAAAATCACTGGCCGAGTCTAAAGATGCTTCACAGCCTCCATCTGCATCGGAGAGTGAAAAGGATAAGGTATCTCCTCTAGCATCTCAGGAGCCTTCGCGAAAGCCATCTGTTGTAGAAAGTAAGAAAGACGAAAAATCACCAGCAGCATCCGAAGAACCTTCAAGACCCGTATCTGTGGCTGAAAGTGAAACTGATCAAAAGGAAGCTGATGAAGCAGAACTGCCACGCAAATTATCAACTACCCAAAGCTTGAAAGACATCAAATCACCGGCTGATGAAGCAGATCTGGCACGCAAACTATCGACTGCCGAAAGCTTAAAAGATACAAAATCACTGGCCGAGTCTAAAGATGCTTCACAGCCTCCATCTGCATCGGAGAGTGAAAAGGATAAGGCATCTCCTCTAGCATCTCAGGAGCCTTCGCGAAAGCCATCTGTTGTAGAAAGTAAGAAAGACGAAAAATCACCAGCAGCATCCGAAGAACCTTCAAGACCCGTATCTGTGGCTGAAAGTGAAACTGATCAAAAGGAAGCTGATGAAGCAGAACTGCCACGCAAATTATCAACTACCCAAAGCTTAAAAGACATCAAATCACCGGCTGATGAAGCAGATCTGGCACGCCAATTATCGACTGCCGAAAGCTTGAAAGATACAAAATCACTGGCCGAGTCTAAAGATGCTTCAAAGCCTCCATCCGCAGCAGAAAGTGAAAAGGATAAGGTATCTCCTCTACCATCTCAAGAGCCTTCGCGAAAGCCATCTGTTGTAGAAAGTAAGAAAGACGAAAAATCACCAGCAACATCCGAAGAACCTTCAAGACCCGTATCTGTGGCTGAAAGTGAAACTGATCAAAAGGAAGCTGATGAAGCAGAACTGCCACGAAAATTATCAACTAACCAAAGCTTGAAAGACATCAAATCACCGGCTGATGAAGCAGATCTGGCACGCAAACTATCGACTGCCGAAAGCTTAAAAGATACAAAATCACTGGCCGAGTCTAAAGATGCTTCACAGCCTCCATCTGCATCGGAGAGTGAAAAGGATAAGGCATCTCCTCTAGCATCTCAGGAGCCTTCGCGAAAGCCATCTGTTGAAGAAAGTAAGAAAGACGAAAAATCACAAGCAGCATCCGAAGAACCTTCAAGACCCGTATCTGTGGCTGAAAGTGAAACTGATCAAAAGGAAGCTGATGAAGCAGAACTGCCACGCAAATTATCAACTACCCAAAGCTTGAAAGACATCAAATCACCGGCTGATGAAGCAGATCTGGCACGCAAACTATCGACTGCCGAAAGCTTAAAAGATACAAAATCACTGGCCGAGTCTAAAGATGCTTCACAGCCTCCATCTGCATCGGAGAGTGAAAAGGATAAGGCATCTCCTCTAGCATCTCAGGAGCCTTCGCGAAAGCCATCTGTTGTAGAAAGTAAGAAAGACGAAAAATCACCAGCAGCATCCGAAGAACCTTCAAGACCCGTATCTGTGGCTGAAGGTGAAATTGATCAAAAGGAAGCTGATGAAGCAGAACTGCCACGCAAATTATCAACTACCCAAAGCTTGAAAGACATCAAATCACCGGCTGATGAAGCAGATCTGGCACGCAAACTATCGACTGCCGAAAGCTTAAAAGATACAAAATCACTGGCCGTGTCTAAAGATGCTTCACAGCCTCCATCTGCATCGGAGAGTGAAAAGGATAAGGCATCTCCTCTAGCATCTCAGGAGCCTTCGCGAAAGCCATCTGTTGAAGAAAGTAAGAAAGACGAAAAATCACAAGCAGCATCCGAAGAACCTTCAAGACCCGTATCTGTGGCTGAAAGTGAAACTGATCAAAAGGAAGCTGATGAAGCAGAACTGCCACGCAAATTATCAACTACCCAAAGCTTGAAAGACATCAAATCACCGGCTGATGAAGCAGATCTGGCACGCAAACCATCGACTGCCGAAAGCTTAAAAGATACAAAATCACTGGCCGAGTCTAAAGATGCTTCACAGCCTCCATCTGCATCGGAGAGTGAAAAGGATAAGGCATCTCCTCTAGCATCTCAGGAGCCTTCGCGAAAGCCATCTGTTGAAGAAAGTAAGAAAGACGAAAAATCACAAGCAGCATCCGAAGAACCTTCAAGACCCGTATCTGTGGCTGAAAGTGAAACTGATCAAAAGGAAGCTGATGAAGCAGAACTGCCACGCAAATTATCAACTACCCAAAGCTTAAAACACATCAAATCACCAGTTGATGAAGCAGATCTGGCACGCAAATTATCGACTGCCGAAAGCTTGAAAGATACAAAATCACTGGCCGAGTCTAAAGATGCTTCACAGCCTCCATCTGCATCGGAGAGTGAAAAGGATAAGGCATCTCCTCCAGCATCTCAGGAGCCTTCGCGAAAGCCATCTGTTGTAGAAAGTCAGAACGACGCAAAATCACCAGCAGCATCGGAAGAACCTTCAAGACCCCTATCTGTGGCTGAAAGTGAAACTGATCAAAAGGAAGCTGATGAAGCAGAACTGCCACGCAAATTATCAACTAACCAAAGCTTGAAAGACATCAAATCACCGGCTGATGAAGCAGATCTGGCACGCAAACTATCGACTGCCGAAAGCTTAAAAGATACAAAATCACTGGCCGAGTCTAAAGATGCTTCACAGCCTCCATCTGCATCGGAGAGTGAAAAGGATAAGGCATCTCCTCTAGCATCTCAGGAGCCTTCGCGAAAGCCATCTGTTGTAGAAAGTAAGAAAGACGAAAAATCACCAGCAGCATCCGAAGAACCTTCAAGACCCGCATCTGTGGCTGAAAGTGAAACTGATCAAAATGAAGCTGATGGAGCAGAACTGCCACGCAAATTATCAACTAACCAAAGCTTGAAAGACATCAAATCACCGGCTGATGAAGCAGATCTGGCACGCAAACTATCGACTGCCGAAAGCTTAAAAGATACAAAATCAATGGCCGAGTCTAAAGATGCTTCACAGCCTCCATCTGCATCGGAAAGTGAAAAGGATAAGGCCTCTCCTCTAGCATCTCAGGAGCCTTCGCGAAAGCCATCTGTTGTAGAAAGTAAGAAAGACGAAAAATCACCAGCAGCATCCGAAGAACCTTCAAGACCCGTATCTGTGGCTGAAAGTGAAACTGATCAAAATGAAGCTGATGGAGCAGAACTGCCACGCAAATTATCAACTAACCAAAGCTTGAAAGACATCAAATCCCCGGCTGATGAAGCAGATCTGGCACGCAAACTATCGACTGCCGAAAGCTTAAAAGATACAAAATCACTGGCCGAGTCTAAAGATGCTTCACAGCCTCCATCTGCATCGGAGAGCGAAAAGGATAAGGCATCTCCTCTAGCATCTCAGGAGCCTTCGCGAAAGCCATCTGTTGAAGAAAGTAAGAAAGACGAAAAATCACCAGCAGCATCCGAAGAACCTTCAAGACCCGTATCTGTGGCTGAAGGTGAAATTGATCAAAAGGAAGCTGATGAAGCAGAACTGCCACGCAAATTATCAACTAACCAAAGCTTGAAAGACATCAAATCACCGGCTGATGAAGCAGATCTGGCACGCAAATTATCGACTGCCGAAAGCTTGAAAGATACAAACTCACTGGCCGAGTCTAAAGATGCTTCAAAGCCTCCACCCGCAGCAGAAAGTAAAAAGGATAAGGCATCTCCTCTGCCATCTAAAGAGCCTTCGCGGAAGCCATCTGTTGTAGAAAGTAAGACAGACGAAAAATCACCAGCAGCATCCAAAGAACCTTCAAGACCCGTATCTGTGGCTGAAAGTGAAACTGATCAAAGGGAAGCTGATGAAGCAGAACAGCCACGCGAATTATCGACTGCCGAAAGCTTGAAAGACACCAAATCACCGGAAGAGTCTAAAGCCCTTTCACAGCCTCAATCTGCGACAGAGAGTGAAAAGGATAAGGCATCTCCTCTAGCATCTCAGGAGCCTTCGCGGAAGCCATCAGTTGTAGAAAGTAAGAAAGACGAAAAATCACCAGCAGCATCCGAAGAACCGTCAAGACCCGTATCTGTGGCTGAAAGTGAAACTGATCAAAAGGAAGCTGATGAAGCAAAACTGCCACGCAAATTATTGACTGCTGAAAGCTTGAAAGACATAGAATCACCGGCAGAGTCTAAAGCCCTTTCACAGCCTCCATCTACAGCAAAGAGTGAAAAAGATAAGGCATCTCCTCTAGCATCTCAGGAGTCTTCGCGAATGCCATCGTTTGTAGAAAGTAAGAAAAACGAAAAATTACCCGCAGCATCCGAAGAACCTTCAAGACCCGTATCTGTGGCTGAAAGTGAAACTGATCAAAAGGAAGCTGATGAAGCAGAACTGCCACGCAAATTATCGACTGCCGAAAGCTTGAAAGACATCAAATCACCGGAAGAGTCTAAAGCCCTTTCACAGCCTCAATCTGCAGCAGAGAGTGAAAAGGATAAGGCATCTCCTCTAGCATCTCAGGAGCCTTCGCGGAAGCCATCTGTTGTAGAAAGTAAGAAAGACGAAAAATCACCGGCAGCATCCGAACAACCTTCAAGACCCGTATCTGTGGCTGGAAGTGAAACTGATCAAAAGGAAGCTGATGAAGCAGAGCTGCCGAGCAAATTATCGACTGCCGAAAGCTTGAAAGACATCAAATCACCAGCTGATGAAGCAGATTTGGCACGCAAACTATCAACTGCCGAAAGTTTGAAGGACATAAAATCACTGTCCGAGTCTAAAGATGCTTCGAAGCCTCCATCCGCAGCAGGGAGTGAAAAGGATAAGGAATCTCCTTTGGCGTCTCAAGGGCCATCGCGAAAGTCATCTGTTGTAGAAAGTAAGAAAGATGAAAAATCAGCTGTAGCATCCAAAGAACCTTCCAGACCTGTTTCAGTAACTGAAAGTGAAACTGATCAAAAGGAAGCTGATGAAGCAGAACTGGCACGCAAATTATCAACACCCGATAGCTTAAAAGACATCAAACCACCGGCTGATGAAGCAGATTTGGCACGCAAACTATCAACTGCCGAAAGTTTGAAGGATACAAAATCACCGCCCGTGTCTAAAGATGCTTCGAAGCCTCCATCCGCAGCAGGGAGTGAAAAGGATAAGGAATCTCCTTTGGCGTCTCAAGGGCCATCGCGAAAGTCATCTATTGTAGAAAGTAAGAAAGATGAAAAATCAGCTGTAGCATCCAAAGAACCTTCCAGACCTGTTTCAGTAACTGAAAGTGAAACTGATCAAAAGGAAGCTGATGAAGCAGAACTGGCACGCAAATTATCAACACCCGATAGCTTAAAAGACATCAAACCACCGGCTGATGAAGCAGATTTGGCACGCAAACTATCAACTGCCGAAAGTTTGAAGGATACAAAATCACCGCCCGTGTCTAAAGATGCTTCGAAGCCTCCATCCGCAGCAGGGAGTGAAAAGGATAAGGAATCTCCTTTAGCGTCTCAAGGGCCATCGCGAAAATCGTCTGTTGTAGAAAGTAAGAAAGATGAAAAATCACCTGTAGCATCCAAAGAACCTTCCAGACCTGTTTCAGTAACTGAAAGTGAAACTGATCAAAAGGAAGCTGATGAAGCAGAACTGGCACGCAAATTATCAACACCCGAAAGCTTAAAAGACATCAAACCACCGGCTGATGAAGCAGATTTGGCACGCAAACTATCAACTGCCGAAAGTTTGAAGGATACAAAATCACCATCCGAGTCTAAAGATGCTTCGAAGCCTCCATCCGCAGCAGGGATTGAAAAGGATAAGGAATCTCCTTTGGCGTCTCAAGGGCCGTCGCGAAAGTCGTCTGTTGTAGAAATTAAGAAAGATGAAAAATCACCTGTAGCATCCAAAGAACCTTCCAGACCTGTTTCAGTAACTGAAAGTGAAACTGATCAAAAGGACGCTGAGAAAGCAGAACTGCCGCGCGAAATATCAACTACCGAAAGCATAAAAGACATCAAATCACAGGCTGATGAAGCAGATTTGGCACGCAAACTATCAACTGCCGAAGGTTTGAAGGATACAAAGTCACTGTCCGAGTCTAAAGATGCTTCGAAGCCTCCATCCGCAGCAGGAAGTGAAAAGGATAAGGAATCTCCTTTGGCGTCTCAAGGGCCATCGCGAAAGTCGTCTGTTGTAGAAAGTAAGAAAGATGAAAAATCACCTGTAGTATCCAAAGAACCTTCAAGACCTGTTTCAGTAGCTGAAAGTGAAACTGATCAAAAGGAAGCTGATGAAGCAGAACTGGCCCGCAAATTATCAACACCCGAAAGCTTAAAAGACATCAAACCACCGGCTGATGAAGCAGATTTGGCACGCAAACTATCAACTGCCGAAAGTTTGAAGGATACAAAATCACCGCCCGTGTCTAAAGATGGTTCGAAGCCTCCATCCGCAGAAGGGAGTGAAAAGGATAAGGAATCTCCTTTGGCGTCTCAAGGGCCATCGCGAAAGTCGTCTGTTGTAGAAAGTAAGAAAGATGAAAAATCACCTGTAGCATCCAAAGAACCTTCCAGACCTGTTTCAGTAGCTGAAAGTGAAACTGATCAAAAGGACGCTGGGAAAGCAGAACTGCCGCGCGAATTATCAACTACCGAAAGCATAAAAGACATCAAATCACCGGCTGATGAAGCAGATTTGGCACGCAAACTATCAACTGCCGAAGGTTTGAAGGATACAAAATCACCGTCCGAGTCTAAAGATGGTTCGAAGCCTCCATCCGCAGAAGGGAGTGAAAAGGATAAGGAATCTCCTTTGGCGTCTCAAGGGCCATCGCGAAAGTCGTCTGTTGTAGAAAGTAAGAAAAATGAAAAATCACCTGTAGCATCCAAAGAACCTTCCAGACCTGTTTCAGTAACTGAAAGTGAAACTGATCAAAAGGACGCTGGGAAAGCAGAACTGCCGCGCGAATTATCAACTACCGAAAGCATAAAAGACATCAAATCACCGGCTGATGAAGCAGATTTGGCACGCAAACTATCAACTGCCGAAGGTTTGAAGGACATAAAATCACTGTCCGAGTCTAAAGATGGTTGGAAGCCTCCATCCGCAGAAGGGAGTGAAAAGGATAAGGAATCCCCTTTGGCGTCTCAAGGGCCATCGCAAAAGTCGTCTGTTGTAGGAAGTAAGAAAGATGAAAAATCACCTGTAGCATCCAAAGAACCTTCAAGAGCTGTTTCAGTAACTGAAAGTGAAACTCATCAAAAGGACGCTGGGAAAGCAGAACTGCCGCGCGAATTATCAACTACCGAAAGCATAAAAGACATCAAATCACCGGCTGATGAAGCAGATTTGGCACGCAAACTATCAACTGCCGAAAGTTTGAAGGATACAAAATCACCGCCCGAGTCTAAAGATCCTTCGAAGCCTCCATCCGCAGCAGGGAGTGAAAAGGATAAGGAATCTCCTTTGGCGTCTCAAGAACCATCGCGAAAGTCGTCTGTTGTAGAAAGTAAGAAAGATGAAAATTCACCTGCAGCATCCAAAGAACCTTCAAGACCTGTGTCTGTAGCTGAAAGTAAAACTGATCAAAAGGAAGCTGATGAAGCAGAACTGGCACGAAAATTATCAACTACCGAAAGTTTGAAAGAAATGAAATCACTGGCTGATGAAGCAGATCTGCCTCGCAAACCATCAACTGCTGAAAGTTTGAAAGATACCAAATCACTGGACGATACTAAAGATGCTTCACAGCCTCCATTCGCAGCAGAGATTGAAAAAGATAAGGCATCTCCTTTAGCGTCTCAAGGGCCATCCCGAAAGTCGTCTGTTGTAGAAAGTAAGAAAGACGAAAAATCACCTGCAGCCTCCAAAGAACCTTCAAGACCTGTGTCTGTAGCTGAAAGTGAAACTTATCAAAAGGAAGCTAGTGAAGGAGAACTGCTACGGAAATTATCAACTACCGAAAGATTGAAAGAAATGAAATCACCGGCTGATGAAGCAGATCTGGCTCGCAAACCATCAACTGCTGAAAGTTTGAAAGATACCAAATCACTGGACGATACTAAAGATGCTTCACAGCCTCCATTCGCAGCAGAGATTGAAAAAGATAAGGCATCTCCTTTAGCGTCTCAAGGGCCATCCCGAAAGTCGTCTGTTGTAGAAAGTAAGAAAGACGAAAAATCACCTGCAGCCTCCAAAGAACTTTCAAGACCTGTGTCTGTAGCTGAAAGTGAAACTTATCAAAAGGAAGCTAGTGAAGGAGAACTGCTACGGAAATTATCAACTACCGAAAGCTTGAAAGAAATGAAATCACCGGCTGATGAAGCAGATCTGGCTCGCAAACCATCAACTGCTGAAAGTTTGAAAGACACAAAATCACCGTTCGAGTCTAAAGATGCTTCAAGGCCTCCATCTGCAGCAGGGAGTGAAAAGGATAAGGCATCTCCTTTAGCATCTCAGGAGCCTTCGCGAAAGCCATCAGTTGTAGAAAGTAAGAAAGACGAAAAATCCCCAGCAGCATCCGAAGAAATTTCAAGACCCGCATCTGTGGCTGAAAGTGAAACTGATCAAAAGCAAGCTGATGAATCAGAACTGCAGCGCAAATTATCAACTACCGAAAGCTTGAAAGAAGCAAAGTCACCGGCTGTTGAAGCAGATCTGGCACGCAAACCATCAACTGCTGAAAGTTTGAAAGATACAAAATCACCGTTCGAGTCTAAAGATGCTTCAAGGCCTCCATCTGCAGCAGGGAGTGAAAAGGATAAGGCATCTCCTTTAGCATCTCAGGAGCCTTCGCGAAAGCCATCTGTTGTAGAAAGTAAGAAAGACGAAAAATCCCCAGCAGCATCCGAAGAAACTTCAAGACCCACATCTGTGGCTGAAAGTGAAACTGATCAAAAGGAAGCTGATGAATCAGAACTGCAGCGCAAATTATCAACTACCGAAAGCTTGAAAGAAGCAAAGTCACCGGCTGTTGAAGCAGATCTCGCACGCAAATTATCGACTGCCGAAAGCTTGAAAGATAAAAGATCACTGGCCGAGTCTAAAGATGCTTCAAAGCCTCCATCCGCAGCAGAGAGTGAAAAGGATAAGGAATCTCCATTAGCGTCTCAGGAGCCTTCACGAAAGCCTTCTGTTGTAGAAAGTAAAAAAGACGAAAAATCACCAGCAGCATCCGAAGAACCTTCAAGACCCGTATCTGTGACTGGAAGTGAAACTGATCAAAAGGAAGCGGATGACGCAGAACTGGCACGCAAACTATCGAATGATAAAAGCTTGAAAGACGCAAAGTCACCGGCCGAGTCTAAAGGCCTTTTACAGTCTATATCTGCAGCACAGAGTGAAAAGGATAAGGCATCTCCCTTAGCATCTCAAGAGCCTTCACGAAAGTCATCTGTTGTAGAAAGTAATAAAGACGAAAAATCACCAGCGGCATCCAAAGAATCTTCAAGGCCCGTATCTGTGGCTGAAAGTGAGACTGATCAAAAGGAAGCTAAGGAAGCAGAACTGCAATCACAGCCTCCACTTGCAGCAGAGAGTGAAAAGGATAAGGCATCTCCTTTAGCGTCTCAAGGGCCATCGCGAAAGTCGTCTGTAGAAGATAGAAATAAAGATGGGGAATCACCATCAGCATCCAAAGAACCTTCAAGACCCGTTTCTGTAGCTGAAAGCGAAACTGAGCCCAAGGAAGCTGAAAAGGCAGAACTGGCACGAAAACTATCGACTACTGAAAGCTTCAAAGACACCAAGTCACCGGCTGATGAAGCAGATCTGGCACGCAAACTATCAACTGCCGAAAGTTTGAAGGATACAAAATCACCCACAGAGTCTAAAGATGCAACCACAACTTTAGAAAAAGTCGAAACGGCTAGCGAGTTACTAGTAAAGGACATCCAAGAGGAGATTTCTACAACTTTAGCAACAACAACTAAAGATCTTACAAAATTAGTTGATACAAGCGAAAAGTCTTGTTTGGAATCTAAACAGCTAAAGAAAGAAATAGTTGAAGGCGTTTCTAAGAAACGAGAAACCATTTTTACACAAGCCGATAATACAATTGGTCTTGCCTCAGAACTTAGAGAAACGCACTGTACTACAATAGCTGCACCCGAATGTCCTTTAACAAAAAGACCCGTATCACCCAGAGAAGAAGAAGTCTTTAAAATAGTAGCAGATGTGGCTAAAGTCTTAAAATCAGAGAAGGAAATAACTGAGATTATACCTGACTTTGGCAAAAAGAAACTAGAAGAAATACTGAAAGCCTCAGATGAGGTGGAAGTCGAATCATCAACAGTTCAAAGAATGCTGGTTACTGCCAGCAGTGAGGATGGTGGTGAAGAGATTGAAATTTGCCCTAAAGGCTCTATACAGTTTACACCAGCTACCATTGAAGAATCTATTTGTGAAAAAGAAAAGCCCACCTTAGACCAGATATACACAACAGAAATCGAATCTGAAAAATCATCCCCTGATCTCAAGTCCTCAGGGCCTGTGTCACTTGAAGAGAAGGACAAGATAGAAGTTTCGGAAAAAATGCAGCTAAAGGAGCTCAGTACCAATTCTGTTTCAACGTTAAGCATTAAGGATGAACTTATTTCAGCTGATAAAGAATATAAGGCCAGTCTTTCCTCAGCTCTACAAGAAGCAAAAAAAGAAGTAACTACCAGCATTACTAAAGAGATCAAAGATCAAATTGAATTAAAAACGAAAATACTTTTGTCAGATAAAACAGAATCTAAACATGAATCTGTTTCAACTACCACCGAAATAATAAAAGAAACAGAAAACAAAAAATGCGATAAATCCGTCATATCAATTCTTGAAAGTTTAAGTGATACTCTTGTTACTCAATTAGATAACAAAGAGACAATTTTAACTAAAACTTCTGAACAAACAACAAGTAAAATTACAGAGCAATCGGATAAAGAACTTGAAAAAATTTCAAGAGAAACAGACAGCCAAGTAAATGTTACCAAACCGCTAAAAACTACAATAACAGAAAAGCCAATAGAAACCCAAACTTCTACTGAAACATCGGAATCGTCCATTTCAAGCAAACAACATACGCAAGAATCATTTGAAGCATCCACCAAGGAGATCAAAACAATTGTTACTGAAACATCACAAGTCATTAGGTCTCAAGTAACTGATTTATTGCAGGATGAAGAAAACTTACGCAGTGAATCTCCCAGCAGTAGTGTTAAAGTCGAAGAAGGATCAATTTCTGAGAATGAGGTTTCACGTTCCAGTGACATCAAAAAGTCTTCTGATAAAACTGAACAGATAACACATACTGAGGATTCACAAACTTACAGCGAAGATTGTTCCTCCGAATCGGTTGTAAGTGAAATACAAACATCTACCATAAACAAAACAGAAAAGCCAGAGACAAGTAAAGTGTCTTCTTTAGAAACAACAGCAAAAGAAAGTTTAAAACAAACCGTTGAAGAGTTCCTAGCGACAGAAAAAATAATATCAACAAAAGATATAATGAGTACATTCGACACTTTGACTAAATCTAAGACTGCGTTTACAGAATCAAGGCGTGACTCGGCTCTAAGTCAGACCAGCGAAGGTCGCCAGACTCACAGCGACCAGGAAGATGATGATGAGGAAGATCAAATGACAGCACACATTAAGGAAGGGCGCTCAAAGTCAATTGCCAGCATAATGACAACAAGTATTTATAAGCCTTCAAAGGAAGTAAAAGTTTGTGAAACCTTGGGAGAAGAAACAGAAGAGATCAGCGGAAAACAGCCTTCGGAAAAAGGGAAAGCACAAATAATTAAAGAATCCATGACATTATCTCATTCGTATGAACACGAATTATCAGGCCGTAAGACTCCCCCAACTGCACCTGTTAGTCCTGGTATTATAAAAACAGACATAAATGAAGCAGCAGCCACTTCTTTGTCTACAACATCAAGCACAACAAAAGCTGTTTTAACGGATGCAACTAGCACTTCCGCCCAATATGGTGGTCCCCTTTCACCAAGAGATATCAGCGGAAAATCTAGTCCTGGTGGTCTGACATCCGAGAGCCAATCCATACCCACACCAATGGGCAGAGAGTCATTGGCGGAAACACCTGAATCATCACCTAAACCAACGTCACCTTTTCCTAGAGTGACCAGAGAAGACCTCAAATCAGCAACATCTTACACCACAGAACAAGTCGAAAGAACTGCTGCATCGTTTACCACTTTAACTTCAGAACATAAGGATATTGTTACCTCCTTATCTTCAATTCAACAACAACAACCAGGTAAAATGCAGTCCGAATTGCATGAAGTCCGAGATTTAGAAAAAACTTCTGATCTTAGTGGTAGCACAGAGAAGATTATAACCACTACCATTACCACAGTGACCAAAGTAATCTCTGCCGATGGCAAAGAAATTGTAACTGAAGAAAAAACAATTACCACTACTGACTCCACAGATCCCGAAGGGGAAAAGGTGACCGTGACAACCAGACGTACCACAAGCGAAAGCGATAAAAGTGATGTTATGCTTCCCAAGGAAGTTTCAATGTTGCGAAGCATGTATCGCTCTTCCACACCCGGCAGCGATGATGGTGGTTCCTACCTAAGTGATGAAGATGTTCCAGCCTCTCCCAAAAGTGTTAATTCTTCACATGGTGCTAGTTACGATTTGCAACGATCCGATTCGGGTGTCAGCAAAAAATTCGATTTTTATTTAGATGAAAGCCAAGACGATATACCCCCTCAATATGGTAGCGAAGAACTTTCATCTGCTCGTTCTTTAATGGCAGGCGCAGGATTTGTACACAAACCTGCTGATCCCATGAGTACTTCATTCTATGGAGCACTGCCAGATAGCTTCGAGATTAAAACCTCACAACCAGTCAGTATAGAGGGTTCGAGGGCACATCAACAAATATTAGAAGAATCGCCAATTTCTCAGACATCAGGTTCGGTGGAAAGCACTACAATATTGTCCCATAAATTTTTAGAAGAGGCGGATATCGGCTTTGAACAAGCTCTTAAGGAGCATGTACAATTAAGAGGTTCCGATGTGATGTCATCGGTTACAGCTAAATATTCTTACTCACCATCTAAAGCCGAAGAAATTGAGCAAACTGTGGCCAGCACTGAAAAGCCAAAATTCCCCTTGGCAAGTGTACAAAAAACTCGTTTTACAGATGGTGTATGTGAAAAAGAAGATGCCATTGTTGTCACCACAACTACCACCACTGTTACCACAACTGAAGGAGACGGTTCCAGTGCCAGCAGCAGAACAACAACGACTGAAACAACTACCACTTCCTCATCTGCAGCAGTAGATAAAAAACTTCAAGAATGGGGTAAACCTTTGGGTCTTCCCTCACCAGCTCCTATGGCTGTCGAAGGTGATGTCCGCACTACACCTAAAAAGGAGCGACGTCTAGTAGCGACCAAGACAAGAATTAACAACGAAAGAAATTTACGAAAACGTTCCGAATCGCCTAGCAAGGCCAAAAAACCCTCACCCGTTTATGTGGATTTGACATACGTACCTCACAACGGCAACTCTTTCTACTCGCACGTTGAATTCTTCAAAAGGGTAAGAGCACGTTACTATGTCTTTTCTGGAACTGAGCCCAGTCGCCAGGTCTATGATGCCCTACTAGAGGCAAAACAACTATGGGAAGATAAAGAATTGGGTAAGCTAAAGGCAGAGATATTGACTTAGTTTCAAAGATTAGATCATTAATTAAAATAAATTTTATCTTTTCAGAAGTAACTATTATTCCTACTTACGACACCGACGTTTTAGGTTATTGGGTGGCAGAGAATGAAGAACTCTTAGCCAAATATCATATTGACCTTTCGCCCTCTGCCTCACGCTGCACTATTAATTTACAAGATCACGAAACCTCTTGTTCGGCTTATCGTTTAGAATTCTAGGCCACGGGGATGTTCGTAGCCTTCTCGGATAATTAAGTTTCCCTATATTTTTTTAGACTAAAGAGTAACGTAACCACAAACAGAAACCTCTAAGCTAATTTTTGACAATTTCACAATATTTAAAGAATAGCCAAATACAAGCTTTAAGCCTTTTTAAAAAGGGCTTAAAGAAAAAAGCTTTTAAGCTTTAAACGCTAAACCGAAAAAAAACTAAGCAACACATTATTACACATTTATACTCTAAAAGAGCCAGAAAGGCAATAAAAAGATTAACTCTAGAGTTTTAAACAAATATGGCGGAATCTTTCTTGACAGTAGCAGTTAAGCTAATGTCATTTTGTTAATTCCCAAAATCGCTTATTTGTTATATAAAACTTGGAGTTTTAATCGAAAAATAAAAATATTATTTTTTTAAACAAAAAAAATTATAAATTAAAAAAAAAGAAATTTTCGTATAGAACTTGGTTGGAAGACCTTTAAGGTATTTGATTTAAAAAAAGTCGAAAACTTAAACCGCTATAAAATCCGATTTTACAAACTGAAGAATGTCATCTTATATACTTCTAAGTAAAATTCGAAATTTTAAATAAGAAATTAAAAAATAAAATATAATAAATATAATAACAATATAATAAAATTCAAGCAAAAACATATTGGCCCATATTCATAATAAATACTGCAGATTTATTAAGAGTCTATTTGGATTGAATAAATATCAAAAAAGTCCTTAATAAACCTACAATAAATATTGTAAATATAGGCCATTGTATTTTGTTAAAGCCATAATATGAAAATTTCAAAACAAAAGATAAAAAATTAGTAAAGTTATAACAGTCTATTAATGTATTTAATATTAAAGTATTATATGGTTAGAAAGCATTAATTCATACATACCTTTAAAGGAAACCATCAAAATAATTTCAAATACTGAAAATAAAAAAACAAATTATTTAATAATTTCTTTTAAATGTAAACAAAATACAAAGAAAAAAACTTTAACTTGGTTGGCTTTGAAAATTAAAATTTCAAAAAAAAGAAGTTGGTAACTAAAGTTTTACGAAATATGTTATACTTTTTGTTAAACACCTTTAAACCATTACAAAATTGTTCAGTTAACCTTTAAAAAAGTCAATTTTTTATGAAGTGCCTTACATACGATGCAAATTGTGGGCAAAGGAATTAAAAAAGTTTAATTATATACGTAATTGAGAGTATAACAGATTATTGTGGGCAAAGGAATTCAATACGTAATAAAGAGTATAACAGTTTATTGATATTAAAATTGCCTTAAAAAAAGCTTAACGCTTAAATAGTGCAATAAGTTTCTTTTAGTTTTATTCTTTAACAAAAGTAAAATTAAAATTTTTTTAATATTTTTTTCTTTAAAATGTTTAAAAGTTAGACAGCTTTCATGGAAGCAAATAATAGTCCTAAATATTCCTTAGCAGTTTAATGAACAATATTTTAAAAACGTAGGTATTTTTGATATTTATTATAAAACAATATTTTTAATGATTGATAGATAAAATAATTTTTTTCAATATTTGTAGATAGTTTTTTAAAACTTTAAATATAATACAAATGTTTAAAAAAAATTTCTCAATATTTAAATCCGTTCAAACAGTTTTTATAAATACATTAGAAAGTTTGTTGAAGATTAGTAAGTGTAAAAGAATCGTTTACGCTTTAAGACAAAAGTGGTATACTTTGTGTAATCAGCTGTGCTTTAAAATAAATTGTATAACACTTTTTTAGAAAAAGTATTACCATTTGGCATTTGGACTTTTAAGAGTATATCAGTTGTTTAGCTAAGTAAAAGCTACGTTTTTTTAATTTAAAATGTTAAATTTAAGCTATTATCAAAATTTTTAAATGTTTAAAATTTATATAATAAATAATAAAACAATATATTTTTAGCAATTAATAGACAAATAAAAGATTATAAACTTTGTAGATAGTTTTTTTACTTCTTAAATATGTTGCAAATGTTGATTAAGACATCTCAATATGTATGTTAGTCCGTTTAAACATTTTTATAACAGTTTGTAAAAATGTGTTTGAGAGTTTGCTAAAGATTAGAAAATATAAAAGAATCGGTAACGCTTCACGGCAAAAGTGGTATATTATGTGTAATCAGCTGTGATTTAATAGAAATTGTTTAGCAATTTTTGTGCAACATGGAAAAAAGTACATATTACCATTTTAAATTTTTAGGTATAACAACTGTATTAACCAAGTAAAAGCCTTTTAAGGCGTGAAATTTTAAATTCATGATAATATCAAAATTTTACAGTCTGATTTAAAAATTTTATATTAAAACTATTTAGTATATTAGCTTCTATAAATAATTAACAGAGAGGTTTTCGGTTTAAATATACCAACTTTATTAAAAACAAAAGCACAAAACCTTATTTAAACTTTAAAAGTTGTGTATAACAGTTTATTTAAAAATGTTTAAAAAACTTTGTATTTTGTTTACATAAAAACTTTTGATCACCTTAAATAAAAATGCAATTTAATAACAAATTTATTTTGTGCTTTAAAATGACTTAGAATATACTTATGAATGTATGTAATTTTGTATGTATCTGTACTAAAATGGTACATAATTAAAAAAAAGGACCTTCTTTAGAAGAAATCTTAAAAATAATTATTTATTAAAAAAATTTCTTTATTATTTACAATTTTAAGTTACTGCACTTTCAGTTTTTACACAGAAAAAACTGAGTTGTAGAATCAGTAACAAATTTCAGAGAATCAGTAAATATTTTGTCTGGCTGAGGACCTACAACGAAAGTTGTAAATTTAGACAAACAATTTTGCAAGAATTTTAGTTTCTGTTAAAAAATTTTGCTGAGCTGGTTAAATATTTTATTTGTCTAGGCGAAAATTTTGTTTGATTTAGAAATCAAATAAAAATATTATTAGAGACTATTAAATAAATTGACTAAAAAAATAAATTATTTTGAACAAGAATTTGTTTGAAAAATTTTTTTTGTAGTTTTTTGTGTGTTACGCTTTAAGTTTTTTCACCTTTTTCAATTATTATTTTTTCCAGGGTTATAAAAAGTTGGGAAATAAAGGAAGTGTCCTAACAGAAAACTGGCAAAGGAAAGCTTTATAACAGTTAAATTTAAACAGTTTTATAAATTTCGGTATTTGTTAAAAGATTTTAAGACCTTTTTTTTATTTCAAGAAAATGTTTAAAAGTGAAAAAAGATAAAAATATAGAAATACATATAACTAAACGAAGGCATGGAATGAAGGTTTTAAAAAAACGAGCGTTTATCGCTTAGTGGCTATAGGAATTGTAGTTAATAATTACACACTGTTGCAAACGTATTTAAAAATAAAAAATCACATTTACATTTACACAATTATAAGAAAAAATATACAAATCTGATAAAAAAAAAACACGCAGGAAACTTAAAAATTAAACTTTGAACAATTATCTAAGTAGTAAGAAGATATTAGAAAAAAAAGCATAAAATATAATTTTTTTTACAAAAAAAAATATAATAAATAAATATTATTATTTGTTTCACAAAAAAAATACAAAAATAAAAACACAGGAAAATAAAAATTAAGCAAAACTAATGTGCTGTTTCTGGAAGCCAAGTAGTAATCGTCTTGAGACGAATTATATGTATTTTGTTATTGTAAACAAAAACAAAATACATACATATAATTCGTCCAAAGACGTAGTAAACGTCTTCCAAAAACAGCGCATAAAACTTTTTTACATTTACATAGAAAAAAAACATAGGTCAGAGATAAATTTCACAAATTATAAACAAAATAAAAAACAACCAAATTTTAGCTTTTTTAAATAATTATTTTAATTCAGATTAAAAACAAATATTTAATTATAAGCGCTTTTATTACGCAAATCCAAAGCTAAAGCTTTTTAACAAATAAATTATAATCTTTTTTTGCAATATATATATTTAATATATTTAAGTAAACTTTTAAATTATAAAAAAATATATTTAAAAAGAAATCACAAATTAAACTAAAATTTTTATGCAAAATTCGCAAACTGGCTACCGTCCCAGTACAGTATTTAGAACAACTCAAGTCAAACAGTATACTTGCTTTGAACAAAATCAAATTACAAATTTTTTTTTCTTTAGCTCAAAATGTGATAATTTATTAAAGAAGATATTAAGCCATAAACACAAGCAAACAGTTAAAAAAAATATATACAAAAATAATTTTTTTTGCAAAATAAAAAAATTAAAATAAATTTTTATTGAATAAAATTCAAATTTAGGTTATGTTTTCGTTTTTTAACAATATTTTGCAAAATTAATAAATTTTTTTTATTTTTAATAAAAGGAGGAAAAAAGCAACAAAAGAGGTACATTAAAAGTATGCAATTAGTACTTGGGCAAACTGTTATTGTTTATTTTAACAAAATAAAGGTTTGCAGCGTTGTCAACACTGGCAATCAAAATCTTAGTGAGTAAGTGCCTAAAGAGATTGTAAAGACAAAAGTAGATCCAAAGTTAGAAAAGAAAACGAAATTGTTTGTAACATTGCTTAAATATTTCAAATATTTTCTTTTTTAACAAAAATTAAGCAAACGTTCGGCAAAATAAATTTGACGTTTTTAAAGATGCGATTTTTCCTCCTTTTTAATTTTTTTATATAATAAATAAAGAGATGAGAAATATTTTTAAAATAATTAAAAAAAAGTAAATAAAAAAATATTTTAAAATCAAAAACTTTTAACAAATTTAAGAAATACAGAATTTAGTAACAAAAAACCTAAATCCATTTATAATTGTTAAATAAAAAATTGAAATTTAATAAAATTAAAAAACATATTAAACAAAAACAGAAATCATAAAACAACATTATAACACCCTCAACAATTAAAAAAAAACAATTAGGGGATTCACAAGGTGTCCTATTATGACAATATGACAATAGGACAAATAGAACACCTTGTAAGTCCCATAAATATAAAAAATATATTAAAATATAAATTAAAAAAAAATTAAAAGCATTTTATTTACAAAAATAAAACAAAATAATTATATTTGCAAGACGTATCAATGTCCCTTAAATGTTATTAAGCAAAACAAAATACATTTGAAATAATAAAAGAAAAAAGAAAATATTTATATAATAACTTGCTGAACAAAGAACTTTAAAAAATTGTGACAACCACAAATATATTTTCTTTTTTGTTTTTTTTTTTTTAGAAAAAAAAAAAAATTTTAGTTGTTTTAACATATTTTAGCTTAAAATATTTAATTAAAATCCCAAAAGCAAAATAACACACAAAAAATTAAAAAAAAAACGCCTGAAAACCTTAATTAGTTCTTTAAATAATTTTTAACGCCTTATAATCCCCTAAAAAAATATTGATTATTTAAAAGAAATTTAATAGCTTTTAAAATAAAATCCTTCTCTTTCAAAGACAACAAAAACAAATTTTTTGGAAAAATTAAAAAAAATGCAACAAAAACATCTTCTTAAAATCCATTAAAAAAAATCCTTAACAAAAAAGAAAGTTAAAATTAATATAAAGGAAAAAATAACTAAAGAAAAAAGTGTAAACATTTAGTATTTCTCAAAACCAAAAATTAATACAGAAATCAATTTGAATTACATATGATGAACAATGAAAACCAAAAAGAAGACAAGCTTATTCCAAATATAAAAAATTCATTATATTTAAAACAAATAATTAAATGACAAATAAATAAAAAAAAACACAAAATATTAATGTGAAAAATACAAAAACAAAGAGTTTTATTTCAACAAGTCAAGACACCATAGTTGGGGTGGGTTAGGTTTGGTATAACAGGCAGTCGTTGAAGGAAAGGATACAGCTCACTTGGGTCCGCTTAATTCGTTCCCTTTGTGTTACCTGGGGAGGCAGTTAGAATAGGTTGAGATGGAAGCAAAGAAGAAATAAAGAGAAGGATAAGAAAGAAAGAAAGAACAGAAAATGAAGCAAACATACCAGGGTCTCAGGTGGAATCGAACCCACAACCACCAGACTGGTAGACTCGTGCACTTGCCACTGATCTACCGGGGCACCCTAGTTGGGGTAGGTTGCAAACAATAATGATTAAGGATATTCGCCACTTTTACTCCAAAGCCAGTTGGCCCATTATGAATACCATCAGAAAAGCAGAAAGAACAGCAAAGGAAGAACAAGAAACTGTGAGTTGAAGTATAAAAAGATACTATAAAATATAGCAAGCGCCAAGCCCTTTGGAAAGAAGCCTGTTAAGCCAGCAACCCCTGACGAATCCTTTGACGTTGCCTAGAGTACAGCCAAAAATCTTACAAAATCCATCATAGCAGCTCTCCCCCAACCCCCTTTGCAAAGGAACTTGCAGCCTGCCTTGAGCAGCAGCAGACAAGACTTTTCACCATTGTTAATTTATTCTCATCATCGCAAAACCTAAAAATGTCCCAAGTACTCCTATGTCACTTACTGGTCATATATCTGACATAATAGTGCACCGTAAGATTCCAAATTATGCATCTCAGATCTCTATTCTCTTTGAGAAGCAAGTAAGTTTTCTTTCTATCCTTCCTGGATAGAAGGAAGTAGAATACGCCTCTCCAGGCCTCTCCAGACGTAGTCTACCCTGTTTAAGACCCATGTCTTTATCAAACCATATTAAAAAATTTAATGACTCTCCCTTTATCTCAATACTCTAAACTGATCCCCAATAGTTCTTAGCATTATGTATCGCCATGGTTATCCTAAGAGCACGTTTTAACCCGTCCACAAGTCTAGATTTGACGCTATTACTCTCTAGAGCTTTTAGTGCCACCAAACTGCCGACAAAGAAGCTGTTTTTTTCTTCCACACTCCCCCTTTTAATTACGTGGCCCCCAATACTGATAAAACCTCCCCCTGGAAGTTTGTTTGACACCCCAGCATACATATCAATACCAGCAAAGGTACCTACATAAATCTTCTATATACCAGTAAATTGCACACCTCTCGAATAGTTTCTCGCACCTGGGGTGTAATCCCCAAGTAAAGACTTGCCACTTTATTGTCAGCCGAACCCGACAGTCACAAAATTCGAACTAACACCCTTTACCAGTATGTCAGCTTGACCCATTGGCCTTGCCCTAAGCATATCCCAATTGCTGCGCCTAAATTAAATTCTTATCGCCATTTCAGCTTTTCCTTCTCTTTCACCCTCTAAGACAACTTTTTATAATTTTAACTCAACTTCGTCAAGCACCAGTGGCTCAAAGCTCACCACCTTGTACTTTCTAATGAAGAGGTCTACTTCCGTCTTCTCTGGGCTTTCACCTAGTCCTTTTTCCCTAGCCCACGGAAATTAAGTCCGAAAATCGCAATTTCCATTACCTTAGCTGTGGTGTAAAATATATATAAGCGTTACCAATATAACGAGGTCCTTTACATAAGTCACTATCCTAATTCTCCTTTCCCCTAATCTTTCTTAATCTTTGGTTCAAAGTGTCTCAATATCTTGTCAACCGCCAAGAACCATAGAAGGATTATACTGACCGACTTTAATTTCCTAGGTTAGGTTAGGTTACGAAGGGTAGTGGCGAGTTCGCCACCTCCACTCGGAGGCCCTTAGGCCCATTGTGAATCCCTTCAGAAGAGTTGAGAAGAAAAGAAAAACAGTAAGTCAAAAGATTCATAGGTAAAAGAAAAAGGATAAAAAAAGGCAGAGTACCGTCCGCAAGATGTCCAAGAAAGTCAGTAGTCCTAGGCTCTGAATCACCTAGCTGCCCAGCCACCCAGCCACCCAACCTCCTTAATGAAGCCTATGATGCTCCCCAGCCCATTGCCAGGAACCTTACCAAGTCCATCAAAGAAGCGTTCTCCAAACCACCTCTGTCGGCGAATCTGCAGCCCAGGGCAGTGGCAGAGAAGATGTTCCACCGTCTCTAACTCCTCCTCGTCCCCGCATACCCTGCAGAAATCTGGAGAGATCCTGTCCCATTTATTCGTCCTTTATCTCACATCGCAGTGCCCTGTGAGAGTCCCAATAATGCGCCTCAGAAACCCCCTGCTCTCCTTGAGCAGCAGGTCAGTGCCCATCCTCTCCAGCCTGGGCCATAAAAGCCTGGAGATTCTGCAATCGGCCCTGTCCCTCCAGGTTTGGCCCACCCTGTCCGTTATCCACGTCCCTATCAGTCCATAACAGAAACTCAGTGGTGGCCTCACCGGCTCACAACTAAGTTCAATATTCCGGGCCGATCCCCTCCTCGCCAACTCATCGGCAATCTCGTTCCCGGAAATGTCAAAATGACCCGGAACCCAGCAGAGCCTGACCCTGCGTGTACCCATAATCGCTCTAAGAGCACGTCTGCAGTAGCCCACGAGTCTAGACCTGACAAAATGTCCCTCTAGAGCCTTAAGCGCGCCCTGACTATCAACGTATATTGTTACGTCACCACTCCCACTCGCGTCCTCCCCTATCAATTCCGCGGCCTTCATCACCGCCAGAATTTCAGCTTGGAAAATGCTGCACTCGTCCGGAAGTCTATAAGATCTTCCTTCCCCAGTGTCCATTATATAGACACCAGCCCCGGTGCCCACCTCCATCTTCGACCCGTCAGTAAAGACTGCACTCCCCTCATACAGCCTCTTCGTTCCCTTCCATGCCTCCATATCCGGAAACACTACCTTCGGAAGGATCCCAAAGTCAAGTTCCGCTACCATGTAGTCCGTCACACATAACTGCCCCAGGAGTCGACCATCCGCGACCCTTCCCAAAATGCCAGCATGTCCCTCCAGACATACCCCACGCATATCTGAGTCAGTAAGTCTAAGCAAACTCCTGGCCGCCATTCCAGCAACAAAGTCCCCGATGGGAAGAAGATGCAGAATGATATCCAGCGCTGCCTGTGGTGTACTTTTCCTGGCCCCTGTAATGCCCAGTACCGCACATCTCTGGACCTTAGTCAAGAGTTTTCCTATGTCGCCCCTTTCCAGGGCTCTCCACCATACAAGACAACCGTACGTAAGAACTGGTCTTACAACGGATGTGTAAATCCAATTTACCATGGCCGGCTGTAACCCCCAGTTCCTACCTATGGCGTTCCTACAGGCATAATAGGCATTGAGAGCCTTCCTTACCCTTTCCTCTGCGTTTGCCCTCCAAGACAACTTGCAATCCAGGACGATGCCCAGAAACCTGGCCCTATCCGCTAGCTCCAGCTGAACCCCGTCAAGCCTTGGCAGCTTAAACTCTGCCACCTTGTACTTCCTGGTAAGGAGAACTAGCTCTGTCTTCGCTGGGTTTACACCCAGTCCCTTGTCCCTGGCCCACGTAGATAAGTCGGATAATGCACTCTGCATTACCTCGCTCACAGTGGACAGGAATTTCCCCGTCACCAACACCACGATGTCGTCTGCATAAGCCACTACTTTGATTCCCTTTGAGTCAAGCCGTCCCAATACCCCGTTGACAGAAGTAATAATCCTGCTCTTAACCATAGAATGTATCCACTCAATTAAGATGACCTCAACTTCAAGTCCCCTTGGTGCGCTTCAAATAGCCTCTATCGACAAATTATTAAAGGTTTTCTCAATATCAGGAACTCAGCAAACGTATACTCCGGCACAAACCCCACTTTATAAATACTAAGAAAAATGAAGCGAGTTTTTAACAGATTTATACTTTAGATAAGCATGCTAAGCATCGCCAATAACATGCGTTTCAGTTATGTTCCTTAGTCATTTTAATGCTTTGGAGAAAAAAGACGATTGGCTGATTCGTTTGAGATCCACTCGTTTCAAGTGGCTCACCCAAAAAAATTACACAAGTGTGATGGAAGGAGCAATATTCCCTGATCCGAGATTATTCCGTAGGACTTGATTTTACTCCGGAAGCTTGGTTTCAGCAGACGGATAGATGGGCATGGCTTAATCTACTTCTCTATCAATAAGAATACAAAATAAATACACTTTATGGGGTTTCAAATAAATATTGTAAAAATTTCAAATGGAAATTAAAAATGGAGAAGTTTATATCCAACTTAAAACTCTTTATATAAATCAAACGCGAAGTCCAATTAAACAACTGTCAAAAAAATCACTGTAAATCTCGCATATGCATAATGGTGCCAAATTTAAGATTAAATTTGACGTTACATAACTATAACCCTAAAAAAACAGCTGTTCGAACCAAGCTTATAGGCAACACTGTATTTCATTATACAGTCAAACCCCGATAATTCGTACCTCGATAAATCGTAATTCCCGATAATTCGTAATAAACTGTCGATCCCTTGAAAAAATCTTGTTTATTCGTAGAATTTCCATTCATTTTGGTCCCCTCGCTAGTTCGTAATTTTATAATCTTATAAATATATAAAGTACTTTGCCATCAAATACTGCTCCCATTTTTTTAAGATCTTTTTAAAAAAAACTTTTAACAATTCCTTTAAAAGCATTTAATTGCATACGGCTTGTGTTTTCAAAATTTGTATTATAACAGTTTTAAAATTTTTATAAGAACTTTAAAAATTCTTTTATTTTCTTTAGTTTAATTTTGAACTGGTATCGCTTGTGCTAAACTGGATTAGAATGACCAAATGTGTGGCTATTAATGCAAAACTCTGAAAAAAGAATTTAAAAAGATTTTATATGGTTTTGAAAGTCGTTCGATTAAATTTACCGCAAAGATATAGTTTAAATCAAAATCAAAAAAACGCTTGCCAGTAAAAACAATACGTTGATGCATTAATTGCAAAGAAAAATCATGCACTAAACTCTTATAATCTCTATTAAACATGGGGCCAAGATTAGTGCAGGCCAAACGGGATAAAAGTAAGGAAGTACGTTGGCACTAAAATAACAAAAAGAAAAACCAACTTAAGCTTTTGTATAAATTTTTTTTTTGTTAAAACTAAAAAATTTACCTCCTCTTTAATAATCTGGCAACTATGGCAAAATTTAAATATAAACAAAGCCAATGGCAAAATAGCAGCCGTCGATGTTATGACATTAAATATGGCCAAAAAACTATCCATTGCCAATAGTATCCAGTATATATGACAAATAAAATCCATAAAATTTGTAGAAGTGATGGCAAATAACGAGGCCTGGGCAAATTTATTTATTAAAGTCGAGGCCTCATAAATACAGGCATAAACATGTTTAATATTTTTAAGCATGTCCAAAGATTGCAAGTGTTTATAGTTAATATCCAACAATTGTTTAGAGTTTTGCGTCTTTAAACAAACAATTTGATTAAGTTTTTGGTTGAGGCTTAACATGTAATATTTCAAAATCTCCACGTAAATAATTAGTTGTATGAAACGAAAACGCATTGCTAAAATCGGTATTAATACCCACCAAAAGTAGCCAGTATCATGGTTTAGATATATATATACAGCAAACAATAGCAGACAACTTTTAGATACGATCGTCAATATAAAAAAGTCTAAATAAAGTTTCTTTTTTATATTGGATTTGTTAAGTTCTATTTTTAATAAAATTTTAAAACATTCATAAATTTGCTGTAGAATCCTTAAAAAATCCTTATGTTCTTGGTGTTTAAATAAGGCCTCGTAAAGTATAATAAGGTAAGTAAATATTTGTGAGATGAAAACAATGGTGGAAACAGTCCAAGATATAACGAACTCTGCTATAATTTCACTTTTAATTATGCCCATAATACAACTTATGCAAGTTATGATCAAATGCAATACAACGTAAAGGGTATTAAGGCGTGCTCCACTTTGGCCCCACTGTCTAGGAGTGTAAAGGCATATGCCAAAAACCGCACAAATATAAAGAAGAACGAATCGGTCTCTATTCATAATGAAACTACTTGGTGAAATGGAAAAAAAAACAGTTGTGTTATGGTGCTAAAGGAATAAGTTTTAAGATTCTTGTTAAAGATATGCCGGCTTGATTAATGAATGAGACAGAACTTAACTACTGAATTAAAAACTGGATTATTATTACACACGTTTGAATTACTAATTTTTTAAAAATTTATCCTGGACTTTTTTTTGCAATATATAAAAGTTTTTTGTAAAAAAACTAACATATTTGTATATTTGTTACACAATATGTGCTGTTTTGATTTGCGTTATAATTTTTAAAAAAATTTTCGTTAATTTTTATTTATTGTTAAACTAATTGTTTTTAATATAAGTTTTTGCTTTTTTTTTTTAATTTGGCTTAAGTTCACATATTTTTTTTTTAGAAAAAATTAATATTTTTTCGCTAATGTTAAAAGAAAATTTTATTTGGAAAAAGCTAAAAATAAAAAATTCTTTGGCGTACTTCATACATTTTCTCTGAGAGTAATTTTTTAATACAATACTAAACTTGAAATTATTTTTCAATTTTAATGTCAAACTCAATATAAACAAGTAAGAGCGCTATATTCGGCTGTGCCGAATCTAATATACCCTTCACATTGGTATTTTAATATACCCAGCAGAGTTATCTTGTACTGCAAATAATATAACAAAAACACCTTGTGCGAGTTTTAAAGTTCATAGAAAACTTTACAAAATTTTAACGTTCGTATGGATAATAGAAATAGATGAGGAACGTTTGAGGTCGACAGTAATAAAAGTTTTTGACATTATTTATATAAAAAGGTTAATAAAAGTTGTTAATTTTTATGGGATGTTCTAGTCCCCCTGCTCCTCTCCAACTTTTTTTCCAAAATGTATGAATTATTTGATTATTACTTTTTGTGAAATATTCGAAGTCGATAGTTGTTATAGTTTCCCACATGTGGCGTATCGAAAATTTCATAAAAATTGTTAATTTGTATGGGATCTACCGCTTGTTCACTCCCCACCCAAAAAATGTTTTCTTTAAAACATAACTCTTGTTCTCCAATTATTTTTGTAGAACATTTGATGTCGATAGCTTTTATAGTTTCCGAGATATAGCTTATCGAAAATTTCATAAAAATTGTTAATTTGTATGGGAGCTACCCTTTTTTTCCCCCCACCTAAAAAATTTTTTCTCTAAAACATAACTTTTGATGTAGAATTACTTTTTGTAGAACATTTTAAGTTAATAGCTGTTATAGTTTCCGAGATATAGCGCATAAAATATTTCACCAAATTTCTGCAATTGTAGGAAAAATACCCCTTCCCCTGATCCTATCTAAAAAAAACTTTTTCCATTATTTAGGTCCCTTCTTTAGGAGTATCCGCGCCAAGTTTTGTGGCAAGAGTGACTATACTTACTGAGATATATAGGGATATATGCACGGATTTTGTCCTAAAAAAATGGGTTACTTTTCTTATATTTCGGTCAATAGTGAACCGATTTTGCTGATTTTAAATAGCGATTGTCTCCAGGATATTTCTAATAGTTTGACACCATAAACTGGTCTGTATCTTTTTATTTGACTCCGGAAACTTGATTTCAATAGACGGACAGGCGGACAGATGGACATGGCTATAAATGAATAATAAAGAAATTACAAACGGAATGACAAACTGATATATACCCTTATCACTATGTGAAGGGTATAAAAATAAGGAGTAAGAGAACGACTTCCTTAATTTTTTTCTTGTGGCCACCTTGTATCGATATGCCTTGGTATATACTAAGTGGAAGGACTTCACTGAAAAAGTAAGCGAATAAACCTATTATCAACTGAAAAATTAATTGGAATTTAATTTTGAAACCACAATTTAAAAGAAAAATTATTTAAAAATTATTATTTTGCCAAGTTTATCTTTGGAAATTTAAATAGTTTAAAAAATTATTAACAAATGATTAATAAAAAAAAATGCTGTCTTTTTCTATCTTTGACGAAATTTCTTTTTTTATTACTTAAGAAAAAAATGTCTATTTTCATTTACTATTTACACATATTGTTTTTTAATTAAAATATTAGCAAAGAAATAAAAGAGGAAACTAATGGCCCAATATTTAAGCACTTTAATATCTTAACTAATCGCACTTGGCAAGTATGGCACTGGGGAGAGAACAGTTTGAAATATTTTAGTAAATATGTAGTACAACACAAATGATTGATTTGACAAGTATGGGGGGCGGGAAAGTAGAGATTACCAGCAAAAAACAATTGAATTAAAAATACACAAATTGATATTAGAGAAATTCTAAGGAATAAAATTTTATTTAGTTTCCTTTAAGCCGTTGAGCGTTAAACAGTTCTTCCTAAAAACAATTGTTTGCGGTTAATAAATAAATTAAAAAAAATAAAAACGAAGAAAAATTTTGTTTTGTTGCTTGAAATGTTTCTTTGTTTTGACAAAACCGGATAAAACAACATTCAATTTGCTTTGATATTACGGGAAATAATTTGGATACTTCTTTGACGCAATAAAAACGTATTCCGTCCAACGGACATCGCACTGGCTATTCATGCTCAGAACATCAAGAGTTTCTATACATTAATACTATTCTTAAATACAGACGATTCAGTGGTTTTATACGTCAAAAACAACATTAGGTCTTACGGGCATTAATATCGAGCCTATTCGCAAGATTGGGGGATGACTATCAAATCCCGGGTGTGTCGTTCATACTCTGTCTGATATCTCCAATCTCCAAAGAGCTAGGCCTGTAGTCATATGAGTGTAAATGGCATATGCTGCTATCGAAGCCATTTAAAAAGATAATAAATAGAGTAGAAGAGAGGACAGAGCCTTGCACTATCCCTGAATTGATTTTAACCATATAGGAAGTGATCCCCCATCTATAACAACATGAATTGTGCGATCTCTGAGAAGACTCGATATAAATCTAGAACATTTTCCACCGGCATCAAAAGCAATAAGTTTACACGCTGCCAGTCTTTATCAAATGTCTTAGAAATATCTTGAGCCACCACCTCACTTTCGCCAAAATTATAAAAAGGGGTACACCATTAGGTCCCCCGTAGAACGTCCTCTACAAAAGCAATACGGGGTCGCTTCATAGTTCGTTGAACTCCAAATAGTCAACAAGGTGGAAGTTAACCAATTCTCTCTACAGCCTCAGAGAGTGCTGAAAAATAGCTATTGGTCGGTCATTTTCAGGGTTTTTAGCTTTTCCCTTTTTTGGGGTCGACGTAACATAAGCTAATATCCACAGCTCACATTTCTGAAGATGTTAGCTCACAGACGCGCCAGCGTCGAAGAGCGTTATTTCAAGTCCAGTGCTAGTATTCCATCTAGCCCAGGAAACTTTCCAATGTTAAGATCCAATAAAACTCTTTTAACTGCGCGAGCTCAAAGGAAATGTAAGGCATAGTTCCAGACACTCTTTCAAGCTCGGCCAATAGTTGATTGCTTTCCGGCAATTTAATAAAAGAACCAGTGTTTTCTCTTACTCTTTTAACAAACGGTCAAAAGCTTTTGCACGCAAGCCCTGCTCGAATAGAGCCTTTTCACATCTAAGTACTTTGTCACACAAAGATCTCGCCTGTTTGCGTAGCGAATCAGTATCAGCGTTCTTGTTAGCACGCTTCCTCTCTGGTCCTAACTGCATTTCTGTAAGCCTGGTTAAACCAGGATTTCTGTCCAGGTCTACTGGAAGCATTTTTGTCGGAACATGGGATCTAATTTCCATTTAAATGACACTTTCGACCATTTTCATTATCGTCCAAGAATTTTGTCAAGATCTGCCCAGCAGACCTTTTTGTAGATAAAAATTAAATGCTTCTGGGCCCTCCTCGAAGCATTGCGAAGTCTGGAGAATGCAAAGAAGGCAATGGTCCGAGTTGCAAAAGGGTGCAAATATATCTACTTCGCACTTTTCAGGGTGCGAAGTAAGAAAAAGGTCGAGAATTTATTCTACTGCCCTTCAATACACGAAATGAGTGTTGATTCGTTTACTAGTTACGCAAGGTGGTTTTGCGCGGTGAATAACTCAATATAGCGGCCTTTTATAGTGGTAAGACCCGAGTGGCAAAGCCAAGAGGAATTGTAAACATTGAAATCACCAACAACAATGATTTCACAGTTCGGACAATCTTCAAGGATTCTGGTCACGGAGTCGAAAAGGGAGTCGAAACTATTAATTGCCATGTCCCTTCTTGCATTTGGAATTCTAAAAAGAAGTCCGAAATGCAGTCTGTGAGATCCAATTTTGAATTTAACTCAAAGACAGCGAAATTCTGCTTTAGGGATGTCGAGTGGTTGCTTTTACTTGTTAATGCTTAAAAATATTTTTTGAATCACTGTCCCCCTTTAGATCGCCTTAGAGAATGGATATTTTGGAATCTGTATCCTGTTTACATGTTGTATATCAAATAGCCTGCTTGTCACCAAGCTTTATAGATCGAAAAACATGGTCTTTAAAAAGATCAAAATTATTGGAAGTCTATATTACAACAGTATTTGTAACTTCAATGGCATTTTTACTTTACGGCCTTTTTACTAATGGTGAATTCATTGAGACAAATTATAATGATGTTGGGCAAACGGTTGATTTTATACAAATGGTGGGTATACGTGTTGCGCATATTGTCTCTATATCGGAAGGTTTAGTAAGACGTAAAGAGCGTAAAAAATTTTATGATGAAATTAAGGAAATTGATCAAATATTTGAACGCTTTCTCAATGTGGATGTCAATAACAGGTAAGTTTGAGGGAAAATATGATTTTTTTTTGTCTGAATAAAATGAATAAAATTTTTAATTCATAGAAACAGTTAAAAATTGTTTCTTGTTAAGTGCCAACATATGTAATAAATTTATGCAGGGTAAAGTGATTTTCGGGAATCAACATGCAATCAATACATACTAGACGTCTGCGTGACTACACTCAAAAGCCGTTTAAATACATTCGTTTGTTTTTCAACAACATAGTGTTTTTCATTTAATGTTAAACAAACTAAATGAAACCCACAAGAGAAAGCAAATAAAAAACAACTCCAACCGAAAACAAAATATTACCCATACATTCATATAAATAAATACTGAATAGAATGTGTAAATTCCCAGCATACCATATGCGCACTAAATGAACTCATAAAAACTCTTTTGTCGGAACGCTGACGCTCATAAAGAGTTCATAAAATAATCATAAACAGTCATAAAACGCTCATATTTTAGTGGCTTTTTCCACTAAACTGGTCACTCATGAAAGAGCTCTAAATTTAATGCATAAAAGAGTATTTTATGACTCTTTTTTTAAAACGCATTTTGAGCTCTTATTCCAGTGCACTGTCACTATTTTCTTCAACAACACTATTATTTTTAATATTACATGCTGGATTTTCTTTTCTTAATTTGTTTGAACAAAGTTCACTTTTTATTAATTTGCTTTCTTTTAAGCTTGCTTTTTTCATTATTTTAATTATGTATTATTTTTGTATCTATTATAAGATAACTCACAATTTTGTCTTTACGCTTCCAAAAATATTCACTAATGAATCAATTTGTGTAACTTCTTTCTTCTACTTAGCTGGAATTTACCGTTATCTGTCAGCGTGCAGAAATTATTCATGAAAAGCATATAAAATCTATCGTTTATGAGCTCAGAAATATGCACGCAGAAAAACACTCACAGAAGCTCATATATAAGAGCGCTCCGAAAATGGTATGCTGGGTATTGTTGTATGATTGGTGTAAAAAATTATTATTGAGCGCATTCATTTGTATTTGCAAATTTGTTGTTATTGTTAAAACATTCATTAACTCGAAAAAAACACCTGAATGTTTTTATAAAAAGTCTAACAGTAATGAGACTTTGCTATGTTTTTGTATTTTCAAGTGAGTGTATAAAACACATTCAAAACGAAAACTGTAAAATGAATGTGTTCTTCTTGTATCATTGAGTGTAACACACAATACATTCTTCCTTGTGTTTTTACTGGTTTAACTTTATTTATCTCCCATAGAATAAAAAATGTTTGAATGAATATTCTTTTGTTGTATATAGGCAATCAAATGAATATAGTCATGCAGATGTCTAATACATACTTATATAAAATGTTGTGAAGAAAGATAGTATTTAAAGTAGTTTTAGCTCAAAATGCTGAAATTGTCATGATGCAATTCTTTTTTAAAGTAGTTATTATTCTTTTAAACATTTTAAAAACTGTTTCTTTTATATTTTTATCAGGAGATTTCGTCGCACTACCTTACAACGCTTTCTTCTAATGGCTTTTGTCTACTTGGCTTCAGAGTTTTTTATTTTGGCCTCTAAACTAATAGCAAAAGAGCAAAATTTTATACTTTTTTGGATTTTTTATCTAATTCCCCTGCTTATATGTGGGCTAAGATACTTTCAAATGTTTACTAGTATGCGTCTGTTAAAGCATAGATTTGATCTATTGGTAAGTGTGGTGAATCATATAGATCTGCGCAAATACAAGTCTGAACCAAAACAAGTGGATCTAAGAGATAACTTTAACGATTCGTTGCAAAAGAAATTAATCTACACCTTAGCTTTACTTGAAACATATTTTGTAAAGAACGGCCGTTGTGATATGGAAAATCCTGAATTGAAAAGACTACTTATAGTTCGAAAAGTTTATAATCGTTTGTTTAATTTAAGCAAAATATTGAACAGCTACTTTGGTGTTTCAATGTTGATAAATGTGGGCAATGATTTCATATCGATTACATCAAATTGTTATTGGATTTTTTACAATTTTCAAGATTTCCATTCGAAAAGAAGCGATTTTTTGCTAATTGCTAGCAGTGCTGTTTGGAGTATACCGCATTTGGTAAATGTTTTAGTGCTGGCAATACTGTGTGAGAGAACGGTGCAAACGGTAAAATAAATAACAAGCATATGGATGTGTATATAACACTTTAAATTGTTTATTGTTGTATATTTTTTGATTTGTTGAAATTTAGACTAATAATATTGCCCTAGGCTTGCATCGCATTGATATCGATATTTTGAATGATAATCATAATTCAATGGTACGTTTAAAATGGGAAAATTTAAAAAAAAATTTAAGATTTCCTCAAATAGATCTAAAAAAATTGCATGTGTTGTAACAAAAGTATAAATAATTATGTATTGAAAGGCATTTAATATTTTTTATAAATACGAATGTTACTTAAGGTATTTGACTTGTCACTTTTGCAATCCATAAGTAATGGAGTATGTCTGTCAATACATTGCTTATAAATTTTGCTTTCATGACAATAAGTTATAGCGCGCATTGTGAACATCCCAACTTTTTAAGGCATTTGGTTTTGATTTAAATTATAACGTCCTTATTTATGGAGAATATTTTAAAAAATTTTAAAATAATTTTTATTCTATAAATATGGCCGCTGAATTAAAACAAATGCTTAAGATATTTGTGTTTCAAATAAATAACTTTGTTAAACATTTTTCCAAAGTTTAAAAATTATTACTAGAAAACATTAAAAAAAATTGTCAAAAATTTTTTTCCAACAGATTGAACAATTTTCGTTACAATTATTGCATCAAAAGGTCTCTATAACAGCTGCTGGATTTTTTAACATTGACTGTACATTGCTTTATACGGTAAAGGATATAAAAGATTTGTTGTTTTTATGCCCTTCACATATGTAAGTGATAAGGGTATATATATATGTTTGTTCTTCTGTTCTTTCTTTCTTATCTATCTTTCTCTTAATTTCTTATTTCCTTCCGTCTCAACCTATTCTATCTGCCTCTCTAGGTAATACAGAGGGAACGAATTAAGCGGACCCAAGTGAGCTGTATCCTTTTCTTCAACTGCTGCCTGTTTTACCTAACCTAACCTATTCCGTTTGTAATTTTTTTTAATATCCATCTGCGACCCCAAAAAGTATATATTTTCTTGGTTCTTATAGAAAGGGAAGTCGATATAGCGATGTCGGTCTGTCTGTCTGCCCGTCTGTCCGTGTTATGGTTGAAATCAACTCTTTTAAGATCCCCGATGTCGCATTAAAACCGTAAGTGGTATCAAACTATCAGAGAGAAAAAAATCGCTATTAAAAATCGCCCGATAACTGACTGAGATAAAAGCCAAAAACCAAGACTACCTCTGTTTATTCCTCTAAAAACTGTACATAAAAACCTTTGAAACTGCCCCGGAGTTGCCCCTACATGCGTACAATGTAAGGCCGACTGCCATAAATTTTTCCTCACGAACATTTCTGTGGAGATACTTACACCCTATCTCCGCCCCCTAACAGTGCTGCCATACAAATTTTAATTAACTTTTTTTTTTAAATCGCTCCCTTAGCTTTTAGGGTTCTCCTAAAAAGGTCAAATGTAAAATCAACCCCAATACATTTTTTCCTCCCAAACATTTTTGTGGAACATACTTACCCCCTATTTCCAGCCCCCAGCAAGGTTTCCATAGAAAATTTGAAAAAGTTAGGGTAAAACTTCTTCAACTTTCCCGGAATCTTCCTTAGAGTAATAAAATAAAATTAAAGACCTTCATTAGATTTTCCTCCGAAACATATTTCTAAAACATGCTTATCCCCTATCTCCATCACCTAAGTGGGTTGCCATACAAAATTTACAAAAATTATATGAAAACGCCTATAACTTCCCCAGAGTCGGTCTTAGAGAAATAAAGTGAACGACCGACCTCCTTTAGTTTTCTCTCCCAAAAATATTCTTAGAACATACTTATCCCCTATGTCCATTCCCAAAGCCCTCGATACAGCTCCCAGGGTGCCCTTGGATAGGTTAAATGCAAGACTGGCCCCAACTCATTTTTCCTTACAAAATTTTCCTAAAACATACTTATCCCCTATCTCTCCCCCTGAGGGTTGAAATATAACACCGACCCCTATCCTAAAATAATAAATATTTCGTAAATAAAAAATTGAAAAAAATTAAAAAAAGGTCGGGGTTCGAAAGACAAATGTGAAGTGTATATAAGATTCGGCATAGCCGAATGTTGCGTTCTTACTTGTTTAAATTTAATTTAACAATTCGTTTCCTCTTTTTAACTTACAGATTGTGGGTGCAACAACCACTTACCTCATAATTCTCATACAGTTTCATATGAACAAATTTCAAAACACATAGAAACATTAAAGGAAACATTAAAGAAATTTAATTATTGGACTACTAAGCCTGAGCTAAGCAATTAAGTGTAATTATTTTTAATAGAAAATATTTTTTTTTTTGTAAAGAATAAAAAATATTTATACATACATATATGAAAACATGTAGAAATTTTAAAATAAATTTGTGCAACTCATGGTAAGTAGTAGATTGAACAAAATCTAATTTATTCATTCTTTTGTTTTCTAAAAAGGATTTAGTCTTTCAAATTCCTTTAGATAAAAATGACTTTTACACATAAATTGTTGGAATTATATTTAAAAAACTCTTTTTATTTAAATGGTTTCCTTACAATACCACGCCTACCCTGGCTAACAGTTTTATTGAGAATGTTCTATTTAGCCTGGCTATCAACTGTGGTATTCCTTATGTTCTATTGGCGCATAATTGGTGGAGATATTTCAGTAGGAGGTCTTGTGGGAACTGTCTCTTTTTTGCTCAACGGCTCAGTTAATATAATCATTATTTTAGAGACAATTTTTAAATCGAAATATTACAATAGAATGGAAATATTGCAAAGCGAGGTGGACCAGATACTGGACTGTCATTTGAGTGCCAATGCTCAAAGAAATATGAACTACAAGAGCCTAAGCAAATGCATAATATTGTTATTGCTTTCCCAGCTAATTTGTGATGGCCTTAAAATGTGGATAAATTGCATCTCCAACATAAGCCCCGTATTTTGGTATCTTCTGCCCATAACAGCCAGTCTACGCACGCGTTATATACAAATTATATACACCATAATGACACTGAATAAACGCATCATTATTTTGAAAGATGTCATTAACTCCATAGCTCAGGAAAATGAAAATAAATTGAAATGTTTTAACGGCCTATGGCTGCCATATGAGACCAAGGAATATGATAATGTGAATTATATGCGTTTGACTTACTTACGTCTGTGGGAGATTTATAAAAGTTTCAATAATTTATACAGTTGGTCTTTGCTTACTCTGTTTATGTCATCATTTTTCGATATTGTTTGCAATTTTTATTGGATTTTTACGGCCGCCTATAAGCGGCAGGACTTTTATAAGTATGTGATGAATGGAGCAACATCTTTCTCGTTGGCTAGTTTGGTGTTTGTTTTGTTTTATTTTACGGATGCCATTGAGATCAATGTAAGTATTGATAAACAAATTTTTATTAGGAAACATTTTTTTATATAAAACCGATTTAAATATATCGACAATATTTTTATTTGTAAAATAATCACTCTTAAAAAGATGAACCGATTTTCATGAAGCATAAGAAAACATTCATGCTTATTCTCATCAGGGATGGTGCGGCGGGTGGTCACTTTAAAAAAATTAAGTTGGCGTGGCTCTACCTCTTTTGATTCTAAAAATTGATAAGTTCACTCTTACTCCTAACAGGGTGCGCATAAAGAGAAAAATAGGAGTGGCAACTAAAATATCGCTCAATTAGGCTAAAAAAGATATTGAGTGAGAATTTTGGCCACTTTCACCCAGAGGCGTGTAGACTCATTGTAAGTCTCTAAAAAAAATAAGCAGGCAGAATAGTGGAAAAGAGGCAAGATATTGTAAGTTAAAATATAAAATAGTATTGTGGAACAGAAAAAGGAGGGAAGAGAGTGTTAAGTGTCTGTTGAATCATGTGCACACACACCCCGGTGAAAATCTATCTATTGCCAACCCACACTATTATTGAATTCTACAAGGACAGACTTAATCCAGTTCAGTTTTCCAGCCTCCTTGGCAGTTGAACTTGAAACAAGGTTTTTACAGTCTCAAATTCTTTTCATCTTCACACAACCCACAGAAATCTGAAGTATTCCCATCCCATTTACTGGTCATATATTGCAATTCCCCATGAAAGCAAGAAATATACCCTTTAAAATTCCTTTTAATTTCATTTAGAAGCTGGGCTTAACCCAGTCTGGGCCACAGAATTTTAAAGATCTTGAAATCAGCCTTATCTTTTCAGGCGTTTTTAAGCCCCATTCATTGATTAAAGCGTAATAAAACCTGCTCACATACTAACTCAACACCCTGAACTTTTTCCCTCCTCGAGTACCGAACGCCAATTCAATTGTCGTTAAAGCCACAAGGAGCTGGCGCCCAAAACAGCCTACTAACGAAATAAATCATTAAAGAGTTTTTCAAAATATTTCTTTGCAATCAGCATTTAAGTAATCAAGCGGATATATTTAAATACTTTTAACTTATAACACAAATACAAGGTGGGCTAAAGAAATCACACTATTTGAAGATGCTCTTATTTTTGCAAATGACGGCCAATGTCAAATCTCTTTTGACATTTGTGAACTAGACAGATGTTGAATACAAGTAAACAAGCCATGGAGCTATACACTTCCCACGAATAATCGTATCTATTTTTTTGCGTAACAATTCGTCTGAGGTGTTGGCGCAGCGCGAATTCCGCCGCGGTTTTCCGAGTCGTCCGGCATCAAATGCGCAACCAACCTTGAAGAGTATTGGTTTACACGAGCCGCTCCCAAGAGTGGCCGGTCCCTGAGCGCCCGTTCTGCCAAGAACATCGCCGCTGTTGGTGAGGATGCCAAACATTAACCAGACGTCATACCCCGCAATTAGACATCAGCCGGTTGTCCTTAAGACGAAATTTGGTCAAAGACCTGCGCATGTTCCCGTACAAACTCCAGTCGGTGCATTAGCTGCTGCCTGTCGATCCCCAAACGCGTGTAAACTACGCCCAAGCCATCCTCAATTTCGAGGCCGAAGTGGACAATTTTTCGACCAAAATCATAATGAGCGATGACGCTCCACCTCAGCGGGTGCACGAACAAGCAAAACTATCGCTTCTGGGACAACGAAAATCCATGAGTGATGCACGAGGATCTATTACATTCGCTCAAAATGACTGCAGGGTGCGCTGTTAATGCTAGGGGAGTCATCGGGCCATTTTTTTTTGAGGACGCCGCTGGTCAAACGACAACAGCGGACGGTGTTCGCCATAGGGCCATGTTAGCCGATTTTGACGATTTACATTGGCCCGCAAGATCGCCAAATTTTACTGTTCCATACCTTTTTGGGGGTTTTTTAAAGTCCCGTGTTTACGTAAACAAGCCCGAGACCCTGGAAGCCCTCAAGGACAACATTCGCCGAAGTGATAAAAAATGCCTTAAAACGAGCCCGTATAGCTCGGCTCCCATTTGGCCGATATCATCTTCTCGACTTGAAATTTTTAAAGGTTTAAATAAACATAATCTTAAAACAGAATAGAAGTTTTTCATTTAGAAAACAAATGAGAGCCAAGCAACATCGGATGATTTCTTTTGACCCACCTTGTAGTTAGTGACAGTTATAAACGAAAAACATAAAAGTCATGTTAATCATTAAAATACAAATGGATTAATTAACAGAATAATATTAAAGCTCTTAAAGTATTTTGTCTAAATGATAAAGCATATTTTTGTTTTTTCCAAACCACAAATATTACCTTTAAAACCTACTAAAAGCTCTTTAAACAAAGTCATTTTATAAAGAGACTCTTTTAAGATGACTTTAAACATTTTGAAAATAACTTACTGCAATCAAAAAAATAAAATCCATAAATTTAGCATATTTCTAATGTATTTAGGTTTTTGGGTATTTGGTCTAGCACCCTTTACCAGAAACTATAGAGTCTATCAGGTGTTTGTGCTGTTATGGTGTTGTGAAATTGCTTGGACTACATATTATGCTGTAATCTTTGACGTTTTCGGAGATGAACATAGTCTTAATCGTTCGGTCAGTGTTATACTCTATTTCACCCATATGTTAGGTCATTTGACAGTGCTAATGGAGTCGTTTAGAATGCGCCAGTATCGCTTAAACTTGTTTGACCAATTAAACAAGATCAAGGCACGTTTAGAGGGAGAATTGGAGAAAGCCCAATATAATGGCCTTGTCGCTTCCAGAATGGCCAGTATTGTTGTAGTGGTTATAGTGATGTTATGTTGTGGTCACAGCATTATAATGTGGACAACATTTAAAATGAAATCAGCTGTCGGCCTATCATATTGGCGCAACTTGCAAAGTTATTTGGCCTTGCAATTTAAAACATTGGAATTTTTGTCTGGTCTAGTTCAATTGAATTATTTTATAATTCTAATACGTAACTCACTTAATGAAATGGGTGAACGTAATTTAAAAAGAGTTTTTAAAAGGGTGCATAATGTCCGGAAATCAGAAGTCATTATAGTTGTCTCCCTAAATGAAGAGCAGGAAGATGAGCAGTTATTGGTTATACTCAAGAAGACCTACAATGAAATTTATGCCACATTTCAAATATATAATGAGGCCTTTGGTTGGTCTTTGTTGTCCTTTACAGGCGTTTATTTTGTCGATTTTGTTTGTAATTCTTATTGGATCCTATTGGCCGTCCTGAGTCAGAGCCGAGACTATTATGGTCTCTTGCAGAATGCCTCGGTTGCCTTATTGGCTTTTATACTACTTTCTATAACCTGTTGGTATGCAGAGGAGTGTTTTTATGAGGTAAACTTTTTAGAAGTAAAAAACTTTTTTTTAAAACATTCTCCAATATTATAAAACTTTATTTTAAAAAAATTTTTAAAGACTAGTGACAACGGTGGCTATATTTTCTTAGATATTAGGAACATATGCATGGATTTTGTCCTGAAAAATGGGTTATTTTATGGTTAGCAAACTTATATAAGTAGCCTTAACCAAGGTGCACGTGTATCGCTATATTTGCAAATGTCAAATTTTGTTTATGTTTATGTATTTTTTACTCTTTAACAAACAACAACTGTAATATTCTAAGAAAAGCTCAAAAAGAAGATGAAAGAATTTGTCAGTTTTTGTTATCTGTCTTTGACATTCTTATGACGGTTTGGTTGTTTTTGTAGAACCGCTCCCACCTGATATAAAGGCGCCTTGGCTTTAACACTGTGTGAAGGGTATAAAAAAATTAAAAGTGTACAGGTTAGGTTTTTTAATTACAAACATTTAGGAATGTAATTTTTTTTGACACAAATCGTCTTTAAGGAATCATTCTATGTAGTTATTCGAGAAACATTTAAAATAGGTATATTTTTATTGCTATAGAAACGGTACGTCGCAGTCCCATGAAAGTCCCCTTAAATGTAAGTAATAAAAGGTAAAACCCATTTTTTATATTACAGGGCCGCTATATTGGTTGCTTGATATCTAAACTGGTTAAACCTATGGGAAATAAGTTCTACAATGATTTGGTGAGTGAGTTTTCCATGCAAACTCTGCATCAAAGATTTATCATTACAGCCAAGGAATTTTTCAGTTTGAATTTAAGTCTTTTGGGAAGTGTAAGTATTGACTTAAAAACACTGGCTTTAAAATAAAATAATTTTTATGAATAAAGCGGTAAGAGTTTAAAAAATTTGTATCTACATATGTATTTGTTTTTTCTTTAACTCTTAGATGGTTGCTGCCATTGTAACTTATCTGGTTATTCTCATACAGTTTATGCTTACGGAAAAAAGTAATAATGAAAACAAATTGGCAAATTGATAAAAACAGCTGTTATGACTTCTAACACTAAACTAAACAATTTTAAAGAATTTAATTGAAAATCTTTAAACAAAATAAAATACTTATAATTTGCAAAATAAAAAGTTTATAAATACAAACGTAAAACCAAAAATAAACCTTTTTGTAATGGCATCTTTGATATGTAGTAGCACAAGATGGATAAAATCTAAAATTATGACAAGAAAGGCTAAAATTTGAAACTTTCCGCGCATGTTGGATCGGTGATGTCACGCAAAATGCTTTCCTTTTTCCTAATAATTTTGAGCTTTTAAGATTACGTGCTTTTGTTTAAAATTCTTGTGCTTTTCTAGAATTTTTTATTGTTTTTGTGCCAAAGCTTTCAATTCTAGGGTTTCTAAAAAATTGTAGTTTTTTCATATGAAACAGATTTAAGTTTATCGTATACGCCTCCTAACGGGACATCGTGCGCATGCTGTAATCTTCCTTCAATGATTCTTGCATGATACTACAACACGGGTGATTTCTCGTTAGATGACGATCAAGGTATATTAAACAAGGTAAGAGTAACTGATCAGCTGACTTTTATTTCCGCCATATGTTTTCCAGCTTAGCTTGGCAAAATTTTTTATGTTCACAACCACTGTGTGTGTACAGTGTGATGTGTGATCACAACGTTTTTGACAACCAAGCTGGAATTGAGCAACAACAAAATACATGCTTAAATTTTACAGGAAGTTGTTGTTGTAGGGACGATCCCACCTTCTTATTCCGCCATGATGACAAAATTTATTCTATCTTTACCGTTGCCAAGTCTCTTTAATATGAGAAATTTGGGTATAAAATTTGTAAATTTTTTTAGTAATAGTAAGAAATCCTACAATCGAAAGATTTCGGACAAAAAAAACAATAGCATAATAGAAAAGCATAAGAATTATAAACATAAGCACATAAATTTAAATGCTCGATTATCTAATAGGAAAACAGGTTATATTATCATTGTATGTACTATATCAATTATTTACTAAATCATCATAGAAAAATCTACAAATAAATTAAAAGTTTTTACAAAATTAATAGATTAGTTGACTTACCCGTTGCGTCGAAGAGCTCGAAGGCATCCTGGCTGGTTTGCTAAAGAGGCAAATTTTTCTGATTTTGCACAAAAAATATTAGGTTAACACTTACACTACCGAACGATGGTATAAGAGAACTTTATTACGATTTTTTTTTTATATCTAGAGTTATATTAACTTTATAAACAAAGTTTAATGATTTTCTTCTTTTTCCGATTTAAAAAAACACATAAATTATATTCACTTTTATATAATTTTTTTGGTTATTTTTTTTTTTTTGTTTTTCTAACTTTAAAACCTATTTTTTATAGATATGAATAAAGCAACCAATTTATTTGTACGTTTTTTAATATTTTACGAAACGTTTCTAAAAGTGTGTATTCTAAAGGTTAGAGGACTGTTTTAACTTTGTGATTTCAATTGGCCAAATACGGTTGGTGGAATGGTTGCACTGTGGAAGTGTGGCGGAATACTGGTTGGTTGTTAAAAGTTTTCTTGTATTCTTTACAGCGCTTGAGCCAGGTTTTCTTCTAAAGGTTGGATTTCATTTTTTGTTCAATGTTTTGTTGATGGATTAAGCCATAGTTTGAAATTCCAATTTTTTTCTTTCTGAAGATCTTTTTTTGGCGTTTTTATGAATTTTATTTCTCACGTTTTGTACTTTCTGAATTTTGCATTTATTTATATTTTTCTATTTAATTTAATTTTCCCGGTTTTTTTCTGTTTTTTTTTTTACTTTTTTCTTTCCTAGCATACAATTTGTTCTATAACTTTACATACTTGGATTTTTTACTTTTATTCAGTTCTTTTTATTGACACTTAACACTTTTCTTTTAATTTTTGATCACGGTTAACATTTTTTGTAAAAGTTAAAATTTTTCTTAAATTAACTAGTTAGTTTTTCTTAATTATGCACTCGTTGGCGGGTTTTCTGTGACCGATCCATTACGCGGTTTTTAAAATCAACGTCATCTTTTTTTACGAGTAGTTATCAGCACATTTACAATTTTCCGTTAAAATTCGCAGGCTTCCCGTTAAAGAAAAATACTTCATATTCCGGTGCAGAAACCAAGCCGATCAATAAAAATCGGCAGCAGCTGAGGAGCAAAAATTTTCGGCGGCGGCGGCTTAACTGCTTCGCGCCGAATTATTTGTAATACACAAAACAGCTTTTTACTTACAAAAAGAAATAATTTTAATAGAAATGACTACTTATTTTTAATTATTTGAATTTTTAAGCAAAGCTTCAGTGACAGGTTTAAATGGCCGCTGATCAGAAGAGTTTTTTTTTAATTTACGTTTCTTAAGACCTTTTTATGTTTTCTTTCTTAACATGCAATAGGCACTATAACCTTAATTTATACCTATTGAGAATCTTGTTGGTTCTTTTTATTGGCACTTAACACTTACTTTTCTTTTATTTTCGATCACAATTAAAATTTTTGGTAGAAGTTAAAATTTTTCTTAAATCAACTTTACAAATTAACTAATTAGTTTTTCTTCACTTATAAGCTTAATTATACACTCGTTGACGGGTTTTTCCTGACCGATCCATTACGCGGTTTTGAAAATCAACGCCACCTTTTTCTTACAGTTACAATTTTTCCGTTGAAATTCTCAAGCTTTCGATTTAAGAAAATTCCTTCAAATTCCGATGTTTTTATCAAAACAAAATACTATTCGTTGCTTATAAAAGCTGGTTGCCAGACTGAACCTAGTAAAAAGGTTACCAGCTGAATGGTTTTGTTGTGATAAGGCTAGGCTTTAGATAGTAGGTTTTATTTATATTATAGGTATTAAGTGTAATTTCCTGTATTGCAAAGAAAACTAACGAATAGAGAATTTTGAAAGGGAAAAAATTAAAAAAAAAAACTGATAACAAAATGTCCACTACTAATTAAGGCATCTTTCAGGCATCTCTGCTGTCCAGAGGTGTAACAGTATATATATACATATATATAAACAAGTTATTTGTATTTTTTTTCTTTAATCGACCTCTACGGGACATTTTTAAGAGAATATTAATCCCAAAAAACGGTATTTGTTTTTATATTGGGTTTAAAGCATGGTACAATTACCTTAGGTTATTTATGTTATGTTACGTCAAACAATATGCAATCTTTAATAAGATATTAGAAGTGAGTTTTTACTTACACATGTAACATACACAGTATGTATCCTAAAATAATAAAGAAAGCTCTTATGATTTCCTTTTAAATTATATATTCAAATATTTATATTTATTTCATTATTCTTTTTTTGTAATACAGTTTAAAATAGTTTAACTTTTTCTTTTTTTTGTAATTATAATTTGCAGTTTTTTAACGTTTTTTCGGTATTCGATATATATATGTTTGTTTTTAATTTTAGGTTTTTGTATCAATAAAAATTTATGTTTTTATCTCTAAAACTTATTTAAAATAGGGAGTAGTAGTATTAAAAACACAAAAAATAACAAACATTAAATAATAAATATTAAGGTAAAAATATAAGTTTTTATAAAGATAAATAAAATTACAAACTAAAAATTAACAAAGGAAACATTTCTGACGCTTTTACAAAAAAAAAAATAAATAAATACATATATGGTTTACATATTTTTTTTAATTTCATATATTTCACAGTGATCTTAATTAAAATAACCTCCAAAAACTTTTAATTCAAAATTTATTAGGATCACATTTTTGTAAAATAAAAAAACTTTTAGTAAAAATATTATGTTTGAAAAAATCTTATGTTTTTTTTTAAAAAACTTATATATATTTAATGGAATTTTATTTTAAAAAAGAGGATCTTAAATTAAATTGATTAAAAGAAAAGTTATTTTAAAAATCTTTGGCACAGTCTGTGACTTATTAAGAATAGAATTTTTTTTTTTTTTTTTGTTCAATAAGGAGAGCATTTGATTAAAACAAAACAAATTTCAAACAAAAATTTGTTTGGAAAATATAAATATTTTTTTTTTTTTATTTCTTCAACAAACTGATATGTTTTTTTTTTTTATTTTTGTTATAATATTCAATAATTTTTTGTTTGCTCGTTTGGTAATGTAAAGAATTTTTTGTTCTTGTGAAAGAAGAATGTTAGAGAAATGCAGTTGTAAATGATTTATGATTATTAGTTATTAAATAACTTTTACAAAATGTTTTTTTTTTTGCTTTAAATATATGATGATGTTGTTTTAATAATATCTGTAATATTGTAATGTGCTGTAAGAAAACAAAATAAAAAAAATGTATAAAAATATAAATAATAAAAAAGGTTAAAAGCTAGGCGTTAAAGATAAAAGTTAAAAAAATTAAAGACAGTTTCATTAAATAAAGAGCACCAAAACTTTAGCTTAGGCGGAAAATAGTAATGATTTTTTTAATTAATATTTGTTTGATTTGGCAAAATATGAATAATCTAAGGTTATTTCTATAAGATATATTTTAATTGATTTGGATCTTTGTAACTACTTTTTAAAATGCAACAGATATATTATATGTTTATATTCTTATATTTGTTGTGCTAAAATCTTTAAATTGTATATGTAATATTGGTTAAATTTAACAATTCTACTTGGTTATCAAAAACATATACATATATTTAAAATGTTAATTTTGTTAAATATGCAATAATCTCTATTAAATTTTTGCCATATAGTTATATTATTTTTAAAACAGCAAATTTTTTTATTTATGTAAATAATTTAAGTTTCTTAAATAATTTTGTCGAAAGTCCTCTTCTCTAAAAAAAAGTTTATTTAAGGTAATGGAAAGTTTTTAAAATTAAAACCAAAACGTTAACAAAACTTTAGATGAACAATTAAAATAAACTGATTTGGAAGCTCCAATAGTTTAACAGTTTTTTTTTGTTTTTTTTTTTGTTGGGATTATCTTTTTCTTATGTTTTTAAAATTAAGGCTTTTTCTGTAAATTAAGGCGGTTTTTTAGACCTTTTTTTGTTTTTCGAATTTTTAAAACTTGTTTAATGTAACACTAATCAAGCATGTTTTGCATTTCACTTTGAATTTGAAATCATGCCAGTTTGAAAAGTATGCTTTTAATTTTAGGTGTTCTGCAAAAGTATCAATTTTTAATTATGTTAGTATAATGATATTGAATCTCAAAAAGTAGATTGCAGAACCCTAACAATTCAATTTGAAATGATTTCAAGTTCAACGTGAAATGCAGAATATGCCTGTGTTTTTTCCGTATTATTTTTTTCAAATTGTTATTTTATTTAATATTTATTTTTTTTTTTAAACTTCAGTATTTTTTATTAAAATTTTAAAATTGATAATTATATGTTTTTTTTAAAGTTAAGTTTTTTTAAAAATTTTTAGTTTTTGTTAAGATTATTAAAATAAAAAAAGATGGTTAAAATAAAAAAGAATATCTTTGTTGTAGAACATTGTCAAGAAAAAAAATAAATCAAAATCGGCTTAACCGAAGTTTAAATTTAATTTTAAAAAATATGTACTAAATAAATAAAAAAAAAATGTTTTGAATTGTGTTTTATACTGTTAGTTTTCTTTTGTTTTTTTTTGTAGAGAAATAATAGCATTGTTTGTAATAATTGATCCATTAATTTTGTTATACTTTTTATCTTGAATTTTTTATATTAAAATTCTTTTTAAAGATTTCACTTACTTAATATTTTCAGTTGCTGAAGGTGTAGCCGATAAGGCCATTTTAGATAAAGTGGCTAAGGAACGTTTTTGAAAGGTTTGACTATGGGTGCTGCTATTATTGGTATCGGAAAATAATTTACGAAAGCTAAATAAAAATTTAAGTTTTAAAAAGAGTTTCTTTAAAAAAAAATTCAAGAAAACCTACAACTTTCGAATGCCAGACTCATGTGATTTCTTCCAGGGAGCATCATCGGGTTCGAAGGGCAAAGGTCCTTGCACAGGAGCATCATGCTCAGGTGGCCTTAACAAATCAAAAGCTTTTGAGACACAAATTTATATTTTAATTTTGTTTTACTTACGTTCCATTATGGTCGCTGTTATTCTTCTTTTCTTCGCCTCCTGCGCACTCATCATCATTATCGTCATCCTCATCTGAACTGGTATCATTAGCAGTTATTTCAGTAGGTTTTAAAGCTCTCAACTCTTCATTTAAATTTTCTATTGTTGTCAGCAATTCATCACGTTCATTAATAAGCTCCTTAAGTTCGAGTGTGGTATAGCGGGGACGATTCGGATTGTTTGGATCATCATTATATGACATGAACAAATCCTCGTTGTCTTTTTCTGCCAAACCCAATCGTTTGCGTAGGCTGTTGATTTCCCGATATTGATCCTGAAGTTGTGCCAAAAAGTCAGCACGTTCTTCACACAAAGTTTTTACTTGTGTTTGAAGCATTGTGCAACGGCGCCGTGTATCACGTCCTGAAGATTTAAACCGTTCCATTTGTATGGTCACCTAGTTTAGTTAAAGAAAAATATAAAAAAAACCAAAAGTTTTTGTTAATTATGTTTATGCTTAATAAAAGTTATGTCAACAAGAAATGTTAATTAATGCTTTAATTTGGGCAAATACAGAATCTTTAAATAATTAATAGGCAACTACTAATTTTTGTTAACGATAACTACAGGCTTTGTCGTGGCACTTTTTATTTTCGAAACTTTAAGAAAAAAAACCAGCGTTGGAGAATGAAATTAGGCTCACTATTTTGCTAGTATAAAACGAAATTTTTTTTAAATCATGATGTGCTTTACAAAATTTTTATTTAATTTTTTTTTTTTTTTTTTTTGCAAAAGCAATAACTAGTTTTTAATTTTCTTGCAGAAACAGTTAATTTTATAAAAATTTTAATAGGTATACCTAATACCTATAGTCAATATTTATTTTTGCAAAAAAATAAACCAAAAACCGAATACCTACCTTGCTATAATAAAATTTTTGTTTTTTTTATCGATCTGGTAATTTATTTAAAAAGGGTTGCACCTTATCCTCATACTTACATGTTCAATTTCCGTGTATTTACTTTGCAATTCTCTTTCCTTTTCCTTTAGCTCGTCACGTTGCTTGTATATTTGTTCTTTTAAACGCTGCAATACTTGCGTATCACTCAAAGAACTGTGCAGTTCATTGTTAGTTATGCTAATAATGCTCTCAGTCAAACTGGCACCCAGGCCAGATGACTGAGCCGAAGACGACTGCAAGTCTTGTGTCTGTTTTACCAAACGCTTGTTTTCTTCCTGCAACGATGAAACCAAATCAGCTAGATCATTAGTTTCTGTACGCCATTGTTCTTCAATAATTTCCAACTCTTTTTCAAAACGCCTGCGAAACTCGGCCTTTTCCAATTTTTCACTTTCTAGTTGTGCGATTTTATCTCGTAATTCTTGTATTGTCGCATTTTCACGTTCATTTTTTGTGGCCAACGCCTCCAACAGTTCCAGTGTATTAATAATTTTAGGCATAAGCCCAGTAGCAGCCTCAGTGCCAAATCGATCTATAACTTTTTCATACTCCTTTCCGATGTCAGAGGCTAAATCATAAACATCAACCACACCAATATCATCGATAGCATCCAACACCATTTCGCCCATTTCATTAAAATGAAATCCTGGCATACGGGTGATTGATTGTATTAATACAAGATGTATGATCTAATCAACAAACCACTTTGAATAAGGCAACCCCCTTTACCCTTGTTACTATATGATTACACTACTTCTATGTTTGATGATGAATCGGCTTTGAGTGTTTACGCACTTTCTTATATGTATATTTTTATAAACAGAACAATTAATTGATACTTAATATTTTACACCTAATGAATGAAAATTTAATATACCCCTTTCATTAGTTTACATATGTATGTTCTAATCTATGGGAGGTGTTTAAACTCCTATACAACCTATTTTTGTGTATAACGATAACAAGAATTATTATAAAAAAAACTGTATTTCCACTTTATGTTCTTTTCCCTTAGTAGAAAAAATTCCACTTTATGAAAAAAAATTTTCCGCTTGATTTATAAGACTTCTACGAAAATTGACGGTTTATTAGAATGGAATTGTTAACAGTCCAGTTTTTTTTTCATTTTATATTTATTAATTTATCATTCAGCATAGTAAATATGAAAATATTCTTAAATTTTAGATATTTCTTCTTTACACTATATTTTCACAAGCGAAGCAAAAGAAATTAAAATAATGATGAGGAATAAAAAATAATAAAAAAAAATAAAAACAGATGCTTATTGACAAAAAAAAATAGAAATGCCACCCGTTTTATAAATTATAACAGTTCAATATTTTTTTTCCTAAAAACTGGAATCCATGATCCATGTATCATGCTAGAATCCAATGTAATACAGTCAAATCATGATAATTCGTAATCGTAAATGACCGGCCATTTCTTACGAATAATAGGGGTTTTCGATTTAACGGGGTTAAAATAAAATATATACGAATTAAGGGGGTTTTTCAATTTATTTACTAAAACGATAAAAAGAAACGATAAGAAAACGTTTTATGCGCGCGCTTTGACATTTTTCTTTATTTTTCATGTAACGAACTAATCTTACGAAAATAAACACACAACAAGCAAAGCAAAAAACCCCACGTAAAAAAATAGCGGTAAACCTAAAATCGTTCTCTCCATGTTGCTGTTGTTTTAATACGAATTATAAGTGGTAGTAAGCAAACAATTACGATTTATAAGAGGTAAAGAAGATTTTATTAATAAAAAATATTACGAATTATCGAGGGGGCCAAAATGTATGGAAATTTTGCGTATTAACGAGATTTTTTCAAGAGACCGATAGTTTACTACGAATTATCGGGAACTACGATTTATCAGGGTACGAATTATTGGGATTAGACTGTATTTCAAAACGACACTATATTAGTTTCTTTTTTATATATTATAAATTTGAATATAACAGTATGCAAAAATTTTAATTTTTGTTATATTTATGTTCTAATATGCATTGTTGCAATTTTAGTACTTTTTTATTAAATGTCAAATTTTTGCTACTGTGTTTTTCTAACATGGTACAAAAATGTATATACATACATATATTTGTCTAATAATTACCTTGCCATTAGGTATATTTTCTGAAAATAGTTTATTGCCAGCAAATTGAAATAAAAACTAAAACAAAAAAACTTGTAAATTAAAACCCTAGTTAATGGAATTTATTAATTTATTTCCTTTTTGGGAGTGGTTGTGTGTAACAATTATAAAAACATTCAAAAATACATATATGTGGTAACAAAACAAAGAAATCTAGTGAAAAGGCGAACGAGCCATCGACCCAAAAAACCTTTGTGATGCCAAAATAATAATATCAAGTAGTTAACAGAGTTTTAAAATAGTGTTTATAATTTTTCAAACAGAAAAGTCACATAAAAATGCTGAAAATTGATAAATTTGAAGGTTTTTCAGCCATAATGGAGCCTTTAGATTCTTTGACCTTCTGCAAGGTAAGCTGAATTTGATTGAACTTGTACACTTGTAAACAGTAGATTGTAAGTGTAGTTTTCATATATTAAATTTTTTATTACAGTTTGTTTACAATTGCGTTTTATTTATACATAATTTTTTTTTAATGGCAGCGTGTTCTTGTTTTTATTTCTATAAGCTGCATTAAGAAATTAAGTAAGCAGTGTCGAATGATAAGCAATGTTTTACATGATAAGGAGTATAAAAGTAGCTCCCAAACAGAAGGAAATTACACTTTTGCATATCTACATATGACTATTTCTTAAATCTTCGTATAGGTATACTTACATATGCACGTTTTTACCAGTGTATATCATATGTATCTGAATTTGCGCTTTAACTAAATCCTATCGAAAAAAATTTAAAGCGCACTGAATTTGTGTTATTTTCTTTTTTAAATAATATTATCCAATTACGGCTTCACATAAAAACCTTTTTTTACATTTTAAGATCTCATTTAACTACTTTGCTTTAGAAAGCAGCCTTTAAAATAAGCCGTAAGCATAAAATAATTTTTAGAAGGCCCGTAAAAATATGTTATTTTAATAATAAATTTTTTTTGCAAACTGTAGTTCACTTCGTTTTTTATTATTAATGTAAGTACGTAGGTAGTAAAAGGTTAAACAAGTTTAAATACCTAACATTACTTTGTTTTCCTAGTTTTTACTATAAATTAGGTGCATACAATCATAGTTCCTAGGTATATTTAAACATTTTGAACTAATTTTTCTTATTTCTTTCAGTGTTTTTATTATCGTTTTTCAAAGTTGAATAACAACAATTTATTTCTTATCAAATTGATTTAGTATACAAGGAGGCTCGGCTTAGCCTATTTAGGCTGTTTTTACACGAAACAGCAGTTGTAAAATAAAAATATTACAAACAAAAGATATTTAAGCAGCAGTTACTTCACACTTTATGCCTTTGTTGTTACCTGTGATTTTCAAGTCACGGATATAAAATCACAGGTACAGAAATATCGCGTTTCTCTACTAGGGGCATACATATGTACATACATACATATGTGTATGTATGCAAACAATTATACACCTTTTTGCAAAATTAAATCAGTTTCAAGGTTGTTAGTTTCTTTTTGTTTTTAGTATTTACCTAGAATATTTTTGAAAATAATGAAATATTAGGAATCGTTTACTTTTTTTAAAAGTAGACCATTAGTTTTTTAGGTTTTAACATAATTTCCGTCAGCGTCAATACTCTTAACAAAATGGAACTAAAAATGTAATTTTACCTAACTTGGGTTAGTTTTTGGTCTAACTTTCATTGTGGTTGGTGTAGGGATGTTGTTTAAAAGTTTTGGTACATGTTTGGCAATGGCAAATAATAATACATAATAGGTATTATTCTTAACGTATTTCTACTGTTTTCTTTAACAATTGCGCTAGTCGCAATTATTTAACTAAATTTTTTTCATACACAAACATCTACATAGGTACATACCAGTGACGTTCCTTCTAATGTGCTCAGGTGTTCTCTGCACAGCCTAAAATATTTACGTCTATTTAGGTTTTTTTGTAATTATTAAATATTAAGAATTCTTTATTATTGGCTTTACAATTTATATATACATAAATAAGTGGAAGTGAAATAAGTGTATACACACATACATACATATGTATGTATATTGAACCAACATTTTATTTTCATCTTGCATATGGACAATAACAATAATAAAAAAGCAAAATGTTTGATAGCAAACATAAAAAGAAAACAACACACAATTAAAATCTACTAGTTGTTCTTCAAATATAAGAGCACCAATTTACTAAAGAAACAAAACACTTCATGAAAAAAATTTAGATCACCTATACAAGTAAAGCGTTCGCCAATTTAACCAGCACGAAGTGGCTTGGTTGCTGTAGGTTTGAAACTTTTCTTTTTTTTTTGAAAACACAACAGAAAATAAAGCCGCGGGTATTTCAGTTGTTCTTCAAACTTAAGCGCACTCATTTAACAAGGAAAAGCAAAAAATTAAAAAAAAAAAGTACCACAATTTATATGCAGCGAGGGTGCGCTAAAGGTGCTTTCGCACGATATGTATTTTACACATGACTTTTCACCTTTGCAATCCACATGTAATTGCGTATGTCTGTCAAAATTGTCATTTTGATGGTCTATAATTTTTGCTTTCACACGTACATGTGTAATTACATCTGACATAACCTCAAAACCAAAATAAACAACTTACTTTTCCTTGTTGTTGTTTTAAAAACAACTGATGACACATGCTTTGTCAGATGAAAATAGAGCACGCTCTAATTACAAATTTGTCATATGACATTTACATATGTTTTTCACACATGCAATGTTTAAACGTGTTCAGACGGCACATATCAATTTCGCACTGCAAAATTTGACAAGTCATGTGTAAAATACATATCGTGCGAAAGCACCTTAAGTAAGTGAGCACCTGCTTGATTGTTTCTTATTTCAAACTTTATGTTTGAGTTGTGTGTTGCAAAGAATAAGTAAATGTGTGAATCATTGTTGCCAGCCCACAGCTTAGGTTACACTTTCCAAAAGTGAAAAATACCCAATTTTAATGATAAAGAACATAAAAAAAATATATTTAAAAATAGCTCAAGTCTATCGGCTGTATTCATAATAACTATTGCAGTTCTATTAGAGGGGTATTTGAATGATATATATGGAATAATTGCCAAATAAACCCTTAATAAACCTACAATAATTATTATAAATACAGGCATGTGTTTTTTTTAACATAATTATGTTTAAATTTACAACAAAAACCCCCAGTTCATAAAACGTTTGCACAACAAATAATACAAGTTCTTATGTATGCCCAATTTTTAGTGTTAGTAAAAAAAACTTTTTAATTTAGCCAAAGGTGGCAACAATGGTGTGTATGAAGTTATGTGAGTGTGAGGAACTTCAACTTGTGTTGTTTAAGTCATAAATTCTTCATTTTATGAATAACATTGACGAAGAGCAGACGTTAATTTTAAAATGGAATGTAATTGCGTAATTGAGAGTTTATTAAACAAACCCTTTTCGCAATTAAAAACTGAAGAAAAATCCAATTTTATTTCAAAAGGTAGACCAACACCACCTTTGCCAAATCTCACTTGCACAGTTAATTCAAAAAACCGGACTTTTACTAGGCACTTTTTTGTGTCTAGTTATAAAGAAAAATCTTGGCTATGCGGTTGTCCCGTTATAAATAAGTTATTTTGTTGGAACTGTTTGCTTTTTGCCAAAAATAGCGAAAAGGGTGTTTGGACTGCAGGTTATAATGACTTAAATCATTTAACATCGGCAATGACAAAACATCAAATGAGTCAAGCACATATTAATAACAGCATATCCTTAAAAACATTTGGAGATGTGCGCGTTGATTTTTTACTTGATGAACAAAAACGAATTTCAGTTTCAAGACATAATGAACAAGTTTCAGAAAACCGTCAAGTAATTCAACGACTTGTAGATACTGTATGCTTTTTAGGTACACAAGAGCTAGCTTTTAGAGCCAACGATGAAACTGAGAAATCAGAAAATAGAGGGAATTATATTGAATTACTGCACCTAATTGCCAAATATGACAGCAAACTAGATCGTCATTTATCTTCATCACAATATTTCAAGGGCACTTCTAACCACATTCAGAATGACTTGATTAATGCAATTGGTACTGTAGTTTTAAATAATATTGATATAGAGATTAACAAAGCTACGTTTGTTTCTGCAATGTTAGATGAAACAACAGATATAAATAAAAAGTCCCAATTGTCGTTCGTTTTTAGATACGTTGATTGCAAAGGTATTGTGAGGGAGAGATTTTATAAGTATTTGGATGTAAGTGATGGTCGTACAGCCAAAGCCATTTCTGAAAAGCTTATTGACTTAATAAAAAGTAAGAATTGGGGAGCAAAACTAATAGCTCAGACTTACGATGGTGCACCTGTTATGTCAAGTGATTTAAATGGTACTCAGGCTAAGGTTAGAGAGGTGTTCCCAAGTGCTATGTTTATACACTGCAATGCACATGTTTTAAATCTAGTCCTTTCACAATCAGTAAGCTATATTCAAGAAGTGAACATATTTTTTACCACTTTGAACGGATTGTCAGCATATTTCTCCCACTCAACTAAGAGATCTCAATTTTTTGATCAGGTTCTAAAACGGAGACTTCCTACTATTGCTACCACGAGATGGAATTATTCATCTCGACTTGTTAATATAGTTTTTGCATACCGTCTTGATCTCATATTATTATTTGAGGAGATAATAGATGATCCAGACACTTGGGGCGCGGATGCGATTCAAGCTAGAGGATTTCTTCAGTTTTTAAGCACTTTCAACACAGTTTTCATGTTGGAAACGTTTCATGACATATTTGCATCTACTGACATTCTATTTAATATTCTTCAAACGAAATCATTAGATATTCAATATTGTTTTGAACACATAAAAATAACTAAAGAAAAAATATTGGAGTACAAGTCAAAGTTTGATGACCTTTTTAGTCGGACAAAAAGCTGTGCTTGTGCAATTTTCAAGCGGGGTGAAAGTTCAGATGGTTTCCAATTACGATACAAGTCCTTATTTAATAAAGTAATTGATACTTTATTCACTCAAATGGATACCAGGTTTAGATCTTTTGAAAATATGAAATTTATGGAGCTATTAAATTCAAAGAGATATATTGATTACCAAAGTGCATTTCCCCATGAAGCTTTCGAAAGTCTTCAGAAATCCTACGGATTGTTTTTTGATTTTATTAAACTCAAAAATGAATTAGTTGTATATTATTCGCATTTACAGTTCCGTGAAATATTTATTAAAGATATTCCTGGAACCTTAATATATTTAGATTTAAGAGACACCTTTTCTGAAATTTTCAATTTGAGCACATTAATACTAACAATTCCTGCATCAACCAGTTCCGTAGAAAGATCCTTTTCCGCTCTTAAAAGAATTAAGACTTATTCACGAAACCAAATGCATGAAGAAAGATTGTCTGAATTGGCAATTATTTCAATTGAAAAACAATTTCTTAAAAGCCTAAAAACAAAAAATTCTTTTTATGATGAAGTAATCGAAACTTTTGTAAAAAAAACTCGGCGTATTGAACTTACATATAAGTAAAAATATTATAAAAAAAAAATAAAACCCAAAAAAATAAATAAAAATAAATTAATGTGCTGTTTCTACAAGCCAATTGAGTGATTGTCTTGGACGATTTATGTGTATTTTGTTTGTGTTACAATAACAAAATACACATAAATTGTCTAAGACAATTACTCAATTGGCTTGTAGAAACAGCACATAAATTAAAAAAAATATATAAAAAATCAAAAAAACTTAAAACAAAAAAAAATACAAAAAACAAAAAAACTCAAAACAAAAAAATATTAATTAAATAAAATGGGACCTTTGTCTATCACGTCCTTGTCGTGGTCCTGGAAAAACCGAGTATAGACGTTATATAAAAGTTCAAAAGTAGGAGAGAACACCTTGACAAAAACCTCACGGCACGTCACTGGTACATACATATTGTTTGGGCCATAGGTGTGAATATCAATTTGCATTTTGTTTTTAAATTTTCACTATTTTGTTTTGTTTCATTTATTAAAAGTATAAAAACATCAGATTTATTTTTATATTTTTAGAAATGAGAGTTTAAATCGTGATTTTAATTTGGAAAACATTTTAATGATTTATTTATAATCAATTGATTGCAAATTCGCACATTACACGGTTCCACGTTTCACATGTTACTTTCAAGTTTAAACCTACCTTTTGTGTCTTAAAATGTATCTTAAATTGAGCTGGGCATACATATGTAGATTTAACACATCTCGAATAATGTTTGTATCTCGGTTATGCGGCCACCTTGATTTAACCGACAGATGTCAATTTTCTATTCTCAAGGGATCAGTCCGGGGTTACGTTCACTTTCTTCTGGGTGTGCTGTCTTAAACACTCTCTTGTTTATATTGTAAATTAATAGCTTGAACTAAGCTGCATATGTACATATGTATGTGTAAAACGTATTTATTTGCTAATGCTGTGTTTATGTCGCGGATCTTTTTACTTTGAATTTGATTCGGAGGGTGTTTCAAACGGGCCCTTAGCAACTCATTGTCTTTAAGCCCTTCCATTATCTATTGTGCTTGTGCCTCATAAACGTTTTATTTTAGACCATTAGGTACATACATATGTTTATATGGAATGCATATTGATTTGATCAGCATGTGAATTATATGTATTTATTTTATGTAATATTGTTATTTTGACCTTTAAAACATATTGAAATGAAGAAATAAGATAATAAATGAAATTCAAAGGAAATGACAAAGTTTGAAGTTTTGATTACAATTGCCAAAAAATTGCTAAGCTGGCAACCCTGGTATGAACTTTTTCCAAGAACAGAATTTCCAAATGCAAATGCGCACATTTTATTACAAAGAAATAGTAAAATCTGAAATTTCTTAACAGTTTGTTTTTGTATTACTCAGTTGTTTAATTAATTGTTAACATTACTTATCTGTTTGTTTGTGTAATTAACAGTTAAATACTATAAAAACAAGTCCAATTTAAACATTATTATTTTGAGTATTTTTTTAATTAAAAAAACACAAAATTTAGAGACTATAAAACTGATGGCTTTCATGCAATCAATCTCTGAGGTTAGTTGTTAGATGATAAAAATCATTGAAATGTATTATCAAGGCGCACTTACATATATCCATTGGCCCTTCACACACGAGAACACATATGCCAGCACAAAATGACTGTTTGGGGCAAAAGAGGTGAAGGGCCATTGTCTGATAAAATTGTCCAACTGAACATAATATTTAAACCCACTTGTCATTAACCGCAATAACAAAAACATAATATGTATTTCCTTAGGAAGATGCTCTTAAGCCCGATGTTGTTAGCGATGCCGACTTTAAATCTATTACAATCACCTCCAGCAACTACGATGTCATGGACCATTCAACAGGGCGTTCATTTCTATTAATGGATGGCAATGAAAAACTACATATTAACACGCCCGAATTGTTTTATAAGAAGCTCAAATGCATACATACGACTAAAATAAAGGTGGTGTCCATATTTGGTAACACTGGAGACGGTAAATCACATACAATGAATCATGCGTTTTTCAAAGGAGAAGAAGTGTTTAAAACTTCACCTGAACAGAACTCCTGTACCTTGGGGGTGTATGCGGCAATGCAGCCAGATTTAAATGTTTTATGTTTGGACACAGAGGGTCTACTATCAACCTCTTCACATAGCGACAGACGTATGCGTATGTTACTTAAGGTAAATTTGAAACTGCAATCAAGATTCTTAAAAACTAGAAAAATTACAAAAATCTTTTTCAGATTTTAGCCATATCAGATGTAGTTATTTATCGCACTAGATCAGAACGTTTACACAGTGACATGTATGAGTTTTTGGGAAACGCTTCTAAAGCATTCTGTTTGCATTTCTCACAAGCCTTACAAGCCCTGTCCATGCAGGGTTCGGCAAACTTAGGCCCAGCAGTAATAGTGTTTCATGAAACCAGACACACTAAACCGTTAGAAAATAGTTAGTATTCAATAAATCGTATGATTTTTTTATTTACCGCACGGCACACAAAAGTGATTTCGAGAACAACAAAGAATATATTTTGGAATTGTTAAAAAACGCAAGATTTCTTTTTAAATTAAAACATTAAAGATCTTTTTTTTCAATTTATAATTGAAAACTTACCAAAAAATTAAGCAAACCAAGTTTTAGAAATCTGTAAAATTTTGGTTTTAAAGAGTTAAGAGCTTTATTTCTTCCAATATAATCAAAATACTGAAAAATGGTATATTATTATATCTACTAAATTTTTTAAATTGTGCCGTGCGCTATATAAGAACTCACCCAACGATATGCAAATATATGTTCATATGTATATTTATAAAACTTTTTTCTAAATTACTTTTTTTAATTAAAGCTGTAGGAGAATGTGCCGAAGAGAAAATGCGCGAAAGTTTTGCACGCTTGAATTATGACATCAAAGCTTTTAGTTCTTTACGTTATGTGGGCATACAGACTTCTTCGACCGGTTCGACAGACTTTAGTAAACTCATTTCTGCTTTACATATCGATTTAGATAATACCACTGTACGTTCTGCGCGATCACCAAGTGTTATATTCAAGGCCATGAGTGCCTTAAATAAAAAATTCTCAGGTGAAATTGCTGAAAAGTCAATAAATCCATTTCCGGAACAGTATTTCACTTGTCCCATACTATGTGCCTCCTGCAATAGACGCTGCCAGCGATCAATGGGTCATGACGGTGAAGCGCATCTTAATTCTCAACCGTGCCAGCATCAACATCAATTCGAAAACAAAGTGGAACTGTGTAAATCATGCTATAATAATGGTCGTGAGGTAATCGTAACACGCATAGATGGCTGGACCCATTGCTCTATTAATTGCCAGCATTGTGGAGAAATATCTAACACATTTAAATATTGGAATGGCACACAGGATTGTGATGCCATACGTTCACAAACTGTTCATGTATGGAAGGACAGTAATTTGTTGGCCAAAGGGCCAACACATTCAGGACAAATGGTTTTGGATAAGGTATCATATGTGTGCGAAGCTTTTACAAATTTTTCGTCACAACCAGCAGGAGCACTTAAAGAATGGTGCGCCGACAAAGTGGCTCCAAAATATTGGAAACCAAATAACGAAATAATAGTAAGTAATTAATCAGGTTTTAAATTAAATATTAAAAGCAAATTATTTTTTTATATTAAAAATTTCAAATTTTTTCAAAAAAAAAATTTTACACAAAAAAATTCTTAAATAGTTTCTGAAACCATTCACCCCTAAATTTCTTTAGCATTTTACATTATCATATTCATTTGAATCGAATTTTGGTACAATTTTTATTTTATTGAAGAATAATACTGAAAAAAACTATCGGACACTTACCGTTCGGAATGCATTTTTGACACCCGCTACAATTTTTTTTAATGTTTCTTTAAATTTTTTTCTTTAGATTTGCCATTCTTGCAAAAAGAACTTTGAAAAGACTGGCTTGCGTAAGCATCACTGCCGTGGATGTGGTGAAGGTTTCTGTGATGCCTGCAGTCAATATAGAATGCCAGTAACTTCCCGTAAATGGTATGACCCTGTAAGAGTATGCAGTGATTGTCGCCAGCGGTTACAAGTAAAACCGGACGACATACCAGGTACCTAATCTAACATTTAAAATACAAATTAAAATGTTCATATTACGTAATTTAATATGGTGTAGAATTAGATCAACCAATTAATGATAAACATAACTCTCCAAATCATTCGGCAGGACCGGCGGGATCAGACGACGGTAACATAGAGGAATCAGATGTAATGGTACGCAAATGCGGTGAGACTTTATATAATACGGTCAGTAAAGTTGCAACGGCTGCCATAGAATGTACTAAAGGTTAGTAAAATATTAAAATATATATAAAAGTTATTTTTTAAGCTTAAAAGCCTTTTTCAAAATAAAAGTTTTGTTTATTTTGCATGTTTGTTTTTTCTAAAGAAATTATAAAAGATACTGCACGTCCTGATTATTGGGTGCCAGATGCTGAAGCTCTACGCTGCCACATTTGCCAAATGCAATTTGGTACTGCCGAAGAATTGGCGTTAGTTTATGCCTCAGGCAATAGGCCCCAAAGTCCTCAGAAAGCTTTTAAAGGCGGTGATTGTAAACGTCATCACTGTCGCAAATGTGGCCAGGGTGTGTGTGCTGAATGTTCAAAAACCCGCAGACCAGTACCTGATCGTGGCTGGCTAGATGATGTGCGTGTTTGTGATGAGTGCGTTAAAGATATGCCAGCTGCATTGGCGCCCTCTACATTTCCATCCTCATCTGGTGTTAGTTCTCATCATCCAAATACGAAAGCCGCTTTAGATGATTGGAAAACCAAAGTTGAATAATTTCATATTTTTCGTTAGTTAACATTACTTTACGTTTCATTTCAGTAATTTTTTTTTCATTTTGTTTAAGACTATTTGGCGACTTTATGTTATACAAGTTCAAATTTTAATGTTTTTCGCAATGTCTTTGCCTTGTGATATTGAATACCATTTTTATACATATGTTATACGCAAAAATGAAAATAATAATAGATCACCCATAAGCATAAACGACTTATACAGCTATTTAAGGTTTATTAAAAAAGGCTTTTTTTTTGTAAGAAATCCATTTAATAAGCCCCTTATAAACTCTTAAATTGTTTATGAATATAGGACTATGATTATAATAATTAAAATGGTTATTTAAACAACTGTTATGCATGTAAATTATATTTCACAAAAAAAAAAAGGAAAAAAGCCAACAAACAAAAGATGAAATTAATATTTGTAACATTTTTTATTTCTATGTAAAAATTTAAAAACCAATTTTTAAATATGTGTTTGTACTGTTTTTTTTCTCTTAAGTCTTGCAAGACATATTGCATTACGGTAAGTATCAAATCAGCTGGCATCGTTCATCATGAAGTGGATTTTCCTTGAGATGACTACTGTTTTTAAAAATGCAATCAAATTTTGTTCTCAATAAATCGTTAAAGAAAAATTAAGGCAATTTTTAAGTGCTATGTTTACAAACGAAAACAAGTAAAGAGTGCCATGTTCAGCTGTGCCGAATCTAATATACAGATATCCTTCACCAGTACTTGTGTACATTTAATTTGTAAAAGTATTGTACTTAATTTTGTCTGTTATTGTTAGGCTCAAGTTATATTTTTTACAAATTAAGAAATTTTTTTTATCTTTTTACTCTATTGGCGTTAGTTTTTAAAAGAAATTTTTATTGAAAAATCAAGTTTTTTACTGATAGTAGCAAGCTACGTGTTTCATCATCAATACTCTTTAATCGGTTGTTAGTTTTTGGATAAAAAATATTAGTTGTTTAACCCACTGGTAAGTCGTCTTGAAATTTTTTCCATTTAAGTTATTTTTAAATTAAACTTAAATCGAAACTTATCACATTTTTTATATTTATAGCAATAAATTTTAACACTACTTTAAATATTTATTTTATCATGGATATCTAAGTACATATGTACTTACTTGCAAACAATGGTGAAGAATATTAACAAAGTAAAATTCTAGTTTGCTTTTGGCTACAAAGAGGTAGTGCTACGATAATGGTAAATAACAAACAATGAATTGTGTGTTTTTTTTAATTAATTAATCATTACTAATGATGGTAGATGATTTATTTGACGCACAAAAACAAAACATAAAAATGATTATTTAAATCTACGGTGAAAACGCGTACAAACTAAACGAAACATCATTTTGTGCTTAAGTTTGAAATCTATAATTTAAATAAAGTAATTCGGTTGAAATAGTTAACATTAAGTTATTTGAGGCACATTTGAATGATTTTTTTTAATTTAAAATTTCTAATTTTTTTCAAGTTTAGACTTGTTTTAAATTTAACATAAATTTGTGTTTAGGTTATATAAGTTTAACCAAAAAAAAAAACTTTATAAAAACAAATGCTGCATAAAAAGCTTTTTAAAAAATTAGAAAAAAGCTTTCAAAATTTAAAAGTTTTTACCAAATAAATTTTTAAACAAAGTATTCTAGAAGCCCCTTTGTCAAACCGAACTACATGAAATTGTTTGTAATGAAAATCTGTCAAGTAATTATATACTTAAGTTGAAATGATCAAAAACAATAAATAATATTTACATTCCGAATAAGTAAAATATAAAATAAATATATTAAGCTTACATCACTGATCCCTGATTAGTTAAATCCTGTAAATACGATTCCACAAAACGTACAACTTTTGGACGTAAACGAAATGTACATTTGAATACAACTACGGTATCGGTTATTGCCTTTACCGGCTCTGCAAAGACATTTGCTTCATTCTTTTCAAAGATTTCGACATCGTTTGATGATGTAGTATCACTGCTATTACTACCAACGCCGCCCGACGATGACGAAGCGGAGTGTTGATCTTCCACATCTTTGGCCAGATATTGTGAGGTTAAACATGAGGTAATTAATTTAAATATATCAATAACATATGTATCGTCCATTCTATAGTTTAGTAAAAGATCGGCCGTGTATTGTAAAAACAAACGTTGAGCCATGGTCGAAACAACACTTTCTGTACGAATTGGAATGTTTAAAGGACTAACTAAAGAAATATTACTTAAACTATCAGACAAACCCAATTCAATGTCATCGGGCAGACAATGTAAAACTAGTTTAGCGGTTAAATCACGTATCTCACAATCATCGTCCATCAGTAAATTCAACACTAAACGAATGTAGGAACGCAAAAAATTTAAACGTTTCTTTTCCAACGATTTGGGATAGTGCACTGCTATATAGGCCAACAGATTGGAGGCCTTAAATCTAAATTGTTAAATAATTTAAAGAAAATCTATAACAAAGTTATTTTATTAATAGAAAAGTACCTTAGACAATCCGGTTGCCATGCTTGTGATATTTCCGTTAAATATTCCAAACACAATTGGGCACACTTATATTCAACACCTTGATTTTGTACTATGCGTTCCACACACAGCGTCATGGGTGATTTTACATCGCCAGGATGTTTTTTCGATTCTCGTATTAGGTGGTTTAAAGTAAAATCGAAATTTTTTAATAAACTCATTATGGCATAAGATTTCATAACAGCCTCTGGATAATATAAAGACATTTTAACCACTTCCTTAAGGGTTAGTTGTAAGGCCTTGCTTTCCCTTAGTTCAGTAGCCAATTCGTTTAATGTCTCATCACTTAATATTCTTACAAATTGGTATTCAGCAGAGGTTATTTCAAATTCCCGCAGCACTTCATCATTTTCATAGTCCCCGGGCAATAATTTAACAACAAATGTTTCATCTTCAGCAGCCGCAACTGATTCGCTTAAGGCTTTAGCTTTCATTAGTAAAAGTAAGATTATGTTAAGGCAGGTTTCAGCTTGTTCTAAAGGCATTTTGGTTATAGGAGGACTTAAGGTATAATCGGATAAAGCACCATAAGGCAAAGTTAAACGCATGATATGCAAATTGTATAGAAAATTCGATTTGTATAAGACGGAATAATAAAAGGCTACATTTCGATCACACAAGCTTGTTAAAGTTGAAAAATACAAGAGTTGTTGTACAACAGCAGGACCAAAATTAAGAAGGGACAAACTAAAATATACAAAAAATTAAAAACATGTGCATAAATTATTTAGGAAAATTTTTAAAGAAAGGCAAGAAGGAAGGGTAACAAACCTATTTAAAATTTCCACATATATGTCTAACATTACTTTTAAAATTACGGCATTTTTTAGCTTTGTTTGCTCGTGTACACTTACTATGGAGCAAGAGATATCAGCAATCAAGTTGTCAGTCAATAAATTTTTATGATATTTCAATAGATATAATATCTAGAAAGCGTAAATGAAAATAAGTGATTAAAAATACACACATAAATACTATAAGTTATTGAATGTTAAAAAAACCAATTTGGTTCGAAGGACCAACTCTTATTTTCAATGATTTTTATTATTTTTTTTTTTTTGTCAAGAAATAATATTGTTTTCTTGCACAATTATTAAGGTTCCTAATTGAAATTGAAGGAAAGAAACACTTACTTGTAATAGTTTGCCGTGCAGGTTATTTAATTTAAAATTAAAAATACCGTCAGTCATAAGCTGTGACAAAAAATCGAAAATAATTCTTTAGAATACAACTTAAGATTACATATAAGCAAAGACCAACAAAATAATCTTACCACCATTTCTGCACATTTGGTTAGAATCATTGTTATCACTTTATCTTTGCTTATTAAAGCTGCAATTGCTTTGGCAGCCAAAAACCGCGTTTGCATTTCAGAGCAGCCGCCGCACTTCGATATGTACGGTATAAATTCCGACAATTTTAAATTAGATTCGGTACCCTCTAAAGCCGAGGGATAAAGACGACTTAAAATCAGTAATAAAGGATGTAATTTATAAGCTTTTTGCTGTTGTTCTATAAATTCACTAGCCTCTTGCAGTTGTTCCAAAAAGAAATCATACAGTTTGGGATAACGTAAAAAGAAGACACGTCCTGTCATTTTATTGCGTATGTTTAGATTCTCTGAATCTTTAGTGCGTTGCACGCCAAAAATGCGTGTTATGAGGGCGGCAAAAAGAAGAGTAGCTGAATTTTTCTCTGACCAATTATTGGCATCGTAGCTTCGTATGGCTGTTATAACACCTTCGGCTACAAATTCACCAACAGCCTCATTTAAATCGGTGCATTTAAATAGAGCTCTTAATATGTTGAGGGCATGAGTGCGAGACTCTGAACTTTTATCGCTGGACGAGCAAAGTTGCAGTAAATGAGACATACAGTAAGACAGAGATTTCGTTGAGCCAACTTGCATTTCAGAGGTAATTAAAGCTTGTACCATAAAGGGTACTCCAGCACTGCGTCGAGTAGCGCAAATTTTCTCATTATTAAGATCATCTTTGGATATTAAGCTAATCAAATCTCTTAGCCACAACATGGGCAAAGTATTTAAATCATTTGTTTCTACTGTCCATAAGCGACAGCATAATTTTGAAAAGCCTACATAGGCCTGTTCGAAAGCTCCACGATGTTTAGTTTCTGAAAGTAAAAGTTTAAAATGTTCTCCAATTTCCAATATTTGTTCTTTGGTAATGAGAAAGTATTCTGTTAATTTATTGAACTGTATGGGAGAACATATAACTATTTCGCCCAATATTAGAGACACTTCTTTAACGGTACGCCAGGCACAAAGTAAAACCATTTGGGGAGTCGTCTTTACAGAACTCATGTCCATTTTACGCAATTTGGAAGACAAAATTTTGCAAGGTGAAGTGGATTTCTTTTCGGGGCTTAACTATTTAGAAAATTGAGAAATTTAATTAGAAAACTTCTACCGCTAAAACAAGTTTTGTTTAATGTTGTTTCTAATTTTTTTTCTTTTTGTTTTTATTAAAAGACAGTACAAATTATTTTTAGGAACTTACCTGTTTACTTAATAGCTCCGGTGGCAAATCTCCAAAGTCATTGGGCAAATGACCCTCTGGCGAGGAGCTGTTGACTATAGGTGCCACTACATTAGTTAGATCTTTACAAAGTATTATCAGATCGGCAATCAATATGCGCCAAATAATTTCTTGACTTAAACAAGCAAAATCCAGTCTATTTAGCAAATGTTTTATAGCAAAAAGTAAACCATATAAAGGATTTAGTTTGGCTGCTTCCAAAATTGATTGTTTAGCTAACTTGAGGCCCTTTTTTAGTTCTGCCACAAGCCATTTAAGAGCTGCATATAAACAATTAGCATAATTGGGTAAATCGTAATCTCCAAAGACAGCAGGCGAACATTTATTGCACAAAAATTCCAGTTGATAGGAAGCTGTTACCGATTCAGTAGGCTTGACTGAAGTCAAAAGCATTTGAATTCCCATAAGATTAATATTTAAATTATATTGTTCTATTAGATGCAATTCACTATTGTCCTCTAATAGTTTAAGCATAGTAACGGCAAAATCCTTATTAGATTCATAAGAATCTCCTAAAGTTGAAACCAAAGCTGTCACAGTTGTTTTAGGTAAAAGAGAAAGTAGTTTCAAGTTACAATTAATGCCTATAGTCAAACATTGATTTAGTAATTGTAATGATACAGATCTGCGACTAAAATTGGCGCCCTCAAATAGATTCTCCACTAATATACGCATAAAGTCTTGTAAAAACTTTAATTCCAACGGTTGATTTTGTACTAGTTTGGGTGGTTGTTTTCCTTTGAGTAGTTTGACCAAATTTAGTTCACACCTTACTAGACCTTTGCTTAGCAAAGCTAAACTTTTTTGCCTTATGGCAGGGCTTTGGCAATTTGAATTGTACTCCAAGTACGTAATCAAATGCTTGCATTCGAGCAGCGTTAATGGCTCTGTGGTCTTGTGTGTCTCCACCAGCAATCGCAAGGCCATGATGCGAGTCTCATCCTCATTGGAAAGTATGGATAATTGTAAATTTTTCGAAAATTTTTGCATGATTTCCTGAAAATTTTCTATTTTTATGCCTGACTTGCGTACCGACCAGAGAGCTGATAGTTTTGTGCTAACTGGGACTTTTGGTTTATCCTCGCAATTAATAATAGTTTGTACTACTCTACAATCACATTTAACAGCCTTGACGATAAGCATTTCAATGTCGGGTAAGCGTAAATCCTGCATAGCCGCAATGTTTAACAAATAATTTATCCAAAGCTTAACCCAATGCTCAAACGGCAGCTCTTTATGATGGGAAATCATAAGGGCTAAAAAGGAAATACATGTACATGCATATCGTTACACTAATATGGAAAGGACCTAACTCGTATTTTTTTAATTCGAAATTTTTTGTAATTTTTTTTAATAAACAAAAACCTGGCATTGTAAAAATATACGGGTTAGGGCCTTTTTATATTAAGATAAGAATTTATTAATTTTTTTTTCGTTTAATACTTACTTTCAAACAAGTTATTGACTATGAAATCCCTACCCAAATGACTGGCAAAGAGATGTGAAAACAAATCTAAACAATTTTTTATAATTTCGTCTGCTCCTAAAATTAATGCAGCCTGTTGTAACACCACGCATTTCATGGACAACGACAAACGATCAGAATTGCAGGCATCATATATTTTTTGCAGCAGAAAATCAAATTGTACTTTTTTAGAACAAGCCACAATGTTGCGCATTAAATCTCGACAAATATGCCTCACACTATCCATGTGATGTTCTAAATAGGCCACTGTGAATATTAAAAGTTTTCGTAATATTAACTTAATATCATCCAAAGTTTGGGGAGACTTTAAGGCGTAAGTATACGCCAGTTTAGAGATTTGATATAAGGCTCGAGTAGAACACAGCAAAATATTAGGTACTGTGGCATTAGCATTCGCTATTTCATATATTTTACCACAAATGTCACGCATATCAGCGGAATATTGTTGAAAGTCATGATGATCACATGTATTTATTACGCCCACACACATTGCAATCTCATTTGGATTCTTAACATCCTTTACATAGGCCACAAAGACGTCGTACTCTTCGAATAGTTTTGCAATATAGGCCATTAAAATGCCGGCATTTGTGCGCGGATCCATTGGTATATCACTGTCCAAAATAATTTCTTTGCAATTTGTGCTTAACTGTTTTATTTGTTCGGTGTGTGTACATTTTAAAACATTTCCAAACTCCTGCACACAGTTCAATAGAAACCGTATGGAATTGTGTACATACATATAGTATTCGTTGCGCACAGAAGGAGAGCTTAAAAGTCTAAAAACAAATTTTATTTGCATTATAATCAAAAAAAAAAAAGAAAGTATGACTTTCTTCTTACCCCAGTTCCGTTACATATTTATTAACTGATATACAGGCATATGGAAAAACAATATGAATGCCCTGTTCCAAAGCTTTAAGGCCACATTCAAAATTATCAAAACATCCCGACAGTGAAGCAATTACAACATTCCATTTTGCACTTTCAGTATGAATTTTACCCTCTTCTACAAGTTTTTGTAAACTAATTCCCAAAGACTTTACAATTGATGATTCATCAACGCTACCGGTGCCTAATTTAGCAGCCGTTATCAAAAGTCTATTAAAAGGTAGAAAATTTTGCAAAGGAATATTGTAAGGGAATGAATGCTTGAAACAAATTTTATTAATTATTCAGGCTCAAGTTATTTTATTTATTAAATTTCTTTATTTATAAGGAAACTAATATTTTTTAGTTAATAATAATTAGTGAAAATTTACTTACTTTAAAATTTGATTCCTTACAGGATGTTTGAGTGGACTTAAAAAATATATATCACATAAAAACTGCAGGGCTTTTTCATCAGTTCCCAAGTTTTTAAAAGTCTAGAAGAGAAGTTCATCTTTTAAATTGTTGATACATATACATAGCAATTGAATTATCTTTCCTAACTTACATTTTTAACGCACAGCACCTGTTCCTGTACATTTTTTGCACTTTTTATTTGCAAACAGTAAGGTTCGTCAACTAATAAAAACAAAGAAACAAAGTACAAAATGTAACTTTTAACATTACTTTTATAAATACTTATTTCTTACACAATTCATACTGTTTGGGCAAAACCACAAGGGCTGCTCTCATTTCAGCGTTTTTCCTGACATTTTCTCCAGACTTTACCGAGGAAACACGTAAGTTCAAGGAGTTCATTGCGTGTGTTTAAAAAATGCTGTTTGTAAATAAAATGGTCTGACTAAGAATGACACATTTATTTCTTTGATTTTGTGAAAGTTTGCCCTTTCCTTATACCTATTTTGTTTTTTTTTTATTTGGGAGTGTTTTTTTACCGACACGCGCACACCTCGTTTACCTGTTAATCTAACAACACAACAAAAGTTAATCCAGATAGTTGTTTACATAAAAAATGCCAGGTGTTTGACAAAAGCACAGCTGTTCGCAATTAACCCCTTTTAAGCTGCCTTCATACACTACTTGCACGTTAGAATAAGAAAAGCAGAAACTGTACTAATAATGTAAAAATATATATCGGAGAATTAAAAATTTTTTTTTATTTTTATAATTTATGCAAAATAACTATTTTTTTTTTCAGGCCACAATATAAATGTTATTTTTGGCAAAAGTAATTATTTTAAAAAAGTTTTATAAAAATCAATTAAGATAGCAATAATTGTTTTTAATTTTTTAAATTTTTATTTCTGCTAAAAAATATAACATTCAAAAAATAATTATTATTTCTTAACAAAAACAAATTAAAGTTGAAAAATAATAATAATTTTGTCAAAAAAATTTTCAAATAGTTTTGGTCTCATAAATCAAATTGTCTTGTCTTGTTATTTGTACGTCCAATATGTCAAACACGGTTTTTGTTTACATATTTTTTATTGGCTTTGAATATTTTTCAATTTTATTTTAGGATATTGATATTTATTGAACGTTTGGCTTATAATCATAATACAACTAATCAGGTAATCTCGTCCCTGCAACAACTACAAGTTAGAACCAAAGTGTCAAACAACAGCTCATAGAAAAAAAAACGATGCGGAATAATTTTTGTTGTTTAATTTTTACAGGGAGAGTATAATTTTGACATTTTGGCTCTAATCAACCTAGCCAAAGAGACTACCTGGTTATTTGTATCATGGCATATAATATTGATGGATCGCGATGCATATAACATATCAATCCAATTTTATGTTATTCAGATATGGATCACGCATCGCGAAGTAAATATTAAACGTTTATCATGCTTTGCGATATTATTTTGTAATATTTTGGGGAAAACACTCACAGATAATAAAAAAATTTATACTCAAAATTGTTATCACAAGCTTTTTTGTTTTAAATAACGCTGTTGATAACTAAAATTACGGTTTCTCGAGGGCTTATAAAGTTATTGGTCCATGAGTCAAAAACTAACAGATTTTGTGTAGCTGAGTAGTTACAAAAATTCACGTCACCTTTTTTAGAAGTAGTTTAAGCCCTGACCATCTGCTTTTGACATTTCAAATTTTTAAGCGAATAGTCTAAGTTGGCTCTACTGATGTTATGCAAACGACCGATTGTCAAATAAAAATAAAATTTTTCAACTTTTAGAAGCAGAATCGGTAAATTATTTTTGGTGTTCCGTTAATTTTTTTTAAGTAATTTTTTTTATTAATTTAGCTCCAAATTTAAACCATAACATGGAGGCTGCTAAAAAGCAAGATATGCCTCCTCCGGGAGGCTACAAGAAAATTCCTTTTGCCCGTGTTCCAGCAAAAACTTATTTTTCAGGTAGTTGAAATATGAAATAATTTTTCCAAGTTGTTACATACAAATAAGTATATGTTTTAAAGGTTGGCAAATGTTGGGAATTTATACTGCTGTAACTTCTGTTGGCATGTATTTATACTTTTTAAATGCCAAAATGGTAAAACGGGAAGAAATCGAAATGCGTTCTGCCCAAAACGTCATATTTCCCATATTAATAGCTGAACGCGATCGTGAGTATTTAAAACAATTACGACGAAATCGTGATGAGGAGGCAAAATTAATGGCTAATGTTCCTGGATGGGAGGTAGATTTAGCTTAATACTATTTATTTTTTTTGCTTAAGTGTTTTCGTATTGTAGGTTGGCACTTATTATGGCGAACCAATTTTTAAGACTTTGCCTAAAGACAAGTTGGTTGATCCTAGTTATAACGAATTCTATGCCCACTCTGACTGGAAATCAATGGCCCAACGGGCTCACCTTAAGATGTGGTCTTAAACGGCAGAAGTTGCAAGGAAGAGGTAGTTTTTATTCTTACTAGTTTTAGTTCAAAATTTAAAATAAATGGGATGTATAAAAACTATTTTAAAACTTATTAAAGTCGCAGTCTAGAGGCTTAACTTTTATTGCAAAACATTTCAAGTTGTTAATTTTGTTGAACACTGATGTGTTTTAATGATTTTGCCAACCAGGCTAGAACAAAGTTGTAAAGATTATTTTTTACAGGTTAGGTTGTAATTATACCAAATTGTACAATTGAAACTTATCCAAGCTGTGTTGGAAACCATATTAGTAGCGTGAGATAATTTTTGGCCTTTTGCTTTATCATCATCGGCTGAATTCCAAAATGCAGTTTGCTTTGAATTACAAATTTTCAACTTCTTCTCTTATACACTCCTTACAATTTTGACGTTTTTTGCTTCCAGGACATTAATATAGCTGTTAACACTCAATTGGAAGTAGAAGATATCAAAAACCTCATCTTTGCTTTCAGGAAAATCTTGAAATCTTGTGATGCAAAGCAAACTGCGTTTTGGAATTCAGCCATCCTCTCAATCTTTAAAAAAGTAACTTTGTGTTTTTTTAATACATATTTTAAATGTTAATACCTATTTATTTTAAAATATTTCTTAAAACAAGATTTTTTGTTAACTTAGTGAATTCCTTTCTAGTCGAACAACTTATAAAAATTGTCGCAAAATCTATTTATTTATAAAGTAAATATGAAAAATTCCTTATGAATGTAATAATAATTTTGTAGCAAAAAGAAATGAAGCAAATGATGTTAGTACAGATTTATTGATTATCCTTAAAATCCCAAATATGACAGTTTCTTCTTGAATTATTGTAATCAACATTTTACTTCATGTCACGACGGCGTTTGATTGTACCGTCACAAGTAGGTATGTGACGCTGCAAAAATCCCTCGAATACAAATTTACGGCCACATCGTTCGCAAGAGAACTCACGCTTTTCTTCTACCATTTGTTTATGCTGTTTTAACATTTCAGCATTCGAAAATTTATCCCGGCAAGGATCACACGCATACCGACGCTTAACACAGCCCGCCTCAAACACTACAGTAAAGTTTTGTGAACAAAACGAGCATGTGTACTCTTTAACTACTACTTTTTTGCCAGTGTGTTGAGCAGCTATGGCCTCAGCTTCCGCTTCTAATTTTTCCTGGTGTTTGTGCTGCTCCATGTGAGCCTTGAACTTTTCATCATCTACAAATTTTCGATAGCATCGAGAACAACGTTTTGGCCCGCCACCGGTATGACGCAATAAATGCTCTTTTAAATAGCTAGGCGAATTAAAAACTCTGTTACATACTTTACATTTTCTATCTTCTTCGGGAATTTCTTCTTTTTGACGCATACAGGCCCGCATATGTAATTTTAAAGAACCAGCCGCACTGTAGCAATTGCCACAATTAGGACAGTAAAATGTTTTATTATTACGCATGGCATTTATGTCAGTGGCCACTTGCTCGGTGATTTCATACTCTTCGGTGCTGCCCAAACTACCATCATGGCCACCAGCTTCTTCCTCCTCTTCACCAGTAGGTACTATGTGCAATATTGTGTGACTACCCTCATTATCGTCCACAGCCTCATCGTCCTCTACTGAATTTCCATCTTCAGTGACAATTTGGTGTATGGCTACGGCCCTGCCATGTTCATCGATTATTACCTCTTGAGCATCGACCACTTCCTGTCCTCTATGGTGCAGCGAAGCAACAGCCGCCTCAGCCTCCTCACTTGTAGCAAAAGTCGCATATGCATATTGTGGTTCCCCACCCGAATTGGGATCGTGTATAAGAACAGGAACCACTTCTTCTTTGATAGTACCGCCCGTTGTTGTAGTCGTCAGTGTAGCATATTTCCTTTTTATATTCATCTTGTTTACCTTTTTTGTTTGATTCCAAGTTCAAACAACAACAAAACAGAGTGTTTCCAGATTTTCACTGTAGTTTCTGCTTTTTAATGCAATTGGTCAACTCTTGTAGATTTTCGCGGAGGTACCGTGTTGATTTTTTTTTTCATAAATTTTTCACTTCACAATGATATCTATAAGCTGCCTTCGTCGTCACAAATACGCAATTGTGGCAACATTTCATCATTTTCAAAATGGTGGCCGCTGGCACAGCGTTGCAATTTTAGGGACTGTACAGTAATGTAATAACAGCGGCAACACAGGAATGTATTTTTAAGTGTTGTAAAAAAGATTTAAGCAGATTAATTAAAAACTTTTTTTTAATTATTTTTGGCACCATTTCTTTAATTACTTATTATTTGTTTGAAGAATTTTTAAGATACACACTCTATTGCAAAACATATAGATATGTATGTATATTCTCTTTCGTATGTCCAGAAAACACTATAAACTTTGTTTTAAGATGATCTTTTTACTATTAAACTTATTTATTTATAGAATTACAACCCTGTTTCTTTACAGACAATAAATAAAATAATAGAGGTATCACCCTTGATGATAAAATGCCTAGTAAGATAAATACGGGAAACCGAAGCCGTTTTCACTTTTGGTGATTAACGGCCTAGTGAGTTGGGTATTTATGGTTAAGGAGATAAATTAAAGTCTTTACTGTTGTTTATTTCATTTACCATAGATACCAAACTTACTAGGCACTTAATTACCAAGAGTGAAAACCGCTAGTGATTCATCACCATGTCAAGAACTGCATACTTAACGTCTTTTTGCTTGTGTGTTTGTTTGTATTTTTTAACATCTGAGGAATCACAATATGAAAAAAAGTATTTACGTTACCACCTTGCTTTTAAGCTAGTACAAATTAAGGGTTTTCTTTGATTTAGGAATATTTTTTAATTTTGGCTTGGCAGTACTGATCATAATAGACACGTGACTTCTCCAGTGTACACTCACACGGGTAATATCGGTATTATCAAAAGCCCTGCCACAAATTAATTTATGGCCCAGCTGACTATTTGACATTCACGTTTACATATATATTTAATTTTGTATTTTTTGACATTCCCACGTTTAAACACAAAGAGGGCAAATTTTTTGGATTCGCCTTGTGGTTTAGTGTACCCTGAACTCCTCTTTCGCCTACAAGTGCTTTACATGGTATTTGATTAAAATTTTCCCTGCAAAATTTATGCATATCGTATGAAAGTTGAAGCATTGCTTGTGTATCATACCGTTACACATGGACACACTTCATAAAACTTTTGAACGCGTGTTAACACATATTCTTAAGGTTCTACGCTCATATTCATAATAATCATACATAGTAAGTTTATTAAGAGCTTATGTGGCAAGTATTCCATATACATACATCTGTCAGATAACCTCTAAATATTAACCTACAATAACTATTATGAATATAAACTTAAATGTAAAACCTACATGGGTAAAATACATACCGTAACCTAATATAGAAAGGCCCTACCTCGTATTTTAAAGGCCGAGATTTTTTTTGCTAATTGTAATATATGAGAAGACAATTAATTAATCGAAAAAAAAAACAATAATCTGCTTATAAAAAATTAGAGTAAGGACTTTCTTATATTAAGGAAACTATATGTAAATATCATATAACATATTTTTAATTAGAGCGTGTTCTATTTTCATGTGTCAAGGCATCTCACATCAGCTGTTTCTTTTTAGAAAAGTTACAAATAAGTTTTTTATTTTGATTTATAATTAAAGGTTTTTTTACTACCCTTTGTTGTTAGAACCAAATCGTTATTAACTCGTCTGTGCATTTTTTCACAGTTTTGGAGTTGTAGTACTTCTGTTTGCTTTATTTAAACCGGCCTAATTAAATTTAAACCGGACTAGTTAAAACATTTAAAATTGACCATGTGATTCAATATTTTTTGCATAGCCGCACTTAAAAGCACTTGAAACTATAAATTCACTTTTAATTTTTTGTTATTTTTCCAAACAAGTGCTTTTGTTTAAATACGTTGAAACCCAAACTTGAAGTTTTTAAATTGTAACAAATACGTGAATAAAATGGAATTGTCCATATACAGTTTAGTTATGGGATATGTGCGTTTCATTATTAAGTACATTCTGAAAGAAATGAATGTTCGTTATCAATCATAGACATTTATTTCGTTTAATTGAACATGTCATTTTAAATGTTTCGGTATCTTTGACGTCATATGAGTGACAATTTAAATTTTAAAATTATAATATCGTTAGCTGAAACAAAAACCCGCTTAATTTTTGTTTACAAATTTAAACATTTCAGTAAAAAGCAAATATTTTAGGAATTTTGCTACATAATGTGAGAGTTGAAAATTGATAACTTAGAAAGCACATAACTCAATTTTTCCAAAAAATCGTTTTTTTTGTTTGTTTTGGCCCATAAATTTCAAGTTCATTAAAAAATTGTATGCAAAATTTTATAAAGAAAGATGTATGTACTTTCTTTCCCTGTTGAATAACAAAAATGTCGAGTTACATCCTTTTTAAATTAAGTCATCATTATGTTTTAGTTTAATGACATAAAGGTTTTTTCCTAAAACAAAACAAAAACTTTAGAAAGCTTAATTTTTTAAGTGTTATATTACACATTACACATTTAGAATTTGTTAAGAATAAGAAAATAGCAACAAAAAAAGAAAAAAGAAATTATCAACAAATTTAAAACTACTATTACGTAAAACTAACTGTATGCATTAGAAAAAAGATTTTTACAATATCAACAGATAATTAACTTAACTACATAGTTAATTATTATTATTATTTTTATCTTTAGAATGCGAATGATTAATATTTGTCTATTAATAATTTCTAAAACCCGACCGATCGTCTATTTTTGAAACCGAATCCGAACCCAACTTCGGCCAAATTTCTATTGTTCAACCGAAATCATACTGTTTTATTAAAATCATTTACTATTAAATACGAACCAAAAATGACAAATGTATTAAATAAATAAACACATCGTTACCTTAATTAAGGCCCTAAGTTGTATTTTTTATAAGCCCAGACTTTTGAGAAATGGTCTGCTCATATATTACAATTAGCCAAAACAAATCTCGACTTAAAAAATAAGAGTTTGGGCCTTTCTATATAAGGGGAAACGATATACGTTATTTTAAATTTAAAAACACATTATTATAACCCAAAAATGTACAATTTTTGAAAATCCATTTATAAGCGAGGATTGTGTATTTCGGTATAACTCAAACAAAAATAACTAATTATTCAGTCAAAAAGTAACTAATGTTTCTGCATTCAAAAGCAATTGAAATTTAAACGTTTTTACTCGAATTCAAATAACAAGAGCTTCAGTGTTGCCATTTTGGTGCCTTTCTGGTATTTTTTAGTGTTTTATTTTTTGCTTTTACAGTACCCCAAACTTGTTAAGTGTCCGTTTTTGAAAAGAGGGTATTTATAGTGCTTTTAACGATTTCCCATAGTACCTTTTCAGTAATCAAAAAATTAATTTCTAGAATGTTTTATTATTATAACAAGAACTAATATTTTTACTTTTTGTAAATAAAAAGTTTATATTTATAGGGTTTGTTAAGTTTGTCTTTATGCATTTCATTGGTTCTTACACCAAATCATCAGTAGACTTCAACCAAAATTCTTAAAAAACTCATGAATATTTTCTGTCTTTATATAATAACCTCAATAAAGACAGAAAATATTCATGAGTTTTTCAAGAAAATTGGGATTAAATCCTAAATAATATTTTAAAAGTGTTTTTAAAAAGTTTATAAATAAAAAAAATCCAGAACCATTTTTGTAATGGAATGTAAAAATATTTTTTAGAGTCTTAGGAACAATTTTGATAATGGCGTAATAACCAAATCTAAATCAGCTGTTTTGCACAAAAACCAATGACACCATTCTTTAACTGGCCCATTAATTTTTCGAAACTTTAAAGACCCAATCTTGCCAAACTGAGTAAAGGGTTTTAATATTATTTGATAGTTAATCAAAGCTATACTTTTAAATCAACAAATTTTGCCAAAAATCTTAACTTAGCATGCACAGTATATTATAGTTAAAAAAAATTTTTTTTCAAGGATTTCATGACATTTTGGAGTGCTTAGACACGTTCAGATTGAATTAATGTACATATAAAAGCTGTTCAGCTTTATGATAGTTCAATCTTTCTAAATATTAATAGAGAAACATTTTATGTATGTATTTGCCTTTATTCAAATTGCAGCAAAGTTATGTTTCCTTGTACCACCTTGTCTGGAGGGTGTTATAATTTTATACCTAAACTTACATATGTATATGTGTAAAAAAAGTTTGGCCAACAATCGGGAATTAAATCGTTCGAATAAAAATCAACTTCCGAGTTGATATTCCTCTCTCTAGCTGTTAATAAAAGAACAAAAACAACGCCAATGAAAATGGTCGGCTTACGGTTTTACTTAGCTTTCATACAAATGTTTAAAAAAATATTTTATTAACGACTCAAATATTACTCTTTTATTATAAAATTTACTATCCGGTATGTTATGCAAGCCAAGTCGGTTTTAAGTGCTATAAGTCCTACTCACGGATCACATTTAATCGCATAAAATCCTCACACCAGCTCCTCTGTTCTGTAGCCTTTATTAAGACGACTATAAATTTTTCAAAATAAGACATTTCACACTTAAAGTATAAGCACGGATTTTTATATCATTGCCTTAATAAAGAAAGGCCCTAAGTCGTATTTTTTAAGTCGGGATTTTTTTGACTAGTTTTGTTATATGAACAGACCAATTATCCAAATAAACAAAAATCTGGGCTTATAAAAAAATTTGAAAGTCCCACTTTCAAGTCACTTTTTTACCCGCATTTATTATTTAGATATTTTTAAATTTTAAAATATTCATTGTAATTATTGTATGTATTGCGTTATTGGCGAAGGGTATGTATGTTCTATTTATATTATTTTTGTGGGTATTGTTTTTATTAAAATAACCTACTTGGCTTAAAAGCTACTCTTCGAAGTCAATTTTGTTTGGAAGAATTAACTAAAATAACAGTTGTTTTGCTTTTTGCTTCACACTTCACTGCGCGGCCGTTATTTTTTTTCTTTCTCTTTTTTTCTTAACAGTGTTTGTATGTATGAATGAACTTGTAATACACAATAAATTAATTAAAAAATTGTACTCTTATTTTATTAATTTAATAACCAAGCAATTTTTGTTTTCAATAAATTATAAAAACATTAAATTCAATAAATTAAGTTTTATTTTCTTGTTATAAATATTATTTTTTATTTTTCCTCTTCCTTTATAACTTTAACCGATTCCATATCTGTGGGTTTTTCTTCTTCTTGTGCCTTGACTTTGATGGTAACTGGAAGTCCTACTAATTTTTCACTTTCTTGCCACAACCAATCGGCCATTTCCTTTTCGCATGCACGAGGCAATACAGGAAACTTAAGGCCATTGTAGTAAAAGCCTCCCGTTTTGCATTCCATTTTTGGATCAAGGGCCAAATATAATGAAGTTTGAGCGCCGGCTTTTGGTGATCGTATGAAAACATTTATAATAGTTTTTATCACATTCCAGGTTTTGGGGCAAGTATTGTAACGCATTAGTTCGGTGCGCACAATGCCAGGATGTAAACAATTCGCGGTAACTTTAGAACCATTAAGGATTTCAGCCAACTTGAAAGTAAACAAAATATTGGCCAATTTACTTTGAGTATAGGCACCAAAAAACTTGGAATACGATTTCTCGCTCATTAAGTCGTCTTTATTAATACGACCAAATATATATGCTGCTGAACTAACCACAACAATGCGACTAGGAGCTGTTGACTTAAGACGTTCCAATAACAGATTCGTTAAAAGAAAGTGTCCCAAATGATTAATGCCCATTTGCTGTTCGAAACCATCGGCGGTTAACTTGCGAGGTGTGGCCATAACACCAGCATTATTAACCAGTATATCTAATCTTTGTTCTTCAGCCAAAAAACGCTCGGCAAATTGTCTTACTGAAGATAGGGAAGCCAAATCTAGAGTACGATTAAAAACATTAGGATTTTGGGTACGTTCTATGATCTCCAAGCGGGCAGCTTCACAACGAGCTGCATCCCGACAAGCCATATATAGACGGGCTCCTCTTCTAGCCAATTCCAAGGCAGTTTCTTTACCAATGCCTGTATTACAGCCTGTTACAATCACAACTTTTCCATCTATGCGATTAGGCTTGCGATAGAAAGGACCTTCTACAATACGCCTAAGTAAATACATTATCAGAGCTGCTACACAAATCCAAAAAAATATTTCTAAGGCCCAGGCCCAGACACCAATAAAACACAGTTTTTTAACTTCTTCCTGCTGGTGATCCACAATCTCGGCATCAGCCATAGTAACATGCAAATCTAAAATCATATGCATACAATTTTTAAGTTATAAAATTTTGGTGTAAAAAACTTTTTAACTTACTTATAAAGAAAACCAAAAACTTTCTAAATTTTGTGCAAGCCCTTGTTTAGTTTGGTAAACCACTATGCCACCAAAAGCTAGTGCTTGGCTGGCGTTTATAAACAAAATAAAAAAAATGTTAAAGCAGACTGACTTGACTGCCAGACGATCACAGGGTTTGTTTAAACGGCTGGCTTCGTCGTGTCGCCAACAACAAGTTTACTCTTCTAGTGATCCGCACAAACTAACTAAGATTTTGGTAACTACCTGAGTAGGCCAAAGATCTTTTTAGTGTTAGTTTTATTATGCTTTTCATTTCTCAATGTTTTTTTTTCTCTTGCTTACAATAAGCAATCAAGACTGGCTCTCTTATAGCCAATTGGTGGTTATTTAAAATAAGTTTCTAACCATTTGGGTAAACATACATATAAAAACACAAAATATTTTTTAAAAACCTTGAAGTAAACTACAAAATATTTAAAATTTTTTAAAACATTTTTTTTTATTCAAAAAGTTAAAGTTTTGCAAATCCCATTAAGCCGAAATTGGGTTTAAGTTTTATAAAAAGGATAAGCAAATAAGAGCTAAGGATTTCTTTGTATGAATTACCAAAAACATATGGGCATTTCCATGTGATTATGCGTAACATTTGTAAGCCTGCAGAGTGGTGCAGATTTTAAAAAAATAGTGGTAACTGAAAAATAGTTTCGTCAATATATTGCAGTTAGAGAGTACTAAAATTGAAAACATAAAACGAAAGTGATGCTAAGGGTGCATGTAAAAATCTGCGAATCGTAAAAGTTTCCTTATTTTCTATAAATTCAAACACTAAACCAAATATTTTTAATTTCTTATCCGTAACTTTTAAATACAAAAACAAGTTTTTGATGATTTTTAAATAAAAAAAATAAAATATCGCTCGTGACATACCGCACGTGACAGATTTTTCTTTTTTAGTATTCTTAAAGAATTAAGTATATGCTTTTTAAATATATGCATATGTTAAAAGCCCACTACGTTTATAATAAGAACCGCTTTTTCTAATACTTCTTCATTTTTCTTAATTTTTTTTCAGCTCTCCTAACATTTCTTTGTAGTACCCATCTTAATGAGATATTTGTAATTATTAACTTAACTCTGATGCTTTCAATTGCAGTTGTAGTTCTTACAATAACGCACGTGACAAACTTTAAAAGATTATAAAATTATTACTAAATCAGATTTAAAAAAAAAAATTCCGATCAATATTTGTTTGTGACAAATTTCTTGTTTTGAACTTTTATTTTAAAATACTAGCGGCCGTACAAATTCAAATGACGTAGACAAAAAATGGATTTTCATCCCGTACGTGACATTATAATAGAATTTAAAATGAACCATTTAAAAAACAATTATTAAGCTCTGTTTTCTCTTTCCTCATAAGTATTGTCGATTATTGTTGTAACATTATTTTAAAGTATAATAGCAATTAAAAAAATACCTGGGTTTAGCTGTTTGTCAGGGGAAAATAAACCATTTTTAAACCAATTAAAGATAATAACAGTTGAAACTATTATTTTTGCTTTTTATAAATTTTAAAAACCTTAAAATAAAATACATAGTAAAAATTTAGTGTTCTTTTTCTCTTTGGCATAGTTGAAAAAAGTTTCGGGGGTTTTATTTTTTTGTCGTGGCTGACATATTCATGGAAATGCCCATATACATAAAACCCAATTTATATTCCTTGAAAAGGAATCTTTTCAATTAACGCTTTATTAGTTATTGTCTTAAAACCTGATAATATTTAAACAATAGTTTTATCTGACTGGCATAATCCTTTCAAAAGACGAACAATTCAATACTTTAAACTTTTATATAATATTTTTAAGTATAAAATATTTTTATGTAACATGTATGTTTATTTTTTAAGTAATAAAAATATTGTGTATATCATAGTTAGTTATTGCATTAAAAAAATTGAATTTTAAAGCACCTTAATCCACATTCCTTAACTGGTTGGCCGTTTAAATAAAACTCTCTACAACATGCACTCTTTCTTTCTTCTTTTTTTTTTCTTTTTTAATTCACTCTTTTTTAATTTGTAAAATTTTGGTTACAAGCTCTTTTGGTAACAATTTTTTTTATTGTAGTTTTTGTTTTTTTCAACATTTGTTTGTAATTATGTTAATTATTTCAGCTGAAATTGTTAAAAACAAACAAAAAAAAAACGCTTGAGTAATCACTGGTTAAGTTGAACGCTTCAAATTTGGGTTTGTTTTAAATTACATACAAGCAGGTGTAAGGGAAAGAGAAGCGCCCCATTTAATTATTGTTAAAAGTCAATGGGCAACAAGCTCAACTTTCGTTTTTATGTTTTCTCTATAACCCAACACCTTGGCACCACTACAGGTTGGGAGGGCATAATTGTTTTAAAGTGTTTTTTTACAGTTTGAAATCTGTTAAAGTGAAAACTTTTTTATTTGTTGTTTAAATTCAATTTTTTTTGTTTATGCTCTGTGAAAATTGTCTTGTTTGTTGTTTGTAATGTTAAGGTCTTGGCTTGATCTCATTGAAACCAGTTAAGAGAGCCAACTGATTTCAAACATTATGTTGTGCTCCAATACCTGTTTTTGGTGCATTTATTCTTCATTGTAGTCTTGTATCATATAATCTTATACGAAAAAAAAAATATTAAAATTAAGATGTTTGCAGTTAACTATACCTTTACACATGACAGCACTTTTATACAATTTTCAACGCGCATTATTATGTATTCCAAAAGTTTGATTATGTTGGTAAAAGACAATGAAAGAAAGTGTAAATGTATTGGGATGTTACTATCATGTGTAAGCACCTAGTAAGTTTAAAAAAATATAATTTTGTTTAAACGATATGTCTGTCTTAAACGGGAATTGTTTTATTGTGAAAAAACAGCTGAGGACAAAATATTTACATTAAAAATTTATTTATTGACAATAGTTATAACGGTATCCCCGTAATGTAAAACTACTGATGTCGCCAGCTGAGACCTTACAAAATGTTTTTAATTTCAAATTGTCAAAACTTTATGTGTTCATTTGGTTTTTATGTATTAACATTTCGTTTCCTTTAGCCATCGATTTGAAAAAAGCATGAACATGACGCACAGTGCAGTACCTTTATATAACGAGCGGCCAAAAATAAAAGAACCTATCATAAAGGAATAAAATTTGCCACACATACTTCATTCGTTTGGAAAGGACTAGGTTTGATTCAATAAGAACAAGGGTGATCTCAGGAGGGCGAAAAGGGCTTAATAGTCAAAGTATTGTGAATCCATTGACTATGTTAGCGAGATGTCAAGGATCGGGAGGATACTATCCAAGAACTCTAGCATACTTGGGTACATTCAGAGAACTGATGGGTCGTGGACGGAGTCCAGCTTGGAGCCCCGGAATTATTGAAGGGTACCCACTTCCTGGGATGCAGGGAGCTGGTTGTTGAGGAACTAACCGGGGACGTTTTCACAGGCCCCAGGGGGATAGCTAAGAAAACAGGGGTGGCAAAGGACTTGGGATTTCCCCCCAGAATTCATGTTGGCCCCCCTCCGAAATTCAAAAATTGTTATAAAAACAATTTTTTGATTTGCAAGTTTCAAGTTTCCCCCCCTAAGAAAATAACTTTAACTACGTCAATGCCAGTGTAGTGGCAACTCCGAGGAAGTTGTAGAGTTTTTTATGTAAAAACTTTTTAGAAATAAACAAACATAGTCGTGATTGCTGGCATATATCTCGTTCAGTTATCAAACGATTTTGCTAGATTCCAATTGCGATTTTGTCACAGATATTTTTCATAGTTTGATATTACTTACGGGTCTATGCGACATTAGGGGGCTTCAACAAGTTGATTTCAGCCATAACATGGACATACGGACATCGCTGAATCGATTTCCCTATCTATTAGAGCCAAGAAAATATATACTTTATGGGGTCGCAGATGGATATTAAAGAAATAACAAACGGAATGACAAAGTTATAAATGCCCTCATCACCTATGTTAAGGGTATTATAATTGATGATGCAGGTAGTCATAGTCGGAAGGACATGTGTACGGAAGCAGAGCAGTTTGTATACAAATTAGAGCAGTTTAAATCTTGTTGTTACGATGTATTTGCTGCAATGCAAACCAGAATGATGTTAACGAAATTGTCGATCGATACTAAATCCCCTTTAAAACTTTGTTTAGAATAGAAAGAAGTCATGGTTTTCGGCCTTCTGTTTTTCAACTCATAGAAAATATACTATAGCTTTAATACAATTCTAAGTGCACTTACTTGTAACAACAAATATTGATTTTTTAACCGTAACAAGTTTATAGAAAATGTTTTTTCATTATATGCATAACCTATATATGCAAAACAAGTCAATAAGGAAGCACAACCTTGAGACCTGTACAAGGCCATGATGTATATATAATATCATATTGATTTTGCCTTTAACCCAAAAAAAAAATCAGTCTATTATCTGTTTAGAAGTGGGGTGTGTTATACAAAAAAGAAAAAAACAAAAACACCCCCACAATGGATGACGTAATGTATTTAAGATTTAAAAAGTCTCAAATCATTTCTCCTTTTTTTATTTGTAAAATGAGTTTAAACTCGTAGTGGTGGTAGGTCATGTTGAGCTAAGGAGACTTAAATCGTACAACCAAAATATTGCCTCAAATTTAGGGTGGTTTCATGCCTCAGAGATATTTACAGAAAAAAAAAGAGAAAACGAAAACCTTTTTACATCTCGTTCAGGTTTTTATACCCTACATCAGCTAAGTAGCGCCAGCACGCACCTTAAGTTATGCCGACCGAATCGAATCATTACCCTGATTTAATTAAAAGATGTCCCCCTGGCCATCTGGAAAGGATTTTATAACAGTGTATATTCAAAATTAGGTTTAAAAAATTCTAATATTTAGTATATAAAATAATTGTAAAGAATATCTTACGGTAAAGTAGGGTATAATATGGTATAATATAGTCAATAAATAATATTCTCACTTCTTTTTACTTTCGTTTTATCCTTATGTGCTGGAGCAAATTTCAATAGAACTATTTTGTTTACATTTGTTATAAAAAAAAGTCCGATTCTGAGCATGAAGAAAGTTTTTTTAAATATAAAGTTTAGGAAATGGAGGCACAAACAGTTATTTTTTGTAGACATACTTTCTTAGTAAAAGTAATGTACGTGACTTAGTAAACGTGCTCCGTTTTGAGCAGTGTTGCCAGAAGTATCAAGAAAATTTGTTTTTAAAAGATTTCTGAATAAAGCATTCAAAAAGGGATGCTATTTGGAATTATTTTACACCATTCAAAATATAAAAAATATGATCTTATTGGAAGTTTTCGACAGTAAAAAGCTTATATTAGTTCACATGTTTTAAAAGAAAAATTAATTTATACAATTTGTCTCCATTAATCTTATTCTAAGGTACGAAAGTTTTTACAATAATGGGTTTTTAACCCGACGAGTCAATTCAACTTCACATTTTTGCTCACTACCTTAAATGTGTCCCACAGGTGATCCCACAGGTGATCCCACGGGGATGTCCACTGTTGAGACAAAGGTTCAATTATATGGTTATGGCGTAATGGTAAATCACATATAATCAAATACAATGTTGCCCATTAGTTTGGTTCGAACAGCTGTTTACTGTGGTATGGTTAAGTCACGTATAAAAAAACCTTAAAGAAGGGACCAAAATCAGGCAAAAGTAAATAAAAGACCTGTTCCTAAATGATATTTATTTACTGCATGCTGTGATTTTTTTGCGCTGATTTACCAATGTTATTTTGGTAAAAACAAATTTTCGGATGCAAGTAACATTTTAAAAACCGGGCATTGCTTCCAAAAAACGGATACCACCAAGATAGAATAAATAATGACCGAGATATAAGTATATAAGCAAAAATCTGAGATTACCTACGCTGAAAACAATATACGAAAAAAACTCGTAGTTTTTTGTACATATTTACAATAAAAATGTTAGGTTTTCGTAGTTATAACGAAAAAATTTAGTAAAAAATTTTATAATTTTGCGAAAGTAACGAAAACTTTTTATTCGGAAATTATACGAAAGATTCGTTTATTTTTTGTAATATTTACGAAACTTTTTTGTTTTAACGGAATATCTTCATAAAATATATAATTTATTTTGTTAAATTTACAAAATAATTTTGTGCATTTCGTATATTCTACGCAAGAATTTCGTGGTTCGAAACAACGAAAGATTTCATACAATGTACGAACAAATTCGTTAATATGTTGCATGGATTTCTTTAATGTATATATCTAGAAACAAAATTTATGCATGTTTTCTTATACGTTATCACAAAACTCGGTGTAGAGACCTTGAAAAAATTAGCTTATTGTATAGGAGCACGGGGAAGTGGTAGTCGCCATTCAAACATAAGTTTTTGAAATTCATCTTTTATTACAAAATTGAAAACTGTAAAAACTTTAGGGCTTTTTATTTTAGCGCCACTTAATTTTATTCCAATGTCCTTCACATTTAAGTAAAAAAAAATTTTGGATCCGAACACGGAACTGCAATTTTCGGTACCCCATACTTTGAAAGCTATAATAGGAATGTTGTTAACATTTAAAGAAAAATTAAATACCAATTTCATTCAAAAAAGTAGTGACTCCCTTAAAAATAGGGTGACCATTTATTTCTGGTTCGAAATCAGCCGCTTTTCAGTTTTTGTATTCTAAGAACCACCATTAGATCGATCGAAATAAAATCACTTCCTGAGTCGATTAAAGCCTTTTCGTCCATCTGGGTGTCCATGTTTTCTTGTAAAGAAAACATTTGATTCAGAAAAAAATTTTAAAAAATTTCTTATCATTTTGGGGAGCTGTCGATCGACTTAAAACAACATTTGAAAGATTAAAATAATTTTAATTCAATTGCTGGTGCTATACAAATACTTAACTATCTTGTTTTGCTATAATTTTACAATTTTTTTGAGAAAAAAAATTAAAATTTCAATTCATCTTGAAAAATCAGTACAATCGGTGCATTTCAAAAAAAAAATCAATACATTTCAGTACACAAATTTTTTTATCAGTACACCAAATGAAAAATCAGTAAATTTACTATTGAAATCAGTGCGAATGGTCACCCTACTTACAAAACAAGTTGTAAAAGGTATATAAGTAAGATTGGGCACAGCCGAACATAGCGCTTCTACTAGTTTCTATTTAAAATCAAATTTTAATTTTTTGTTACGCATATTCCTAAAATATTTAATTTTGTTTATTTAGTGCAATAAACTTTGAAAGTATTATTTTTTATTTATAGATTTTTCTTATCTTTAATAATATAAATATATAGTTATGTTTATGAAGTGTAGAATTATTTTGACAGCGTGAGATATTAAACAGGCCCCCATAAATAACGCTTTATTTTAATAATCATAAAACTCTTTTTTGTTTTTATAATAAATATTTATAAAAATTATTAATAATAGAAAGAAAGCAATAAAAATCAGAGACCGTTATAAGTAATTACATATGTACGTGTAAAAGCAAAAATTAAAAACCATCTGTAAAATGACACTTTCGACAGATATATGAAATTACATAAGTATAAATTGCAAAAGTGACAAGTCATTTGTAATATACATCCGATGTTAATCCACCTTAAGTCAAGCCAACGCTTTACTGATCTCCCAAGAAAAACAGTTGTATTTGTGTTAGTTAAAGGTGATTTTATACGAGATTTATTTTACACATGACTTGTAACTTTTGTAATCCACATGTAATTACGTATGTCTGTCAAAATTGTCATTTTACAGATGGTTTATAATTTTTGTTTCCACACGTACGTATGTAATTACATCTGACATGACCTTCAAACCAAAATAAACAACTGACTTTTCCTTGTTGTTGTTCTAAAAACAGCTGATGACACATGCTTGGTCAGATGAAAATAGAACTTGCTCTAATTTAAAATTTGTCATATGACTTTTACATATGTGTTTTACACAAGCAGGGTTTCCACGCGTTTACACATGTATCAAATTTTGCAGTGAAAAATTTGATAGGTCATATGTAAAATACATCTCGTATAAAACCACAGTCTTTTCAAGATCAGTCCGGTTTGCTAATTTTTCAAAAAATAAGTGTTTGTTTCGATCAGAGTTGCATTTCTTTAAACCTATTTTTTTTGTGAGATGACGTGGCACCGGTCAGAATTTTATCGGAGTTTTGACATATCCATACGTTTGCAAAGGACAGTGAAGTCTGGAATTAATTACAATTTGCCAGCTAAACTAAATAATTTCAAAGTTAACCTACAGAGCCAACAAAATTTAATATAAATCTGACTAGATTTGCATAAGTTTTGTGAAAATATCTACACATGTTGATGTATAAGATTTCTGGTTAATTTTGTACCGCGATATATAAAAACATTACAAATATGAGGGATTAGTGTGTTTTAATACACTTCTTATATCATATTTATATGTATGTATACCCATTTGATAACTTTACTATAAATATAAATTTTGCATTTTTACATTAATAAAATTTATATTTTGCAATAAAAATAGTTCAATTACTCATGCAATAAGTTAATGAGAAAAAAAGCCAAAGTACGTATATAGTTTTAAATATATATGTATGTATATGTATATCGTTGCCTTAATATAGAGGCCCTAACTAATATTTTTTAATTCAAGATTTTTCTGGCTAATGGCGATATATAAGCAGACTATTTATCAAGTTATAAAAAAATCTAAGCTTAAAAAAATACAAGTTAGGGCCTTTCTATAATAAGGCAACGATAACTATGTATGTGAATGCATCTGTTCATGTTTATTTTTACACACATATGTGCATAAACTTATTTTATAAACACTTACTTGTAGCTCATGTAAAAATTAAATTTAATATTTTGAATTAAAATACCCATGTACATAAGTATGTATGTATGTATGTATATTGTATTTGAAGTGATTTGTGTTTGATAATATTAAAAAAAATCGGCTGATTTGTAGTGAAATTAAAATTTCATTTTACAAAAAAAAAAGAAAAAAATAAAAAGCACATTAAAAATTATAATGTATATTAAGTAGGTAAATACAGAAAACTAACAAGAGAATATTCGGCCCTATTACATTTGTCGATGTCGTTTAAGTTTATAAAGCGTTATCGTTCTTAAATTGAGAATACGGGTTTATTTTTCCCAAAATTTTGTTCTTCCGGAGAAACGGGAAAATATAAATTAATATATAAAAAATAAAATATAATTAAATATAAAGTCCAGCTGTAAAAATTAAGAAAAATGTATAGGTGGTACTAATACTTAAAACACTGTTTTATGAATCAAAAATACATATTGTATATCCTATACCTACTTATGTATATGAAACTAATCTAGTTAGAAACCAAAAAATTAAATCACAGAATTCTTTAAAAATCACGGCATCGCTGATCTTTAGTAACGACAAATAAAATACGACAGATTATTGAAAAAAAATAAAGTTAAAATACAGGGACAAAACTGTCGCATGAGATTGTGGTCAAAACTTAAAATCCAAAGTTAGAAAACTTGCACGTTCGAGCTAAATTCCCATCCCGCGGAATCCAAATTTTATCCAAAAACGTTCCCGTACACAAAAATTGGGTAAATCATAGCGATTTTGAGACAGAACTATTCTTCTTCTTGCACAAAACTGCCCATACCTTTTCTTCCGCCTCATTCGAAAAAATGTCAAGCAATCAGCTGTTTGAAAAAAAAAATAAAAAATATTGTTTGGCAGGAGCAAAAATGCCAGTGATTTTATTTCTGAATATAATTAAATGTTCTTTTGCTAATTTCTAACAGATTTATATATTTTATTTTTAATTATTAAAAGCATTTTATGTGTTTTTTTCGGGCTAGAAATTTGGTTATTTTCCCGTACTTTTGTACGTTGCCGTTGTTTTGGGAGAGTAAATCTAGTTAATTCTCATTTTACTAAACTTTACCTTTTTGCTTATGCCAATATTTAACATGCATCTCTCTTTGAGCAAAATAATGTTGTAATTGAAAATTTCAAAATACTTTAACCAGGTTAACAAAAGACTAATTTCATAAAAACCCCCAACACAAACTTAAACCTTTTAAGCAATGACCTCGGTAAGGCAAACTCTATATGTAGAGGGTTAAACATTTTGTAAAAAAATTAAATAAAATAAGTCATAAACTTTAATGAGAGTAGAGTTTAAATTACTTTGTCAAGTACAATTAACTTTTACTAAAAAGTACTATTTTTTTTGATTAAGTAAAAAAGTCTTTAGTTTTATTGTTAAAGTGTATGATCATTTTGGTATAAAATTAATGAATATTGATGGGGTTTCTTAAGCATTTCGGACAAGTGTTGGTTGCAGAAAAATAAAAAAGAAAATTAAATATTTTGTTATCTTAAGATCACTTGTAAAACTTTTTAAAATTAAGCATGTTCAAAAATGCAAACTAAGCGCAGCTGTTGTGCAATAAAAAGCATCAGCCTCACAACTGCAACAGGTGATCACGCATCAACAACAATATTTGGCATCACTGCAGCAGTAATGCACAGTTTTTATGCATTTATGAACACACCCAAACACTTTTACTTGTTTTTAAAACACAGAAAAATATTTTACCTTTTTCAAGATAAGAAAAAGGAAAACAATGAGAAGACACTTTTGTGTCATAAAAAATGTTATTAATACTATGGTAAAGTGTATGAATCAAGTTTGTTTGCAAATTAAATGAGTTTCATGATTAAAATACTATTTGTTGACAAACCGTCACTATCAAGATTTGATTTTAACGTATAAAGAATTAAAAATATTTATCTTTTCAAAATTATTTTTAAACACATTCTATAAGAACATACGCATAATTATCAAACCCACAAAACTTAAAATACATATGTATGTATGTATGTACATATATTAAGAATTCTATGCGCTAGCTTTTTTTGCGCATTTCTTCATTAATGAAAGTTTATAATAAATTCGGCAGTAGAATCAACATTTCAGCCACTTTAATGGTTAACAGACGTTGCTACTTTCTATGTAGGAATGTTAAGGTCAATTAGGTTCGATATTCAAAAAATTCGTTTAAAATATTGATATCAAGTTCAACTTCTTTACCCTTTATTATTATAAGCCAATATTTATAATTTAAAGTGCAACCCATTGCGTAACTAATATAGGCGATTTCAGTTCCCAAAAGATATTTTTAATACATAGATGAAATTTGGCAACTATTTATTTAAAATAGAAAAGAAAAAGTGTATGAAATTCAACAATTTAAGTATGTAGTTACAGCTGCTTAAGGAAGTCCTCCTAATTCATTTCACTAATTCCACCACAAAAAATTCAACTTCATTCGACAAATAAAAAAAAAGCTTTAAGTTGCCTTTAATAAAACAGTGGCATTCAGTGCCTCGTTTCTGTATGGTGTGTGAGAAGTTATTTAGTCGAGAAATTTATAGGACAGAATGAATCAAAGAAAAACTATTATAAATTTTTGATGTAACGTGCAATATGTTAAAATTATATGACTTGCCCTGTTAATAACTGGAACACTTCTCTAATCTTATAAAATTTCTCGATGCGAAAACTTCTCGCAAGTTATAGAAACGAGTCACAGTTCTTATCGATAAACAATCTACTACATGTGAAATGATTTACCAAGTGATTGCAATACAAAGTGACTCTTTTGACCCTCTACTCTTTTCTTTTTTTTATATGGAGTTTGACACTAACCATAAATAACTTTTCAATGAATATGTCAAACTTTATATATAAAAAAAGTTCAAAATGTCTATCTTAAATTGCGGCAACCTGGTAAATTATTTCACCATGACCTACTACATACAGTATTTTAGTCTAGGCATGGCTTTAATTCAAGTAATTAACGAAATAAGCGTGAAAATCGGTTATTTCATAAATCAGTTCCTTTTAACCCACTGTTCACATCTGCTTTTTTAAATATTTCTCTAGTTGTCAGTCAGTTATGGCAGCAAGATAACGGAGATTTACAGTTACGTTGATGTTTAAAAAATTTTTCTGTGAAATGTGAAGTGATGATTTTACAAGGTGGGCCAAAAGAAATCACCCTATTTTTGCAAATGGCGGTCAATGTCAAATCTGTTTTGACATTTGTAAACTAAACAGATGTAGAATACAAGTAAACAATAAGTACACTCCCCAAAAACTGAAGACCACTGCTGTAGAGCAATCAATTGTGACGGCGCCTATTTGCCCGATAATAAAATTCTAAAGGTTCAAATAAACATAATCAAAAAACTGAATCGAAGGTTTTTCATTAAGAAAAAAAGTGGGAGTCAAACAACATCGGATGGGTTCTTTTGACACACCTTGTATTTCTCCTATTGTTGCTTACAAATTTAACTATTCTGTCTTTGTACGAAAATTTTTTATCGGCATAGCACAGAGTTGTTTTATTTTGACCTTGACTTTCACAAAATATTTTCAATACTAACAAATTTATGATGATTTTTTTTTTGATTGATTGATAAGAAATTTTATTTTTGTTCGTTCAACTTAGAAGTATTTATGTACATGTGTAGTATGTAAAGCCAACCACAAAAATCCAATTAAAATACATATCACAACAGTCTGCCATGACTCACCCTTTATCAGTCCAAAAATTACTATCACAATGAATCTACAATACAATCTTTTGGGTTTAATTTAAAGAGTTCATTGTACAAAAACTACATTAAAATTAATGAAAAAATATTATTTAATTATGACGTTTTCGCTAAACGATTTATTTTTATAACTTTTGTGAAAACTTTCCACAAATAACTGGCAAATTCAAGCAAACATTATTTTATCAACACAAATTTTAAATAAGACTTTGATTGATCACGATGTAATTAACCAAAATATAGGTCCCCATTCTACATTTCGATTGAAATCGAAATTTCTCCTTCACTCTTTTTTAAAATTTTTTGGTCACAAACACCTCTTACTTATTAAATTCTGGATCTTTGTCTTTCCCTACCTTTTTATTGCAAGTTGGGACAGTATGATTTTGTGACTCCTGCGGCGCTCAGGGGGCAAATTACGGCATTCATTTCGAATCAAAATTCTACTCGATCAATCGAATTGTCAATGCTTTTAATATAGGAGTTCTAATTAGATTTTTTTAATTTTGAATCGAATGCCGTGGTTTGCCCCCAGGTTTTATAACTTGACTTTGGGATCTTTCCCCAGGTAGTGTTTTCGGATAAGGAGACATGAAAGGGATCCGAGAGGCTGTATGAGGATTGTGCAGTCTTCTCTGATGGATCGAGATAGAGGCGGGCACCGGGACTGGTGTTTTCATAATGGACACGGGAGCAGGGATGCCATACAGCAGCATTTTTCATGTTGAGATTCTGGTGGTGACGAGGGCCGCGGAATTGATAGAGGAGAACGCGGGTGAAGGAGGGGACTGGACAATCTACGTTGATAGTCAGGGTGCGTTCAAGACTCTAGAGGGGTATTCTGTTAGGTCTAAACTTGTGGACGACTGTAGACGTGCTTTCAGGGCAATCATGACGACACGCAGGGTTAGGCTCTGTTGGGTTTCGGGCCATTGTGACGTTTCCAGCAGTTAGACTACCGATGAACTAGAAAGAAAGGGCCCGGGATATTGGACTTGGTTGGAAGCCAGTGAGGCCACCATTGGGTTTATATTATGGGCTGATAGAGACTTGGGTAAGGGACAAGGTGGTCCAAACCTGGAGGGACAGGGCTTATTGCGGGATCTCCAGACTTCTGTGGACCAGGCCCAGGAGAGGATAGGCACTAACCTGTTGCTCAAGGAAAGCAGGGGGGTTCTGAAGTACATTATTGGGACTCTCACAGGGCACTGCGATTTAATATATATGACGAGCAAATGGGACAGGAACTCTCTTGAATTCTGCAGGTTGTGCGAGGATAAGGAGGAGATAGAGACGGTAGAACACCTTATATGTCAATGCCCTAGGCTGCAGATCCACCAACGGAGATGGTTGGAAGGGCACTTCTTAGATAAACTTGTAGAGGCTTCTGGCTGTGGGCTGGGGAACATTATAGGATTCATCAAAGGGGTTGGGTGGCTGGGTAGATAGGGTTTCAGCGGCTACGATTACTGATTTAGGACGGCATTCTTGCTCTCTTTTCTCATTTCTGTATCACTCTACCTATAAAATTCCCCTCTTTTCTATTTCTCTTTTCGAACCTTCTGAAGGGATTCACAATAAGCCTAAACGCCTCTAGGGGGAAGTTGGTGAGTTGTACTCGCCACTACTCTTCGCCTACGATTACTGGCTTCGGACAGTATTCTTGCTCTCTTTTCTCATTTTTGTATCGTTCTACCTATAAAATTCCCGTCTTTCCTATTTCTCTTTTCGAACCTTCTGAAGGGAATAAATATGGGCCCAAATGCCTCTAGGGAGAAGTTGGCGAGTTGTACTCGCCACTACCCTTCGCCTACGATTACTGACTTCGGACGGCATTCTCGTTCTCTTTTCTCATTTCTGTATCGCTTTACCTATGAAATTCCCGTCTTTCCTATTTTTTTTCGACCCTTCTGAAGAGATTCACAATGGGCCTAAACGCCTCTAGGGGGAATTTGGCGAGTTGTACTCGACACTACCCTTCGGAACCTAACCTTAATACCTCTTAATTATTATATTTTGAATTATTTGCCTTTCCGTTTTTCTTTTCCCTTTTTCTCGCATAATCCTAAGTTGTGGATCGAACCACACAAAAGAAAACGGAAACTGTTAAAACAACAATAAATAAATAAAACAAATCAATAACGGAAGAAGGAACCACAACAACGAATTATAGTTGTGGGTATGTTTTGTAACAATTGTCTAGAATCAAGGCTAAATAAATTTTTCTTTTAAACGCTTTGTTTTGATTTCACTGCAAAAATGTTGGGAAAACATGGATTCTGATTTGTTGTACGTATTAAGAGTAAGTCAATTGCTTTTTTTTTAAATGTTATAGCAAATTGTATTTGTAGTCAAACAAGTATAAATATTCCATTGTGTAGCGTAGAAATTATGGTTATTAAATTTAAAAAAAAACTTGTTGGTTGCACGAAGCGTTTAAATGAAAATTTTATATAAACAAAACTATTTATTAGAAAATTACTTTTGATCATGAAATGTTTAAAATTTTATTTTATTGAAATCATTGTAATTATTTTATGCGGAATTTAAGTGGTAGAGCAGCTAACAAAAATATACTTTAGACAAATAGACAAGGCGAATCCACATCAGGTGAACTCAATAAAACAGCAGACCATTTTTTATTTTGTCAAAGTTTATTGACTTAAGAACTTGCCACGTTTTCAATATTGAAAACTTTAAGAATGAAAAGAAATAAATTTTTAGCTCTTGCAGAACCGATGTGCAATTATCTACGACTTTGAAGGAAATTATAAATTTTAAGAAATAAAATAAATAAAATAAACGAAAAATAGTGATATTTATTGCTTAACCTAATTTGATATACTCTTTAATAAGTTCGCCAATAAATAAACTCAGTTTGTCATTACGTTTGTAATGACGTCTATTAAAATCAAGTTTCTGGAGCCAAGCCGGTTTGGTTTAAGCCGGCTATATGCAAAAGCAGAGCGCCGCGTCTTTGTTTTCTCTTAATTAACGTACATGTGCACACACATTGTAGAATTTTAAAAACATTAATCTGGGGCAAATAGCGGCATTCGATTCGAATCGAAATTTTAAAATTCTTATTAGAATTCCTATATTAAAAGCATTGACAACTCGATCGATCGAATCTATCTCTATCACCTAAGGGGGTTGCCATACAAAATTTTTAAAAATTAGAGTAAAAGTCCCTACAAAATTCGAATAAATTACGGTAAAAATCCCTACAGCTGTCCTAATCACCCTAAGAGGGTTAAAATATGACACCAACCTCTATTTGAAAATTAGACATATTATTTCATAAATAAAAAACGTATAAAATAAAAAAAAATTTCGGGGTTTCGAAAGTCCAATGTGAAGGGTATCTAAGACTCGACACAGCCGAATATAGCGCTCTTCTTTAACTTCACATAGTGATAAAGGGTGACATATCGGTTTGTCATTCCGTTTTGTAATTTCTATAATACCCATTTGCAGTCCAAAAAATAAATATATTCTAAAGCCTAATAGATAAGAAAAGTCGACTTAGCCATATCTGTCCGTTTGTTGAAATAAACTTTCCAGAGCGAGATTAAGTCGGCTGAAAGCGTTTTGCTGTCAAACTGTTCGAATTATTCCTATGCAGAAGGCTATTAAAAGTCAGCAAGATTGGTGACGACCGAAAATATATCCCTCAAATGAAAAATTTTTATTAAACTCTCGACCATCGACTTCAAACTTTCTAAAGGCATTTCTATTGTGATTTTTTAATTTAAAATACAAAATTTGTTTCATATGAGCCTGGAATTAGCATCACACATACAAATGTTAATATTTTAGAAATTGTTAATTTCAAACCCTGCACAAAGAAAATTTATTATAATATTTGCGGTTCGATAACAGCTTGGCTGGATCAGATGGCTGGGTATACAAAAAGCCCAATGAGAAGAGTACATAAGAGACGGCACAGCCGAATAAAGCCTTCTTACTTGTTTCATTTTTAAAACATTTTTATTGAAAACAAAAGTTAATTACTTTGCTTATTAACCGTTACAAAATAAAACTAGAATAATTGTTAAGAAAATTTATCCTCATATATCCTTTACATATTTTTTATTAGTTTGTTTTTTTTTCTTTATAAATAAATAAAAAAAAATAAGAAACTTTAAACTCAAGCAAAGAAACCTTAACTGAAATAGCAAAATCTACAATTATTTAAAATATATTTTATTCTTAAAGTTTTTTTTTAAAAGACCAATATAGGTAAATAAACATACATATAAACATATATAAATACTTAAATAAAATAGTCAAACCAAATAAGAATTTTGGAAAAAAAATTCATAAAAAATTTTTTTACAAACAAACATTTTTAAACAAAATATGTATTTATAAACTTAAGCTCTTTTATTCATAATTGCTTTATACTTAAAAAAAAATTTGACAAATTTCTGTCAAATCCTTAATAAACCTTAAATAATTTTATTTAATGAAAGGTTGTAGGGTGTTCCAAAATTAACGCAAAATTTGAATTTTTTGCCATTTTTAAGTAGTGTTGGCAACCTTAAAAAAACTATTCTATAGCTTTGGAGGCCATTTTTTCGATATGTTATTAAGTAAACCTATGCTATGTACTTAATGATTGAATAAAAAACAAAAGAATTGAATCTATCACCCCTCTTATTGCTAATGTAAACGGCGACATGATTGACATCGACTTAAAAATTTAATTATTGTCAAACTATATCGTAGTGGTAATTATTTTCCAAAAATATTGTAAATATATTAGCATAAGCACATACCTCCAAATTAATATGTAGCAATTTCGTATGTATGTTTTCCCTTTAATTTAAATCTTGTGTTTATTTTGGAACACCCTTTGTTACTTATTTTTTTTTTTTATTATTAATTTATTTTAAGTTTTTTTTATATAACTAAAACATTTTTTATATTGTTTTTATAAACTTATAATTTATTAACTATAATTGTATATACAGACATACATATGTACATATGTATACGTCTAAAATTGTTTATAAAAAATATCTTAAATCTATATTTAATAGCATTCTTTTCAAGCGTTTTATTTGGGATTTGTTTTGGGTTTAAAAATTCTTTTATGTGGCAGTTTTTACTTTATTTTTAATTTTTAAGTACTTTATTGTTATCCTTTTCTTTATTTTTTTAAAATAAATATTTTAAAATTTTCGTTATGAATTGCAAAAATCAAAATGTTTAAAACAATATAATGTAGATCTAAAAAAGTTAATTTCTTATTTTCATTGGAGCAAACGATTATTGTGATATTTGTTTTTTTTTTATTTCGTTTTGAGACTTTTTTTGTATTTTCATCTTATATAAAAAGAGTGTATCAAAACTGGTCCTTAAGTCTTGTCTTTAATAGAAAAAAAAAATTAGGCTAACCCAACTTAAAACTCCAATAATATGAAAGCTATCCTGCAGATAAATTCGTAACTAGTAATGTTTTGCAATAATTATGTACTAGTTGCAACGAGAAGTGTTAGATAAGTGATAAGTTTTTCCCAGTCAACAAAGAGCAAAGTTTAAAAAAAAATTAAAAAATTGACTGCGCTGAGTAATAAGTGTAATAAAATACAGGTAAGACATACATGAAAAAACAAAAACTAGAATTTTAAGAAGTACAGGGTGGCCGATGAAAGCTGCTACAAAAAAAATAACTTTTTGATAAGATGTTGCACATGTATCACCGAAGGTGGAGGCCATTTGAGTTAAATTATTTTCAAAGCTTCATGAATTACTTTAAATAATTTATTATTTTCGGTGACACATAGCCGACATGTTATCAAAAAGTTATTTTTTTTTAAAGCAGCTTTTATGAGCCACCCTGTATATAACTACTTACATATATGCAAAGAAACTAGTTGGACTCCAGCTAGTAAATATATGTATTACTAGGTACATTCTGGTTATTTTATCTGTAGGGTATACAAAAATATATGAACATGCATATGTATGTAGGTACATATTTTTTATGTATATGTATGTACATTTATGTTTTTTAAAAAAATAGAAATAAAACTTATCCTAAAATTATCATATTTTTTTTCATAAACCTACAATTTTATTTTAGAACCAGTTTCTTTTGTTCTTTCTTTAAATTTTGTTACTATTTATGGTAAATTTTCTTTTACTATTGCATTTACCTATTATATATTTATTTACAGTTTTATTTTGCTTTTTAATTTTTTTTTTTTTAAGCTTTGTGAATTCCTGTTATGCATTTAAGTTTCTTAAGAGCAAAAGCATTTTGCACAATAGTTGGCTTTAAGCCAAAATTTATATTTTCAACATTATTATGTGTTTTTCTTCTTAATTTTACATAAATTTTGCTGTTGGAATTTGATGAGACGCCGACGTAGATATTTTTGGCATCCCGTGTACATATATAGTAGAAAATGTGTTTTTAAACTTTCGTGGCGACAATAAATTACCGTAAATAATCTAAACGACAATTTCTATATGTTGAATTAAAATCTTAAGTAGAATGACCTTGACGATTTCACATTATTTTGCATGATTAATTAAATTGGCAAATTTTTAAAGTTACTCATTAGTGTTTTATCATCAATATTAAAGTTCTCTTAGTAAAAAACTTTTAGCGATTTTTTTTTATACTGAAAAAAAAGCGGGACCAAATTAACGAAAAGTCCTTTACTTTTTATTAAAACAGACAAACTATTTGCAACTATTAAACATGTGCAAAGATTTCAACAAACGTTTTTTGAAAGCTTTTTATATTTATTTTTTTTTTTAAATCAGAAATAATGCTTTTGAATTTTCAGTTCGAAAAACTGAAGAACATTTTTTAAATATCCATTGTGTTCCTTTAAGTATTTTCACACTTTCTACAAATAACAGCTTAATTGATTACAAAAAAACTACTTTTTATCAACGCTACTGTCAAGTAATTAAAACCTTTACCTCTCAGCCAGGATCACTTTGGGTTGAAATTCGCCAAAACGATAAACGTTTACGACGCCTGCCTTTTCTCATAATAACTGCAGATTTTTCTGATGACTTTTCAAATTTATCCACTGAAGTGTTTTGTATATTTTCCATTAAAGGTTTTGTTAGATTTTCACAGTCTTGATTGTTCAGTTCTATAGTCGATGTAGAACCTAATAGAAAATGTTTTTGTTGAAGGGACTGTTGTTGTTGGGGAACGCTTTGGTTATGTAACTGTAAACTGGCCAATACCTTGTGACATCTTTTAATATTGGTTTTAATAAGAGGAGCAGTTAAACGTCGCCCTAGTTGGCTGGCCAACCAAGTATGCCTATGCCCAGCTACTTCAGAGGTAGTTGTATTAGGTAATGCAGAAATTTTCCAGGAATTCTGATTATCGGAGACATATGTCAGAGGATTTTTGACAGCCTGTTTTTTAGAGACGACTAAATCGTCAAAGCGTAGAACCTCTATTGCTGTTACTTCAGTCTTGAGTGTATTACTACTGCTATTATCTAATAAACTTTCTTCGCTTGGCTCTGAGTTTCTAACAAACTTAAAATTTTCTGCTTTTGCTGCTTCTTCCTTTTTAGATGTTAACTGTGTTAAAGAGTAATTTTCAGCGTTTACCACCTTAAATGTTTTTCATGAACGTTTGGCGGTATCCTTGCGAAAGGATTTACGTAATTTATCCACTAAACGCAAATGGAACTTGCTTATGTCATTTTGGGAACCTGTTTGATTATTGTTTGCATTGGCGGCATTTTTTGGCGGACTGCCAGATGACTGGCAGAAGGATCGAGTCGGTGACAATGCGCCGGATGTAGGAGAATACTGTGAGTTGCGTGAACCATTACGTGAAAAGTTTTTTTGCGACTGACATCGTTGCATTTGTGTACGATGGGTGTGACTGGGTGAACTGGTAAAGCTTTCCGACTTCATTCTGTGTCTACTAGACGAGTTAATACCCATGGCTGGAGCCATTGAAGCAGCCGCGGCATTGACGTTGCCATTAGAAGATTCTGAAGTTTTGCGAGAGCGACCATCCTTATAGATGTCATAATTGTTTTTCATTACGGGCATCATAAAAGCCATTTTCACTTTTAATTTATTAATTAGTATTTTAGTTTATTACTGTTTAAAAAGTTAAATCTACATGGATTTCTTAGAACTTCTTTTTTTCACTATTTTTCTTTAAAGGCACGTTTCAAAGTTAAATGATTATCACTTTGCTTTTCTTTGTTGTTTGTACTCTTTTTTTTAATGAAGTTCGTTGTTTTGTTCTGGAACGTTCTGTCTCGTTTTTAATTTTGACTTTTTTAATGCAGTTTATACAACTTTTAATTCCAACCTTGCAATATTTTTTTTGCTTGAGTTTATTTGCTTTTCACTTAAAAATGTTATTCATACACTTTTTTTAATTTTTATCTAGTTTGTTAGTTTTGTTTTTATTTGTCTTTGTTGTGCTAAATTTTTTCTACCTGTGATGTGTTGTTAACTGTTTAAAAATTCAACTACGAATGATTGCGCACGGTGGTGTGTTCTCATTTTATAATAGTCAAATAATTAACTCAATTTAATTGATATGGTCAGGCTTGCCATTGTAGCATTTTTGTTTAGCATTAAGGGCCAGAAAAAAATGCTAAGTCCCAATCAACACTTTTTTTGCTTTGAAAACCTAAATAATTGTGTGATAAAAATCATAGATTTCAATATAGCTTGCTGTTTCACGTTGAATCAATGCAACATTATATAAAATTAATATTTATTTTAAACATTTATGCATTTAAAGCGACAAAAGATATCGCTTAAAATTATATTTAGCATGTTGTTGCAGCTAGATTTTAAGCAGTTGCATATTTTCAATTTATGGCAACACTGCATTTAATTAATAAGGAGTGCAAATAAAAGAAAAGTTCAAAAATCAAACAAAAACCACATTGAAGACAGCCCTGCCAGAATGATGCTTTTATGATATTTTTGGTGATTTTTTTCATTAATGTGAATACATATACCAAAAAATACACCTGTTTTAAAAAACGTTTGAGGCGAACTAAATTTAAATGTGAGGATGTATTATGCGAGTGAAAATTTTCATTTTGTATAAGTGAGTCAACTGATATACATATATAATAAAAATTGATGTTTAGTAATTCGGGTAACTAATTATGGTCTAACTAAGGTAAACAGTTGTGTTACATAACAATATCTAATTACAAAAATATAATGAAAAATACAAGCAAAAATTGGTAGGAATCTCAGCAGACGGTAAGCCAAATAAGACAGAAAAAAACTCATTCTGCTGCCATATTATGTAGAAACTCAATTACCCTCCTCACAAACAAGGTGGTTACTTTATTATTTTTAACACATCACAAAATTTATGTTTCAAACACTTATATATAGCAAGTGCTTCAAAAATGATTATTATTTGATTGTTTTTGGCATAGTTTGTAAGTCTGACAGCACTGTTCCACAGGAGAAAACCATGGTGAAATAAGAAATTACACCATATATCCCACTCATTTCCAATGAGTGAAAAGTTAGCAAAAGGGGCTGCCAGACTATGTAATATCTGATAATACTTTTGTTAAGGGATACTATTCTCATTGCTTGATTTTTAATTTTAAAAACCTTGCAAAATTTGCTTGTTTTTGGCTTCCTTTGTGCATAAAACTTAAATTCATGTTATTTTTAAATTCATATTGGTATTGAAAATAATGACAAAATAGGTATTAATTATCAACAATTATGTTAATTGGCAATAGACAAATATGTATATTATAAAATCTCTTTAAGAAATGTAAATGTGCTTCTATTTTTGTTTTGTTTTTTATTTTTGGCACACACACTCACTAATCGGCGCCTAGATTTTTTCAACATAAACTTATCTACTATTAAAAATTGTTTTTTTTTTTTTTTTAACTAAATTACTTGTTTATCTTATTTATAATCACACATGTATACTACATAGTAAAAAAAAAACAATAAACTATTGAAAACAAAATTAAAATTTTTGTCAACATTTTTTTAAACGCAAATTGATTATAGGTACTGCCAACTTATTTTGAAAATGGGAAACCAAATATTTAAAACGATAAAAAAAAGCAAATTGCATAACAAAAACACGTAAAGTGCATGCAATGTGCACAAGTTTACGATATGCAAGAAGGTGGTTAAAAAAAACAAGTTTTCTTTCTGTTTTAGGTGCTAAAACACTTTTTGATTTTTTTTTCCTTAATCCGATATAAGTATGTGGATATATGCACATAAGCAAGGATATATGCACATAAACAAAGTTTAAATTAAATGTATTAAAGCTTGTTATTCCAACTTATAATGTTTTTTAAATTACGGTTTAGGATCTCCCCTGATATCCGCCGGTGTCCAAAAACAGTATGAGCAGCTATTTACTAACGCTCTTATCACCATGGAATCCCATTTTCTAAGTTTAAAAATAAAAGACTTTTAGGTAAAATTATTTTTTTTAATGAAACTTTTTATTAATTTTTTTAATGTTTTTGTTTTACTTGAGTAGGGAATTAATTAAGGTTTTATGTTTTTTATTCAAATATTCTTACATACATAGTAAATTTCATTATAATCAAAATGTGTGCATGAAATTCATGATACTTTTTTTGTTTTTAAAGTTTTATTATCTCTAAAACGAATATAAGTTCTTATACCCTTCACATATTGATAAAGGTATATATTGGTTTGCCATTCCGTTTGTTATTTCTATAATGTACAGGAAAAGTGGGGGGATACCACATACTCCAAAAATTTTGTAAAATTCTTTATTCACCTAATCTTAGAAACTATAACTGCTATCGACCTTAAAATTTTTACAAAAAGTATTTGCACAGCATTGCCTACACTTTGGAAAAAAATTAGTTGGGTAAGGGAAGTGCAGGCCCCCATACAAATAAATCATTTCTAAGAAGTTTCTAATACGCTTCATCTCGGGAACTATAACAGTTATTGACTTCAAATTTGGTACAAAAAGCAATTGCACAACAATGCCTACATTTTGGGTGAAAAAAATAGTTGGATAGGAGCAGGGGAAGTGGAAGCCCCCATACAAATGAACATTTTTAGCAAATTTTTATTACAATCTATCGACTTCAAACCTTTTACAACGTATTTATATATCATTTTTTTTTTATTTTATTTATTTTGTTGGATAGGAGCCCGGGAAGAAACATTTCCCGTACAAACGTCCCTTTTTGGGTTTTCTATTTCAAAAACTAAGACAGCAGTTGAATTCAAACCTTCCACAAAGTAGTTTTATCATATCTGCGGTTTGAAAACAACTTGGCTTGATCAGATGGCTGGGTATACAAAAATACAATTGTAAAGGGTATATAAGATTCGGCACAACCGAATATAGCGCTCTTACTTTTTGTATGTAATTTAAATATATTAAGTCCGTTTTGAGCTCTTTTTAACTTTTAACAATTTTAATAATATTGGTTGCGTTTAAAGTAAATTTATGATTATTAACATCCTTCTTTTATGTTAATAGATTTAAATGCAATATTTAACAACATGTTTTCATTTAAATTTAAACATTTTATTATGTTAATATAATAAATATGTATATTATAATATTTGTTTACTTTAATTACCTAATAATATATAAATAACAAAGTTTCATCCAAAAGAGTAATAAATTAAAAACTATTTAAGCTAAAACTATATGTATAAGAAATAAATAACAAAAATTTAAAATAGTTGGTAGGTATATTTGAATATAATCATACATATGTAAGTACATATGTGTAGAAGGTATATGAATATTTTACTAAATAAGAGGCATCTTAGGTTTTTTTATTTTATTTTTTTAATAAAATGATGTTTGCATTTAATTATTTTAAAAAAGTACAAGAAAAATCTATATTTTAAAATTCAAAATTGAAATTTTTAAATGAATCGTAACTGAGTTTACTTTCAAACAAGTAGCGTTACATTTGGATATACCGTATATATAATGGGCCTTATTCATAATAATTATTGTAGGTTTACTGAGGGCTATTTGACAGATGTCTATGAAATAATTGTCACCTAATAGCCCCTTAATAAACTTTCATTAATTATTCGAAATATATTGCAACAAATTTTTTTTACATTTTTGTGTGTTTGTATGTACATATAATATTTTAAAATCGGCTTAAAAAATTAAAATTAATAGTTGAGTCGTCTTTGATTTTTAGTTGTAGATTTTAAATAAAAAACAACGTATATTAAGAATTCGGTTAAACCGTTTTAAAACCAAATTAAACAAATAAATTGTCTACAATAATTTTCAAATGTATCCTTTTCTATGATTGACTTTTGCAAATATGTATGTATTTGTTTTTTAAATTTAATTAATAACTTTTAAATCTATCTAGGCATTGAAATAAGAATTTCTAATTTTTAATAACCTCCTTATGATTTCTTCAGATTTGTATAATCATCTTATTCGTTTGAGTTAAACACATTTATACAAATTTTTATTTTATATTTAAATATATCTATTTTAAATAAATTTATATGAGTCTGTTTTGAGTCTGTGCTTTTGCTTTAATTGCTTTCTTTATTTAAAAATAGCATTTGATTTTAGTTACGATAATGCATCAATTTTTCGCAAATAAAAAAACAATTTAAAAATTAATATGTAATATAATATTAGTATGTGTATTTTAACCTAACAAAGTGTAGCTAAGTATAGAAAAATTATTTGAATAAATATATAAATTAATAAATATTATAATATGAACATTTGTTTTATATTTTACTATATATTTGCATACATGTGATTTGTATATTTTAACTATTTATATGTAAAATAGCAATATTATTAAAAACACTGAAAACGTTTAAATATCTGGCAACACAACGGCTTTTATAGCAACGTACCCTGCAAAATTCCGGTGTACTCAGGAGTACGTGTATGAACTGCTTTACAATGCAATATAGCTTTAAAACATAGGTTGTCAAAAATTCATTTTTAGTGCACAATTGTGCTACAAAAACAATAAAAAAAATTCACACCGACGCTTGTTCTCTTTTATTTCAGTTTGATTTCAGTCGTTAATTGAGTGTTAACGAGTGCACATGGGCGGATGCTTACTGCTTTTTTTTCAGCTTTGTTGTTTTTTCAGCTTTGATTTAATTTCAAAATAAACCAGCAAACAAAATAGTATAATGGAAGATAAAAATTTTTGTTTTGTCATTAAAAATGCTTTTGGTAACATGCAATGCATTTTATGTTACCAAACATTTAAAACAAAGAAAACAAGAAAAACTTAATTTATAATACCTAAATACACTAAATTTTTTAAGTTTTAACTGTAAATTAAACTCGCTCAATGGAATATGTGTGAAAAAAAAATTGTCTAATTCCGTAATAACTGAGGCATATTTTGTATTTAATTTTAATAACTTCTTTTAAGTTCATTTCCATTTTGCTTTAAAAGGTAAAATTTATCACATTTGCAATGCTTAGTTTTTTGTTTGCTGGGCAATTTTCTTTTATCCAATACAGACGCATTTCATTAAATGAGAGTTTTGACAACCTATGCTTTAAAATCAATTATTGTTTTTGTTTTCTGTTTATTTTAAAGTTAACCCACCTCTCATTTCAATACACATACACTAGTATGAACGTAATAATGGTTACTGAGTAGGTCACCTTTTTATTTATTATTGTCTTTTTTCTGTTGTGGTTAAAGTTTTCGTTTTTTTTATTAAATTATTTAAGTATATGGGCATTTTGTTGAAATCAGATGGCTAAAAATATTAATCTTAACAAAAAGTTTTATGTATATAACTAAAACAACAATTTTTTCGTAAAATCGCCACATTAAATGCAGTGTTTTTTATTTAAAGTGTATTTTTTATACGATGTCTAGGTTGAATTCGGTTGCAAAACAATTTAAAAGAATTTTTTGGTAAAGTTACGTATAGAAAGTGTTTCCGATGGTGTTGTAGTGGCTTATAAAAAAAAAATAAAATTTAAGGTATAACAAAAAAGTTTTTAGGTGATGGATTCGCTTTGTTTAAATGGGTGCAACAGCAAGTACAAGGTATATTATTCCGCCATGAGCAAGTACCAAGGCGAATTCATAGAGAAGGTGGTCTCGACAGATCAGCTGACTATTTTTTGCTCGTGCAATTTTCCTCACAATATGTCAAAAGCTTGTCTATGTGCTTCTTCTTGATTTAAAAAAAATTACGCGTCGGTTAGATTTTAAAACTAAAAATTTAAAAAAGTGTTTTTAATTAACAAACAGTAAAACCAAATGATGCGTTCTTGTACTTTGTGCAAAAAAAAAACAGTGTAAAATTAGTTTTATTTACGTTTTTCTTCTGAAAATAATTTGTTTTTTTTTAATGATGCCATATTTGTGTTTGACATTATGGGTACGAATTTTTCGCCCTGCGTTCACCTTGTATGAATTCGCCTTGAGCAAGTACCTACCAAATTTTTATTTGTGACAATATAATAAAGGAGATGTCATGTACATAAATGGAAAAACTTAAAGAGGATCAAATGTTTAAGGTAAAAAAGAAATTCATTATCTCTCCTATGAATAACATTTGATATCAAAAACGCTTAAAATAGCGTAGTTAATACTTGATAACATAACTAACTTTGTCTAATACTACAGACACCTATTGTAGTATATGAGAATAAAAATACATATATTGAATTACATATATGTATATACATAATACATATTATATATACATAATACATATTAAATACAATTTTGAGATAAAAAAGTGGTAAGGTAATTTTAATTCAAATAGAATGGAAAATTTTGTCGCGTTACAAATGTCGCGTACTAAAACTTATAGAAAACAAAATAACAGCCTTATTTAAACTTAATGTCTCTTTAAAAGAATCGGAATTATTATTTTTTAAACTAAAAAAGGTGTTTAAAATATTGGATTTTAAATCGAAGAATATTGCATTTTTCTAATAAAGTCAAAAGTAACTTCCATTTTTTATGCGTGCGCGCTCTCGTTTTAAGTGTTCGTATATTAAATATAAAAAACTTAAAAATATATTTGCTTTGCTTTTTATACATACATATATTGCTACTAAAATGCTTTTAAATGGAAATAAAAAAATTTTCGTATATCCTAATATACTTTTTTTCCTTCAAAAGCTTACAAATGTCGCGTTTCTTATCCTGGATATGCCTATATGTGTGTGCTTCTTTTACCAAAAAACCCAAAATTTTTTTTTGCACAGGGATGCCATTTTTTAAAAGACCATTAAAGCTTAAAACAAAAAAATCTTTCTTTGTTTACTTTGGACTTAAAAAAATATATAACTTTGGTAAAACTAAACATATAAAAATATTACAAACAATTATTGATTTAATAATTCACAGAACTAAATTTTTTAGCACATATGTAATTGAAACACTAATGTGTAAAGGCGTAACAAACATTTAATAGCTAAAAACACCAAAATAGAAAATGTCATGTTGTTATCTTTTCAAAATCAATATGAATTAAAGTTAAGCTATATAACTACTTACATCTAATATTGCATTGGAAAACCCCCTTTAACACTTAAATTTAATGTTTGGAAATCATCTAACAATGTAGTTTAATTCCTAGTCCATAAGATTTAAATTTAGAATTTAATTGAAAAAAAAACGCTTATTTCTATTTATCAGGAAATTTCTTATTTCGTGGACTATGACTAGCATCACGACGGGGAAACTCATTCAGCTGAAATAATATAACTCTTAGAGGAATTGTTTAAATTTTTTCTTAGCTTTGCATTACTTACTCTTGAAGAACTACTTTTAGAGCGGCTAGAACTACGTGTAGGCAAGTCAAGTTCATCATCTGTATAACAACTATACTCCCGGGAAGAATCACTGAAAATTATTTAATTTACATCTTTAATTTAGCATTTGTCTAGCTTTGAAATGTTTTTACTAACCTGGGCTCAATGCCTTCATGAGAATCCTGGCCTAATAACGGTAACATATCCTCACCTTTGGGCAAAAGATCTATACCTTGTGCTTGTCTGTTACTTGAAAGTGGCGTTATAGCTGCTGTTGTTGTTGTAGAGGTTTCTGTTGTCGCTGTAGTTTGAGCCTCTTTGGTCTTAGAGTCATGACACTCACATTGACAGTCCTCGGGTTTTACATAATTGTAGTGTAGCATACAACTATCTGTAACATCTGGTTGCTGTTGATGTGTGTGCTTGTATTGTGAAAAGGTGCCTTGAGTTCTTGTACAGTTGGCTGTTGGCAAAGCGTTGGTCTGGAAGGAACGCGCTTGTGCCGAGCTGGCACTATCTCTTGGTAAGGTAGTTATTTTTTTCGGAGGTTTTCGTTTTTCGGGTATATTTTCAAAGTCAATCCAATGGCCTGACAGTTTTCTTTGTGTTGCAGCTTTGGGCGTAGTAACTGGAGGTGGTTTGCTAATAACAGTGGTTTTTGGTTTCAAGTCGGATATGATTTTACATTTTTGTGTAGATGGTGGAGGGGGAGGTGGAGGAGGTGGCTTGTGTGGTTTTTGTTGTTGCTGCTGCTGTAACAATTGTTTATTAGAGTCTCTACGTTCTAAATGTGCAGTGGCTCTAAGACCCTCTTCGGCAAATTCAAACCAAGATTTTCCACTTGCATTTGAAGTTTTTCGTGGTGATTTAGAACATTGAATTTCTTTTTTCGAATCTTTTCTTGGTAGGCTTATACGTAGTTTTTCCCCTCTTACTAAAGTGACGCCGGTAGGCTCAAAAGGCGAATCTGGTGTTTGCACTCCCATGGCACCGATATATTCTTCGAGATGGGAAGGATTTAGGGGTGTTGTAGAGCGTGGTCTGTCTACAGGACAAGTTTTTACTTCCATGTTGATTCTTTCTTTCATTGGTATAAGCGAAACACCCTGTGCTCTTTCTTCAGGCAAGGTAGTAGGTATGTACGGAAGCTCATCATCAAAAGATTCCAGAGACACTAGTCCTGTACTCTCATGCTCCTCTATGCAACCTACATTTAAAGCCAGATGGCGACGTTTTGATTCCAAAACCGCAATATCAGAATCACGTTCACTTTCCGATGATTCTACTGGTTCGTCTGTGGAGAAGACCGAAGATCTGTCTACGTGACTGTAATGTTTTTTCATTATATGCTGTGTGCTGGTTGAGCATGTTACCGTAGTATTAGGTTTGCTAGGTGGTGATTCCATTTGAGAACTTTTTATTGGTGGTGAAGCCCTGGGAGGCTTTGGAGGTGTTTGCCGTGCTTTATCTACCGGCGATTGGGATTGGGAACGCGGTTTACTTTTGTAATGGCTTGAAGTAGTTTCTACCACTGACGGCGAGGGTGTGTGCCGAGGAGTAGGCTCTGTAGATGGTGGCGGTGGTTGAGGCAGCTGCGGTTTTCCTTTACGTTGATATTGCTCTTGGTTTACGGAATCTTGGGCTTTAGAGTTTGATTCAGGTGGGTTTGTATTTATATTAATATTTCCACCGCTTTGTTTTCTCGATATTTTAGACAATTCCGACACGTTTTCGCTATATTTCTTACGTACGTCAAAACTCTCTAAATATCTTGAATGTCTATGGTTGACGGTGGCCACTTCATTGTCGTCATCTGAAGCAGAATGGGTTTGACAAATATGTTTTTCTTCTGTTGTTGATGATGAGCATTCTGAGGGTTTTCGCTTTAACACTATTGGTGGCTTGCTACCTGCCAAAGAGTTACATTTCTCATCTTGTGAAGGCGATGGAAATTTTAAATCCATAGCTGTTTCTCTTGAAAAAGTCTCTTTTGTCTCCGATTTATAAACACACTCCTTCTTGTCTGAAATTTGTGTTATGGCTTGGGATTGTTGCTTAAGTGAATTTTTTTTCTGCAATAGTACAGGCTCTGAACCCTCCTCGGATGGTTTTTTGATGACTGTTTTCTCTTGGCGTGTATTTTCCGATAAAGCTTCCTGCGTCTTTTCCGACATATGACTAGAAATGCTTTCAGTTTTTGATATACTAAATTGAGTTGCAAATATTTGCTCTTGACTTCCTGAACCCACACGGGTGGCAAACATCAATTTTCTCCTTTCTTTGGCTGCACTTTCATCCGGCATTACTGAGGTATTAATAGTAGCTTTGGTTTCCACAACCTTTACCTCTCCGGCACTAGTGGTACTCTCCTGCGAAGGAAGACGATGTATTTCCGCCTCGGCTTCTATGCCATTTTCAGTGATTACATATTTTTTGGCTTCTTCCACTTTAACAGCACTATTACAATTTTTTACGAATCCTGTGATTTCTTGGGAATCTTTTAAACTCTGGCGAATAGGTTTAGAATTCCATGTTGTATCTTTATGGTCTTCTTGTGGAAGAGGTTGTATGGCATCAAGGTTTTCGATACGCTTTAAACAAAATGGCTGGGGACGCTGGGTATTTACATTAGATGACTCTGAGCCAGAATTTTTACGAGCCCCTACTGGCTTTAGCTTTTTGACAGCCGATGCCAAATCGCTCATGGTAATGGCTGTGGCTTGAGGTCTTACTGGTTCAACATTAAGCTGTTGTATACTGTGCAGTAGTTGGCGGGTCTCTTTCTCATCTGGAGGAGTATGCAAGGGTATGTGGATATATCCTTCTACTGGGTCATCATAATATTTAAGGCGACTATTGGGCCTCGAACCCGAAGCTGTTATGACCGGCGTATTCATTTTACTGCGCGACTGCAGGTGATGTGTTTCATTAGCATTTGTGGGTGAAGAAGATTTTGAGGTTTTAGAGCCCTCTGCCCCTTCCGAACTGCCACGTTTTCCTGGCCTAAAAATAGCCAACACGGATTTTTGTTTATTGGGTGTAGCGTTTTGTGACTGAGGTGTCTGCCCACGTTCTTTACTTTTGCTGCGTGGCCTTGATCGGTCACGAGAAGAATCTGGCGAGTCTTTTCCTCCTGAACCAAAACGAAACAAAGAACTAAATGAAGACTTTCTGGATACTGATACGGCCGGGGAGGGGGAACGACTGCCGTCACCTTTATGCTGAGGCTTAGGACTGGATGTTGGCGTTCGAAGATGTTCCACTTTTGTTTTTTGTGTCAGACTTAAAGAGGCTGGTTTTGTTTGAGAACGTGTCGCATAAACAGGCTGCAAAGTATTAGGAGCCTCCACTACTTTCTCGTGTGAAGCAATACCTTTGTCCTCATACATAAAATCTGGCTTGAGATTAATGCGTATATACTCTGTGCCACTGGGTGTTTTGCCTACTATCATATGACCAGGGCTTTTTGTAGATTTGCGCTGAGAGCCCATAGAGCTCTTTTGTGCTGCATCTGTTTTCGATCGAACTTGCGATTTTATCTTGGAAATCAATTTGGCATTATCATTTGTAAGCGCATCAAGTATGTTTTTCTTAGGCGATGACTCCACCACTGTTATGCCCTCAGCTAATACGGCTTCCGTTGGGTCATGTGTTCGAGCCAAAAGTACTTGTTCCAACAAGGCAGCCGTAGGAGCTTCTTCCACCGTACCCGTTGAGTTGTTAACTATTCCTTCTACTGGCTTTGGTCCACAAAATGAGGTTTCTAAGAGCATACGATGTGGTGAAGATGTTCGAGAAACTCCTGAAGCGGCCGATAAATGACTTACTGCTGATCCTTGGCTGCCAACACTGGAAACGCGACTGGTCCGCCCCGAAATACAAAGTAAAGCGGCAACCTCAGAACTAGCCGAATCTTTACGTTGATGCTGCTGCAGATATGATTGGCGATCTTCCATTTTAAACAAGTGGGGTGAGGAACGTTTGGTCTGTAAAACAAAAAAAAATTAAATTTTGTTCAGAGTAGAAATAATCTTTGCCACCATTAATCCCCGACTTATTCCTCGGAAACCATTTAATTTTAATTAAGTTTTACCATTAATTTTTCTTAAGTTAAATAATTCAGGCGTTTTCGTTTGTTTTAGGAAACTAATACATATCCCTACTTTTATTAAAAAAACAATCATTCTGGCAACGCTGCCTTCCTACGCCAATGCATATAGGTGCTAACATTGTGACGGGCTTAATCACTTTACTTACATTTTTTATTATAAATTAAAAATTTTTTTTTCTCAATAAAATAAAAGGTAACGATTCCCAACAATGGTAAGCTTAAGTTTTTTTTTAATTTTTTAGAACATATTTTGACTTAAAACCATGTTTTGTTAAATATTTTAACAAACGCACACATCTTTATAGGTATTTTGATTAAATTGATTGCTTTAAGATAAATACAAATAACATTTAAATAATTTTTTGTATTTTTACGCAATTTTTTTGCTACGCGGAATCGCCCATACGTACATATGTATGTTTAAATTTTATCCCAGTTTTTAGTTTTGTTTTAACTGTATTTGTATGGTTTACGTATGTCATATCATCTTCAATTTTTGTCATTGTTTTTCTTGGCTGTTGTTTCTACCGGTCTCCATTTCAGAAAAAATAGCACAAGCACAAATGCAACATTTCAAAAGAGGACATATTATGAAGTAATAGAAAATAAAAAACTAAAAAGCATACTAAAGAGTATTGCTGTAGGCAGATTAAAATATGTTTTTAATAGTAAATGTTAACATTTTGTTGTTTTTTTTTTAATTTAACCAGGTCAGTTACAGTAAGAGGTAATAAAAGCACATTTACATACATATGCTCGTACACATGCATTGAACTGTATGTGACAAAAAAATCAATTATAAACTTAAAAAAAAATATTTAAAATTAAATGGTGTTTAAAAAATGGAATTTAAGTTTTTATTTGAAGACTTAATAAATATTTTTTGTGCTACAGGGCGTATGGAAAAATTTATTTTGTTCATCGTTTAACCTAATTCCAGTTTTATATTGCATTATGATCTGGTTTTTAAAAGTTTTGATTTTAATTACATGTTTGATATTATATCAATAATGTTGATTTACAACTGCGTGAATATTGGTATTAAAAACTCACAGCAGCGTTTCTAATTTAATGACCACCGCTCGCTTGATCATTTACCCAAATAACGTCATAATTCAAAAAAATTCATTTTTGGAGTTAACAATGCGGAATTGTTAGTTATGTTATGTTTTATACTGTTTATTTTTGTTGTCATATTGGTTGTTGTTTAAAACAATAATACAACGTGAAACTGACAGAAAGAGTAGAAGTGAGAGAACAGTGAAAATATAATAATAATTTGTTGTTGTTTTAAAAACTTTTATTATATAAATTCAATTACTTTTTAAATTAAGTTTAAGCTTTTCTTGAGTAGTTAAGGTTTGAACTGTCTCATTTCCAATAAAAATGGATCAAATAAACTATGTACATACATATATAAATTTTTTAACCGAATAAAATAATTTTAACTAAAAATTTTTATGACAAAGTTTAAGAGCAAATTGCATTAAAAAGTTTAAGTAAATTTTTAGTTATAAATAGTTAAAACCATTTTTATGATTTATAAAACTCACCTCTTGTTGTTGCTGTATTTTTGCTTCTTCTTCCTTTTTGTATGTAGGGTCCATAAAACATAATTCCTCTGTTGAGCTGCGCAATTCCAAAGCATCTACATCACGAAACCCCATATCCAAAGCTTCCTGTAGGGTGCCAGTGCCAACCTTTACATAATTAGTTTTCGTTTTTTTTTTCGATTTTTTTCAAAATAATAATATTTTCCACACATAAATTAACAACATCAAATTCCGGTAAAAATAAAAAAATTAATTTTTCAAATAAAATAAAAAAATAAAAGCAATTTTTTGCAGTTTAATAAAAAAACAAATATTTTTAAACAAACAAAGGCCATTGACCAATTTTGCATATAAAAGAAAAAAAAAAGAATTATATAAGAAAGCAAAGATATACAAGAGAGGGTTTTTTATTAAAATTAAATTTTTAAAATCTTTAGCTTTTATTTTATTATATATTTTTTACATTTTAAAATTTATTTCGTTATTGGTAAATAAGGTTAATTTTATACTCTACTACAAAAGTAATAAAAATGAACAACAAGTGTTTGTTTTTGTAACAATTTTTCTCTTGTTTTTATACTCTTACATACTAATGAGATTTTGCAGTTACTTTTTTCTAAACTTCCAGGTCATTTTGTGTGTTTGTGTATAAGTGTGTTTGCTAAGAGCTTTATCAAAGTTTTTACTTCAATTTGGGATTTTTTTTGTTTTTGCTTTCTGTAAAAACTTTTAAAAGGTTCACATTAAAATTAAAAGCAAAATTTGGCTAGAGTAACAGGGCAAATGATAAATTTTTTAAATTTAAAAAAGTTTGAGAATACGTGTTAATTGTTAGGAAAAACCCTTATTTATAATTATATACAAATAATAATAAATAAAATTTTATAAAATATTAAATTGAATTTATTTAAAAAGTAAAAAAATGTTTGAAGTGAAATTAATACAATTTTTCAGATATTTTTTCCTTAAATTTTTTAAACCTTAACGTGTTATCAATAATTTCCTTCTTCTTTTTGTAGTGTCTTTTAAGAGGTTCAATTAACAGAAATTTTAAATTTTTTATTTTTCCATACACACGCTTACATAATTGCGCTTATATAAAATCTAGTTAAAAATCCTTTTTTAAGCTTGAAAATTTATTATGAATATAGGGCATTTTTTATGCTAAACTTTAAATGGTGAAAGTAGCCAAAAACAAATTTTTAAAACATTAAGTAATTTTTTTAGCACTCAATTCTTTGTAAAAAACTTGTTAAAAAATGACATCTGTAATAAACCTACAGTTACAAGAGACCTTTTGAAATAAAAATAAAATTATATTTGTTTTCATTATTTCCAATTCCTATCTCTTGTAAAATTTTATTTTCCATTTTCTTGTTGTTTTTTTTATCATTTACAGTTTGATTTTATTATGTTGTTAGGAAAGTGCTAAACATAAGATGACTTCAAATGTTTGTATATGGGAGAGGGTGGCTAAATGATTGATTTTTAGAGAATGAGAGGAGAGAGCGGTGTTAAATTATAAAATTCTTATATTAACTGGGTTAATATTGGTAAAATTAAAAAAAAGAAAACTAAAACAACAAAAAGTAAAAGTGCTTAAAAATTGATTTGAACAAACACACGCAATGCAAACTAACAACACACACACAACTACATACACATGCATGCACACATAGATCATAAGATAAAAAGCATAAAACAAAATGTATGTTAATAGCACAGAATATTGCACATATACTCCCACAAAAATACACACAAATCAATGGAAATTGAAAATCACTCAACAAAAAAAATAAAATTTAACTAAAAGGAATAAAACTAAAAAAAGAAACTAAAACAAGAAATAACTATTAGCAAAATGACAAAAGGAAAACACAGAACATTAAGAAATTAAAATGCTTTAAACATATAAATTTTATATTTTTCGAACAACAAATTTAAAATAAAGCAAGCAAAAAAGTTATAGTCGGTTAACACCGACCAACTTATGTTAAAACTTTACGCAAGTTTCTTTTGAGAGTGGGGCTTATAGGGGATTCATGGTAACTTATTTGACCGATTCTGGTTATATTTGGTCAAAGTTTTTTTAACAATGACTTGCCTTAAGTATACATGAGGGTAACATGACTTTTGGAAAACGCCTATTGTGGGAGATGTACATATGTACATATCTTATGGACTGGTAGGACCTTAACAAACTAGTTAACGAGTTGTGATATTATTACAGTAAAATTTATTTGCAATTTTTAAATATGTATAAATGAAAATGGGTCTCGGACTATTTATTTTCGACGTTATAAACAACTGCACATATGTATGTACCAAGTACATAGGTGGCGTGGGTACAAAAATCCCCCTACATATATAGCAGGGGAGGAAAAACTTAAAAAAAAACAGAGAAGTTAAAACAGCAACAATTCAGAGTTATCATAACATTATTAAGTGCTTCAGAAATTTTGGATCGTTTCGAATGTTAGTCAAAGTACAGAAAAAAATTGAAAAGAAAGAAAAATGAAACATAGTTATCACAGCAGGAATCGAACCCACGGCCCCTAGACTGGGAAGCTTGCGTGTTTACTCACTAGCCTTTATCCTCATTTCTAGTAGCTCTTAAAATAAATAAAGGACTTTTAGTCCTTTAGTTGAGTCTTTTGACTTCTTTTATTCATTTTTTGAATGCAATGTGTGCATTTTTGGATTTAAGATGGAGATAAAATATATATATGTAGGCCTTGAATTGAGGTTATACTGTAATAAAAAATGTTTAATAAAAAGGTTTCCTCTTATGTCATATATTCTTAAAACAAATTGTTTTGCTTCATTCGGTATTAATATAAAAAAATAATAAAACAACTTAATAACAAAAAGGATTTTTTTGTCTTTTTAAATTCATTTCTTTTATCTATTATAATTATAACAACGAATGAAAATAACTACCAAACATAAATCCTTTTTAGCTAAAAACTACTAAATAATAGTGACACACATACATACACACATATACTATGTACATTAACACTAGCATTTGTTTTAAATTTGTTTTCTTGTTTGCTTTTTAAATAAATCACCTGTTCAAACACATTATCTGGACTGCTTTCACGACTGTCTTCGTGATACGATGATGATGAAGCACGACTTAATTCAATACGTGGCATTGAGGGTGTGCACAGTGTTGACGCTCCAGTAAATGATGCCATCGTCATGTCACAGCCCGCACCAATGCCACCGGTACTACTATTACAACTGCTGACCAATGAGTTTGAATGTGTGCCATGAGCTTTTAAAGGTGGCGCTCGTTTGATTGTGCCTGTAGTTGTTACTGCATATGAGGTTTCCGCAGCAACTTTAACATCATCATTCACAATTGTATTTGATATTCTAGTATTTGTTATTGTAGTTGAGTTCGTTGTTATTGTTTGTTTACATGTTGTTGCTGCTGTTCCACTATCATTTATACTCATCTGCAAAGTGATTAATTTAAATTGAAACAAAGACGGTCGTAACAAATTATACAATAAAAAAAGGCAAAATATGATTATGGTCTTAAAATATTTTTATTAACTAATTTTTAAAATTAGTTTTTTTATTCATGTGAAAGTAACTGTTTCATATTTATAAATACTTGTGTGTGTGTGTGTCGAGTGATATTGCCCTGCAGCTAAAGTTCAAACTAGTAACGTTTTCGAATGGTTGTGTACTAGTTGCAACCAGGACTGTTGAAAAAGTAATGGCTTTGTACCAGTCAAAAGAGAGCAAAATTTAAAAAAAGTTGAAAATGTTTACTTTGCTTAATAAAAAGTGCAATAAAAAATAAAAAACGTACAAAAAGCTATTAATGAAAAAACAAAAACTAGTATTTTAACTAGTATTTAACTATTTGAAACTTAACTAGTTTGCCTCCTATGACAACCTAATATTAAAATCGATAGTTCGATGTATGAAAAAAGGACAGATATGCAACTAGTCTGTAGTCGAAAGCAACTAGTATGTTTGCTACTACATACTAGTTATTTTATCTGTAGGGTGTTTACACTTTTTTTCTTTTTTATTGTCTGAGATGTACATACAAAAGCAGTAAAATAAACACATAAAGTGTCAGCAGGTTCTCATTGACAAAGAGTACTGTTAATTTACATATGTACAATGAAATACATATACATATATACATACATATGTATGTATGAAATGTCTGCAGGAAACAACTGTTAACGAGGAAGCAAAATCTAACATATGTTTTGTTTGTTGCTGAAACAAAAACATTAAAAAAAATTTAACAAACGTAAGTTAACAAACATACTCATCTACATGCACATATACATATGTATGTACATATGTTAACATATTATACATTCAAATAGCGCATTTGTTGTTAAGATGCTTATGGGGTTTATTTTTCAAGTGAAAACAAGTATCTTCATTTGCACAAACAGTTTAATTATATTTGTTGACGCGTTTTTATTTTTTGGTAAAAAAAACTACCCAATTAGCTCAATTATGTTGAAAGATTTCAAAAGTAAATTGTGAAAAGATTTTATTTATTTTAAAAAATCCGTTAATTTTGGAACTTTGAAACAAAAGGCACAATTTTGTGAATACAGTAATTAAACGAGATGTTTTTTCTTTTTTTTTAGCATGAGCTTCTAAGTATATAGTTCAAGGATTTTTTTAAGTAAATGTTTAAAGTACTATAGTATATAGTACCGCTCTAACTGGCATACCTAAGAAAGCGGAAGCTCCTGCGGCAATGGTTTAATTGTGCCACTATAATAAACAGCAAGTAAGAAAATGAAAGTCGATTAAGCCCCACCATATTAAGCCCTATACCTAAACTTTTTTGATATTAGGTTCCAGCATACATATGAAAAAAATGTATGCAGGAGAAGGGGATTTCTAGGGTCTCATGCTAAATTATCTGAGTGGGCATTTGCATATGGATTATGTGAAATATTAAGTCAATTTTGGGGCAGTTGGCATGCCTTGTATTCCAAAAAATCTATCTGTGTCAAATTTTGTTCAAAATACGTTTAACATGTTATTCACTTAACCAGATGGATGGACGGGCATATTTAAATCAATTAAAAAAGTAATTTTTAATCGAGATGTATATTTTAAAATAAATTTAGACCAATTTAAGCAAAGGGTGTCTCCAGGAGACGAACACTTATCGGATTTTACATGTGCACAACACGAGTACCTAAGGAACCCTTAAAAAAGAGAGCAAAGCAAAATAAAGATATCAACAACAACACATGAAGAAATTAAACAATTTAATCAAATAACCTTTTTTGGAAATTTATTTTTTTTTTTTTTAATAGTAACCAGCACTCAGGAGATGGCCCCTACACATGCATTGCATTGTGTTGGTATCAGGAAAGTAGGTTATGGGAAGGAGGATAAAGGGAGTAGTGTTTGTGGACATTTGATTTAAATTTCTCGATATTTACTGTGGCAGGAAAGACATCAGTAGGAAGTTTATTCCACATACGAACTGTGCGACCGAAGAAAGAATTCTCCCTGTAATGAGTGGTGCGATTCACTAGCCAGTCGACTACGTATGGGTGTGCTCTTCTAGAAAAACGTATATCACGCAAAAAGTTCCAGGTTTCGGGAACAAGTTCCCTAATTTTCCTCAGAGCACATTCCATTATAGTATCGATAGAACAGCGAAACACACCCCATATCACGACGGTGTTCGAGTAAATCAAGACGGTTAGATAGCACAACGTCGCCGATGAGTATCTTCGCTCGTTCCTGTACGCGGTCAAGTAGGGTCAAAATAGTCTTTGGGGCACCAGCCCATACATGAGAGCTGTATTCCATTTTTGGTCGGATATAGGTGGTATAAATATTGAGAAGATCCGATGGTGTAAAGTAATTCCTACACCGTTTAAGAAAACCAAGACATTTCGATGCTTCTTTCGACACAAAAAAAAATTGTTCCGTCCAGCGGACATCGCACTGGATTCTCATGCCCAGGACATCAAGAGTCTCTGTCTTCTCAATACTTATATCATCCATTAATACAGACGAGGCAGCATCGTCCATTGTGCGTTTATGTGTCAAAAGACAACATTGGGTCTTACGGGCATTAAAATTGATCCTATTCGCACGGCCCCATTTGGAGATTACCTTTAGATCGCGGTTAATCGAAACATTCATACTCTGTCTCCTAGCTCCAATCTCCAAAGAGCTAGGCCTATGGTCAAAAGAGTATGAATAGCATATGCTGCTGTCGTCTGCAAAAGAATAAATAGGATTCGAAGTTTGACATAGAAGGTCATTCAGAAAGATAAGAAATAAAGTAGGAGAGAGGACGGAAAGGTTAACAATAAAAATTTCGACCAGAGCAGAAAATTTTTAATTTAAAGCATCATATTTAAACAAACACATCGCACACTAAATAAAAAACGGTCACGACTCAAAATTTTTCAGAATCATTTCTTTTTTCTGAGGCCAGTTTCCAGATTAAAACTTAAGTAAACACAAAAAGTTTATTAAAATAGTAGTAAACTTTATTCGAAGACGGATTTTACTATTAAACTTTAAATGGTTTAAGTTGAAAACTATGTCTTAAAAAGCAAAGCAAGATGGCTTTAATAAATAATAATGGTATTGATTTAGTGTGTGATATAAACATACATACATACATATGTACATATGTATGTGTACATATATTTATGTTTATAAGTAAACACATTATAAACTCCTTTACATACATTTATATTTATAGACAAACACCTAAACCAAAAAAATAAATGAATAAAAAACACAGAAAAATACAAAAAATATTTAAAGAGTTTAAGAGATTTTTAAAGAGTTATATGTAAATATGCATATTTTCTATACACACGTACATACATACATTCAGTTGTATCCTGCAAACACACACAGCTTTAAATAACTTTAACTGTGCATGTTACAACAACAAGAACAGCAACAATATAATCCATTTGGATTATCCAGCCATAGCGACTGTGAAACCTTGAGGATGGGAAGAGAATCACAAATACACTTAAAAAACAAATAAAAAAAATTGTAGAAGAAGAAGAAATAAGTTTAATATGTTGGCAACAAGCACACAGTGTACTAAGTCAAGTGTTTTGCATTCGTGTGTGTGTATAGGATTCAGATTAAATACGTGTATGTGTGTGTGCATTGAAATGTTTGTCTTGTAAAAAAATACCTAAAAAATTTGTAAATACTAATTTAACTTGTTTTTACCTAAAATTACATTGAGCTTTGATATAAAGCAAAAATAAAATTTAAATTTAATCATTCTTTGGCTTTAATTCTGCTCACATTATTTAATATACATACATAGGTACATACAAAAGTACCTTTAAATTTTACCTTTTTCGCTAGTTCTTTTACATATACAATTTCAATAGATTTTGATTTTTTTCAATTTAGGCAGCAAATATTTTATATTTTTATTAATTGGGTTAAGTTTTTTTTTATTTTTTTAAGGTTAAATATTTGTTATGTCATTTAAATTACATTTTTTTTGTTTTTTGGTAAAACTTTAAATTTTATTCCTTTTTAGGCCTTAAAGCAAGCAATGCTTTTTCCTTTTTTGGATTTCCTTGTAAAATTTTTTCCAATTTGTAACATTATTTCCTTTAGTTATAAACACTTTAAAATCCAATTGCAAACTAACTTTAGATATTTTAACCTAAAGTCTTGTAACGCCTCAACATTGAGAGTTTTATTTAGCAAACAAAAATGTAAAGCATACTTTTAGGTTAACTAACAGTTTTGCTCTCAATAGCTTTTAAAAACAGTTGTTGAGCACAATAAAAAGCTTTATTAAATAGACAGTGGACATAATTATCAGGCATACACTTAAAAAGCCCTCCAAGAATGGCCTTCTAAATACATGGCCACTTTACTTTCTTCTTAAAGATTCGACACACATTCTCAACTCCTTTCTTTTAGACTAAGCAAGGAAGATGCTTTATATGTACATATGTATCGTGTCAATAACGTAATTACTTGAAACCCGGAGCAAGAATTATTAAACAGTTCTGTGCCTCGTTTCTGTATTGTATGTGAAAAGTTCTTTTGTCGAGAAATTTAGTCAAAGACAGAATAAATCAAAGGAAATATATTATATATGTTATAATGGTTCACCCTGTTAATAACTGGAACACTATTATAATCTTTAAATATTTCTCGACGCAAAATTTTTTCGCAAGTTATAGAAAGGAGGTACTGCTTTAGCATATATTATAAGAAAAAAAATAGTTAAAAGATATACTTGCAATAGTTGAGAGGGGAGTTGCGCGAAGGAATGCCTTTCAATGACTTAAGTAAAATATTAAGACACGGAATTAAATTTATAAGAGTAGTTTTCCATATGTTTTTTTTTGGTATTTGTTTTAAGGACCTGCTAAAAAGGCCTTTTATAAGGCCTAAAAGAGAAGGGAATGTGTAGGGCCTTGTTCGGCAATGATATCTCGTGTTGAAAATAAACGGTTATGCAACGGAACTGGCAGTGCTAAAGAAGGCCCTTCAGAAGGCCATTTTACTCTTGCTTCCTTCAGCTGGGTAAGAAAATATTTTACTTTTAACAATACTGTCACTAAAAATATAAAGCACGTTGTTCTTATATATTCTCTAAAATTATCTATTTTTACAAACTTACATCTCTTTGTGTTCATTTATATTGACGGTTTTTATATACATAAGTATTTACATATGCATATATGTATATTTATATACATGTGTTACATGATTATGACCAATATTAGCCAATAGTGTCTTCGGGGGCCAAAAACTAATCGGGTCTTACATTTACATTATAGGAGTTGCCACAGAAAATACAAGCAAAAAGCAACACAAAACAAAAGAAACAACAACACAGGTTAATATTGCATTTTTTTTAATAATAGCATAGTAAAAAAGCACACATACATTATCATAAATCATATTCTCTCGATGGGCACTGCTGATTATGACACTTTATATTTCGTGGCTTACATTTACTACTGTTTGCATTTCAGTACTAAAATTTGTCAGCTATTATGACAAACACACGCACACGTTAATTTTACCTTTTTTTTTTCCTTTAAATACATATTCATCGTTAGCATTTCTTTTTTGACATACTGCCTTAGCTGCAGTATTTTTTGTTGTTTTTTTTTTTGATATCTACATTAGTTGTGCACATTTTCTATGCATGCCGATTTGATTTAAGCTCTTATTTACATATTTTAACAGCCACGTGACTTTGACATATTTTGTTGGTTTGTTTTTCATCAGCATGCAATTTAGGTGCATACGTATGTATGTACTACATATGTATGAATGAATCTTAATGAATGTATGCTCTCACAATGTTGCTCTATATGTTTTCTTGCGTGTGTGTTAGTTCGTGTTGTATCTATCGTTTCCGTTATTAGAAGAACTCAAAAGAATTGTTTTTGCAAAAATTTGTTTTATGTGCCGAGTATAAGATAAAATGTACGCAAATATGTGTGCGAATGAATATTCTAAAAATAAACGTTTATCTTTGCTTGTACTAATTGATTGATACTAGCAGCACTTGTGTTATATCTTAATGTTTCTTAACTGGTTTTTGCAAACAAAACTTGAATGTATCTGGAATTTTACAGTTTAAATCATCCAAGACGTTTCGCCTTTCGTGTTCTATAAACAGCACAAAGGTTAAAGCCGTATGTTACCCTTTAATTTCTTAATCTTTTCTCTTTTATAAATATATACCTAAAACTTTACACATATTTGTATACATACATTAACACATTAAAAAAAAATTAATTAAATCTCACCATATCTTTTTCATCGTCATCATTTCCACTGCCAGCATTTTGTATTTTCTCAGCATTAATCAGGTTAATACTTGAACTACATTCTGCTTCTGTTGCTGCAGACTCAGCAGGGTTTGATGTTATAGTTGTTGTTGCTATTGCTGTAGTATTGACTGAAGAAGTCATTGACGTTGTATCCTCAAAAGATTTTTCAAATGATGCAATTGGCGCCGGGCCAAGGCGTTTCTGTTTGCGCGCATCCATTATGTGCTTAGCAAACTGTTAATATAAAAAAATGTTTGCATACTGATGCTAAAGTTGTAGTAAAATAAAAGAAATAAGAAAATAAAAATCAAATAAAACAAAAAAAAAAACACTATACAAAGAACAATTGAATTTTTAAAATATAAGAGAAATAAGGCATCGACACTTATTAATGGGGCAATATTTAGTAGAGTTTTTATGATGTTACGCTAAGACATGTGTGTCATCGATGTGAACTATTAGATATATATGTATTTACACAGATATATTTATTTTTTTTATTTTTAGGAAAAAAACCCAATACCAAAAAGTGGCCAATTCGTCACACTCGAATCGAAATTTAAAAATTTTTATTACAATTTCTATACTTAAGGCATAGACAACTGTTCGATTTAAATTTCGATTATAATCGAATGCGACGATTTGGTCCCAACATTTTAAGATCCGTTGTTATGTGTATGTACTTATGTTAAAATATTTTTTTTATATTATATTAAAGCTACAAAAGTATAGCTTTTTAAATCTACTGAATTTTCATAATGCTGTTGCTGGTAAACAATTCTTAAATCTAGAATTTTTTAATTCCAGGGCCAAGTTAAACTTAATCTGCATAAAATGTCTGCATGTATGTATGTAGTGTGTACAAATAAATATTATTCATATTTAAATTTAATAATTTTAAGACTTGTCAAAAGAACCCATATGTTAATTAATCTGACTTCTACTTTTATGTTTGGTAAAAAAAATCACACCTCTCATCTTTTTTAACAATTTTTGTTGATTTAAAAAAATGTTCTCACAGGAATCAAATAATAAATGCAATAGAAAATGCTTTCAACAATCAATCATATTCTTTCAGTGTCTACCTATAATTAAAGGTTTAAAGTCTTACCCCCCCGGGAAACTGTTGCTTTTTCTAATTAAGAATTCAGCATTTTTGAGTTAAAACTAAAAATGTTAGTAAAATAATCATACCTCCTACAACATTTGTACTTTGCCTAAAAAATTAAGTCAATTTAAATTTTAGAGCTCTGCTTAAATAACTTAATTAATGCTTATTTTACCATGACGTAAGCACTTTAAAATGTTCACCAGTATATGTTAAATGTGTTATAAAAATAAAAATTTAGACTAAAATGATTTTAAGAAAATATTTAATTAAAAAAAATAAAAGAGGTTCTAGACTAGCAGCAGACTTTTAAAAGAGAGAAGTTATCATACACACACATGCTAATAGTGGCATGTAAAAATACTTTGCCTATTTGCCTTATACGTAACTGTTATTTTCCCAATTACTGTCAGCAAGATGTCGCTGCAAAATGGTGGATGTGCTGCTCACAACTTGTTGGTAGAAATTCTCATTTTAAAAGGTTTAACTGTTAATGTACTCTGTCTACATATGTATTGTGTTATTAAGTGTATGCATGTGTCCTTGCCTCCTATTGTTTGTATATACTTAGATTTTGTTGTTTTTTTTTTAGTTTGTTAATGTTATGTATGCGAGTGAGTATTTATTTTTCTTACAACTTTTATTACTTTATGGCATTATGGTTGCCAGCAAGTTTATTGCCCTTTTCGATAATGTTTTCTTGTGTCATTGCAAATAAAGCATTTAATTTATAAACATTGGAGACAAAACGACGACTACAGAAATTATTTTTTTTTTTTCTTGGTATAAACGAGAGTAAATATTCTTTGTGTGGAACATAAAGCGTATGAGTATTACGCATATACATATGTATTTAAAATTACTTATACCCCCATGTATACGTATTTATGTAATTTTAAGTTCATATTTATGAATGAAATAATATTATTTTTGTGATTTTTAAAAAAACTAGTGAGTTAATGCTTAAGTCTGTTTCAAATAATAATTAAATATTCCGTTGCAATGCGCTTTAAATTGGTGTTTCTGCTTTTTTATGTGTTCATTTGAAAAATATGACGAATAGTTATTGTTGACTCTCTTAAATAATTATAAAAAAATCACGATATTTTTAAATTTTTGCTTAAGCTGTAGGACTCCATATTTTTTGGTCGAATTTAATATTTTCGTGTGTTATAGAAAATTCTTCATTCAAATGTATTGTAAATGGGAAAGCATTAATAAAATATTGTTATTAAAATAACGCTGTTATGTAGCCTTCTGTGTGACACATTAAGCGGACACTCTTTCATTACCCTAAAGCAAGTTCTAATTATTACAAAGTTTAAGGAATATTGTAAATACTACGCCATCCAAGTCAAGTTCATCAATATGCGTCTGACCTTAAGCAAAAGGAAACCTAAACATTAAATTAAATGCCTCAAAGACAATGGCTATAGCGATAAATATTTAAAAACATGCTAGTTTTTTGGTAAAAAAAAAACAACTTAAGCAAAAAAACTTTAAACTAAGTTTTTATGTATGCAATGTTTTAAGTAATAAAATAAAAAAATGCCTTGAAAACGAAGAAAACCTTCTTTTTAATAGTCTTTTGTTTAAGGTCATTGTATCAAACTAAAACTTTGTACTTTTGAAGGATATAATGGCAACAATGGTGCCAAAAAAAATTTATATAGTTGATTGCCGATTTTTTTTTATTAAAAAAAAAATTATTTAAATTTTTTTGCGGTATAAGCACTAGTTTTTTACATTTTTAATTGTGTTTTTACAAGTTTTTTTTTATAAAGTTTTGTTAAGGATAACAAATAAATGATTGGTTTTTTGTGAACTTGTTAAAATTTATTTTAAATGAGCAGACTGTTTGAAAAAGAAATATTAGGTACGCTAAACTTTTGTTAACTGTAGGAAATAAATTTTAAATACAATAAGTATCTTCAGATAATTTATGATTTTTGCTATAGCCCTCAAATATTATTATTAAATAAAACAAAAAGGATAAATTAATATTTGACTAATGTTTTTCGTTTTATCTAATCAGTTTAAAAAAAATGTGTGAAGTTTTTTTTAATTAAACTAAAAAACACACATCAAAGTAACACCCTCCAAAACTTGACAATTTTTTGGCCTTAAATGTCAACAAAAATTTTTTTATTGCTTTTCGAAATGACTTAGAACTTTTTTATAATACATATGTATTTCTTTTTTTACATTTAAGATATTTTTTTGATTCGAGTTAAGCAAACAAAACACAACTTTGCGTGCCTCTTTGTACCATTTATTAAGTTGTTGATTTTAATGACGGGCTGCCTTTGTTTAAGGTTTTTACTTTTCGTATTCTAGGACAAAATTGCTTACAGTCTTACATACATATACATACATACATATGTAAATTTGTATCTTGGTTAGGGTAAAAATTTTAATTTATATTTACACCGCACCCGCCTTAAGATTCTTTGGATTAGTAACAAATATTATCTTTATATTGATCTTAATAAAAAAAACCAATTATGTACAAACAAAAATAAAATAAAATAAAATAAAATAAAATAAAATAAAATAAAATAAAATAAAATAAAATAAAATAAAATAAAATAAAATAAAATAAAATAAAATAAAATAAAATAAAATAAAATAAAATAAAATAAAATAAAATAAAATAAAATAAAATAAAATAAAATAAAATAAAATAAAATAAAATAAAATTAAATAAAATAAAATAAAATAAAATAAAATAAAATAAAATAAAATAAAATAAAATAAAATAAAATAAAACGAAACAAAATAAAATAAAATAAAATAAAAAAAAATAAAACAAAACAAAATAAAAATAAAATAAAATTAAACAAAATCAATTTAAAAAAATAAACTAAAATAAAATAAAAAAAAATAATAAAAAAAGTTTGCTCTAGGTCGCCTTAGGTTATTAATGGCCTCTATCAAGGTCTGTAGTTAACCAAACTTACGGACTTATAAAAGCCATTGGTTTTTTTAAACCTAAAACCAAATCTACAGAACTTCAATCACCCCGTTGACTTGTTTTAAGCAGACGATCATGTCGACATCTTGAAATCGGCTTCACTATCTAAGTAAAGAAATCCAGATTATATACTTTATGGTCTCGCAAGAAACTTTTTACGAAATTTTAAATGAACAGAATAAAAAAAATGTGTATATATGTATGTATATCTAGATACTTTATCTATATATATAATTATCTAGATATTTTTTTATCAGTATGTGAAGGTAAAAATAATTTCCGAAGTTCTGTGAGGGTGTGAAAAGGAAATTATATTGGTTTAAACGGAAACAACTTTGCTTGTGTAGGTTTGCTTGTTTTACATATGCTGGCTGATGACGTTTTTTTGGTTATAAAGTCCTCATGGATTTCTTTTGTGTTTCAAAATATTCTTTGATATTTTAACGATGCATTTGCATAATAAAAATCCTTTGAAGCATTAAAATTAAAAAACCATGTAGAAGGGTTGGGAATTTTAGACAGAAATATAAATGAAGGGGATGAAAAATGTTTAAGACAGTCTAGTTACAACGGAAAAAAGGGTCTGTCAAAGAATAAAATTTCCACATCAATACATATACAAAGGCTTAAGTGTTATTGAAGTTTTAATGTGTATTTTAAAGTTACAAAATATTTTAAAGTTTAAAAAAATCGGTTTAATATTTTATCTTCTATAGTTTTATTTATTAGAAAAACGTTGTTTGTTCTTTTTTTATTTTATTCCTACGCAAAATGCATGGTTGTACTTTTAAATCAGTAATATGTTTACTAACTAAACAATCTGGCAACGTCTCTTTATTTACTTTAGGGTGTCGCTTTAAAAATAGCTACGTTTATGAAAAAGCTATGTTATGTAAACGGCTATCAAACGTTTTACGCAAAAAATCGATTGTGGTATTAGGTGTGTGGTTAGTTGCACCATCCTGTTGAAAGCAATCATCGTTCACATCAATTTTGCGACAGACTAGAATGACATAAGTACTGCTCGATTTAATATTACCGCTGGTTCCAGTATAAACCGATGGATGGCGAACCCGATATTAGCTTCCGATTCATGTCATATCTTTAAAGGTTTGACATAAATTGTGAAAAAAAAATAGCCAAAGGAATGACGACTAGCAAAGAAATAAAAGCTAAAAATAAGGTAATGGAGTGCATACTTTAAGAGTTTGATTATGAATACAATTAATTCTAAAAAGAAGTAGGGTTTTAATGACCAACTGGGGACATATTTAAAAACTTTTTGTACTTATGATATTTAAATAGCTTTAATTTAAATGGGTGCAGCAATCTAATCGATATACGTTATTTTGCGAAAAAAAAATCGATGCCGAAAATTTTGCCGTATTCCCAGATACGGCATATGTGCATATGTATATTCATATCACATAACTATTATAGGCTTATTAAGGGCCAATTTTATTATTATTCATTAGAATACTTGCAACTGAATTGAATCCTTATAATTGAAATAAGAAAGGAGGGGGAAAGAAAATCGTCTTAAAGATAATATTGTTAAACTACAAATTGTGTTCGTTTGTAGAAAATGTCGACAAACATTTTAAGGACCGTTCAAACAAAAACAATGCCGGCTATCAAACATGTTGTTAAGAACACATATGTATATAAGTATGTTTTACAACCAAAAGAAAAAAGTATGTATGTATGTATACTGATTGTAATAAAAATAAATAATGTTTTAACTAATAAAAGTATCCCAATCAATATGAATTTTGAGCTGTAAATGATTTTGTTATGTTTTACTTGGTTATTAAGAAGGTTTTAGTTCAATTGAGCTAAAGTCAATGAACGCTCAAGATTTTTTTCAAAAATAATATGAAAAAACTTGAGATATGTATAAGTATTTTATTAGGTTAATAAGCTTACTGGCTCAAACAATGTCTAATTGCAATCCTTAAAGAGAAAAAAACATAATTATATAGTTATATTCATACGTACATATGTATGTATGTACATATGTATATACAAACCATATAACACAAGTTAGAAGCAGTCATAACACATTAGCGTTTTTATAAAATTTTGAATAGTAATAAAATATAGACCCTAGCCAACACTAAAATGGTATGTGGTATCTCATTTTGCCTATGCTTTTTATATAAAAAAACAAATAAGAATATAATATTCAGCCAAGCCTGACCATATTATACCCTACATTGAAGCTTATTTTATATGAAGTACTACCGTATGGACAAAATGTAAGCAGGTAAACGGAACTTTTATTAATTTTCTCCAAAAAGTTTCTGATAAATTTTAATAAAAAAATCATTACAAGGGTATGTGATATTGTGTAATTTAAACAGCAGGTGGTTTTGATATACATACTTATATTTTAACCCTAACAAGAAGAGACCTCGTAAATGTCGATTTAACAAATCTAGAGGTAAAAAGGTGTGAAATTTCTATTAAAGGTTAGCTAAAGTCTTTGTTTTTTGTTTACTTTTTATGACTACATATATTTTTTAAATATAAATAGTAGATATGTATTAGCAACTTGGACATCACCCAAATAATAAAAACTAGGCAACACTTTACCATAACAACATAACAATGGTTGTCAAAAATTCATTTTTAGTGCACAATTGTGCTACAAAAACAATAAAAACAAACTCACACCGACGCTTGTTCTCTTTTATTTCAGTTTGATTTCAGTCGTTAATTGAGTGTTAACGAGTGCACATGGGTGGATGCTTACTGTTTTTTTTTTCAGCTTTGTTGTTTTTTCAGCTTTGATTTAATTTCAAAATAAACCAGCAAACAAAATAGTATAATGGAAGATAAAAATTTTTGTTTTGTCATTAAAAATATTTTGGTAATATGCAATGCATTTTATGTTACCAAACATTCAAAACAAAGAAAACAAGAAAAACTTAATTTATAATACCTAAATCAATGGTTGTCAAAAATTCATTTTTAGTGCACAATTGTGCTACAAAAACAATAAAAACAAACTCACACCGACGCTTGTTCTCTTTTATTTCAGTTTGATTTCAGTCGTTAATTGAGTGTTAACGAGTGCACATGGGCGGATGCTTACTGTTTTTTTTTCAGCTTTGTTGTTTTTTCAGCTTTGATTTAATTTCAAAATAAACCAGCAAACAAAATAGTATAATGGAAGACAAAAATTTTTGTTTTGTCATTAAAAATGCTTTTGGTAACATGCAATGCATTTTATGTTACCAAACATTTAAAACAAAGAAAACATTATATTTCTTATATTTCTTCGAACCGAAGTCCAAGCTCCAAAAAAATGGGAATAGAATTTTGGAAAAATCTAAATGATTTCGATTTTCCAGAGTTAAAAAGAAATGCTTTGAAGTTGTTATCCCTTTTTCCCTCTACATATTGCTGCGTGTTGGAGAATAAATCTTAATTAAAAGCATTTATAATTGTTTCTATTTATCTTAATTTATAATATCTATTATCTTGCTTAATTTATTTATATGTTTTTAAATTCAATGGCTAGTGTGAACATACCATTTAGAAACTTACGCTTTTATATACATATTTGTTTTGTAGCCCTTTAATTGCTACATATGTATGTACATATGTGTGTTTATGTAGTTCTTTAATTCTCTTTATGCTTGCTGCATTAATTCATACAACAACAAAATACTGGTTTATTTATTGCACGTATTAAAGCAACAAATAAACATTGTATATACACACATATGTACATAGTTAAAATATTTCAGTACTGTTAGGAATTTTTGGCTCTTGTTATTGAAATATTTGCAAATAATTATGAGTTGTTCTTTAACTGCCTAGCTGCAATAACTTCTTATATTTTTGGTTCTCGATCTGCCGCGCTGCGAAGAGACATATTCAATTTAAATTTATTGTGATAAATTTTAATAAACTCTAAATATAATAAAAACTGTAATTAATTTAAACTAAAGTAAAGTCTTAATAAAATTGTTTAAATATTAAATTAAAAAGAAAAGTGACTCTTTTAATTGAAAAACAAAAAAGGAAAGACTTTAGTTAACTTCGAGATAAGTTAACTCTCATACATTATTTGGTGCCGAAACCCGGGAACAGGGAACAGTGAATTGTGAATCAGTCAATCAACTTGGAATCGTTTTACTGGAACCTATTGCTCCTGGACTACTTTGAAGTGTTTTCTTGTGGAAATAAATTGTGTGTGCTCTTTGAGGATAGCGAAACTTTGTGCAACAAAATAAGTAAGGTTGTGAACTCTGCGTTACTGTTACTGGAATTTGTGGTTTTCTGGAAAACTGTATGTATGCATGAAATTTTATTGTAAAAATTAAAAGTGTGAAATTGAATAAAAGTTTTGAACAAAATGGCGGAAATTCACCATCTTATTGAGCAACAAAAAGATTTGTTTCTAAACTTCAAGCGAACTGCAAGATTATATGATTTAAAGCAAAATAAAACTTGTGGGTTTGCACAATCGGTTCTAGATGAAATAGAATCAAATTTTTTGCAATTTAAAAAAGGAAATTCCGAATTGTGTTCCGTAGTCCGTGAAAATACTTTTAATGTAGAAGATATTCCGTATTTCGAAGAAGATCTTTACTTTCAATTTCAAGATGAATTTTTTACTCTAAAAAGCCAGTTGCTTGATTTAATGAATTCTGGTTCTCGTTCTCCTGAAATTCAATCCAGTACGTTTGCTGGTCCCTCTAATTCTCGAAATGAAACCTTTTCGGTTCAGGCTCGTTTACCGAAAATTGATCTGCCAGTTTTCACTGGTGACTATTTAACTTGGATGTCGTATCAGGACATGTTCGTTTCACTAGTTCATAATAACCCTGGTCTTACTGATGTGCAAAAATTCTGTTTTCTGAAAAGTTCTTGTAAAGGAACCCCGTTGGATATTGTGAATGAATATCCAGCAACGGATTCAAGCTATGTTTTAGCATGGACCGCACTTCAAAATAGATATCATAATAAAAGGAAAATTGTTGATACTATTTTTAAAAAACTATTTTCAATTCCTGCTTCTGATGGCTCTTCAGAAAGCATTCAAACGGTTTTAGATACAACCCGTACTAGTATTGCCCTACTTCGTACTTTAGGGATAAATACCGAAGGTGAACATGCTATGCTTATATATATGACGGTAAATAAGCTAGATGTTCAGACGCGTAAAGAATGGGAGCAGTCGCTCAAAGCGTCAACTGAGATCCCTCCACTTGACGATTTGTTTAGATTTTTGGAGGCGACTTTTCGTACCTTAGAGACTATTTCTGACCAGCCTGGTTCAAGTCTTAGTGTGTCCTTTTCGAAGTCAAGGATCCCACAACAACAAAATAAAAATAAAACTAATTTTCGACGTTACGCAAATGCTGTGTCTACCAATAGTGACTCCAACTGCCCTTGCTGCAATAAGCGTCACCTTCTCGTAAAGTGTTTCAAATTTTCTGCTCTAGCAACTGCTGAAAAAAGAGATTTGTTGAATTCAAAGCGCATATGTAGAAATTGTTTAACCCCAGGTCATTTTAGTAACAAATGCCATGTAACTTCTCGTTGTCAAGTCTGTCAACAAAATCACCATACTACTGTTCATAATGAGTATTTCACTAACCGTTCATCTGAAACTGTAGCTCCTGAACCTGTTGTGCCACCGCAACCCTCCTCATCTTCTCAAGTGCTTGAGAACGTAAATGCTCATGTAGTTGATAATAGTAAAATATATAGTAGTAACAAAAGGCCTCAAGTTCTTCTTGCTACGATACGTGTGGTGCTAAAAACCTCTCAGGGCGAGTTTGTTCTACGAGCTCTTCTTGATCAATGTGCTCAGGCCACATTTATCACTAAAAAGGCGGTAGATACCTTAAACTTATCCTACAAAAGGACGTTTATTGAAATAAGTGGAGTAGGTGGAGATAAGCCTACGGTTTCACATAATTGCGCAAAGTTTTCTATTTTCTCCAGAACTAAAACTAACTTTAAAATTGATTGTAAGGCTCTTGTTCTACCAAAAATAACGGGATATCAACCTACGGGTATAAATGAAAAACTTTTACCTAATTTAAAGAAATTCCCATTAGCTGACCCACATTTTTCAAAACCTGGTGAGATAGACCTTTTATTGGGAGGAGATGTTTATGGAGATATCGTGCTACCTCAGCAACATAAATTTGATGATGGTTTGTTCTTGCAACTAACACATTTCGGGTGGATAGTTTCTGGCCCTACTCGTGATAACTCTTATCAGCATACTATTACGGTAAATGTTTGCTCCCTAGACAAGCAATTGCAGTTGTTTTGGGAACAGGAGGAACTTTTAGAAAAGAGGGTTTTAACTGAAGAAGAAATCCTGTGTGAACAACATTTTAAAAACACGACTTCTCGTGATTCGTCTGGTCGTTATACCGTGTCGCTGCCATTTAAATCGCTTCTCAAGGGTCTTCCACTTCCAGTATTCGCTCATACAGACTATGCAGCTCTTTCTCGCTTGAAAAATGTTGAATCGAAATGTAAAATAAATAAAAACTTTGGCAAACTTTACACAGATTTTATGAAGGAGTATGAAAATCTTGGACACATGAACAACGTTGGCACTTATCCACGCGATTTGGATAAAAACGGATTTTTCTTGCCCCATCATGGTGTTTTCAGAGAAAGTAGTTCTAATACTAAATTGAGGGTTGTTTTCGACAGTAGCTGTAAGCGGTCTGGTCAGTCTTCGTTGAACGAGGAACTGGCAGCTGGTCCTGCATTGCAAAATGACTTGCCTACAATTATAAATCGGTGGAGGCGTTTTAAAATTGGTTTTCGGGCAGATCTAGAGAAAATGTTTAGGCAAATTCTTGTGGTTCAAGAACAGCATAAATATCAACAAATTTTATGGAGAAATAGTAGCTCTGAAGATATTTCGGTTTACAAACTTTCTACGGTTACTTATGGTACAACCCCGGCTCCTTTTCTCTCGATAAGGGTTTTACAACAACTAGCGTCAGATGAAAAGGACAAATATCCGTTAGCTTGTAGCGTACTAAATTCAGATACTTACGTCGATGACGTTATTTCTGGGGCTGATAGTGTATCAGAGGCTTACCAATTACACACTCAATTATGTAATCTCCTTAGCGAAGGAAAATTTAATTTGCGTAAGTGGACAACAAACTCGAATGAATTCTTAGATATGATCCCTGTGGAGTTTAGGGAAAAGTTGCAAACATTCGAACTTAATCAACCTAACACAGTTAAGGCTCTTGGTATTGAGTGGAACACTGTAAATGATTGCTTTTCATTTAAAATTAATTTTGAAAATACGTCAGAGGTGACTAAAAGAAGTTTGCTCTCGGATTCAGCAAAACTTTATGACCCGTTGGGTTGGCTTTGCCCTACTACAATTCTCGCTAAAATTGAATTCCAAAACTTGTGGTTCATTGGAATTGACTGGAATGATCGTCTGCCTGACGACATTGAAAAAAGGTGGTTAAAGTATCGTAATAACCTCAAATATCTTGAAAATATAAAAATCCCTCGTTGGATTGGAACTAGCAGCGGCCTAAAAGTTGAAATTCATGGTTTTTCTGACTCGTCTAAGTTCGCGTATGCAGCTGTAGTGTACGCTAAGACTATTTCAGATTTAGGTCCAAAAGTTTATTTAATACAAGCAAAAACAAAAGTTGGCCCTATAAAACGCCTAACAATTCCTCGAATGGAACTATGTGGTGCAACTTTATTGAATAAATTGGTAGATATAATAATCTCATCTCTTGATCAAGAGATTTCTAATGTATACTTTTGGACTGATAGCACGACTGTACTTTCGTGGATTCGAGGTCAGTCATCTAGGTGGCCCATTTACGTTGGAAACAGAGTTGCAGAAATTCAACGCAGATCTCGTACTTCTCAATGGCGATATATATCTACACGTGAAAATCCTGCTGACTGCGCTTCGCGTGGTATATCATCGAATGAACTAGTTGAACATGAACTCTGGTGGCATGGTCCTAAGTGGCTCACTGGACCTTCCGAATCTTGGCCCAAACAACCTAAGCTAAATCTGGATGAAATTGATATAATTTATACAAGACCAACTTTAAATCTTCACTCGGTTGTAACAGACGTAAGCGCCTATCCTGAATTGCTTACACGATTTTCTTCACTCTGCAAGCTGGTTCGCGTTACTGCATACATACTTCGATTTAAATACAACGCTCAAAATAGTAAAAAATCACAAACTGAAGGTAACGGTAAGATGACAGGGTTTCTTTCAACCGAAGAACTCAAGTTGGCTCGTTTAAGGCTAATAAAGCTTTCGCAAGAGGTAGATTTCGCTCAGGAACTTGATGAAATTCAAAAAAGAGGTCAAATTATAAAAAACAACGCGGTTGCGCAATTATGCCCATTTTTTGATTCCTTTAAAATACTAAGAGTTGGTGGTAGAATACAAAATTCTAGCCTAAATTATTGTTCAAAACATCCAATTTTACTTAAAAAACACAACCCTTTGACTAATTTATTATTTCTAGATGCACACATAAAAACTTTGCATGGTGGTTTGGTTCAAATGCAAGCTTATATTTCACGAGAATATTGGATAATATCAAGCAGGTGCGTCGCAAAACGAATTTTGCGAAAATGTGTAACATGCTTCAAATATAACGCAAAAGCAGCCCAGCAGATGATGGGAAACCTCCCCAGTGTTCGTCTCAAGCCAGCACGTCCATTTAAACACAGTGGTGTCGACTATGCAGGTCCAATAACCATTAAACAGTCAACTGCACGAAATGCAATAACAACAAAAGGGTATATTTGTTTGTTTGTTTGTATGGTTACGAAAGCTCTTCATTTGGAAGCAGCAACAAGTTTGTCAACTGATGCATTTTTAGCCGCATTTAGACGCTTTGTATCCCGTCGTGGTTCTTGTACTGACTTGTACTCAGACTGTGGCTCTAATTTTGTTGGAGCTAATAAGGAACTGCAAATTCTATATAACCGAAGCAAATCTTCAGTTCCCGATGAATTATCCGACCGACTGGCTGCAAGTGATACTACGTGGCACTTTATACCTCCAGCCTCTCCAAACTTTGGTGGTCTTTGGGAGGCCGGCGTCAAGTCTACTAAATATCACCTGAAACGTATCATGCAAAATCGTATTTTGACATTTGAGGAGCTTACCACACTTTTAGCTCAGATTGAGAGCTGCTTAAATTCTAGGCCTTTGTGTCCGCTTAATTCAGACCCTTCTGACTATAATGCTCTTACTCCAGCTCATTTTCTAATTGGGGAACCTACGATGTGCGTGCCGGAAGAAGATTTGCTCGATGTCAACATTGATCGCTTAAATAGATGGAAAACTACTGAAAAGCTAAAGCAGCATTTTTGGCAGCGTTGGTCAAATGAATGGATGTGTCGACTTCAGGCTAGACCTAAATGGCTCAAAACACAGCAAAATCCTAACATTGGCGACTTAGTAATCGTATTTGATGAGCGAAGTGCTCCCGGTGAATGGCCACTGGCTCGTATTCAAAATATTCATCCAGGTAATGATGGCCGTGTAAGAGTAGTCACTCTATTCTCAAAAGGGAAAAACTTCAAGCGCCCAATGTCAAAAATTGCCCTTCTACCTACAAATGATTGCTTGGATACCCTAGATCTCGATTCAAACTCCAAACCTAATGATGCTGATGATTCTTCCGAGGTTTAAGTACTGTCGTCCTTAGTGGGGGAGAATGTTGGAGAATAAATCTTAATTAAAAGCATTTATAATTGTTTCTATTTATCTTAATTTATAATATCTATTATCTTGCTTAATTTATTTATATGTTTTTAAATTCAATGGCTAGTGTGAACATACCATTTAGAAACTTACGCTTTTATATACATATTTGTTTTGTAGCCCTTTAATTGCTACATATGTATGTACATATGTGTGTTTATGTAGTTCTTTAATTCTCTTTATGCTTGCTGCATTAATTCATACAACAACAAAATACTGGTTTATTTATTGCACGTATTAAAGCAACAAATAAACATTGTATATACACACATATGTACATAGTTAAAATATTTCAGTACTGTTAGGAATTTTTGGCTCTTGTTATTGAAATATTTGCAAATAATTATGAGTTGTTCTTTAACTGCCTAGCTGCAATAACTTCTTATATTTTTGGTTCTCGATCTGCCGCGCTGCGAAGAGACATATTCAATTTAAATTTATTGTGATAAATTTTAATAAACTCTAAATATAATAAAAACTGTAATTAATTTAAACTAAAGTAAAGTCTTAATAAAATTGTTTAAATATTAAATTAAAAAGAAAAGTGACTCTTTTAATTGAAAAACAAAAAAGGAAAGACTTTAGTTAACTTCGAGATAAGTTAACTCTCATACACTGCGAACAAATTTTTTCCGACTTAAAATTTATTTGTTCCAAGCAGAGAAATAAATTAACTTCTTCAAATTTAAAACATATTTTGTTAATAAGAAATTGTTACAAAATCTTGAATTTGGAAAACTTAATTTATAATACCTAAATACACTTAATTTTTTAAGTTTTAACTGTAAATTGAACTCGCCCAATGGAATATGTGTGAAAAAAAATTGTCTAATTCTGTAATAACTGAGGCATATTTTTTATTTAATTTTAATAACTTTTTTTAAGTTCATTTCCATTTTGCTTTAAAAAGTAAAATTCATCACATTTGCAATGCTTAGTTTTTTGTTTGCTGGGCAATTTTCTCTTATCCAATACAGACGCATTTCATTAAATGAGAATTTTGACAACCCCTGACCTAAATACACTTAATTTTTTAAGTTTTAACTGTAAATTAAACTCGCCCAATGGAATATGTGTGAAAAAAAATTGTGTAATTCTGTAATAACTGAGGCATATTTTGTATTTAATTTTAATAACTTTTTTTAAGTTCATTTCCATTTTGCTTTAAAAAGTAAAATTCATCACATTTGCAATGCTTAGTTTTTTGTTTGCTGGGCAATTTTCTTTTATCCAATACAGACGCATTTCATTAAATGAGAGTTTTGACAACCTATGCTGTATACACAATCATAATAGAGAGAACAAAAATTACAAAAAAAATTATCTTAAAAAAAATACAACAAAGAAATAGCAAAATACTTGGCACACATATACTTATGTACATACATATGTATGCATACAAACACTCACACCTCTACAAGCAAACTGTAAATATAAACAGACAAACATGTTTATAAAACTTGCAGGAAAATAAAACTAGAACAAAACAGTTTTTTCAAATTTGTACATATGTAAGTATGTACATAAGCCAGAAAAATTGGCCGGCAATGTCTGTATCAAACTGACAAAAATCTGGGGCCAAATCGTCGCATTCGATTCGAATCGAAATTTCATTCGATCGATCGAGTTGTCAATGCTTTGAGTATAGGAATTCTAATAAGAATTTTTTAATTTCGATTCGAATCGAATGCGACGATTCGGCCCCTGACTTTATTCGAACGGATATCTTTAATATACGACGCGCCTGTAAGGTTTCTGATCGGTTTCTTACAGATGCATATGTCTGTTTGGATTTTATTTTTTGGCACTTTGCTAATGTGTGTTCGCTGTAAAGTATGCAACAGGGATATTTTGTTTTTGTGCGCTACACTAACAAACAGAAGAATTCGGGTCAACTCCAGTTTAATGCAATTTAAATTGCCTTTAAACATACATACGTATAAATCAAAACAAAAATCTATATTAAATTAAAAAATCAATGTGTAAAAATTTTTTTTAATAGATTTTTTTGAGATATTCGATTGCTTAAAAACTATTTTTTAATTTAAAAATATGTGTAGACAAAATAAATTTGAACAGATTTCCACTTTCTACTTTTTATAAAAAACCTGTCAGATTTTTGTTATACATTGGGCCAAGAACTAACAACGACACGTTCGACCGATTTCGCGTTAACCTCTTCAAATGTTAAAACTTATTAAAACAAAATAGCATAATGATTATTGCAAACACACGGATCTTTGTCAAAGTTACCCCTGGCAGCACTGAAGTATAAAATCTGTATACACACATACAGCTATGAACATACATGTGTATACATGTATGTATGTACATACATATGTACCTTTGTAACGTTATATGTTGGAAAATCCTATAGTAGAGAAAACAGGGAAGTTTTGTCTATTAAAATTGCGGCAAACAATGTACGAAAAAACTTAAAGCAACAACCACCCTAGTAATAATTTAAAAAGGAAACTAGTTTAATCAAGACCAGAAAAAGTACTTAAATTAGTTATGGCAACACAATTTTTTTAAATAAAAAGTTGAGCTCATTGTAACTTTCACCAGTTTGACAAATTTATTTTTCTTTAAACACACATCAACTAAAAACATACATACATATTAACATATTTATACACACTGACTTTTTACTGTCAACGAGAATATATTTTCAATAAAATTATTACCTACTCTAAGGCGTTAAATTGTAGAATGCACTCTTACTAAAACGTTATAAACAAAAGATTAAAGCTTAATAAAAAGTGTTTTATAACAATTTTTTTTAGCGTAAATAAATATATATATTTTTTTATATTATTTCTTTTTGTATTTATGCACGTAACTGTGTATGTATATCAATTTTTTATTTAAACAATCGTTTATATGAACATAATTTTATTTTGGTTTTCTTCACATTTTTATTTCTATATTTTTGCTAACAAACCGTTTTAAGACCATTTTGTACGACATTTAAAGGCAAACTAGCATTTGACTTCAGGCAACTTTTATTAAAGCTCACTTTAACAATAAAAAGGTTCGTTTGTAAAAGAAAAATCATAAGTGTATTGTTCAATTATCATTAATGTCAAAGTCTATTGGCAACATGTTTGAAGTTGTAAGTTTGATGGAAAATTTGCTAATTCTAGATTCTAGATAGACTTAATGAGGCCCAGATTTTGAAAAACTTACACTCATATTCATTAAGATTAAAGTAGGTTTATTAAGGGTTAATTTGAGAGATGTCTATGAAATAATTGACAAATAAGTCCTTAATAAGCTTACTTTAATTTTTATGAATATGACTGTTGCAATATATCTTACAATTCTTTGCAAAATAAATTAAAAAAAGAATACAAACACCTAGTTTTTCAAAACTGTGTTAAATTTGCAAGAATTTATACAAGTTTTAAAATATGTTTAAACCTTTAAGTAAATATGGATAAACTTTAAAAAGAATTTTTTGAATAAAAATAAGATAGTTAAGATAAATGTCTAACAAACTACATGAAAAAACATTAAGAATGTTCGTTGCTTTACTAGCACATTTTTAATTGCGTTTAGCAGTTAACTTTTAATAAAATTTCAATTTTCTTAAGAAATCAATTGCAATAAATAACATCATTGGCACAAAAGAATGCAGCCAAATATTTGTCACTATCTCTTCTCCCTTATGTTTTTAAAGCCATTATTGTGGAGCTAGGAGACTTCCTATTCCTTGTCAAAAAAATTAAAGTCTTGGAAAAAAGAAGACAGAAGTTAAACAATGGCAAAATATCCTTTGAGATTTTCATTAACAAGTTTGGATGTATGAATGGTTATGAATGTGCACATGCATGAATGTGTGCAAAAATGAAATATGTATATCTACATAAGCGTTGCCCAGCGAGAGAGGATGGCTTATAAGAAAGTATGGGTACTTTTCACTATGTTTTTTTTATGCAATATATCCCTGTGTTGTTGTTACTTTTCTTTTGCTTTGCTATCTTTGCTATGGTTATTTCGCCTCCCCCCCCCCCATTTTCACGCCAGGCAAAACACTTGAAAGCAAAATTCGATCGTAAGACTGCAGTGTAATGCAGTCAGCATAAATCGAGTGATGCCAACTGGTAGGCTTTAAAGCACTAACAAAAGTTTTGGGTTCACATGATGCTAAGGTTTTCATTCCGCTCGTAATTTTTACAATATTCATGCAATATTCGGTATCGTAATATACATATAAGAAATTCGATTCAATTTCAATTCAATTTTCTGATAAAGAAAACATTTGATTCAAAAAAAAATACTTAAAAAATTTTTAATCATTTTTGGGAAGCTGTCGATCGACTCAGAACCAAATTTAAAAGATTAAAATAATTTTAATACGCTTTTTTGCTGCTACAAATACATCTAAATATTTAGTTTTGCTATAATTTACAAAGTACTTGAGCAAAAATTAAAATTTCAATTTATCTTGAAAAATCAGTACAAAAAAGTACATTTAAGTAAGTAAGTACATTTCAGTAAACTAATTTTTAATCAGTACACCAAATGAAAAATCAGTATACATATGTACTGATAAAATCAATGCGAATTGTCACCCTAGCCATTAAGTAATTTTATGATAATGTTCAGAAGCCCGGAAGGTGGTAGCCACAATGCAAGCCGATCAAGAAACTATAACAACAATTTTTATTGTAATGTTCACATATAAAAAAAAACTTAATTGGATCTGATATTTCATTAGTATTATGTCAAATGATTTTCAACAATTTTACAAATTCTATGATGCAAAACTATTTGCACAAAATAAAGAATTCAGCATATATATATTTTTCATATTAAGAAGTAACTAAATTAATATTAAAATCATTTTACTTAAAAAAAATAAATTTATTTATTTCTTAATCAATTTCCAAATTGTTTAAAGTTTGTGTTGTATTGTGTTGTGTTTTATTCACCTTTAAAGGATTTTGGTTCTTTTTCATTTGCCATTTTTCAGGGTCCATTAGGTAATCTCTGCAAACCAAAGAAATTAAATAAAAACTTAACTAATCTTTAGAAATTAATATTATAAAAAGACCTGTTTTCCTCCAGTTTTTGCATCCAATACGTCTTTAAATCCTTCAATTTGCCTGCTTTTCCACCATATTCCTCTGGCAGCATGTCCTGAGGAAAAAACTTATAGGGTGTATCGGCATTAGGTAAGTGAAAATGAATCTAAAACAACAAACACCAACAACTTATTACACAGCGAATTTATTTTTTTATAAAATTTGTGAATAATTCACAAGGTATTTTCAGTATTAACATATTTAAACAATCATTGTTTGACTTAAAAATTTTGAAAGAAAAATATCCTTTTAAACCTTTTAACACTTTTATAGGAATCAGTCAAAAAGATAAGGTAACATACCTTCTGAGTTACCCTTTTTAGTTCAAAAATATTTTTCTTAGCATTTCCTTAATTCCATGCCAAGAAGACACACAAACATTAGTATTTTGTGAATTTACTTATTATTTTACTTACCAACTTGAAAACTTCACTCTTTATAAAAGGTTTAATGACTGTCAATACTTTGTCTAAATAAGAGGGAACATTTAAAACATGTATCTGCTTGATGCGCACTGGATGAGCTTCCTGTACAAACTTCATATAGATACGTAGCGATAAAAGCACTGTCTTTGTTAAATGGCGCAAACTATAGCCGGACATATCAAAGATGGGTACTTCACCATCGACATCTTCATCAGCGATGGCGAAACGGCAATCGGCCATCATAAAGAATACTTTGATTGAATCAGTGAAATTAAACTATTTTTAAGCCAAAAAAAATCTATTAAAAAATTCTGAAGTTTAAACAAAAAGCAAACCTTGTCGGCATCATAGTCAATTAAACGGTAGATAAGTAGTTTGTAATTATCTGGTGTTCTGCCGGGCAATGGTATTAAATCTCTGCAAATATTAAAAAATGCAATATATAAAGGTTAAACGATTTTTAAACTGAACTTACGCTATTTCTAAAAGCTTTTGTGAGCCATCATCAAGGGGATCTCTCTCTATAAATATGTGCCGATGTTTGTTACGCAATTTAAAATTTTGTTCTAATAAGTGTTTAGCCTCCTCTAAGTTACCATACACAGAGTTAATAAAACGCTTAAGGAGCAATTCGTCTAAAATACATAAAATTTATTTTTAAAAACGTTTTTAATTTAATTATTAGGCTTTAAATTTTCTAAGGAAATATAGATTTACAGATCTGGGGACAAATTACGGCTTTCAACAGCTACTTATTTATCAAAGTTACACTAAGAGAAAAATCACAACTTAAAATCAAAGCCGATCAATGTTAAATTAAAAATTTTGCAACTTTGAGCATTTCAACGTTAAATCAAAATGTAACAACTTTAAATCAAAGTAAAACTACATTAAATCAACGTTAAACAACTTAGAAACTAATATTTTTTTTTAAATCAAAAACGTTTTTGTTAATTTAAAAACATTCAACGTTGAATTAAGCATGAACATCTTTGATTTTAATGTTTTCAAAATTTTAACAAAGTCGGATTTAAATTGAAAATGCATCAATGTTAATTCAAACATTCACATTTTTCAATTCAAAAACGTACAACTTTAGATTAAGAACGAACATTTTTAATTCAAAGTAACAACATCTATAAAATTAATACAAACATTGTTGAACATATTTTCATAGTGAAACAACCTTAAATTAAAATTGTTTCATGCTTAAATCAAATACGTATATTTGATTTAAGGTTGGTACACTTTAATGTAAGATTGTGCGACTGTGATTTAAGGTTGTGCAACTTTAAATCTAAGTGGGACATTTTTAATTTAAGATGGAAATCTTGTTATTGTATGAAAAAAGGAAAGAAATTTTATTCGTGTGAAATCTGCGCGTCGAATCGAGTTAAAGAGTGTTTTTAAAACATTAAAAGTGTATTTTTTAAATTTTTATTAAAAATTGTGTGTCTTCGTAGCGAAAAATAAATAAAAATGGAGAACTTTGAGCTTATCAATGAAATAATATGCGATGATGACGTAGTTGCAATAGGGACACCTCTAGAAAGCTCAGAAGCAATTTATCTTGAAGAGCATTCAGCGGAGTATGTGGTTACAGCAACTTCCTCTGCTGAAGACGATGACCTAGGCAAATTAAAGTCATTATTAAATGAATTTAATCTACTTCAATTGTTGCCTACATTACAAGGTAAGTTAATATTTGTATAATTTAACTCTGTAATCAGGCTTGTGTAAAAAAATATATATATTTTTTCCTTTTTTATAAAAGCTGCTAATGTGACATACAGATGCTTGAAGTATATTCAAAAACATGACCTTGTCGAAGCAATCCCCCACCTAGGACTTCGCGTAGAGTTTAGAGAGAAGTTATTTATGTGGCGTAAAAAAGAAGTATGAATTTTTCTTACTAATTTACTTTTTTTACTTACTTACTTTTGCTGGAATTCTATTATTATGAGCATATGTTTTGATTTCGTTGTAGTTTGGCATTGACGACGAAACAATATCGAACCCAAGCAAAGTTCAACATTGGCTCAATACAAGTGCTCCTTCTCCGTGTTCTTCAAATTCATCAATGAAACGTGTTTTAAATAAGGTAATGTTTTGTTGTAGTATTTTTTGATATAACTTCTACAACTGTTGATTTTAACTAAAAGGATTTGACAGATTTATTAAACCGCACTACCAAGGGACAATCATGTTTAGAATCATATAAACAATCTCAAAAGCTTACCGATAACAACCGCGACGATATAATAAATATTATTATAGAAGAAATTATTTGCAACAAATTATCTCTAAAACCGAATGACTTTTCGGGCATCGTTAATGATATTTGTGAAATTTTTCCCAGTGAAACATCTGCAAAGGTAAAGTTATAATTTGTTTTAAAATCCTTAGTTTTTATGAATAAATTTTAACAGGAATACTATTATATTGCACGTCAGGGCAAAAAGAATCCTAGCGGAAAATTATATTCTAAATATGTTAACGCAAGGTGCAAACATGCTAAAAAGCCTGACCAATCCATTTTAGAATTAAAATGTGACGATAATGATCAGGTAGTACAAATAAATGAGTCAATCGCCTTGGCATTAAAAACATCTCTTAATAGAGATAGCTCTAACTGGCAGGAAGTGTGCGAAAAATGGAAAAAAACATACTATTTAAGGCAGAAAGATTTAAAACAACTTAATAATCATGAGTTTTTGATAGCTTGGTCTAAGTACTCAGATGCTCGAGCTCCTGAACTTGTAAGTAAAATATAATAATTTTATGAAACTGCATATATGTGTGTTTATGTATAAATATAGTTTTTTATAAAATATATTTTAAATAAAAACTTTCTTTAACCTTTTTTACCTAGATTAAAATCGACTTTAATATTATGTACCCGGACAAAGAATATATGCTTTATGAAAAATGGGATATGTTTAAGCAAAAAATCAAAACATACTTTAAAGATAATATTCACAACGTTTATTGTAAGCAATTGTTTTCTCTCGCCAAATCTACTGAAAATAAAGGTAATTATAGTTCAAAATAATATATACTTAAACAAACATGTTTATATGTAAGTATAATTTTAACTGTTGTTTCCAGATGCTGAAGACTACATACTGTTATTACTTCTTACTGGAGTCCTACTTCCGTCAACACGTTTTAAAGATGAAGATGGTAAATTAAAAAAAAAAATAACAATTATCGATGCACAGGAAAGTTTTATTTTTCGTCTCACATCACTCAACAATTACGAAGCTGAAATTGCGGAACGTACAAGCAAGTATTATTTTATTGGACTGACAATTCAACCGTTTATAATTGCTGAAGGGCCCTCTGAAAATACTGTTAAATCGTTTTATGTTTATTTCGATAAAACTCTTTACAAATTTAATTCGTTTATTGAAAGTTTGGATATCTGCTTCAAAATTTTTCATGTCTTTTCACTAAAATATCCTCAAGCATGTGAAGCATCTTGGGTGTTTATTCAAAAGTTCTTTTTTCAAATATCTACAGTTTATGACATAAAATCTGCAAAAATTACATCTCTTTTAACATTTATGAATAACAAATCAGACCAATAAAAATGTATGTTTGTTTCAAATGCCTAGATTCATTTATAGAAATTGACTTGTTAATACGCCATTTAAAATTAAATCATTTTATTGCTGGAAAATTGATTAAACTTATTTGCAAGCAAAATAGATGCAACCAAGCATTTTCAAATTATCCTTCTTTTCGAAAACACTTGAAGACCCAACATGTAAGACAGATTTCAGTAAAGACTAAAACTGTTTTAAATAGAAACACAGATCAGACTAACAGTGTGCATAACCCGTTATTATCGACAGTTTTGGTTCCATCTAGCAGAGTTTCACCAACTATTCCACTTAATAGTACAACATCAAAGCCTCAAACTTTAAATATAATAAAAAATCTTAAAAGTAAACTATTGAAAACATTATTAAGCTTACATGCAAAAAATACTATGTCGAGAAAACAGGTGCATGATATTCAAAATATGATGTGTTCATTAGTTTCTGATACCTCTTCAGCTATTATAAGTGTATTAGATGTATATGAAGTATGTGACGTTAAAAGAGACTTGGAATTACTTTTAAGATTTATTCAAGAGCCTTTTTCAGAACTACAATCAGAATATAAATTTTTAAAATACCTAAAAGATATAAATCTCTATGAGCGCCCACAATGTGTAGTAATTCAACAACAAATAACCGAAAAAACTGTATCAGGAAATCCCACTTTAAACCCAAAAACTGCTGATATTTTCATTTTACCTCTACAATTTCAGTTTAAAAAAATTTTCGAAATTCCTGGTCTTTTAGATATTACTTTAGAATGCACCAAAAAATCTTTTCAGAGTCCATTTTTAACTAACTTCGCAAGTGGAGAAATCTTTAAAAGTAAAAAGCAGCGTTTTGAATCCGATTTAGTTATTCCATATACACTTTTTTTTGACGATTTTCAAATTAACAACCCCCTTGGTAGTCATACATATTCAATATGTGGGTGCTATTTCAACTTTCCTACTATTCCTTCATATTTACTATCAAAATTAGATTACATATTTCATGGCGCTTTTATATCCACTAAAAATTTAAAGGACTGCGGGAATGAAAAATCATTCTATCATTTAGTTGAAGAGCTCAAATTGTTAGAAGAAGAAGGTATTGAAATTGTTACTCAAACTTCCAGACAAAAAATATACTTCGTTTTAGGTGTAATTGTGGGTGATAATCTAGGAATGAATAGTATTTTGGGTTTCGTTCAATCTTTTAATTCAAAAAGATATTGCCGTGTTTGCAAAAGATCAAAAGAGGAAATGAAAATCGATGCTTTCGAATATAGCAACAGTTTAAGAAATTCATTCGATTATCAAAACGACTTGGTGATAGACAACTTTCAAGAAACTGGTGTGAAAAATGAATGTATTTTTAACAATTTAAATAGTTTTAATGTTACTGACAATTTCTGTTTTGACATAATGCATGATTTGTTTGAAGGAATATGTGTTTATGACGTTTGCAACGTTTTAAAAGGGTTAATAGACGATGAAATAATTAGTTTAAATGTTATAAACTGTAGAAAAAAATTTTTTCCATTTGGTGAAATAGAAATGGGAAATAATTCTCCTCCTTTAAGTATTTTAAAAATAAGATCATATAATTTAAAAATGACAGCGGTTGAAGTTTGGTGTTTTATTCATTTTTTACCGTTAATGATAGGTGACATAATACCTACTTCAAATAAGCACTGGCAGGTGTTAACAATACTGCTGCAAATAATTGATTTTGTATTGAAATCAAAGTTCACCGTTGAAGACTTGTCTTCACTTAAAATTTTAATAGAAAAACATCATAAGGCATATATTGATCTATATGGCCCCTTAAAACCAAAACATCATTTTCTCGTACATTACGTAACGGCAATTAAAAAATGTGGTTCATTAAAATATCTCTGGGCAATGCGTTTCGAAGGAAAACACAAGGAAGCCAAGAGTTATTTAAAAAATATTACATCACGAGTAAATCCGTCACACTCTTTAGCCATTAAATCAGGCATAAAATTTGCACACTTTTTATTGGAACATGAATTTTCTTATGACTTGCCCCAAAATTTTGAAGAATATCCAATGTCAGATATAACTAAAGACACTTATTTTAATAAAATATTATTAAACAAAGAAATTGATTTTACACAAGTTATAACATTTAAAGAACTTATATACAAAGGTACAAAATACAAAACAAATTATTATATAGCAAAACAAGAACCTTACTTTAAGGCATTTAAAATATTTTTATTTATTTATCAAAATAAAAATGTATATATTTTGTGTTATCCAATTGTTTTACAGCAATTTTGCAATCACCTTCAATCATATGAAATAGTTGAAGAAGCTTATAATGAAATTTATGCATACAATATATTGTGTTTTGATAGTGCTCCCATGCATTCTTATTGTATTAATAATGGAAAAACTTATATCCGCCCAAAAATGTTAGTTTAAGAATTGTGTTCAATAAAACATACAAAAAATTAATAATTTTAGTTTTAATTAAAAAGGTAAAACGTAAGTATAAAATTCAAAATACCAACCCACTGTGCAGCTGTATCAGTGCAGTTTGCAACTTTAAATCAACACTGATAATTTTTAATTCAAATACGCTACATTTTCAAAATGAGGTTGCTCAACGTTGATTCTAAGTCTTGCAATTTTAAATTAAAAACTTTGCAACTTTGAAACAATGCCGAATATTCTTAAATGAATAATGTTCATTGTGGATTTAAAAATTGGAAAATTTTGTTTTAACGTTGGTCGATGTTGAATCAATTATGAACAACCTTAAATCAAGGTTGAACCAACATCGATTTTAGATTAAAGTGGTTTCTAAGTTGAACGTTGTTGATTTTAAAATTTTCCACCTTGGCTCATTTTCAAAGTTGTTTTTTGTTGATTTAAGGTGGAAATTGTTGATTTTCGGTTGTTTTTTCTCTGGGTGTACGCAAACTAAAGTGTTGTCTATGCTTTTTTAAGGATTTCGATTCGGAATCTTTTGGTTTCGATATCTGTTATTCGGTTATTGCATAAGAAGAAAATCACCAAAAAGAACACCCAAAGCACGAAACTGGCAACACTGGCAAGATATCAAGTCACAATTTGCCCCTTATAGCATGTTTAGTAATATGAACCACTAGTTTGCAAAAATTTAATTAGCTGCAAAAATTTAATTGCAAAAAGCAAATTTGGCTAAATCGACTTCTCAGAATATATATGTATGTATGTGTGTCGCAAATGAATATTGTAGAAATTACAAACCGAATGACAAACTGATATACACACATATGCCCCTATTACTATGTGAATCGTATAATAAGTTTAGTGATTTTTGATATTAAGTTTGACGAAATCGGTAAAAATCAATTTGACAGCCCTAAAAGCAACATGTATTTGCCGCTTAAAACATGCTTACTCCACGACTTAACACGAATCTTTTTTATTGCTTAATGCAAGCAAAACATACATATTTACATACATTGTGTTGCAAGTCAGCCAGCAATTACATGGATAGATTAGTACATACATATGTACATACATATTTATATATAATTGGTAAATAAATGTTGCAAAAATATTGCTTGTAAAGGCTATGGGCAAAGAACGGTTAGTGCTTGTTACAGAAACAATAAGATAACCTTTTTTGGAAATGAATATACATATAGTTACCTTAATATAGAAAGGCCCTAACTCAAATTTTTAAGTCGAGATTTTTTTTAGCTTATTCTTATGTGTATATAAGCAGACCATTAATCCAAATAAAAGAAAATCTGTGCTTTGAAAAATACGAATCAGGGCTTTTCTATGTTAAGGTAACGATAAGTATAAACTTAAAATTGCAATTGTACATAAACTGTTACAAATAACATATGAACATATATAAATAATTGCGCCCGCCTAAATAAAAGAAGTATGAATGTAACAGTGGGTAAAATCCGACTATATTGCACCCTACACCACAACTTATTTTATGTTAAGTACACCATATGCACAAAGTGTGCAAAAATTGAGGTAGCTTTCGTAACTGGGATCAACTTAATTTAAAGATAAACGTCTGTTATTGGAAGTATGGTTAGTCAATAATGATCCAATTTTCACATAACTTGTTTGGCTATTTGCACCCCCACATAGTGTTAAGGGTATATTCAGTTTGTTATTCCGTTTTTAGTTTCTACATATTAATTTTTGATCCCATAAAATATGTATATACATATATTTTGTCAACCTTATATGTAGATAGGAAAGTCGGTTTAGCCACAAACTTCGGTACGTCTGTTGAAATCTAGTTTCCAGAGCCGAGTCAAATCCGAAAGGCCACATTTTACTGTTAAACTTTAAGAAATATTTCTCAGCATAAGTCTATTTTTAATCAGCAAGATCGGTTAACTATCGACGGAGATATAAAACAATCATCCATGCATTCATGTATCCCTTTATATCGCAGTAAATATACTAGATTTAAACGATCCAGGAAGTGATTCTAAATCGATCGGTATAATTAAAAGTGAGTTTTAGAACAAACATCTCCACAAACGCATAATAACCTACCACGTACATGCATACATATGTGGTGAAGTATAAATAATTAATCAGCAAAACTGATTTGCTTACCAAAAAAAATTAATTTAATTTATTTCTTCATTTGCATTCACATCCATAGTTAAGTACATACATACATACTTTTGTATTAACTTAAAAGTAATAAGCCACGAAAAGAAAGTAACACCTTTAATTTCATAAAATAAACTCATACATTGCACAAACAGTCGAATAAAAGTTTTTATTTTAAATAGCACTTAAAAATCAGAAACAAAATTAAAAAATATATATTTTTTATTTGTAAGATATAAATTATACCTATATTTTGAGGTAGTTGCGTTTGAGTTTTAAGCCATTGTTTTAATTCTAAAATTTGTTCTTCCAACCTAGGTTTACCAACCATTTTTATGTAAAAGTTTTATTTTGTAATTTTCCAGAAGTATATAAATGTATTTCAATTGAATTTTAATTAAGCTTTGCAAAAGTCTTAGTCTGTTTATTATTTAAAAAAATGTAACGTTTAGCCGTAAGCTTTAAAAAATAACTTTACCGTTTTAAGTCGCGGCTTAAACTAAAACGTGATTAGTTTATTTTGGTTTATAAAATTGCAAAAGCCAAGCGCAAAAAAGTTTTGTAACACAAGGTATAACTATGTACATATGTATAATACATTTTGTTGTTTGAAATCTTTAAACTGCACTTAGCCCTTTTTATTCAAACAGTTAATTGAGTTAGCTCTAACAGAACCTAATAACATGCAGCTTATTACTTCAGAGTTAAGAAACTTGTTAAAAAAAACTCCATTATTTTAGCCTCAGCTTTAGTTTTATTTTGCTTAATGTTAAATAAATAAAATATATTAACAATAAAATAAAATTTTTATTATTAATTACACCTAAATTAAGAGATTTTTAAAAATAACTTTTTTTGGTTTTTTTGATTATTAAATGTAATTTTTTATGAAAAACGTAACTTTTTGTGTGAAAGTATGTACACCCAGAGAAAAAACAACCGAAAATCAACAATTTCCACCTTAAATCAACAAAAAACAACTTTGAAAATGAGCCAAGGTGGAAAATTTTAAAATCAACAACGTTCAACTTAGAAACCACTTTAATCTAAAATCGATGTTGGTTCAACCTTGATTTAAGGTTGTTCATAATTGATTCAACATCGACCAACGTTAAAACAAAATTTTCCAATTTTTAAATCCACAATGAACATTATTCATTTAAGAATATTCGGCATTGTTTCAAAGTTGCAAAGTTTTTAATTTAAAATTGCAAGACTTAGAATCAACGTTGAGCAACCTCATTTTGAAAATGTAGCGTATTTGAATTAAAAATTATCAGTGTTGATTTAAAGTTGCAAACTGCACTGATACAGCTGCACAGTGGGTTGGTATTTTGAATTTTATACTTACGTTTTACCTTTTTAATTAAAACTAAAATTATTAATTTTTTGTATGTTTTATTGAACACAATTCTTAAACTAACATTTTTGGGCGGATATAAGTTTTTCCATTATTAATACAATAAGAATGCATGGGAGCACTATCAAAACACAATATATTGTATGCATAAATTTCATTATAAGCTTCTTCAACTATTTCATATGATTGAAGGTGATTGCAAAATTGCTGTAAAACAATTGGATAACACAAAATATATACATTTTTATTTTGATAAATAAATAAAAATATTTTAAATGCCTTAAAGTAAGGTTCTTGTTTTGCTATATAATAATTTGTTTTGTATTTTGTACCTTTGTATATAAGTTCTTTAAATGTTATAACTTGTGTAAAATCAATTTCTTTGTTTAATAATATTTTATTAAAATAAGTGTCTTTAGTTATATCTGACATTGGATATTCTTCAAAATTTTGGGGCAAGTCATAAGAAAATTCATGTTCCAATAAAAAGTGTGCAAATTTTATGCCTGATTTAATGGCTAAAGAGTGTGACGGATTTACTCGTGATGTAATATTTTTTAAATAACTCTTGGCTTCCTTGTGTTTTCCTTCGAAACGCATTGCCCAGAGATATTTTAATGAACCACATTTTTTAATTGCCGTTACGTAATGTACGAGAAAATGATGTTTTGGTTTTAAGGGGCCATATAGATCAATATATGCCTTATGATGTTTTTCTATTAAAATTTTAAGTGAAGACAAGTCTTCAACGGTGAACTTTGATTTCAATACAAAATCAATTATTTGCAGCAGTATTGTTAACACCTGCCAGTGCTTATTTGAAGTAGGTATTATGTCACCTATCATTAACGGTAAAAAATGAATAAAACACCAAACTTCAACCGCTGTCATTTTTAAATTATATGATCTTATTTTTAAAATACTTAAAGGAGGAGAATTATTTCCCATTTCTATTTCACCAAATGGAAAAAATTTTTTTCTACAGTTTATAACATTTAAACTAATTATTTCATCGTCTATTAACCCTTTTAAAACGTTGCAAACGTCATAAACACATATTCCTTCAAACAAATCATGCATTATGTCAAAACAGAAATTGTCAGTAACATTAAAACTATTTAAATTGTTAAAAATACATTCATTTTTCACACCAGTTTCTTGAAAGTTGTCTATCACCAAGTCGTTTTGATAATCGAATGAATTTCTTAAACTGTTGCTATATTCGAAAGCATCGATTTTCATTTCCTCTTTTGATCTTTTGCAAACACGGCAATATCTTTTTGAATTAAAAGATTGAACGAAACCCAAAATACTATTCATTCCTAGATTATCACCCACAATTACACCTAAAACGAAGTATATTTTTTGTCTGGAAGTTTGAGTAACAATTTCAATACCTTCTTCTTCTAACAATTTGAGCTCTTCAACTAAATGATAGAATGATTTTTCATTCCCGCAGTCCTTTAAATTTTTAGTGGATATAAAAGCGCCATGAAATATGTAATCTAATTTTGATAGTAAATATGAAGGAATAGTAGGAAAGTTGAAATAGCACCCACATATTGAATATGTATGACTACCAAGGGGGTTGTTAATTTGAAAATCGTCAAAAAAAAGTGTATATGGAATAACTAAATCGGATTCAAAACGCTGCTTTTTACTTTTAAAGATTTCTCCACTTGCGAAGTTAGTTAAAAATGGACTCTGAAAAGATTTTTTGGTGCATTCTAAAGTAATATCTAAAAGACCAGGAATTTCGAAAATTTTTTTAAACTGAAATTGTAGAGGTAAAATGAAAATATCAGCAGTTTTTGGGTTTAAAGTGGGATTTCCTGATACAGTTTTTTCGGTTATTTGTTGTTGAATTACTACACATTGTGGGCGCTCATAGAGATTTATATCTTTTAGGTATTTTAAAAATTTATATTCTGATTGTAGTTCTGAAAAAGGCTCTTGAATAAATCTTAAAAGTAATTCCAAGTCTCTTTTAACGTCACATACTTCATATACATCTAATACACTTATAATAGCTGAAGAGGTATCAGAAACTAATGAACACATCATATTTTGAATATCATGCACCTGTTTTCTCGACATAGTATTTTTTGCATGTAAGCTTAATAATGTTTTCAATAGTTTACTTTTAAGATTTTTTATTATATTTAAAGTTTGAGGCTTTGATGTTGTACTATTAAGTGGAATAGTTGGTGAAACTCTGCTAGATGGAACCAAAACTGTCGATAATAACGGGTTATGCACACTGTTAGTCTGATCTGTGTTTCTATTTAAAACAGTTTTAGTCTTTACTGAAATCTGTCTTACATGTTGGGTCTTCAAGTGTTTTCGAAAAGAAGGATAATTTGAAAATGCTTGGTTGCATCTATTTTGCTTGCAAATAAGTTTAATCAATTTTCCAGCAATAAAATGATTTAATTTTAAATGGCGTATTAACAAGTCAATTTCTATAAATGAATCTAGGCATTTGAAACAAACATACATTTTTATTGGTCTGATTTGTTATTCATAAATGTTAAAAGAGATGTAATTTTTGCAGATTTTATGTCATAAACTGTAGATATTTGAAAAAAGAACTTTTGAATAAACACCCAAGATGCTTCACATGCTTGAGGATATTTTAGTGAAAAGACATGAAAAATTTTGAAGCAGATATCCAAACTTTCAATAAACGAATTAAATTTGTAAAGAGTTTTATCGAAATAAACATAAAACGATTTAACAGTATTTTCAGAGGGCCCTTCAGCAATTATAAACGGTTGAATTGTCAGTCCAATAAAATAATACTTGCTTGTACGTTCCGCAATTTCAGCTTCGTAATTGTTGAGTGATGTGAGACGAAAAATAAAACTTTCCTGTGCATCGATAATTGTTATTTTTTTTTTTAATTTACCATCTTCATCTTTAAAACGTGTTGACGGAAGTAGGACTCCAGTAAGAAGTAATAACAGTATGTAGTCTTCAGCATCTGGAAACAACAGTTAAAATTATACTTACATATAAACATGTTTGTTTAAGTATATATTATTTTGAACTATAATTACCTTTATTTTCAGTAGATTTGGCGAGAGAAAACAATTGCTTACAATAAACGTTGTGAATATTATCTTTAAAGTATGTTTTGATTTTTTGCTTAAACATATCCCATTTTTCATAAAGCATATATTCTTTGTCCGGGTACATAATATTAAAGTCGATTTTAATCTAGGTAAAAAAGGTTAAAGAAAGTTTTTATTTAAAATATATTTTATAAAAAACTATATTTATACATAAACACACATATATGCAGTTTCATAAAATTATTATATTTTACTTACAAGTTCAGGAGCTCGAGCATCTGAGTACTTAGACCAAGCTATCAAAAACTCATGATTATTAAGTTGTTTTAAATCTTTCTGCCTTAAATAGTATGTTTTTTTCCATTTTTCGCACACTTCCTGCCAGTTAGAGCTATCTCTATTAAGAGATGTTTTTAATGCCAAGGCGATTGACTCATTTATTTGTACTACCTGATCATTATCGTCACATTTTAATTCTAAAATGGATTGGTCAGGCTTTTTAGCATGTTTGCACCTTGCGTTAACATATTTAGAATATAATTTTCCGCTAGGATTCTTTTTGCCCTGACGTGCAATATAATAGTATTCCTGTTAAAATTTATTCATAAAAACTAAGGATTTTAAAACAAATTATAACTTTACCTTTGCAGATGTTTCACTGGGAAAAATTTCACAAATATCATTAACGATGCCCGAAAAGTCATTCGGTTTTAGAGATAATTTGTTGCAAATAATTTCTTCTATAATAATATTTATTATATCGTCGCGGTTGTTATCGGTAAGCTTTTGAGATTGTTTATATGATTCTAAACATGATTGTCCCTTGGTAGTGCGGTTTAATAAATCTGTCAAATCCTTTTAGTTAAAATCAACAGTTGTAGAAGTTATATCAAAAAATACTACAACAAAACATTACCTTATTTAAAACACGTTTCATTGATGAATTTGAAGAACACGGAGAAGGAGCACTTGTATTGAGCCAATGTTGAACTTTGCTTGGGTTCGATATTGTTTCGTCGTCAATGCCAAACTACAACGAAATCAAAACATATGCTCATAATAATAGAATTCCAGCAAAAGTAAGTAAGTAAAAAAAGTAAATTAGTAAGAAAAATTCATACTTCTTTTTTACGCCACATAAATAACTTCTCTCTAAACTCTACGCGAAGTCCTAGGTGGGGGATTGCTTCGACAAGGTCATGTTTTTGAATATACTTCAAGCATCTGTATGTCACATTAGCAGCTTTTATAAAAAAGGAAAAAATATATATATTTTTTTACACAAGCCTGATTACAGAGTTAAATTATACAAATATTAACTTACCTTGTAATGTAGGCAACAATTGAAGTAGATTAAATTCATTTAATAATGACTTTAATTTGCCTAGGTCATCGTCTTCAGCAGAGGAAGTTGCTGTAACCACATACTCCGCTGAATGCTCTTCAAGATAAATTGCTTCTGAGCTTTCTAGAGGTGTCCCTATTGCAACTACGTCATCATCGCATATTATTTCATTGATAAGCTCAAAGTTCTCCATTTTTATTTATTTTTCGCTACGAAGACACACAATTTTTAATAAAAATTTAAAAAATACACTTTTAATGTTTTAAAAACACTCTTTAACTCGATTCGACGCGCAGATTTCACACGAATAAAATTTCTTTCCTTTTTTCATACAATAACAAGATTTCCATCTTAAATTAAAAATGTCCCACTTAGATTTAAAGTTGCACAACCTTAAATCACAGTCGCACAATCTTACATTAAAGTGTACCAACCTTAAATCAAATATACGTATTTGATTTAAGCATGAAACAATTTTAATTTAAGGTTGTTTCACTATGAAAATATGTTCAACAATGTTTGTATTAATTTTATAGATGTTGTTACTTTGAATTAAAAATGTTCGTTCTTAATCTAAAGTTGTACGTTTTTGAATTGAAAAATGTGAATGTTTGAATTAACATTGATGCATTTTCAATTTAAATCCGACTTTGTTAAAATTTTGAAAACATTAAAATCAAAGATGTTCATGCTTAATTCAACGTTGAATGTTTTTAAATTAACAAAAACGTTTTTGATTTAAAAAAAAATATTAGTTTCTAAGTTGTTTAACGTTGATTTAATGTAGTTTTACTTTGATTTAAAGTTGTTACATTTTGATTTAACGTTGAAATGCTCAAAGTTGCAAAATTTTTAATTTAACATTGATCGGCTTTGATTTTAAGTTGTGATTTTTCTCTTAGTGTAACTTTGCGTAGCTTCCCCTGGCAACGCTGTTGGAATCTTTAGATACTTCTTGTACGTCTTGACAAGACAAATTCATGCCTAGACAAACTCGGTATATAAAAATCCAGCATAAAGATACCGAAATTTTTTTTGAATTTTGACATTTGGCTAGGTATGAATTTGGCTCGTCAAGATGTACAATTATTTTCTATTTGGCATTTCCTCCTGTTTGTGCAAAAAAAGATAAAAGTATGTAGTTGCTTAAGGGGCGAGGTCACCTTCACATTCCGTAATGGTTGTAGCTCAAGTACTAGATTACAACATTAACACCCAAAGTCTGGCAACGAATACCTATTTGCCACAAGTTGAGGAACCTAAACTTTGCAACTTTTGACACCTATGGGTTAGAACAAAACAAAATAAACAATTATCAGTTGACAAAACAACACCACCTTATTTAAAAGCACCTCGTTGGTCCCTTAAAAGTGCTTTCAGACAATATGTATTTTACACATGACTTGTCAAATTTTGCAGTGCGGAATTGATATCTGCCGACTGAACGCGTTTAAACTATGCATGTGTGAAACACATATGTAAATGTCATATGAAAAATTTGTAATTAGAGCGTGCTCTATTTTCATCTGACAAAGCATGTGTCATCAGCTGTTTTTAGAATAACAACAAGGAAAAGTAAGTTGTTTATTTTGGTTTGGAGGTTATGTCAGATGTAATAACATGTACGTGTGAAAGCAAAAATTATAAACCGTCTGTAAAATAACAATTTTGACAGACATATGCAAATACATGTGGATTGCAAAAGTGACTAGTCATTTGTAAAATACATATCGTCTGAAACCACTTTAAATAAGGTACATAATGCAATTATGTGTATTAGGTGGTTGTGATTCTACAGCAAAAAATTTGGTGAGTAAAATTTTTGTTTTTGTTGTAGCTTTCGTTGGCTCAGGTGTCAGAAAAATATATGTAAAAGTAAACAGCTCTGGCACCCAGCCTCGATTAATGCATGATAAAAGTAGATCAGCTGTGCTCGTAACACCACCTGGTCAAATAATTACACCATGGTACCTACCATGACGCAATAATGTATCAGGTGGTGGTGATTCTACAACAACAAAATTTGGGGTATATAATTTTAGTTTTTGTTGTAGTTTTCGTTGGTTAAGTTGTCAAAAAAGATATGTAAAATTAACAACTTTAACTACCCAGCCTCGATTTAAGCATGAAAAAAGTAGATCAGCTGTGCTCGTAACACCATATGGTACACATAATTTCACCATTGTACCTACCATTTCCAGCAAAAATTATGAGGAAAACCAACATGGTACAATTACCTTACCGTGGAACGCAACAACGGTTTCAAAAAAAAAACGCATTTTAAAAACACACCTAATTAGTATTTTTAAAAAAAATGTTTTCACATTAATACAATTAGCTGTTTTTGTTGTATTTGTACTACTAATGCTGCCACCAAGGCGCATGCATACAGATGGGAGCGGTTCTGCAAAAACAACTAAATTGGATGTACAAATGTCAGACACAGCTAACAAAAACTCACAAATTCTTTCTTCTTCTCTTTGAGCTTTTCTTAGATTCTACAGTTGTTGTTAGTAAAATAGAAAAAAAACATAAAAATAAACAAATTTTGACAATTACACATCCGAAATACCGTTTACTCAGCTGATTACCTAAAGTTACTGTATACGTGCACCCTGGCTGCCACCTTGTATTTTATTCACATTGGTAGCACCGTTTACAGCTGTCAAGCCGCCATATCTCGAGTGTACTGTTACTCCAAAAAAGCACGAGTCGGGTTTAAACTAAAACTAACTTGAATTTGTATACAAATTAAAAACAATACGAAAAGCTTAATAATTTTTATACAAAATAAATATTCACCGATAAGGAAAACTTGTGCCTGTGCTTTTAAATATTCGAAAATAATATGCCTGCTGTAGCAGCCAGAAATTGAAAACCAACAACAAAAAGCACGAGGTAATTTTTGCTAACAAAAACATTGGAAGGAGGTAACGATTAAAAGTGGGAAAAGTATTGGATTTTTAATTAAAAAAGTTCGGCGATTCTTTAGAAAATGGTACCCATAGGTTCAGTACATGGAGGGCATCCAGGCGTGCATGCTCCTCAACCCATTCCAACAGCGCCAAGTGGTCCAAATACCTTGCAAACATCTTCGACGAGCAACACCTCGTCAAATAAAGGTTCGTTGTCCATTAAACCAAACTATACGCTGAAGTTTACCCTTGCCGGACATACTAAAGCGGTATCGGCGGTGAAATTCTCCCCCAATGGAGAGTGGCTGGCTAGTTCATGTAAGTTTAGAACAGATTCAAGTTGCAAATTTTTATAAATATGTATGTGCAAACATATTACTAAATTTAATCGAAATCACTTAACAGCGGCCGATAAACTAATAAAAATCTGGGGCGCTTACGATGGAAAATTCGAAAAAACTATTGCGGGCCATAAATTGGGCATATCAGATGTAGCTTGGTCTTCCGATTCCCGCCTTCTTGTGAGTGGCAGTGACGACAAAACCCTTAAAGTATGGGAATTAAGTTCCGGCAAGTGTTTGAAAACTCTAAAAGGCCACAGCAATTACGTATTCTGTTGCAACTTCAATCCTCAATCTAATCTAATTGTTTCGGGCAGTTTTGATGAATCAGTGCGCATATGGGATGTACGCACTGGCAAATGCCTAAAAACATTGCCAGCACACTCAGACCCTGTCTCTGCCGTACATTTCAACCGTGATGGTTCATTAATTGTCAGCTCCAGTTACGATGGTCTCTGTCGTATTTGGGATACGGCTAGCGGCCAGTGTTTAAAAACTCTTATAGATGATGATAACCCGCCAGTTAGTTTTGTAAAGTTTTCACCTAACGGCAAGTACATATTAGCGGCAACTTTGGACAACACTTTGAAGCTTTGGGATTATTCGAAGGGAAAATGTTTGAAAACCTACACGGGGCATAAAAATGAAAAGTATTGCATATTTGCAAACTTTTCTGTAACAGGCGGAAAGGTTGGTTCTGGTGATTTGACTTAATGTAGACATTTTAAATTTTATCGTTTTTTTTTTTGTTCTTCAGTGGATTGTTTCGGGCAGTGAAGATAATATGGTATACATCTGGAATTTGCAATCCAAAGAAGTAGTACAAAAACTACAGGGTCACACGGACACCGTCTTGTGTACAGCCTGTCATCCCACAGAGAATATTATTGCTTCGGCAGCTTTGGAAAATGACAAAACCATTAAACTATGGAAAAGCGATACATAAGTTTTCTCTCGTATAGCAGCAACTTAATATGTATTCTAATTTTAGTTTCATTTCATATGATAATGCTTCAACAAAGCAACAATACAAATTCTATTTTTAAAAAATAAATTATTTCAAATTTTTACACGATTTTTTCTTTTTGTTGGAACATCGAACTGTTCTGTTTTTACAAACAGTGCCTACTAAGTCACATTGAATGTGCAGTGATGGAAATTTAAAAAACTAATGCGGAAACAGTATCAGTAAAATGCTTACAATTCAAATTTCGAAACACACAAACAACGGGAATCAATAGACATATTAAACCAAGTTATTAGCGTAAAGTGAAAACAAAAAAATTTATTTTAAAGAAGCTTTTTCGAATTTAAAAAAAATTGGTCAAATGCAGCACAAACACTTTGTCTCTCTTTGGACTTGTATGTATAATATATATCCAACTATTAAAAAAAATATGATACCTATATTCAATGCTTTTAAGTAAAGACACTCCATGTACCCTGTATTTATAACTGTTTTTACTTTTACTGTACGTCTTGACAAGACAAATTTTAAAGTCCAAATTAAAAAATCCGAAATTTTTATTCTAGGTTTTTTATATGCTGAGTTTGTCGTTTGTCTAGGCATGAATTTGTGTCGTCAAGACGTAAAAATATATATAAAGTGTGACGTTTGTCTTCACATCAAATTTTCAGATAAAAAGCTGCATTAAAAAAAGAGTCTTGTATAATGATATCACCAAGGTTTATTAACAAACGACAATTTGTGGACATATAAAAAATATATTACATATCTGATAATTATACAGTACTCTTTTTGAGACTTTATTATAAAATAACGTTTACCAGCACTGAAAACTGTTGTTTTTTGTTGTAATAATTATTGTTTTGAAAATGAAATGTCATTTGTCACAGTGTGTATGAGTGTTTGTCCAACAATTTATTTGCGTACGTTTGCACGTTTTAGTTTATATTTTTAATAATATCAGCCCTTTGCACAAACTTTTCATTTTTGGAATAAACTTATTTTGAATAGTTTTCAATTCAAAAATGTCAAAAAACAAGGCAAAGAGCAAAAAGCATTTTTTCGATGATGAAGACGTTGAAGAACAAGCTAGCTTTGGTTCGAAAAAATCGCAAAAAAAAGAAAAAAAGGGTAAACGTGGAGATGTAGACGATTCAGGTGATGATTTTGTTGGTAGTACACACCAAGGCAACGAAGATTTAGAAAGTATAACCTCTAGCAATAGCAAGACATCATCTAAGCAGCCTTCAGCCAGTAATAAAAGTAAAAAAGTGAAAAAAGGAAGGAAGGGTAAAAGCGATTGGAGCGATGACGAGGAGAAAGAAGCAGCGAAACAGCCTATTAGTAAAAGAAATAACAAAAATATAAAACACCAAGATTCCGATGAGGAAGAAGGTCAAGTTATGGAGGAGGTCTCTGCAGTAGCTAAACCAGTCAAACAAAAGCAACAGCAGAAAAAATCTAAAAAAAATAAGAAAAGAAATGAATTCAGTGATGATGATGACCAAGACATTGATTTATTGAAACAGGTGGCTGCTGAAGAAAGGGAGGAAGAGCAGGAGGAAGAAGATGAGCAACCTGTAAGCATTGCTAAATCAAGTAAAAAAAACATTAAAAAGCAAAAGAAAAATAATAAATTTGTAATGATGAGCGACGAGGAAGAACAGGAAAACGAGGAACTGTTAGAAGAACTCTTAGACGAAGAAAAACAAGAACCAAAGCCAGAAGAAAAAATCAAAAAAGAGTTAAACTCTAATTTAGAAGCAAAAATGGAAAAACTTAATATAGAGGTAATTTCTAATGAATGTTCTGTGGAAATGAACAATGAGCTCAATGAGGCCCCAGAGCAAGATAAAAAAGAAAAGAAAATGACACACAAGGAAAAGAAAAAGCTGAAAAAACAGGAAGAGTATGAAAAACAAGTGGAGATGATGACCAAAAAGGGAGGTTTGGGTCATTCTGATTTGGATAGCAATTTCACTATGTCTCAAGTGCAGAAAACTGCTGGTCAAAAAGCTGCTTTAGAGCATGCAGTTGATATAAAGATTGAAAATTTCACAATTTCCGCGAAAGGTGAGTACGAGTAAAAAGTATTAAACATTTAGTAGAATTACAGTGTTTCCCTTTATTTAGGCAACGATTTGTTTGTTAATGCTAACTTGCTTATTGCCCATGGACGTCGTTATGGGTTAGTTGGACCTAATGGTCACGGAAAGACCACTTTATTGCGTCACATTGCCACCCGTGCATTTGCTATTCCGCCTAACATAGATGTATTACTTTGCGAACAGGAAGTTGTAGCTACCGATAAAACTGCGGTTGATACTATTTTAGAAGCTGATGTTAAGCGCACAAACCTCTTGGCCAAATCTAGTGAATTGGAAGAAAAATTCTCAGCAGGTGATTTAAGCGTCCAAGAAGAACTAAACGATATTTTTAATGAACTTCAAGCTACTGGCGCCTACTCGGCCGAAGCAAGAGCCAGACGTATTTTGGCTGGTTTAGGCTTCAGTGAAGAAATGCAAAACCGGGCCACTAATAAATTTTCTGGTGGCTGGCGTATGCGTGTTTCTTTGGCTAGAGCTTTGTATTTGGAACCTACTCTCCTTATGCTTGATGAACCCACAAATCATTTGGATCTTAATGCTGTCATTTGGTTGGATAACTACTTGCAGGGCTGGAAAAAGACCCTATTGATAGTTTCTCATGACCAAAGTTTCTTAGACAATGTTTGTAATGAAATAATACATTTAGACCAAAAGAAATTGCACTACTATAAGGGTAACTATTCCATGTTTAAGAAAATGTATGTGCAAAAACGTCGTGAAATGATTAAGGAATATGAGAAGCAAGAAAAACGTATAAAGGAATTAAAGGCTCATGGACAGTCAAAGAAGGCTGCTGAAAAGAAGCAAAAAGAAACTTTGACACGTAAGCAGGAGAAGAACAAATCAAAGCAACAAAAACATGACGAAGATGAAGGCCCTACCGAACTACTGGAAAAGCCAAAGGAGTATATAGTAAAATTCCGTTTCCCCGAGCCTTCACAATTGCAACCTCCAATTTTGGGCTTGCACAATGTTACTTTTGGCTTTGAGGGGCAAAAACCATTATTTATCAATGTAGAATTTGGTATAGATCTAACAAGTCGTGTAGCTATTGTGGGACCCAACGGTGTAGGAAAATCCACTTTTCTTAAATTACTGCTTGGAGAGTTAGAACCTCAAAAAGGAGAACAAAGAAAAAATCATCGTTTGCGTATTGGTCGTTTCGATCAGCACTCCGGTGAACATTTGACTGCTGAAGAATCTGCTGCAGAATATTTACAACGTCTTTTTAATTTACCACATGAAAAAGCTCGCAAAGCTTTAGGCTCATTTGGTCTAATTAGTCATGCACACACCATTAAAATGAAGGATCTCTCTGGTGGACAAAAGGCCCGTGTGGCTCTAGCAGAACTGTGCTTAAGCGCCCCCGATGTTTTGATTCTTGATGAACCTACAAATAATTTGGATATTGAGTCTATTGATGCCTTAGCTGAAGCAATCAACGAATATGAAGGTGGTGTAATAATTGTCTCTCATGACGAACGTTTGATACGTGAAACAGGCTGTACACTGTACGTAATCGAAGAACAGACCATCAATGAAATTGATGGCGAATTCGATGATTATCGTAAGGAAGTTTTGGATGCTTTAGGGGAAGTGGTAAATAATCCAAGTGTGGTGGCTAATGCTGCCGTATTATAAGAAAGTTTTAAAAAAATATGCATTTCTAAATTTTTGGAAATTTGTTGGGTTTTCGATTTTAAATAAAGCATATGTTTATGGCGCGTTGTCGATATTAAGCAATTTATGAACGGCTATTAGTTTATTTCAAAAGTATCGTTTTGAAATACGAAAAAATAAACAATTGTTAAAGCTTTTCCACAAACATTTTTATTTTTTAATAGAACTCTATAGTATATGGTTTAAATAATGGTGCAGTCATTACCCATAGTCGCAAGTGGCATCGGTAACATCACGAAAATGTTTCCTATTAAAAAATGTTCAAGAAAGATTACGCCACGCGTATGATATCCCGCATGGGGAAATTATGTGTACAAGGTGGTGTTACAAGCACAGCTGATCTACTTTTTTTCATGCATAAATCGAGGTTAGGTAGGTAAACTTGTTTACTTTTACATATCTTTCTTTGACAACTGAGCCAACGAAAACTACAACAAAAACGAAAATTGTAATCACCAAATTTTGTTGTTAAATCACTACCACCTGATACAATATTGCGCCATGATATCCCGTTAGATGACGTTGGCATACCATCTTTACGGCTGCCAAATCACTTTCATATTCCTTACTGTACGTCTTGACGAGACAAATTCATGCCTAGACATATGTCAAAATCCAAATTAAAAAAATCCGGTATTTTTATACTGTGTTTTTTATATATTGAGTTTGACGTTTGTCTAGACATGAATTTGTCTCGTCAATACGTACATTTACAATGTTAAAATTGCATTTTTTTATTGAGGTTGTATTTATAGTACTTACGCTACCATCTTGTATAAGTACACCTGCTCTCAACTTGTTTTCTTCTTTCCACTCAAAACAAATTATTTTTTGACAGTCTCTTTTTTTGCTCGTGGAGTGCAGCTGTAAATTTTTTTTGTGGAAGTGAAGAGTGAACGAACTTGTACTGGGGGGCAGCAAAAAAATAATATTTTCCTTTTGAAATGTGAAAAAAACTTTTTTAAAGTATTACAATTTCAATAATTTTAAGTAAATTTAAAGTGGAATAAAATTGAAAAGAAATTTACAAAAGGTAAAATAAAACGATCGCTAGCGAAAAGGGAAAAATGCAAACAATTTACTATGAACAAAGCAGACGATAAGAAAACCACTAAACCTACAATAATAATGGACCAGCAATTGCCTTTCACTACCACAACAAAAAATAACGAAAATCTTGTGGAGCTGGATGCAATAGGCATAATGAGTAAGAGTGTGAATTCGCCTAAAGAAATACGGCTGCCTATTTTAGGCATGACTTGCCAAAGTTGTGTAAAAAATATAGAAACTAATATAGCTACAAAACCAGGTTTAATCAACTGCAGGGTAGAGTTGTTAGAAAATGCTGGTTACTTTAGCTATGATTCCACGCAAACAAATCCCTCAAAAATTGCTTTTGAAATTGACGAAATGGGATTTGAATGCCCGTACGACGAAAATGTAAATGATGAAAAAGGACAGCAACAAAAAGATGACCTGGGTTATGAAAAGTGTGTAGTAAAAATTATAGGCATGACGTGCCAAAGCTGTGTAAAAAATATTGAAGGTAATATTGGTTCCAAACCTGGCGTTAAATCTATAAAAGTTAGTTTGGAAGATAAAAAGGCGGACATAGAATTTAATGGAACGATTTTAAAAGCGCAGAAGGTGGTCGAAATGATTGACGATATGGGCTTTGAAGCGAGCTTGTTGGATACAAGTTATTTTCCTAAAAATTCCACTTTATTACAAAAAACACCTATAACATCACTAGGTAGCCCGCAAAAACAATCTGCGGTTAATGGTCTTTCAACTGCTTTGTCAATAGAGAACGAACTTTTATCTAAATGTTTCTTGCATATACGCGGTATGACCTGTGCCAGTTGTGTGGCTACTATTGAAAAACATTGCCGAAAAATTTATGGCATTGACAGTGTATTGGTGGCTTTGTTGGCGGCCAAAGCAGAAGTTAAATATAATGCAAATGTCATTACACCTGAAAGTATTGCAAAATCTATTACAGAATTAGGTTTTCCTTCCGAGCTGTTAAACGAACCTAATAGTGGTGAAGCTGAGGTTGAAATAGAAATCAATGGAATGACTTGTGCATCATGTGTTAATAAAATTGAGACGCATGTTCTTAAACTAAAAGGTGTTACTTCGGCCTCGGTAACTTTATTAACAAAAAGGGGTAAGTCTCGAAAAAGTTTAGTCTAGTTAGTTTCTTGAAAAAATAAAAATAATTTCTTTTTATAAACACTGTTAAACGTGACGCACAGTTTTAAATATATATAGGTATAAGAATGATTTAAAAATTAAATTAAAAAAAACAATTACTAAGAGACTAACATTAGAGACTCGGGAGCAGCATAGCTTTGAAGCTAGTACGAATTTTAAGTAAGGTACAGTTTAAAACTTTCTCCTGATGAAAGTAATAAAATTAATATTGTTACTATCAGGCATGTTCAGAAAATCACGTGGTTTCAATTAGTTAATTAATTGCAAAATTCAAAAAAAGGTTATTGAAAAAATAACCAAGTGAATCTAAATCGGCAGGCATTTAACTGACCGGTTTAAAATCAAAAAAATTTAATAAATTTTGTGTGTTTCTTGTGTTTTAAAATCACCTTAACAAAAAGTGATTTTCAGAACATGGTGTATTTTAAGTAACTGGAGTGAAAACTTAAATTTGTAATTTTTTATCGAGACAAAGGTGGCAGAACAAGTTGCCAAAGCACTCAAGTGATTAATCAATTTTAAAAAAGTATGGGCCTCATTCATTAAAGATTAAAACAGTTTTTGCTTAGTTAATTCGTTTTATAAACGTTTTATAATTTTAAAAGTTGTTTAATAATTTTTTTCGTTTTACAAACTTACAAATAAACTAAATAATTTATTAAAATTTACACTGGAATTTGGTTTTAACATACTTACTAAACTAATTTCGAATACGTAATATGTTTGCCTTTAAGCACGTATCTGGAATTGAAATAATTGTGAGGGAATTGTAAAATATGTGTTTGTTATTTATTTTATTGTTTTCCTAAAAAATACAATTTCAAAAACACCAAACACACAACAGCACCCATTAAACCTTTCTTTTTTACTTCTTTTTTTAAATCAATTTTCTATGGAATGTATATAAATCATGTTCGCTTGAAAAAACCTTGATATTGATAAGTTGTATTTACAAATTTTAACGTTCCTTCATACATACAGAAATGTAAAATTTTTTTATATAAAAAAAGTTTAAAATAAAAACTCCCTACATTTAAGAAATCTTTTTTGTAGATTTTGAATTTGATTCTAATAAAATAAAAAATAAACAATTTTTTTGTTTTTCTACATAAGAAGCATGGTGGAATAACATAACTGATTGCAGTTTAGAAAGATTTTTGTGGTAATATTATTAATTTTATATGAATCTTTACAATTGTAAGCTTAATTAAAGGAAGGGGAATATATGAAACTCTGAAATAAGGGGAGTATAAGCTGACGAGCAGTTTCTCTATTGAGCCACCTATAAATAAATATAATTTCACAATGATAAGGAGTTATAGTCTTATAGGTTGCTCTAAAAGAACTAAAGGACCCTTTTTACAAACGAACTATAAATATATTTATTTTAAGATTTTATTCAGAGGTTTCCTTAGACTGATTTAATATAATATATTTAATTTCATTACTGTTTTCTAAAAGTAAACTTTTCTAATTTTTTTTATTTTTTATAAAAAATATATTAATTACAGTTATTCTTTAAAAAAAATCATCAACAAAGTTCTTAAAACCACATAAGACGTTTGAGCGTATTTATTCCACCACTAAGGATATGATTTTACATTTGAGAGAAATAATACGGCTGTGCCAAAAGTTATAACCTGCAAGCCTTTGTCTGCTGCACGTATCCGTGTAACTCCGTATATCTCGATTATATTGTTTGCTACTACCTGATATTTAGGGGACGTCACCCAGACAGTTATCTACAATTATACATATATAAAAATTCGGAAATATATTACATCAAAGAAAAAGCCGCGACTCTTATCGATGATTTAAAATTGTCAGTGTTGTTCACGATTAATCATTATGACATTTTTTACCGGCATAAAGAGACCGTGAGCAAACACAATGTTTACTAATATGAGTCATTTCGATTTTTTTTATCTAAAAAATAGTGAATTCCAGAATAATATTTTTTGCATGTTTCTTAATGAAATATGTTTTTTTCCACATGTGTACGTGTATTCACATGTATGTACATACCTTGCAAGTAAGCTTAAAGCTAAGACTGTATTAAATGACTACTCTAGTTGTCACCAGTACTTCTGTGTCAGTAATTCTGACTAACTATGCTCCAGACAATTATTTCTGCTATTGGTATTTCACATGTACGTGTCATTGAAAATCAACTATTGGCTCTAATATTTACCATCAGTAGTTTCAGGGGACAAATCGTCACACTTGATTCAAATTAAATTTGTAACTCTATGAACCAAACTAGTTGGGCTCCTTTGATAACCTAATGTTAATATCGATAGTTCGATGTGTGAATAAATGATAGATATGCAACTTGTCTGAATCAAAAGCAACTAGTATATTTGTTAATACATACTAGCTATTTTATCCGTAGGGCATGTATAGTATGTATGTATGTATGTCTGTATGTATGCATAGGCTTGTATGAATGTGGAGACATTTGAATTTTTTATCTTTTAAATTACAAATTATTAGCAAATTCGTAAGTGATTTGTTTGAAAAGTGAATTTGTTTTCTGCTTTTGTTACGTTTTATCAACATTAAAGGCATTGAACTTTTTTTTCTTTATTTAAGTATGTATTTATTAGAGATGAGCTATATTTTTGTACCTGTGACTTAAAAATAACTTGTAACTGCACTGACATAGTAAATCGTGAAGTAACTGTTACTGCGATATTGTTACTTTAAATTTGATATGTTACTTGTGCAAAGAAACATTTTTGGGTGTTCATTTGAAGTAACTATTAACTGCGGCTAGATGTAGGTGATCGAATTATTTTTAAAAAAGACTGTTGTAAACGGGATTTGAAAATCACCGTTATTTTACGCACTGCATTTAATAGTTCATTCAATCTCTAAAACTGATTTAAAATAAATTATGAATCGTGGAAAAATTAAACTAAGTTGTTGGAAAAAATTAAATAAAGTTGTTACATTAAATTTGGTATGTTATTTAAGGTAACACTTTTTGGTGGGTGTGTAAAGTAACTACTTATTGTGATGTTTGGTACTTTAATTTTAAGACATTATTTAAAGTCACATTTTTGTTTGTAAAAAATAACAAACAGCGATCAACATCACTGTTTAAAATAATAATGATTTACAAATTACGTTCACTGTTCACATTATTCTTTAAAAATCTTGCGATTTTTCATTTCTGGTATGTATGTATGATGTATGTATGTATGTATGTCAAATAAGAATACAATTTTTCTAATTAAAATGTGTTAAAAAATAACAATCAATTAAACAATTGATAACATGTTTGTATATGTATGTTGGTATGTCTTTTATAAATTACCTTAATTACTTTAATAAAAATATTAATACATAAATAATTAAACATATCACAGGCCTAACATTCAAAGGCTCTTTTTACATACGGCCATTCAAATGATTTTGAGAAAAGCGATAAAGAATATTTTGTTTAATTTAAAAAAAATATAAAAGAGGGTGATTTTTCACTTAAATTCTTAAATTTTTTGGGCGCCTTTTTCCATTTTTCAGTACATATTTTGAAAAAATGGCCCCAATAAAATTGCGCTTGAACGTAAATTAAAAAGCTTTATTACCCTAAGCCTTAGATTTTGATAAAGATCTGAACAACCGGCTTCGCTGTAGTCTTCAGCAGAGCGAAGACCACCTATCCAAAACCTTTTTTTTTTTTTTTTTTTTTTTTTTATTTATTTTGTATTCCTTAATATTAGTTTATTTACAATTTTGGCTTATATATTTCAAGAGTTTAGCAAAAAAAGTTTCCTGTTCTACTTTAACATTTTGGTTAGTGATAATATTTACATAGGGTTTTGTTTTTATTATTTTTAGTTTTATTTTTGGGGAAATGTGTAGAAAAACCCCATTTGAGCGACGTCTACATTCTAAGGTCGAGGGTTAAAACTTATTGAGTAGTTAGCTCGCTTATGTGCTGGTAATCTGAGCTTTCGCATTTTGCGAAAAACCTTTTTACGCAAAGCCTTATCATAATCAAAAAGAATCGTTTTGTTTTAGACACGAAATCGTATAAGACCTTTTCAAAATAAGCTTTGTTTACTAAACCTTGCTCCATTTTCCATTGTAATCTAACCATCAACGCATTTCGGTGACACTGGAGGGTTACACGGGCACAGTGAAGTTTGTTAGTCGTATACCTCTAGTGAAAGTAAAGGCTTAGTGCACTGCGCTAATACAGATACCCGAAGAGACGCGTTGTTTTACGGATAGTTCTGGGAAGCCGAGATTTACTTCCCCCTCCATCCCCCTTACCACAATTCTGTCCTACAAGCAGAGTTATAAAAATAATCAAAAACAGATATATTGAGACAATTTTTTTAAAATTTATTTTATTCTTTGTTTTTAAAGATTTTTAAAGTAGTCAAAGATTTACAATTGGAGTTTTTTATTTTAAATTTGTTCTTTATTTTTAGGAAAATTTCGTTACAATGCTGAAGTCACGGGGGCCCGTAGTATATGTGAAGCTATTATACAATTGGGCTTTGAAGCCCATCTACTCTCAAGCAAAGATAAAATGGCCCATAGTTACTTAGAGCACAAAGAGGAGATACGCAAATGGCGTACGGCATTTCTTATTTCGTTAATATTCGGTGGCCCCTGTATGATAGCAATGATTTATTTTATGGCAGAAATGAGCAAAAAGGGTCACGCCAATATGTGTTGTATCGTACCTGGTCTATCGATGGAAAATTTGGTCATGTTTCTGCTTTCGACGCCGGTACAGTTTTTCGGTGGTTGGCATTTTTATGTGCAGTCCTATCGAGCCATTAAACATGGCACCACTAATATGGATGTCTTAATATCAATGGTTACTACTATCTCTTACATGTATTCAGTGGCAGTGGTAATAGCGGCCATATTAATGGAACAAAACTCTTCACCACTTACATTTTTTGATACGCCTCCAATGCTTTTGATTTTTATATCATTAGGTAGATGGTTAGAACACATAGCAAAGGGTAAAACCTCTGAAGCCTTGTCCAAACTATTGTCTCTTAAGGCGGCCGAAGCTGTTGTGGTGGAAATCTCTAAGGACTTTGAAATCACCTCGGAAAAGGTAATTTCTGTGGACTATGTACAACGCGGAGATATTTTAAAGGTTATACCGGGTGCCAAAGTGCCCGTAGATGGTAAAGTTTTGTATGGTCATTCTACGTGCGATGAATCCCTAATAACAGGTGAATCTATGCCGGTGGCTAAGCGAAAAGGAGCGGTGGTCATAGGTGGCTCCATAAACCAAAATGGTGTTCTTTTAATATCCGCTACCCATACTGGTGAGAATACTACACTGGCCCAAATAGTACGTTTGGTGGAAGAGGCTCAAACCTCTAAAGCACCGATACAACAGTTGGCCGATAAAATAGCGGGCTATTTTGTGCCGTTTGTGGTAGTAGTTTCAAGTGTGACATTGATTGGCTGGATAATAGCGGGTTTCATGGACCCAGGCTTAGTGCCCATAGCCATGGAACATAAAGCCCACATGGACACCAACACTATAGTGGTGAGTTATGCATTCAAGTGTGCTTTAAGTGTTTTGGCTATAGCCTGTCCTTGTGCTTTGGGCTTAGCAACACCCACTGCCGTAATGGTGGCTACTGGTACAGGAGCCATAAATGGTGTTTTGGTTAAGGGAGCCACGGCATTAGAAAATGCACATAAGGTAAGTTTGTGTTATTTATAAAAATGTTGTTAGATAAATAACACGTGTTTTTTAAATTGCAATTTTTAACATTCTTGATTAAGTTAACTTTAAGTACATATGTGCAATGCCTAATATACAAATGTATATACTTATGTATGTATTTAGCCTTTTTAGGTCAACTTCAGTGAAATATATCAAAAACTTTGTTTAAATTTATTTTTAAGATTAAAACTGTTGTCTTTGACAAAACCGGTACTATAACCCATGGCACACCAATGACCTCAAAGGTCATTATGTTCGTCAAACCTGCCGTTTGCAGTTTAGCCAGAGCACTAACAATTGTGGGTGCGGCTGAGGCGAATAGTGAACATCCTATTGCCTCTGCTATTGTACGATTTGCTAGAGAAATGTTGGCACAAGAATCGCTGGGCAAAAGTGACAACTTCCAGGCGGTTCCAGGTTGTGGCATTAAAGTTACCGTTTCCAACTATGACACTGTTCTACGTCAAGCTTGTAATGCAGAGAAAATTATTAATTTCGAAAACAGTTATCGTTCTCATGGCAAAAATATTCAAGAAGCCCCCATCCAGTTAGATAATGGTGTTTCTATTACTGAGCTTATCTCCCAGCCCAGCGAAGCTCAATGTATTCTGGCCGCCCAACAACAGCAACATTTAAAACTCCTAGAGTTAGACGATGGTGTGGCCCAAACTGTCAATGCAGTCGGTGATAGTAATGCCATCCTGGACAATGAAATTAATGTACTTATCGGTAATCGTGAATGGATGCTGCGTAATGCCATAAATGTTTCCAATGAAATTAATGCAGCAATGACTGAGGAAGAATCTAAAGGTCATACGGCTGTATTATGTGCTCTAAATGGTCAATTGGTTTGTATGTTTGCTGTCTCGGACATGGTTAAGCCAGAAGCTCATTTAGCGGTGTATACCTTGAAGAAAATGGGCATTAATGTTATATTATTGACGGGTGATAATAAAAATACAGCCGCTAGCATAGCAAGAGAGGTAATTAAATATGATTTTAACACATTTTGTTCAAAAAGTATTACAGATGGGTTTATTATGTGATTCTATTCGAATTGAAAATTTTTTCGAAAAGAACTTTTTAAATCGAAAAACAGTTAAATGTCAAAACAATTAAATGTCATGCTCACACGAACAGCAAAATTCGTAGTTTGCTCTCTCATTTACGGTTGAAGTGCAAACCAACCAACATGCTTTGTTATACAAAATTTTTAGTTCGAACCTTCATCTCTAATTTTGGTAATTCGACCTCAGGGTCCGCAATCGTCATTCAGAAAGCCAAACTAAAACCCAGCTATAAGGCAAATATCAAGTGATACCAAATTTTAACATGTAAAAAACTTGGTGGCACTTTGAAAGTTTAGGGTAGTGTTCTTTAAATTGGCAATTCCACATAAAACGGCCCTAACCGGAAAAATCATTTTCTTTGAAGAAATCACTCACCTAAATACGAATACTGAATATTTTCGATTTAGATTGCATATAACCCCCTAGTTTTCTGAAAATAATTCTATTACAAAACTTTTAAAACAAACGTATATGATAAAGTTTCCATTATATAAGAGGGCATAAGGATTAAGAAGACTTAAACAAATTTTAAATATTAGCTCTTTTACATTTAGAACATTTTTCTTTTGACTTTTTTGTAATTATAAGGTTGGCATAAACCGCGTATTTGCAGAAGTTTTACCCTCCCATAAGGTAGCCAAAATTCAGGGCATACAGGAAGCTGGACAACGTGTAGCCATGGTGGGTGATGGTGTTAATGACAGTCCGGCTTTGGCTCAGGCAGATGTTGGCATTGCTATAGCAGCTGGCACTGACGTAGCTGCTGAGGCAGCTGATGTTGTACTAATGCGCAATGATCTTTTAGATGTAGTGGCTTGTTTAGATTTATCGCGCAAAACTGTAAAACGCATACGATATAACTTCTTTTTTGCCAGTATGTATAATCTTCTGGGCATACCCTTAGCCTCGGGTATATTTGCTCCTTTTGGCATAACCCTACAACCCTGGATGGCTTCTGTTGCCATGGCAGCCAGCTCAGTATCGGTCGTATGCTCTTCTTTACTGCTAAAATTATATCGTAAACCTACCGCTGCTACTTTACGCAATGCTGAGTACATGCAATATGTGGCCACATTTAAAGAACGCGAACCGGATCAGTTATCGTTACATAGAGGTCTAGAAGATTTACCACGAAGACGTGCTTCCAGTACTTCATTGCTATCACGCATTCTATTACGCTCTGGCAGTGTTAAAATTGATCCCAATCAGGATTCTCTTTTGGACAGTGAAGATGTTGATTATATACAACCAAAAATTGCAAAATGTAAAAATATACAAGACGTTACTGAATTGCAAAAACTATAAGACTCGGCAAAATTTTGTTGTACAGTTGTTATCGACGTTTTTTATTTTTTTTTTATGTAATTTTAAGGCAATAAGTTGTTGAAAAAAAAACAGATGCAAAATGTTATTGTTATTCATTATTAAGGCTTATTTGCGACATGTTTTTTTAGTCTTAAAAGTCGTCCTTATGCTAGAAACACAACTGGGACGAATGACGACTTTTTCGTACCGAATATTTGTCATCGAAAATGAAACGCATTTGTGTATATGAAAACGAACACAATCATTTCGAATTAGAAAATTGTCATACGTAACGAGTTTATATTTTAATAAGAGTTTTATTTTGTAATGGCGAATTTCAGTGGTTTGCCCCAGTTGTATTTCAACATTATATAAAAATGTGTTATAATTCTAAAATATATATCAAAAGGAGTTCCAAATCTTTTTTTACAAAATTAATAGGTGTGTTCATTTACAGAAAATTATCACTTATTTTCGATAATTATTACTAGTAAGTGTTCACGTACACAAAAAATTAGCAGCTAGAGAGCCACAAAAGAGCGTAATATGTTTAGAAACAAAAATGTTTCTGATAATTTCTGCTAGTAAAAATTTTACTATCAGAAATTATTCAAACAGTCTTTCTGTCATTATGCTTTGAAAAAAAATTTAAGTTTTAAATTTTTATAAGTTTACAATAACAAAATACATTTGCTTGCAAGTTTTGACTGTAAAAGTGTTCATTAACTTTTAAATATTTTTGAGAGCAATTTTGATAATATTTCTTTTTACTCTCTCGTTGCTAGTAATTACTGGAAAGTTATTGAACACAACTAATATATTGATAAAAAAATGATTTGTTATGACAGCAGATTTTTGAAACCTTAACTAATTTGGATCTTTGCTTGTTATCGTATTATATGAAACGAATTTTACGATCAAGATTTGAACACTTTAACTATGACCCTATATTGTCGCAAAAAGCTTTGTATTATTAATTTTTTCTTAATTAAAAAATTTCCTTAATTTGATTATTTTTTTAAACAATTTCCTTATTTAATTGAAAAGCAAATGTTTTCTTAACTAAGGGCTTATAATTTTTTTTGTTATTTTTTCTTATTTTGTTATTATGTACATATTTTTTAATTCTTTTGGACATCACATGCATTCGAAATGAATGAAACAAAACTAATTTAATAATTAACTGTGAACTTATTAAGATTGATTTAAAAATAATTACTTTGTATATACATACGTATGTACGTACATATGAATGCATATATGTACGTTCTCATTTATATTTGGTTAATATGTGCATACATATCTTTTCAAAACCTAATGAATATTAAAAAATTAAAAAACAAACATTTGTTTAAAAAAAAATTTTTTTAAAAATTAAACATTAAACGTGACAAAACATTTTTTGAGCCAACATGTATAACTAGCTGAAAGCTTAAATCCAACAAATAATGTAATTATTGTTATAAATTATACAAGAAAAAAAATATTTTTTATACGAATCCTTAAATATGTATAAGTATTCCTTTGTTTTATATTGAAAAATAATAAAGAAGACTCCATAACCAGTAAATCATAAAAAGTTATAAAATTGTTCTTATTTCAAAATATTTAGTTTTCCAACGAATGTGTTTCAGATGACTGAAAGGTTTTAGGCATCAAAAAGTATCAAACTCCAATATAACTGCGGTATTTAAGGCAAACAAAATATGGAGCCAGTGAAAACATAACCTCCTCTGTTCTATTAACTGAGTCCATTTCAAATCAAATGTTTTCACATAACGAAATATCTCATAATTTGGTGTTCTCTAAATTCATGTATTTGCTGCATTTGGCCACGTGTATTAACTCGATTTTAGATTTATAAAGTCGGTGGGACATAAAAAAATTTACTCGGATTTAGTTAACAAAAAAGGGAAGGAATGATACCAAAAACATCGTCGTTCGGTAAGTAAAAACAAAACTAAATTTTAATTTTATTTGGTCTTATAATAAACGTCGATTCTGCTATTTTCCAGATAGCAACTAGTTTAATTTACTATAAAATTACTAAATAAAAACATACATATTCACGAGAGAATTTTTTGTCTACACTGAAAAAAGAACTAAAATTAACAGGGACCGTAATTATTATAAAAAAAATTAATTTTAAAATAATTATTTTTTGATTATTTATTTGTCAAAATTAATATTTTTTTTTTTAATTTTTTATCAAAAAATATTTTTTTTTTATTTTTTTATCAAGATATAATTTTTTTTTTAATTTTTATTATTTTTTTTTTTTTTGCAAAAATAATTATTTTTAAATTTTTAAAAAAATCAATTATGATAACAGTTATAGATTATCGTAACAACTATTTTTGCTAAAAAAATCGAAATAAAAAAAAATAATTCCAATTCCTTGACAAAAAAGTAAAAATTAAACAAATTATTATTTTTTGAGAAAAAATTAAAAAAAAAAATTAAAAAATTCAATTCAAAATCTAGTTTAAATCAAGATTGTGTACTTAACTTGGCTTTCTTATGTTTCTTTTTACATGATTTTTTTTCATTTAAAATTCAAAAATATTTATTTATTATTTACAAGTTCCTAAAAAATAATTTATTCTTATTGAAGAGTTTGTTTTCTTTTTTAAATTCAACTTCAAAAGGAACTCGCAAGTTTTTAGAAACTAGTTTTTCAGGCAAAAAAAAACTTTGCATTAAACTCTAATTTATTTAAAATAAAATCTGTTCCTAAAAATTAAAATCAAAAAATGCATTCATTGCCGTTCCTTATAACTGGCAATGAACTCTTTCCATTTTATATTTAACTAATTTTTAAAATTTAAAATAATTCAAATGATCAGTAGTTTTATACATGCTTAACATTATCTTAATATAGAAATGCCCTAACTCGTATTTTTTTAAGTCAAGATTTTTTTGTTAATTTTGATATAAGATCAGACCATTAAATGAAATAAATGAAAATTTAGTATTATAAAAAATACGAGTTAGGGCCTTTTAATATTATGGTAACGTTATGCATGTACAAACTTTTTACCTTTAATTTAAGCACAAACAAATTTTTTTAAATATTTTTAAGAAACCATAATTTTTTATATTTTTTTTAAATGATATAATGATTTTTTTCCAATTTTTTTTAGTTTCTTACCAAAAAAAATATGTTTTATTCGTTCTCAATTTTAAAATCACAAAATTTAAGGATTCTCAATAATGTCAATGCCATCTGTAGCAGAAGTCATATCCTTGTAATCGCCATCAATAATTTTCGTTTTTGTTATGGGATATACGAAAAGATTTGACTTAAATTCATTGATATCTGTAATTACAGTTGGATCACCATCACATGGTATAAATTCCAAATCTAATTTATTGGCCAAAGCATTAAAAAGCTCTTCAGTGTCTTGTTCTTCGTCATTGTCTTGCTCATCATCAGTGCCTGCATTATCACCATCTGCTTCACAATTTTCTTTTACTTTTAATGTTTTAGTTTCACCTTTATTCGGGACTAAAGCTTCATTAGGTTTTCCGCCAGCTTGGCCAATAACTTGTATTGATAACTTTCTGAAATTTGTTTGTTCCATTTTACGACAAAACTGCAACAGATCTTCTAGACAAATTTCGTTCAAAACCTTTATCTCTTTACTTTTGCGATCGAAAAGATAATCTTCACAAGTTATTTCACCCCAATTACGTGATACTTCTTCATGCAAAGACATATCAACGACTTGTTTCATTTTAATAAGTGAATCTTTAACATCTGCGAATTCTGAGTCTTCTGTGTTTTCTAAGATTTGCATAATTTTAATGCGGAACTCTTCAATGCGTTCTTCGACATGGGCGGCAGAGTTTTTAGTTTCTTGGGAATTTACTGTTATGGAATAACCAGCAATGCTATAGTTAATGCGCACTGAAGAGGCCACATAATAACCCAATTGTTGTTTAGTTCTCAGAGTATCGAATAGAGGCTCTTCAACAAACATCATTAACAAATCTAAAATGCTTTCCAAGGGTACTGAGGAAGGGCCAATTTGATAGAAATTTGTAACAACTGTATTACAATCTTTATTGTTTAAAGCATTGCAACGTATAAAATGCGTACCCTGTGGTAACTGCACCGTACGATTTTCAATATATTTTTTCTGAAAAAAAAACCCATTTGCATGCATTGAAATTTTATTTTTTGTTTTTTATAATTTTTTTTTTTTTGTTTGAGTAACTCACCTCCTTAATACTTTGGCAACTCAGTGTACTCAATACAGAATTCATGACATTGTGAGCAGTTTCCTCTGTTAGATTTCCCTGCATTAGAGTTTGCACATAAAGCTCTTTCGTAAAATTGTCAGCAAAGTCTAACATGTCCTGCAGTGTTATATCGTTAAGACATTTGTATTTTGCAATTATGGGCCAGCGTATGTTTTCCACAATACATAAACGTATATCTCTGGAGTCAATGAAAGAGAGAAAAAAAAGCCGAAAATTTATTATTGTCACCGCATATATGGCATCTATACTAAAGTTGTGTTAGTTTTAAGCTAGTCCCTCGTCAAATTATTAAAAAGAAATTTTTATTCATTAAATTTTTTTACATCAAAAAAAAAAGACAAAACAGAGTATAAATTAAAGTAATAAATATTTTGATTTTCTGGAATTTTTTATATCAAATCGTCAGGCAAATTCTAGACGAAATAAAAAATCCTTTAAAAAAACTACCAATACAATATGAACCAAAACATTTCTTAAAAATAATTAAAATATATTCAAAGTTTTTTTTAATGTTTTTACTTACTTATTAAGAGTCTTGGGTTTAATTAAAGCATTAAAATAAGCCTTCTTCTGATGTTTCTTAAGAGCTTCCAGCTGTTCTTCGGTAAAGTGTTCTCGCATTAAAACCATAGCCTTAACAATAAGATCTACAACCAAGTGAAGCTTCTCATTTAAACCGTTCACCTTTAAAATTAAAACAATAAAATTTATATATTAAAAATAAATAAATAATAAATAGATTTGAGTTCACCTTTAAAACTACGCCTTTTTCTGCAGAATAAAACTGATAACTTAAACCGGCCACTGTTGCAGGATACAACTCCTCAGCCATACCGTATTTAACTAACTGAGCATAAAGGGCACATAATACATCACTAAAAAATTTTTTTGTCAATTAAATAATTTTAAACGGTTAATTGCACGTAAATTATGTTTAAATGATCTTACTTTTTGGCACTTTGCCTTAGCAAAGGTGATACAAAATAGAAATACATAAAGGCTTCAGGCAGTTGAAACTTATCATCTTGTCTAAACCATAGTTCACAAACATTTGTTTGTAGTAGCTTTTTTGGCGTTTTGGGAATATCAGGCTTACCATTTTCCAACCAAAATATACGAAAATCGTTCGATATAAACTGATTGGGTTTGGGCAGAAACAATTCAGGCATTGTTTTACAATTATTCCATAGATCTTGCCACTTTTGAGGCATTTTGATGCTGGTATACTCAGTGCCAAACCATTTTTCCTTCTTGTCATATGTTATACCATCATACTTTTGCTGCGAGGTAATCATTATATTAAACGAAAATTCATTTAAATGTTTTATAACATTTAAAACTTGCTCTTCGTCAAACTCATAATACAATTCTGTAGCAGTTACAATATCTTTTGGCGGATAGTATTTTAAGCGCACCACTAGATTTTGAACATTGTCAAAAGCCGGCTTTTGAGAAGCAAAACGAAAACTAGTAGCTTCTATACTAGCTAATTCCTCGTATGTCTCCTTAAGAGAACCACACTTGGCAAATAGTTGTAAATAGGCAAAAGTTGCAGCCAAAACATCATCCAAATGCTGAAAACCACTGTCAGTTAGATAAATGCACAAATTAAACAATGAATAAATGGAATTTGTATCAAAACCGGATTCATCCACACCAGCTATAAGCTCCAAGCCCCAAAGTCTAAAAATTGGTAAGGTTTTGTAAATTACTTACAAATTTCTTTATACAAATCACTCATTTGCTCAAATAACGTCATAACTCAAAAAATGCTTTATATCTGGAGTTAATTCAAATTTAAATTGTTTCCACTTTTTACGTTTGCAGAAAAAATGCCGCTTGTCTTTACTAGTAAATGTAAGTAAATCGTAAATTTTTAACCGCATTTTTCGGGAAATTACTTTTTTGAATTACGACGTTCCTTAAACAAATGAGCAATATATTTTAAATCCTTACTTTTTCCTCAAATAAGCACACAAACTTCCCTCACCCTCGTATCCTATCAAATACGATAAGAAATGATCTGGTTTACATTTATACAATTTTGTCATTGGTGGCAATACCCATGTCAATTCCAGTTTGCACACATTTTCTATGGGCTTAACAAAGAATACTTCGGTATGAAACTCTTCACGAAAGGCTTGACGATAATTGTATATCGAGAAATCTTTACCATCCAAATTATTACTTGGTATATCACTAAAATGTTTTAGAGTCAAAGTTTCCAATTCATCTATGGGAAGTTTAGCTTGAATGCATAAATACATGCGATGAGCACTGTAATGTCTCTTGCAGAAGTCATGCAAATCTTTGTGTAAATCAGTATCTTTTATGCCGTTTTTTAGTGATTTTAAATTGCCCCACGTAAAAGTGCTATGGGGATAAAACTTATTAGCCAGGCTGGCCAGCAGCTGATCGCGTCTTGCTTCGTCATCATATAAAGTTTGTTGAAATTCCGATTCTACTGCTTCACGTTCTCTTGTCATTGCTTCTTTTTTCATAAGAGGAGCTTTTAATAAGGCCGAAAAATAATCCAAACAACTGCACAAATGATTATCGGGAACTTCAAAGTAAAAAAGAGTTTCTTCACATTCGGTGTTTGCATTATCGAAACCACCAGATTTCTTAATGTGAGCATCAAAGGCGTTTTCTGTGGGATATTTTTGGGAGCCCATGAATATCATGTGTTCTAAAAAGTGAGCTAATCCCTGATATTCGGGAGGTTCGGTAAACGAACCAACATCGACGAGCAAAGCAACGGCTGCTAGTTTTTCATCGCCTAAATAATGAAGGCGTAATGAAAAGATATTTTAATTTTTAACTTTTTATTATTATTCTTTCGGATTAAGTATGAAAAAAATATAAATTTTGAATTTAAATAAAATTCTACCATATCCTTTACATAAGCTTGCGAGGAAAACCAAATGCATTTCTAGAAAACCTATTTCTAGAGTCATACAATTATAAATAATAAAGAAAGTTTGCCAAGGAACATTTCTAATATTCAACGTTTAATAAATAAATAAATAAAAATAAACAAATAAATAAACTTCACAGCATTCGTACCATATCTATCAAAAATGGGTTTTCAATCCCCTTGTCTGCTATTTACGAATCCTTTAGTTTCTTTTGGTTGAGACGTGTATTTTAACATGGTTTTGTTGTTTAAATAAATATTATATTATTGTACGTGGATATTAACATGGTTTTTCCCTGAGGACGATAACTGAACGGTTTTTACATGCACAGAAAAAAATTCAAACGAAAACCTACATAATAAGAGCGAAACAAACAAAATCTAGTTTCTAACCAAATAGGTTTGGGTCACTTTGTTGCTCCCAAACATTTTTATATATTTTTTGTCCTTTGGTGTATATTTTAGCTTTTATTGCTTACTAGCTTTTCGGAGCATTTGAATACTTAAAAAGCTTCCATTTGCTTATTTCTTTAAAAAAAATTTCGCTGTTAAAGTTTGCCAATTTTGTTGGCGTTAAGATTGCTTAAAAATTACTTTGTACCTATTATGTTGTTTTTTTTTATTCTTTTATAAAAGTATGCAGATTTTCGAATTAAATCTTTTTAAATTTATGTTATTACAAGTTTTTTTTTTAAATTTTCTATATTGGTTTATTAACATTTGATGGCGATTAAGGCAAGCTCGTTTTTCTGAACAGCCCTGAATTACTCACCCTCCCATTCACTATCCGAATCACTCTCCTCCTCTGAACTAGAACAAGATATACTTTCTTCATCACTTTCATTCGAATCTTCAGCACAAGAATCACTCGATGTTTCAATGGAAGAAGTTACGTCATCCATTGTGGGGTTTGATACCAACAAAGCATGCAAGCCATTCGACAAAACTAATGTTCTAAAATACGCGAAGACAAATTTAACAAAATATTTTTTAATAACAACTAGGTACTCACTTGTATTCTTTCTTGTCATTTTCACTTTTATCAGGTATATCCAAATACCTTATACCCTCTTCTGAAGTGACCATGTTCAATCTCTTGTTTTTTATTTTTGTTTGGGTATTTATTGCCTTTGAAGTTTTGCTAACACTACTATGGAATTGCCTGTTTGCTAAAATGGATATTAAGCCTGTTACTTCTGATGTTTTTATTGGTAGTTTTTTCCTTCGAGAAAGCAGAAAGTTCCAACAAATCTTCCTAAAATTTCGTTGTGTTACTTATTAATTTATGTTAAAAAATCTTGTTGGAAATGTTAAAATTTTGTGGCTGTGGCATAAACTAACATTCAAAAATACCGTTTACAGCAAAACACATTCAAGAGCTCTGCAGCAAGATTTTATTAGTACTTAAAATTGTTTAATAATTAAAATATTGTTTCTTAATTTGTTAATTTTTCTTGTTTAATTATTGAATTAACCTAGAATTAAAAAATCAAAACACTGCCAAGGTGTGTTTTTATGATTGTTTTTATTGATACAATAAGATGGTGTTGACGTTAAAGCTGGTAATTTCTTCATTCGTGTTGTACGGCTCAATATGTCAAATGGCGCGTAAAGTGTTTAATGTGATGATGCACATATTTGTTGTAGAAGTATCACCACTTGTCAATTCTCCTTGAATTACACAATGTGTGTGTGTGTAAACGCCATGTGGCAGTGTTCATTACTTTGAGCTGTCAAACTACGAATAGGCAAAATCTCAACGTGTGAAAAGATACCCCAGCAAACTTTTTATTGTTTTAAAAATATAGCCGTTTAAATCAATTAGTTATCGGTAAGATCCATTTATATACAAAGTTTATATTTTTTAGTTTAAACTTAAAACATCTTACTCGTTTAAATAAAAATTGTATCTTGTATTAGGTGTGTTCAATAACTTTCCATTAAATATTTGCAACGAGAGTAAATTGAAATTAAATTATTTTTGAAAATATTCAGAAGACGCTTTACCGGTATCCATATTGTGATACATATTTAAAATACTTATCTATTCCTTTTAAATCAATTTTTTAGATTGATAATTGGTACCAATTTTTTTTTTAATTTGTATCTGTTATCTGAATATATAAAATTTTTATCCATTTATGACTAGCGAGTCTTACTCAAACATAAGACAGAAAGCAAACGGCATTTTGTATTTAGACTTAAATATTTATTTTTCTTTTTAATAATAAACAATTACATTTATGAATACGAATTCAAACATTAATCTTAGAATAAAAAGTTAACAAAGGGCTAAAAACACCACTGAAAAAAATGTAGGAAAACGAAAAATTAATATAAAAACATAAATAAATTTTATGTTTACCAGTGCATCTTAGTAAATCGTTTTTACTTCATGGTATATTTTAAAGTGCAATATGAGTTACATTTTCCAAACATTTTATTCATTGTTAAAAACATTTATGTAGGGTTTAATTTAATTTTTAATACTCGTAATATATGTAGGTATACATGCAAAAATAAATTTATGTATGTGCTGTTTTGTTGAAAACACAAAAACAAAACATAGGAAAACTTTAACTAGAATCTTTTGTTAACGTTCATTAAAGTTAAAACTGAAAAAGGATGAGGGCAGAGCGAGTGGGAAGTGTGTGTGAGAGAACAGATAAAAGCCCGTTATTTTTTTAATATATTAGAGCCATCAAAAATTGTAATTTCTGTATTATTATTAAAAGTAAGAAAGAAGTTAATATTTAAGTACTTTATATTTTGTTACATAACACGGCGAAAGATGTTTTACCTTACCAGAAATTCTCTGCAGCGTTAACTTACTAAATTCTAGAGTTTAATTGTAAGGTAAACTACTGTTTCTTCCCATAAAGGTACCTAAACTGATTTATCATCATGCATTATTTTGTTTTTTTGCTAATGGAGTATTTGCATTTGTGCTTGCATAATGTTTTGTATTAATCAAAATATATATTTTTTAAGTTCTCTTTACGTTTTTTTTTTTGTTGTCTTTTTTTTAAGATGGATGGCCATATTTAGTTTAAAGTTCTCAAGTCAACATATACCTATGAATAGTTGAACTTAAAAACAAAAATTATATATCAAAGCAAAGAACTTAGAGCTTTTTTATAATAAGTTTCAAATGTATGTTTTTTAATAAATTTATTTATCTTTTCAATAGAATTTCATTACAAAGATTATTTCAATTGGAAAATATTTAAAACAGAAAAAATATAATTAGAGAAATTAAATAATTTACAAACGTGAATTTTGAGTTTATGGAGAGTGTTTAAGAAAAGTGATAAGTTAATTAAAGTGCTAATTGTCCACAATTTTTTTGGGTATTCATATACATTTATATGATTGCAGTTTAATTAATCCTGTTAAACAAAAAATTTATCATTTTATACACGATAAATAATTAAAAACAAAAAAAATGCAAGGTTAAGAAAAAAAAATAAGGAAAGTTTGTATTAAAGTTGTTACTATGGCTGTATTCCAAAACGCAGTTTGCTTTGCATCACACAGCTTCAAAATATTCCTGGCAGGATAGCTCAATGGTTTTGATAATGTCTTCTGCTCCTAATTGGGGGTTTATATTAATACATTGGAGACAAAGAGAGGACATTGTTAGAATTGTAAGGATTGCATAAAGGAAGAAATTGAATTTTTTAATGCAAAGCAAACTGCGTTTAGAAATACAGTCTATTTGTTAATCATATTATTATTATTATACTTTCTTTCCCTTTTTGTATTTGTATTTTATACATAAATGTAAAGTAGCTTAAACTCTGCTTCTTATTTCATTTTGTAATTGCAGTTTTTTATTTATTTTCTTTTTTTTTGCTTTTGCTTTTGCTTCAATGTTGATTCCGTCATGTGTATTAATTATTTTTTTTTTTTTTTTGGTTTAAATAATTTTACGTAGTTTTGTTTTTTTTATTACTATTATTTTGGAATACTCCGTTTTTTCATAAATTAACCGCTCTTGAATAACAAAATTGCCACCTGACCTAAGTAAAAGTATATAAAGTGACGTGTTTCATGCGTTACATAGGATCCAAAATTTCTTCCTACAATACAATGCCATGTGGGGTTGTATTTTTTGTCAAATTCCTTCTTGATAAATGCGGCAATATCCTGAAAAGAAAAAAAAAATACACACATTCAATATTAAACAAAAACATTAAACTATAAATCCTTTGCACCATGTCCATAAATTATGTAAAGTATTTTAAACTTTAAGTAGACCTTTTTTAACGAAATTTTTATACCAAATCAGTTTTAAAGTCTACTTTAAATTAAAAGTTTTATTTAAATTGTTTATAATTATAAACTTAGCAAAGGTGTTTTTTAAACTCTCACTTCTAACTTTGCAACTTTTCAGCGTATCATTAGGTTACTATGATTTCTTAAAAACCAATTTTAAAACGTTATTTAGGTTACTCATAAACTAATAGGAAATTTAACAAACTTTTAAAAATGAAACAATTTTTTTTAAAGGTAGGATGTACATAACATACTATGTCATAAAAGCACCACTAATTTGTGACCATTAGTTTTCTTAATTAATAAGTTCCATAACTTTTTTCTTATGGAACCGCAATAAAATAAGCCTCACTTTTAGGTGGTAGGAATTAAAACATAAACATAATGAAACAGAAAATTATCAACAACATATACCATGATTTCTTGTTAACTTTCTAACACTCTTATCTGAAACTCATTGCTTGTAATACTCGTTTAATTTTTTGCAGTATTAATATTCTTCTTGTAAATCAATATGTCGTCACCTTAATGTAGAAACGTCCTAACTAGTATATTTTTATAAGCCCAGATTTTCGTTTATTTCGATAATTCGTCTGCTAATATATAACAAATAGCCAAAAAAAACCAACTTAAACAATACGAGTAGGGGCCTTTTTATATTCAGTTAACGATATGTATATTTATGCATACATGAAAACATAACTAAACACGCGATTATTTAATACCAAAAATATGAAGGGAATATAAAAGTTCTATTAAATTGCCCTGTTAAATCAATAAATTCCAAAGAATATGTTTATATGTAAGAAAAAACGGTTGTAATATTTTTTTTATAAAAAAAAACCAGAGGATATTTGGCTGAATGAAAAAATATGAATAATTTGTTTTAAGTTTGTATTAATTTGCTTATGTTTTGGACAAAAAATGATTTAACTTAAATAAAAATAAGAAAATTAATTAGGTTTCCCTGCTTGAAGCTGTTTTACATGGAACTGCCCACATAGTAAACAAAATTGTCATATGCATCTAAGTATAGTCCCTGCAGTTTAAAGGGTAATTTGTCTTCCTATGTACGGTATGTCGTTTTTACCATAGGTATATGTACTGTATATTCACATTTATTCATTCATACATTTAAGTGATGATTTCTTTATTTCATTTGTTTTAAATTTACTTCCACCATTTAATTTTTCATTTTTTGTTGCATTTTGTTTTACAATAACCTTTCTATAAATGTTACCATGACTGGCCTTTTTACACTTGTTTTTAAAACTAACCTTAAGACTATTAAGGAATGAGCAAAATCACTGTCATTGCCTTGGTTAAATGCCATGGTTTATGCAAAAGAACATTTATATTACGTACATACAGATATGGTATTACCTTAAAACTTTAAATAATTATAGATGTAGGTTATTAAACGGACACATTGCATTTACATATGTACATGTTGAAACACCTTTCTAATGTATAAGTGGGAAGATGGGATTTATGCATACGAGAAAGCTACCAAGCAGATAACAAATGCTCTAGATGTTTTAAAACTGTTTGAACTAGTTTATTTTAGAAGTACAAAATCTTTTTGCAACTTTAGGTTTTTGTAATGTAGTCTAGCCAATTAAGCTTTATGGTCTTGTGACATCCTTTTCAGTAAATATAATAAATGAAAATTTTAAATATATGTAAATACTTTTGAATTGATAGTAACCCAAATACATATTTATGTGTGTATATACAAAAAATTAACAAAAAAAAAATTTTAGATAAGATAACCTTTTAAGTTTATTTATAAAAATTATCTTAATACAACTTTCACCAAAGGCACGCAATGCAAGTCAACCCTCCAGAAAACAACAATGAAAGTAGAAATGTTATGCATATTTAAGGGCGCTGCTACACTTTCAATATATATTGTGATATCTATTTTGATCGCAAATTATTTTAAAATATATACGAATGACATGCGTATGCTACATGCAACCATATGTACATATAATTTGGCGTGTGCCGAAATCAGCAAGCATATGTATGATGTTTGTAATTATTAAGAGTTCTTTTATTTATTATTAGTATTATATCTTTTTATTAAATATTTCAAAAAAATAAAGTTTTACTTGTTTGTTTAATTAATGAGCAAACTTGTTTACTTACCTTTTCAATATTATATTTTTCCAAGGCTTGTGTCGCGCAATCCACAGCGTCTTGTTGCATTTCTTCGCTCATATCAGCATTTTTAATGACAGCTTTGCGGTCCGACATATTTGTGACTTATGTGTGTGTGTTTGTTATTTAACTTAGGAATATAAATTTTGTTATAACAATAACAAAAAAGTCCAAAATAGGGAACTAAAAGTATAAGCACGAGAAAAACAATTTTTTTATAAATAAAAACTGTGAACCACAAAAAAAAAAATAAGGTCTAAAGAAAATATTTTAAATTCCCCAGACATGTTTAAAAAAAAATAAAGTCAATTTCATACATTTAATCACGAAGTCTGGATTAAATAATAATCTCCCTTTTTAATTCCTTTCCAAGAACATTTTAAAATAACATAAGAACAGGAACTTATTATTTATATGCCCAAAAATCTTTAACGTATGACATACACTTTTAGCCTAGATAATAAACAAACTACCCATTGATTGCATCAAACAGCTTGTTTGATACACAATTCAATTATATACCTACAAGAGTTTTCCGAACTTTACCGCGAGTTGTTTGTTTGTATTATTGAATACCGTAAGAAGTTTTCACCCAACTTTTTCCTGGGTCCATAACAATAGAGAAACTTTATATAAAAAATAACGTTAACACCGTCTTGTAAAAAAGGGGAATTCTGACGCAAATTCCAACAGCTTACCTCTGGTGTGAAATTGGGGATATCACAATAATAATTACATGAGGTTCTGATAATAGGATGCTTAAAGAGCACAAGCTATCGACCAACTGCTCAATTCGGATTGGAGTTTATGTACCTGTTTTGTTAAAAAAAAAAAACATGAATTGTTACAAACCCTGGCTAATTGGGGTTATCCTACATTTCGATTACGATTCCGCATGCAAATACGCATACATCAAAATAGAAATAAAATATATAATTTTCCAATTTTAATTTAAGAAGCACAAGATTTTAGAAAGCAAAAATCTAAATGTATATTTATTCATTCAGGTTTTTTATTACACTTTTTTATTGAGTAACTATTTTCTTAATTGTTTCTAAGTTATCGATGCCAACCTATGTACATACCTATATCGAAATAATTAAAAGTATCGATAAAATGGTTACAGCACGGTATCATCTCTTGCTAGGCATGAATTTTTTGTCAGCTTTTTAGATTGGGAGCATTAACAAAAATTGCGCGCAAATGTCATTATTAAAGGTGCTTTCGCACGATATGTATTTTACACATGACTTGTCAAATTTTGCAGTGCGAAATTGTTATCTGCCGTCTGAACGCGTTTAAACATTGCATGTGTGAAAAACATATGTAAATGTCATATGACAAATTTGTAATTAGAGCGTGCTCTATTTTCATCTGACAAAGCATGTGTCATCAGTTGTTTTTAAAACAAAAAGTAAGTTGTTTATTTTGGTTTGGAGGTTATGTCAGATGTAATTACACATGTACGTGTGAAAGCAAAAATTATAGACCATCAAAATGGCAATTTTGACAGACATACGCAATTACATGTGGATTGCAAAAGTGAAAAGTCATGTGTAAAATACATATCGTGCGAAAGCACCTTAAATACTATTATGTATTTGTTAAATAATTGTACATATGTTACCTTATTATAGAAATGCCCTAACTCAGGGTACAGTGTACCCTGCCCTAACTCGTATTTTTTAAGCAGATTTATTTTTTAACTGTGATGTTGGTATACATCGAAACGAAAATCTGGGCTTATGAGAATGTACCGAGTTTGGGCCTTTCTATGTATAAGTTAACGATATGTACTAATATGAACTAGCAATAATAAATAACTAAGATGCATTTAAATAACAAATAGGAAGGTACAACTAGAACTATATCATGGTACAACGTAATTGTACCATGAATAAAATTATGCTTAGATTTCGGAATAAATTTAAACCTAAATATGTATGTATGTTTCTAAACAATAATTGTTTTTTTAACAACTATTGATTTAATAAATATGTATGTGGTATGTACTCACACAACCTGTAACAAGAAAACTAATTATTTTCGATATCTAACTCTACCACCCATTACCAATATGGTACTTTTTTTCTGAATATATCTTACGTTCGTTGGAACTTCGTGGTCGTTGCCGCTAAACTACCTAGATTTTTCTTTTCACAAACATTTGACTCACCGCTTGGAACTTTTAGTGATTTGGTATTGTGCCTTTTGTTTTCTTTATGCAAATTAAATCCTGGGAAATTTTCACTATTTTCCACTTATACTTTTTCAAAAAATATTACATATATTTTTTGTAAATTTTGTCAGAAATCTCTATGAAGACCTAATACAAAAATTCCTTTACGTTTCTTTTCGAAAATTTTAAATAACAAATGATATATGTATTTTATTTTGGTTATTACTTTTTGTTTGAGGCTTCTTTTTGGCGCTTAATACTTTAATATTACCGCAATACTTTAAAACAATTTTCTTTCAAATTCTTTCGCTTGCAGCTTACACGGTGTTTTTAGAATGAATATAAATTATTGCTTGTATTTTACTTCATGCAATGATATTAGTTGATTAAGCTGTCTTCTATCAGGCGACTTCTAGCATTTTCTATTGTTTTTAGAAGCTACCAGACTGTTCTACAAAACTTCCTTTACGATGGATTTACAACTGACAGTACTATCATGACATATAATACGATTACTTCTCAAAACTCCTTGAAGTGTCTTCTGAACTGCTAGATAATCATCAGGAAAAAATTTAAATTAAACAGCTATTTAGGCTAATATACAAAATAAACACTTATACACAACAAGAAAAAAATTGACAAGCTATGTAGAAAACATATGACGGAAATAACGGTCAGTTGATCAGTTAACAACTAACTATTTTAACATTGTGACAAGGAACACGATGCAAATTGAGTATCAACCATAACGTTTGTTTGCTAGACACATGTCAAACTCAATAAATAAAAATTACAAAATGCCTGATGGTTTTGATTTTGAGTATATAGTGTGTAGTTACGCTACCACCATGCCCAGACATATTTTGTTCAGGGCTAGCAGTTCGCTGTGATTGGATTTTTTCATATATGAGTTGGTATCAGGCAGGGTACACTAATACAGGTAGTGTTAAGAACCGAACTGATTATAAATTCGCCTTGAAATTTTGTGAAAGTGATTATCAGATTTGTTAATTTTGTACACTAATACAGGTAGTATCAAGGCGAATTCAAAACATTCGCCCTCTGCATTTCCTTTTTGTGTTTGAAAAAATGAATGTCAAAAAATTTTAAATTTAAAACAAAACTAACAAATCTGATAATTACTTTCACAAAATTTAAAGGCGAATTTATAATCACCTGGGTTCTTAACATTACCTGTGTTAGTGTACCCTGGTTTGTATATACAAATCTGCCAAAGCAGAATGTTTTCGTACACCACAAATTTTAGAAAGGAGTTATTTTTTCTGCCAAAAATAGTAAAATATATATTTTTTTCTGAGAAAACACTTCTTATCAAAAATTTAAAAAACACTCGATTTTCAAAAAGTCTAGTATAAAACCATTAGGACGGTGGTATTCACTCATTTTTCCGATGTTTCCTTGTGCATGATCTTCTTGATTGGAAATTCGAAAATAATAATTATTTAGCTTCTTGGTTACAAAATAATAAATTAAAACGAGCCGTCGATATACACAGCAGCGCCGACGACACGGCACATTCATTACAGGTGGCCTCGGTTAATCAGCTGAGCCGTTACTTTCGAATGTGTTGTTGTCAAAATTTGATTATATTTATGTTTATGTTTTTTTTTTCTTCTTTACAAACAACAACTGTAGAATCTAAGAAGAGCTCAAAAAGAAGAAGAAATAATTTGTGAGTTTTTGTAAGCTGTTTCTGACATTCGTAGATCCATTTTTGTTGTTTTTGCAGAACCACCTGTATGCATGCGCCTTGGCCGACGCTTAATATTTTGCAACTGCGGAATATGTACACAAAACAAACAACTAAAATATATATACAAAAAATTAACAGAAATTTAAATCCAAAACACTTAACAACAAGGTGTGTGGGGCTATTTTTGGGTTTAACAATTGTTTTACGGGGAAATTTTGGATCAAACTAATTTTGGATTTGACAGTGTGTGTTTTTTTGATTATAAGGTCATTTTTTATTTGCTGTTGGACATTTTAATCTCTCTTTTGAAGTTGTTTAGAAACAGTTATTTTAAAAGGTATGTAAAAGTGGAAATAAATCCCCTGTTGCAAAAATGAGCTTAAAAGCCAAATGACTACTATCTAGGGTTTCTTTTTGTTTTTTCTTGTAAAAATTTAGATATAATCAGGGTACACGTATATCAGGTAGCCTCAGATGAAAAGCTGAGTAAAGGTATTTCGTTATATTAATGTCAAATTTTGTTATTGTTTATGTATTTTCTTCCTCTTTTATAAACAACAACTGTAGTATTGTAAGAAAAGCTCAAAAAGAAGAAGAAAGATTTTGTAAGATTTTGTTTTATTTGTCTTTGACATTCTTATGACGGTTTAGTTGTTTTTTGTAGAATCGCTCCTACCTGATATATGTGTACCCTGGATTTAATATTTTTGGATTCAGGTTGACTTGCTCGATTTGGCTTGGCAGCACTGGTGTATGGGGAAAAATACATGAAAATAGTAGAGCTGCCATACAACTTTACCATATTTCAGTAAGTGGACTAAAATATAACCCAAAAATTCATATCACCTCGTCGTTTGTTTTTTTCTTTATATCTTAAGAATCCAATTTGCTTTTCAGCTGATTTCTACAAATTTCTGGTCATTATAGCCAAACATAAACACTCAAATTTAATTTTTCACTAGATTATTAGCAGAAAAGATGTAGTAGGTTAGGTTCAAATACATATGGAAAATTCTGAAATACAAATAGAAATTTTTAAAATACAAATGGAAAATTCTGAAATACAATTAGAAAACTCTGAAATACAGATAGAAAATTCTGAAATACAAATAGAAATTTCTGAAACTGAAATAGAATTTTCTGAAATTGAAATAGAAAGTTCTGAAATTTAATTAGAAATTTATGAAATGAATTAAAAATTTCTGAAATACAATAAGAAACTTCTAAAATTGAATTAGAAATTTCTGAAATTGAAATAGAAATTTTTGAAATTGAATTAGAAATTTCTGAAATTATTTTGGAAATTTCTGATATACAATTAGAAAGTTCTGATATACAATTGGATCCCGGAAACAATAAACAATCTCTAAGTTTTCGATTAACAAGAAACGGTAATCTTATGTCATGGACAGGGCTGTCAGTTATGGCGATTTTACGCCAAATGTGGCGATTTTTTTGTGCTCTTGGCTATTAAAATTTAGGTTTGACGCCATGGCGATATTTTTGGCGATTATTTTAACTAACGGCAAGGCTTTTGAACTAACTAAAGAAATGATAAACATATTTGATACAAATACTATTTATGTTACCCAAAATGGCACAGATGAAGCTTACTTAATGCATCTTTTTAATTTCTTAAATTAAGTGCTATAAAAGCAAAAAAAAACGTTATTTTAACTTTCTGTTTATACGTACATACATTCAAACACTATAACAAGGTAATATTAACATAACTCGTAAATAAATCCTTTTTGTATAAAAATAACCTTGCTTGCCACCATAGTTGCCAGATAAATTTAGTCCAATATCGTCAAATCTTTGGGAAAAAATCGTCTAAATCGTCAAAACAAGTTTTGAAAGTCGTCAGGGAATCGTTAACGGTAAAATTTATAATTTTAATTACTTTTTTAGCTAATAATAATAAAAAAATGGGGGAAAAAGTGCCTACAGGTAGTTTATTAAAAGTAAAAACAAAAAAGGCATAATTTCATCATTCAAAGCAAAAGAAACTGAAAATTAAACAAACGCAAATATTTAAGAAATTTTTTACAGATTTTAATTTTCAGGGATCCTTATTCTAATCCTTGTTATAGGTACATAGTATTCTAACTGGAAACATTTTTAAATAAACACGCAATAGCTAATATAGAATGGCTAAAAATGGTTTTTCAAAGCGGAAGATACTTATTTTTTTTTTTCTTTTAAGCAGAACACAATGGATAACATATATAGTCTACATAAATAAATAAAGTCATACTTTAGTATGACTAAACATGTCGAACACCTTAACAAAAATCGTCAAATTTAGGGCAAATATCGTCCAATCGTCAAAAAATGACGATAAATCGTCAAGCATAGATGCCAGATCTATGCTTGCCACGGATTTTACATACAAAATTACCACAGTACCAATGCTGCATTAAGTTCGTGTTTTAACCAAAACAAAATTTTTAATATTTAAGAACATGTTACTTAAAAAGTAATTGCCATTCTACGTATGCTCTTGGTTATACATATTTTTTTAATTCTTCCTTTGAATTTATTGGTGTAAAAAAAAATAATTTTTACTTTAACTAAATAGTTATTTCTTTTTATTTAATTTATTTAAAAAAAAAACTTTATTATTTCATATGTTTATTTAAGTGTAATAATTCTTGAGATTTTCTTAGTCAAAAACAATAGATTTTTGTTATGGCGAATTTTTTGGCAACTTTTTTCGTTTTTAAACTCCAAAAAATATTTTTTGGCGATTTTTGGCGAATTTTCATAACCGTTCTGGCGATGGACCCTGAAAAAAAACTGACAACCCTGGTCATGGAGATTAGACCACACACACAACTATAAAACATTCTCTTACACATACTTTCAAAACAATACTCTTCTTGTCTCTGTCATTTATGTGTAATCGGTTAGTTAAAAATTTACTGACAGCACTTTGGCAGATTCAGAGTTGCAGTCAAGGCGCGTAGACAGCTAAAAGATAGTTTCTAAATTTTTTGCTGGTTTCACTGGAATATTATATGGATATTAAAAATTCTATATACATACGTACATAATTTCAAGATAATATATATAAAAAAAATACCAAATTATTCAAAAGTATAGTGTTATAAAGTTACACAAAAGATATTATTATAAAGAGGTCGTTTGAGGCAGATTGGATAAAAAATAAATGAATAAAGAGTTGAGTGTGTGTGTGTTGAAAATAAAAGAAAACAGAAACAAAAGAAAGAACAAAAAAAGAGTATTTTTGCTCTTTCCCACTCATCTCGCACACATAAGAATGTGTGAGTGTGATAGCTGTCATTTTCTAAATGCAGCCACAATTAAAACGAAAACAAGTACAAGAAGAAGCAGAAGCGGAATATCAACTAAAAGGAAAGAGTGCAAATGTCAAGTCAATTTCCATAAGCGAAATAATAACGTACTAATAACAAATAATTATAAAATCTACAGAATTATAAGGAATTATAAAAAATTTCATATAAGCACTATAAAATTTATTAAAAATGCATACAGAAACAAATGCAATGATAGTAAACCAAATGCAACAAAATCACCACCAGCAGCGCTATTTAGACAATCTTAACCAGATTCCACTCATACCCGAGCACCAACATCACAATATGTATACACACTTGCCCTCCACAATACCAGCAACTACATCTTTCTTAAATACTGCAACATCCTTGAACAATGATATGTTTGTCCCTACAACCCAACAACAACTGCCGCAACAGCAGCATCATTTGACGTCAGAATGTCCCTCACGATACTGTTGTAGTAATGCATCAAGGCTTGGTAACCCCGCAACATTTAACTCATCGTCATCATCTCCATCATCTAGCTCAAGCTCTTCCTCAAATGACAGTAGTTATTCCTGCCCTAAACCTAACAAGAGCTCTACTTCAATAGGGGTAAATTTACGTGTAACGGGTCAATGCAGCCAAGGAGGTCGTAAATATATGGAAGACTACTTTTCTGTGGCCTATCAACAATCAGAGAATGCCAAAGATTTAGAATATGCTTTTATTGGTATATACGATGGTCATGGTGGTGCAGAAGCAGCAAAATTTGCTAAGGAACATCTTATGATGGAAATTGTCAATCAGCCGCTTTTTTGGTCGGAAAACGATCACGATGTTTTAAGAGCCATACGAGAGGGTTATATCGCGACACACTATGCTATGTGGAGAGAACAAGGTGAGATTAATTTTATTATAAGAGACGTTTAAAGAAAGTTTTTATAAATTAGAAAATAACTGTCACCCTTTAACCTGGTAAAATAATGAGGTGCAGGGAACGTTTCTTCGGTCCCTTTGTGATGAACGGCACCTAAATTTATTTTGGTTACATAGACCCTCATTACGTCAATCATTAATATGACTTCTTAATTAAATGTAATGGAATTTTATTAACGGCGATTAAAAGTTGCCATGTACTATACTAGCTGAAGACCTGAGAAGGCTTTTGAAAGGAATTTTTTTATTCGAAAGACAAATTGTATATCTTATACGTTTAAAAGATGCATAGTGTTATGGAATAATTTAAGATGAATACCTACCAATTGACTCTAAAATTAAACATGTTTAAAAACATAGTGGCACCTTTAAGTTTTGAGAAAGAATTCTAAAAATATAAATTTTAATTAAAAGTAAACGTAATTTTTTCGATTTTAATTATATTTTACCTGCCAACAAATATCTTAAGTTTCAAAATTCAAGTGGGTTTAATTACTTGAGAATGAAGAATGCTGCTAAAGTAATATTACAAAATTTGGTTATGTAAAAGCATTCGATTCAAATCGACTTTGTTAACATAATAGAAGTTTTATTTATAAATATTATTAAGACTTTCTATTAGTGCAATTACAAATGTATGTATGTAGGTGACCACTGGACAGCTGAGCTTTAACTATCACTTACCAAATGCCAGAAATTTAAACATTAATTTTTTCTTAAAATTTAGGTTGATAATTTTTTATTTAAATACATACATTTTTATTTGTTAAAAATTAAAAAGAAATATTCCTATAAAGAACTTTTTTAAAAAATTCTTATAAATTAAATTGTAGTTAAATAAGAATTATAATGTACAGATATACAAGCATACATACTTCTATAAATTTTGATTTTACTTTATTTCAAGTCGGTATAGGTATTTTTTTGTTTTGTTATTAAAATTAAATCTGTAGAATTAGAAAAATGTAATTTTTCAAGACATCACCCTGTTGCTGGGACATACAAATTTATTAGGGCTCTCAATTTAGTCACGATGTTTAGATTTTCAATATTTAGCTTCCTTTTTTCAATTTTTGACTGTTGTGTGCCATAGATTTAACACATTTTAATCAAAGACCACAACCTTTTTAGGTAAATTTTAAACGAACGTAAAACTATTAAAAAATCACTTACACCGCCAACTTTTTATGTAATTTTCTCTTTATCTTTTTCATAGTAAGTTATGTATATGTCGTTCATGTTTTAAGTAGATAAAAATTTTTGTTAATTTTTTAGTTTATTCATTTGTTTATGAACAAATGAACATATCTATGTACATGCTTAAAATTAAGTGGCTGTCATTTTGGCCTTACAAACATACATGCATATATTTTTCATATCCCAAGTTATTTATTTTTGGTTTTTACGTTTGTTCATAAGTTTCTTACTGTTTGTATGTGTATTTTATTAGCAACTTCTCATACATTATACATTGCTGTAGAAACATGAATTTCACCACAATCAGACAAAACTATACTTGCATCTGGTTTATTTTTACTACCACTTCAACTTTTTTCATAGATAGTAGTGTTGCCAAAACGCAAAGCAGCTGCTAATTTGAAATGTTTTATGGTTTTTAGCAATTGATAAGTCTTTAAAATATTGTTTTAAAGCTGTAAATCTTTAACAGTTATCAGTTTTATAGCTTAAACCTAAAATTTTATTGGGAAACTTTTCCGTATGTCAAAACATCATAAGCCAAAATATTACAGCACGAAGATTTTTGTGTACCAACTATCTAAGACAAGGCACATTCTTTATTCAAGTTTGGGGTTTAATTCTTGCTCTATGAAGAGCTGAATCTTTTGTAGTCACATAGCTTTGCAGATTTTTTTATTATTATTTTTAAAGATTTTATGGTCCGATTAATTAGGAAAAGTTTAAAAAATAATGTTTTTTGTAAATTGATGCAAGCTTTTTGCATTTTTTAAATTAAAATTTTTACAAGAATAATGTATGAATTGAAATTAGGTTATGAAAAGGGAAACCTCTTGAAATTTGATGTATATTTTTTCATAATCTTAAAAAAAATATTGCTAAAAAATTAAACCAAAGTAATCTATCCTACACGATCAATTGCATCTGTCGAAACCCGTATATTGTTCTAATAGTATGATAGTGTAGCTTTATAAATCAAAAAATCAAATTAAACAAAAAAATGTTTGTGATATGTTATGTCCGATATGTTAGATCAGAGTAACATTTTGGGAAAAAAATAAAAACACATTTTTCCCCTTTTTCTTACGCCTGGTCTCCATAAGCTACGAACTTATTTTCAGCATAGACATGCAAATAAATTCAGTCAATTTAGATCGCTATTAAGCAACCATGGTCGCCATGATTTTAACCTTTAAATGTAATTGTACATCTTGACGAGACAAATTCATACCGTGTTTTTTCATTTGTCTAGGTATGAATTTGTCTCGTCAAGACGTAAAATAATTTTCTGTATGTCATTTAAAACAATTTACGTTGAAAAGTATGCTTTGAACAGAGAATCTTTAAAAAACAGAGAACATCAGCACCTATTTACCACCCACAAGAGATGAGCTAGCAATAGGTCCATGTTTTGTTTAAATCGATAGCTAATAAAGACAAAGCGTTAAAAAGGGGAAGTTTTCTATCATATTTTTTTTAGCATTTAATTAAAGTCAAAAAATTTTGGCAACACTGACAGCTATTATTCCTCTATTAATTTAGTTGATTTTCAACTAAAACCCACTTAAGCGCACAACAGAAAACTACAATTGAAAAAAATGTTGAAATTTTACACACAGCCCTGTTTTTTTTTATTTCTATTGTGTAAAATTACTTAGTTTAATTAACATGTTCCCAATTTTTGTGGTGATTTTTTTAAAAATTATACCAAAAAGGCAGCTCAACTTATGTTAAAAGAAGACTAACTTATTTTAATTTTAGGAAGGAAATCGCTGAATTTTTTTTACTATTTGTATATTCCCCCACTTATATGTACAAATGTATCGGTATAATAATTTTTATTTATATTAAATAAATAACCTTTAAAATTTGGAAATAAAACTTGAAATCAATTTATAAAAAAAATGATTTGAAAACAAAAAATATTGGAAATGCATCGAAATTTTAAAACAATCGATTTAAAGTAATTTAAATATTTAAATACCTTCACAGGTACATATAAGATTTATTTGCCAGTTCTTTGTTAAACGTTTCAGTAGTAACGTATATGGGTATTGGGTATAGGTTTTCAAATATTACCGCTATAACTATAATTTAGAGTTTAGAGTTGCCACTTTAATGATTTTATTGTGACAGTAATCTTAGAAAGGTTTTTGTTTTTAAACAAACTACGTAAAGTAAAAAAGTATGTATGTATGTATATTAAATGTACGTTCATTTATAACGACCGCTTTTAGTAAACAGCACATTAAATTATAAAAATTTTTCATTATAAAAACCTTGATAAAATAATGTGTACATCAAAATACACACACATAAGAATGTATGTATGTATTAATATGTGTATGCATGTATATACACACACTCATATTTAGGTATACGTATGGATGTGTACATCGTAAGAGTGGCAACCCTAAATATTGTGAAATATATTTTTTGTGTATTTCTCTACCTACAGTGGAATGGAATATTCCCAAAGTGCCATATCGTACGTTTTCTACCTACATACTAGAGGTCTGCGTGACTACACATAAATGCCGTTTAAATACATTCGTTTGTTTTTCAACAACATAGTGTTTTTCATTCAATGTTAAACAAATTAAATGAATGAACCCACAAGCGAAAGCAAATTAAAAACCACTTCAACCGAAAACAAAATATTACCCATACATTCATATAAATAAATACTGAATAGAATGTGTGAATATTGCTGTATGATTGGTGTAAAAAATTATTATTCAGCGCATTCATTTGTAATTGCAAATTTGTCGTTTTTGTTGTTGTTAAATATTCATTAACTCGAAAAAACACCTGAATGTTTTTATAAAAACTCTAACTGTAATGAGACTTTGCTATGTTTTTGTATTTTCAAGTGAGTTTTATACACATTCAAAACAAAAACTGTAAAATGAATGTGTTCTTCTTGTATCAGTGAGTGTAACACACAATATATTCTTTCTTGTGTTGTTACTGGTTTAACTTTATTTATCTCCCATAGAATGAAAAATGTTTGAATGAATATTGTTTATGTTGTGTATAGGCAATCAAATGAATATAGTCATGCAGACGTCTACTACATACATCACATTTGGTTCAATACACAACAAACTGGCACGTTTAGCTCGCTAGGTTTTCTTTATACATACACCACACCACCACTATCATCACCATATGTGCATTTCCATTGTTACGGGTGCCACCATTTTACTCGCGTACTTAGTTTGTTATTACTCAAAAATTTAATTGGTAAAAAGCCTATTGTTTTCAAGGAAGATCACGATTTTTATCTTGCCCCTAGAGAATCCTGATGAGATCTGTTCAGAACAAGTAAAAGAAACACTTCGCTCTTTTTTGTTCGGTGGTTTTACATGGGTTTTTTTACATATTACTTTTAAACTCCATATGTCATTGCTTAAATTTTTAAAAATTGCCATTTTACAGACGCTTTATAATGTTTGCTTTCACGGGTACATACATTACTTATGTAAATGTACATATACATTTTCTTGTTGGTTTTCTTAAAACAGCTGATGCCAGATGCTTTGTCAGATATAGACTGACCTCTAATTGAAAATTTGTCATGCATATGTTTTTTACATACATACATATGTATGTATTTCACGCAAGCAATGTTTCAACGCGTTTACACGACTTGTATCAATTTTGTAGTGGAAAATTTGACAAGTCATATGTAAAATACATCTCGTAAAGAACCACCTTTTTTACTCTTACGATTTGATATTTCTATTAAACAAGGAGAAGAGGATTTTTAGTATTGGATAATTTGATATTGTTGCTAAATTGTAAAAAAAAAATATGAATTATTTGTTTTATCTGTCTTATAAAATTCAATTGCTTAACCTCTTATTAAAAATTAGAAAAAAAATTTTTTTTCCATAACTTCGGTTTTTTTTTGATTGCCCATATAGTACACAGTCACCCATCCAGCTATAGCCATGTCGAGTATTTTATTTTCAACCATTGCCAGGCGATACTTATTGTGTATTCCGCTTTTTCCTCATATTCGTTTCGTTTCTCTTTTTGCCATTAAATGTTGCTGTATCTATCGGATTATATACGAAATATGTATTTAGCTGTGTACGGTTGTAAAAGTTGTACTTTTTTACTTCTGTATTAGTAAGTATATCGTATGATGGTGTTTTTGTAGTTATATTCCTATATTGAGTTTACATAAGCCACCAGTCTCTTTAGCGCTGACATACCCAAGTAGTGTATATTTTGTATAAAACGAACGAACAAAATAAAATTTATTTGTTATATGACTCAGTCATCGTCAAGCTAAAAATTTTCTATACCTACAATGTTTTTTTTTTAACCCAGTATAAGTGTGTACCAACGAAGATACATACATATGTAAATAACTACAAATACAAATTTATTCGTAGTTTTAACAGGAAATTACATTTTTTTTCTTTTAATAAAAAAAATATTCGTAAAAATATCCAAAAATAAATTGGCTTAAGTCCCAAATTTAAATATCAGTTTAGTTTTACCTTAAGTTGCAACCCTGGTAAACTTTAAGGATTTTTTTCTCAAACACTTGCTATGCTATTGTTTGTTGATTATTTTTAATTCACCTCAATTTATATATGTATTTCGATTATTATTTCTTTTTATACACATTATTCCCTTCTACAATGTCAAATGTTTAAATAACATGTCCAATAACTAGGGTGACCATTCGTACTGATTTCATTAGTGCATACCTATACTGATTTTTGTTTGGTGTATTAATTAAGAATGTGTACTGAAATGTACTGATTTTTAAAAAGAAGTACTGATTATACTGATTTTTAAGATAATTTGTTTTATAGATATCTATACATTTACACATAAAATGACGCAGCTGGTATTTAAAAGATTGCTTTCCTAGAGCAATTATTTCGCCCCTCTTTTTTCAATCGCCCTTACGTACCTATGTTCAAAAAAAACTAAGTCTAACTCTTAAATATGATACCTTTACGAGCTATTATTAAGATTGTTAAACAAGTAAATCGTCGTTTATGTATTTTTTGACCATTGGAAGATTTTTATAAAAAAATTAAAATTTTTTTAGCAACAATTTGACCCTAACTGAGCTTATAAAATTTATTTTTTTATCTTTTAATCGGCACACAGTGGCTGAAAATAGTATTTCATCGCCCAAAAGTCAAATTTTTCGGCGATAGAGACGAATTCAAAAATTTTTATGCCGTCCGATAGCAAACATATTAAAAAACTGGATAAAATATTGGTGATTATGGACGTGGTATGCTGCTAAAAACAAATATTTTATGTAAAAAAACTTATTTTCGCTTATTTAAACAGAACAAAAATATAAAAGTTAAAAACATTTTTTTTATTATATTAGTGGGGTAGTTGTGTTAAGAAATTGTTCCTTTTATCAGCGTTTATACCTGATGTGCGACTAAATGTTTTTCCAGGTTTTATATTTTAGTTAAATCAGAAGTTCAGAGGAATATAACTTGTTAGGGTCAAAAGGGTTTTAAGATATTTTACTATTATCAGAAGGCTAAAAAAGTGTCCTCTTTAACTCTTTAATTTTGCAAACTGTTTGGAATTGTCTGAAAAATACTTTTTTTTTTCATTTGAATAGAATTACTCGCAGCATTTTGTTTGCTTTCTTACCTACAGACAGCAGATGAAAAACGACCTTTAAAATTTTTTTCCAGCTCAACCGATAAAAGTGGTAAGACAAAAAATATTTGTTTCAGTTTTTTTAATAAAAAAACTTATTTTAGGTACACATAAAGTTTAAAATGCAATCAACTTAAGCAATAATATTCGAAACCCGGTCCCCTGTAGACATTGGTTTTTTTTTCTTAAAAATTGAAAAAGAAGATATATCTTCTTACAGTTAAAAAAAAGAAAAAAGAAAAAATTAACAAACAAGCATTATTTCATTCTAATATGGGGACCGAGCATCCCATGCTATTTGCTAAAAGAAACAACTAGTAAGTTGGTGAATTAATGTTAAATTAAATCGATCATTAAAAATAACAAAACAATTGGACTGATATATTATCGTTTGTTGCATTTGGACGAAAATTCTAGCTATTTCATAATTAATTGTAGCAACTGGCATCTTTAACCTGTGCTTTGACTTGAAGAACACATAGACAACAAGACGTATGGGCGGATAGACATGTTTTAGTCAACTTAGAGTTGATTTTAAGTCGATCGCTTTAACTGAAGCTGGTTTTTAGACTATAAAGCCCAAAAAACTCTACATATTTTTAAAAACCAAAAAGTGTACTGATTAAGTATCAGAACTAAATGGTCACCCTACCAATAACAAAAACATGTCAAAAATTTTAAACAAGCAAAAGCGTAGACAACCAAGCTGCAGATATTAATCCCAGTAAAATGAAGGGAAAAGGTAGAAAAACACAACTTGTTTACCCAAATCACTTCGAATTTTGATTAAAAATTAATTAATTGATATCCATTTTTATTAAATTTTAACGGAAAATAATCAATATTTTTAAAAACAACATCATTAACGTAATTTTTTGCATTCAAGATGTAAGAAAAAACACTATTTTAGAGAAATAATGTTTTGATCTTAAAAACAAGTAAATGTACAACTTGTTTTTGAATACCATCAAGATTGTGTACTTCACTTGACTTTTCGCTGTTTTCTTGTTAATACTTTTTTTGATTAAAAATTCGAAAATAATTATTAACAGTCCCTGCAAATTATTCGCCACATTTCAATTGAAATCGATTTTTTTTTGTATAGCCACAATAACCAACTTTTATTATTTATTTATTATTTTATTTCTATTTTGGATTTTTTTTTTCTTTTCGTACTAAAACCTGGCATTTCTTAGCATTAAAATTATATATTTTATTTTCAGCAACGCGACATTCGTACGTCTTTAAAGTAAAAAAAAAATGTAGGGGAATACGAAAAATGTGTTTTCTTAATATTAACTTAAAAGCATTTTAGTAGCAATATATATAACGCAAAACATTTGTTTTGTAATTTTTTTTTCTTTTAATATACGAACAATTATGCTGAATTCCAAAACGCAGTTTGCTTTGCACTCTCCTTACGATTTTGACGTTTTTTGCTTCCAGGACATTAATAAAGCTGTAAGCACTCATTTGGAAGTAGAAGATATTATCAAAAACCTCATCTTTGCTTTCAGGAAAAACTTTAAATTTTGTGATGCAAAGCAAACTGCGTTTTGGAATTCAGCCTTACTATACGGACGCGCACGTGACAAAAAAAGGAACCTGGTTTCGACTGCCCTCGAATAATTAAAATAATCTGTGAATTGTAACGTAATTTCTTAAAGAAATTTATTTAAGTTTAAAAAGGACTAATTTGCTTTTTAAAAGAGATGTTAATTAAAATATTTAAATTCGTTAAATTTGTAACGCAACAAAACTTTCCACCCTGTTACATTTAATAGGTATAACTTTAACAATTTTTTTTATCTCAAAAATGATTTTAATATGTATTATTTTATTTTATATATTTTTATTTATATATTTATGTTTGTTTAAAATATCCACCATAGTCTAAGTCAAAGTAAGTATATATTGTTATCAAGTAATGTGCTTTTCCTTTAAATGTTAATCACAGGAGAGATAATGTATTTTTTTGATGTCTGAAACATTCAATTCCTTTTAATTTTACGTTTAAGATTGTGGCATCTCTTTTATTCTACTGACTACATGAAATCATCAGTAGACTTCAAATTGTTAAGCTATATTTATAAAATAGAACGTATTCTATTTTCAAACTATTTTACGTCTGAGCTTAACTGCAACAAGAATATTAAACAAAAATTATAAATAAAGGTAAAAGAAAATAACCAAATAAATTTTGCTTTTTTTTTTAGATAAATGGCCCAAAACCGCAAATGGTTTGCCCAGCACTGCGGGCACCACAGCGACTGTCGCTTTTATAAGGCGGGAAAAAATTTATATTGGACATGTAGGTGATTCCGGCATAGTATTGGGCTACCAGAATGAAAATGAAAACTTTTGGCGTGCCAAACAATTAACGACCGATCATAAACCGGAATCAATTGAAGAACGAACTCGCATAATGAATTCGGGTGGTAAAGTGGTGGTGAAATCTGGTGTTCCCAGAGTAGTATGGAATCGTCCTAGAAATGGTAATATTAATAAAAAAATAAATACATACATACATACACATACTGTTATATGTATTTAACTAATTTGTACATATGTATATTGTTTTTTTTTTTTTTTTTTTTGAATTTATAGCAAGTCATCGTGGTCCGATACGCAAAAAAACTTTAACTGATGAAATACCTTTCTTAGCTGTAGCAAGAAGTTTGGGTGATTTATGGAGTTACAATTCAGAACGAAATGAATTTATTGTTAGTCCCGATCCAGATGTAAAAGTAATACCCATTAATTCAAATACATTCCGTTGTTTAATTTTTGGTACTGATGGACTGTGGAATGTGGTAAGCGCGCAGGAGGCAGTTGGTACAGTTAGGGATAAAATGGTCATTAATGAACGTTTATTAGCGCAAAGAGGTAATTGTTCTCATGAGGGAAATCAGTGGACAAATCCAAGTAAATCTTTGGTAGATCAAGCTTTAATCACCTGGTCCAATAAAAAGATGAGAGCCGATAATACTTCGGTTGTAACGGTATTATTATATCCTCCAGACAAGCGTGACTATACAACGGAAAGTGAAGACAAAGAAGCTTTTGTTCAGCCTATGAGCTATGGCCTTGAATACACTCAAGTACAGGCTGAAATTCCTGCTTTTGATGATGCTACTACTTGTAAAGAAATGGCTTTAAAGTATTTACCACCCGAAGCTTATCGCAATTTTAATTATTACGCAGATGAATCTGATACAGAGGGTGAAGACAACGAGGAAAGTGAAGAAGAGGTACAGGAGACACCTAAATCACTTCCTCCAGAAGGTTTACAAGAACACACAAACTATCAACAACAGTCTTTAGACAATGCAAACACCTGGAATTGGCAGACTAATCAGGTTCACAATTTGCAGCCTTTATTGGGCAAAGGGAATCAAGAGGCTGAGGATGCCGAGGAAGAGGATGGCAAGGAAGATAATGAGGAAGGTGATAGAAAAAATGTTACTGAAAATTATCAAAACTATATACACTTGGAATCCGAAGAAACTAACAATGCTACTGATTCGTACATCAGTACCTTTGCCGAATCCTATAATTCAATTTTAACTGCTTCCCATGAGGAGGCAGTTGCTTCCTGTTCATCGTCGTCGTCATCCTCCCCCTCCTCCTCCTCAACATGTAGCAATAGCAATTCAAACTCAAATTGCCAAAGTGTTACACCGCCAAATTTGCATGAAATTATACATGAACAGCAGCTGTATCAACAACAATGCATGTCGGAGGAAGAAGGCTATTCTTTGACGAAACTGGAAACTCGTCGCGAACAGCAGACATGTAAAACTCTTGATAATAGAACGCAAACGTTTAAAATTTTCAATGAACAGTCAGAACCTCAGCAGATTGATTTCTACCATGCTAATACAGAACGCTACTATCAACAACAGCAGCAGTTGATGCCTCAGATGCAACAGCAGCAGCAGCAGCAGCAGCAGAAACCTTTAGAGTTGCACTCTTTACTGCAGCAAGAACGAGAAGAGGAGCAACAAGTTGCCTATGAACGTTTGCAAATGCAAAAACATCAAAATATAAGCAATTACGCCTGCTTGCAAACTGTTGATAGTGCAGCAGATCCCCTGCCTGTCCTTCAAGAAGAAGTGGAATACTTGGAGGAAGAAAGCATGCTTTTGGGGAAAGAAATTGTTTCAGGGCAACTTTCTGCCATGGAACTGGATGAATCAGTACAAATAAATGAAATATCCTCTTCATCATGCAGCGAAGACTCTAAATGCGAGTCTTTAGGAACTGAAGTTATCGAAAAGATTGAAATTACAACAAATTTATTAAACGAAGCCGAAAAGGATAACTCAGAAGTCAAAACAAGTAATGAAATTTTCTTTAACATTTCTAAACACAATGCTTGCCTACCATCTACATCACTATCAGCTATAAAGCCTTCCACACTTGCCTTAAATACCCCCATAAAATCCAATGTAAGCCACACGAAGCGTGCAAAGTCTTCGTTTTTATATGCCAATGTACCTAATGAAAACAATCTTAAAAGAATCTCAAATTCCAAGAATCAAAACAGCTTATACTCCAACAAAGGCAACCAGCCACACGGAAAACTACGAAGAGGTATTTGTATGACACCTGCGGCTAACATGTCACCACCTGAAGCGACTTCAACACCTTTAATTCAAAGACAATTGCGTAGCACCACAACAACATGTACGGCGTCAAATGGACCCTTAATTGATTATGGTAAGCGAACTCTAAGGACCCGTAATTCGTTGACAAAAGATATGAAAGCTAAAACGACCTTAGTACCATCAGGCCTAAAATATCCTCATAGCGCAGTAACACGCAACTTTCTGCGAAGTAATTTGATGATGCTAAATGAGCATCTAACACCGTGCAATCGTAGATCTCTGAGCTCTGCCAGCAATGTGGGCTCTTCCAATCGTTCTAGTATTAAGACACGTCGGGAAAAACCTGGTCACACCATTAAAGTTTCGCTTAATCAAAGTAAAAACAATTTACAGAACTCTGAGCATTCTCATTTGAATTTAAGATCTAAACAAACGGCCTCAGTTTCTTCTCCGCCTTCTACAAACGTTAGTGCGCTTAAAACACCTCCAGCCACTGGGTCGACACCTGTGATAAAACGTGCCTCTTTTACAGAACGCCGTATACTGCGTAGCATGCACACTCGCAGCACCTCTAACAAAGGCTCCCAAACAGCGGGAAATTTTAGCAAATCCACACGCAGCCAAAGTACAGGCAGCAATTTAGCTGCTCCACCACCCTCACCCAAACTAATAAATGCTGCAGCCGCGGTGGCAGCAGCGACTAGAGCGCGCTCTATCTTAAATGCTAAACATGCGGCTTCTGTTAATGGCACACAATCGGTTGTGTCGAATGTTTTTGGCAAAAGAACCAGTTTAAGAAGCAATGTAAGCTCTCACCCTGCTGTGCTAGCTAATCCAAATAATGGAGCCATTCCATCGCCTGCCTCAACGCACCAAACGTTAAGAGGTCGCATAGTCAAGAAATTTAAACGGTAAAACGTTAGTAAAAAGAATTTTTTTAAAACTAAAGTATTACTAGGTTTATAAACTTTTAATGGCTTTTTTAAATTACATGACGTCAGCTTAATATTGGTTCACTGCATTGGTTTACGATAATTAAAAAATTATTATTTTTTTTTTAATTTTATTCCGGGGGTTGGCGTCAAATCCAATAGCTAGGGCGAAGAAAATGAAATAAATTTAAATTTTATGGTTTTATTCCTTAATTTGAGACCTGATTTCTATTCTAGCTTAAAACTTCTTTTTTTGAAAATTCTTTAGAGAGCTCTATTTGTTGGTCGCTTTTAAATCTAATTCTGCCAGCTATTAGCTTCCCTGACAACCCTTAATTTATACCAAATTTTTCATACGAACTTTGTTTTAGAAACGTTTTTTTTTAATTTAATTTAATTTATTTTTTAAAGTAAAAATTAAAACAAAACCTTCGCTAATGTTCAAGCGAAACTACTATTTTGAAAATTACAAAATTTCTTCATACGTTTAAAAAAATTTTAAAACTAATGTATTGAAGTTTTCGTTTAATGAACTTTATATTAATTTAAATATTCTTTTTAAAAATATGAGGAATTAAAATGATTCATAAAAATATTAAAAAAAAAAAAACATTTAAAACTAAATCGCTTTTTAAATCCAAGACTATCAGGCATGTTCTGCAAATAACTTTTTGTGAAAGTGATTTTAAATCCCAAGAAACACACCAAAACTTTTCAAATTTTAGTGATTTTAACCCGATTTAGAATCACTTGGTTGTATTTTCAATAACCTAATTTTAAGTTTTGGAATGAGTTAAATTAATAAATAATTTAAAACTACAATTATGATTTTAAAATCACAAGTGATTTGAAACCACGTTATTTTCAGAATATGCCTGAATGTGTAAAACTTTACGGAAAAATGCTTTTAGATGAAAGCGTTTTCAAGGTTTAAAGCTTTCAAAAATTGTTCTAACTTACAAAGCTTTTTTAAAATGAAAAGCTTAACGCGCTTTTGGTAGATAATAACCTCAATTCTGCGTCTTGATTCAAATCGAGATTTTTTCCCCTTCGTAAAATAGTTTGGTCAAAAATAGTTACATTTTGCCTATGTTTTGGATTTTTTTTTTATTTTTCCGTACTAAAATCTTGTGTTTTTCAACTTAAAGTTGATCTTTGTATCTTTTTTATTTTATTTGTTTAGTAGGAAAGTTATTGAAATACAGAATGGAGGGAATACAAAATTTTGAAATTTTATTTAGTTTAAACATTTGCAAAGTTAAAAGCTAACATAGCAATTTATTAACATAAAAGCTTTAAGTTTTTATGGCTCTAACTATGAACAACTTAAAAAACCCCCCATTTGAAATAATCGATCTTATAAAAAGCTTCCCTTAAACTAAAACAATGGTGCTTTAAAAGTCTTAAGTTATCCCTTAAGCTTTTAAAATAATTTTGTCGATGAAATTACTTGAAAGCTTTGTTTTATTAAAAGCTGAAAGCTTTAATCTTATTATACAAGTATGTATATGACAAAAATATTTTAATCCAATAATTTAGTTATGAATGCTTTATATATCAAGTCTTTGCTTAAATAAAGTTGCAATAATTATTCTTATATTTAAAATATAAAATAAAAAAAAAAAAAAAATTAAAAACGCAAAAAAACAAATATTTTTAAGCTGTTTCCTTGGTAATTACCAACTTTAAAATTTTTTAAAAAATATCTTTTAAAAACTTTATAAAACAATAAATCCTAGTAATACTTTTTCTTAAACAATTTTAAGGTTTGGCCAAATTATTTAAAACAAAATGGGCCATTATTTTTAGTACAAAATACAAACAAATGTTAATTTTTCAAAAAAATTAACAAAATTGTTTTCTTATGTTAAAAGAAAATTTTAAATGAATAATAAAAATATTTATATACAACAAAAAATTTATGAACAAATTACAAATAAATATTTATCTACAAACATTTTAAATATGTAATTCTAAACATTTTTTTTTTTAATTTTACTAAATATTTTATTTTTTTTAACCAAAATAAGACATACGTACATAAGAATGTATAAAAAATTAATCATAATTAGTTAAGTTTTTTTTAACCAATTTTTAATTTTTTAAAAAATGTGTTTATTAGAACAAATTCTACTGAATACTTGTAATGAATTCTTAAAGATAAATATTTATTTATTATTAATTTTGTGTTTTTTTTTTCTTAATTTTTTAATATGTATATAACTATAATAATACATGTAAATAACTTTATAGTTAAGAAATGATAAATAAAAAGATTTATTTAAATACTACTACAATAAAAACAAAACATTTATTGCTTATCAAAAAAAAAAAAAAAACGTTTAAACTTCTTTTAAAATAATTGTTCAATGTGGTTTAATGTTGTTTAGTTTAAATTATTTTAAATAATTATACGTTAAGAGATTTATTTACTATAACATAGTAAAATACATGTACTATGAGCAAATATTTATATAGAAAATAAAAAAAAATCTAAAAAAAAACATTAAAAATTAATAAAAAAAATATTTTTTCAAAAATTTAACTTTAAACTTGAAAGTTTCATTTATTAAAGTATGAAAGGGAAACATTTGTGGAAAAGGTAAGTAAAATTAATTGATCAATTTCTTTTCTTTTTTAGCCAACAGGGCTGTCAGACCCATTCTCTGAAGAATTGTAAAATTTTATAGAAAAAAATGGACAAAATCGTCGTGTTTGAAAAAAAAATCGGCAAAATTCGTCACATAAAGAAAACGTTTTTGGTTAACTAACAATATTGCTTAACAAACCAGATTTTTTATGTATCAAAAATACATAGGGGGGATTTCATGTCAAGTGACCCAACTTTTAAAACCGATGTCTTTCGATTGGAAAGAAATTTGGACCAAAGTAAGTTCTTGCAGAGAGTAGTTTAGACATAAGTTTTTAACACGATCGGTCAAGAACTCTCTGAGCTAGAGGGGTTCAAAATTTGACGTTTTCGGCAAATAGGTGTTTTTTCTCATACATGTAGTTTATTACCTTTTGTTTTTAACAAAATTTGTCCCAAATACTTTCGATAGCTTTTTTTTCAATCTTCCAGAAAAAAATATTTTTAAAATTAAAAAAAATTTTTTTTTATTTTTTTTTTATAAAATAATTAGAAAAAAATTTTTTTTTTCCAAATGTGCCCATTTTTTTTTTTTTTTTTTGCTCAAAAGAAAGCTTAGATCTTTTCCTTGAAGAACTTGGAGGTCGCTTAGTGGGATGCGAGTGGGATATCTATAAAAAATAATGTTTTGTAACTCAAGGTAGAGGTTTTCCAATTTTTGCGTATATTCTATTTTGATTTTTTTGCTATTTATGTAAAATTTTCTCTTAAGCAAAAAAAAAAATATTTTATGCTAAGAAACAAAATAATTTAACCTTTCCGACGGTATGCATTGAAAATAAAGTCTCATACACTCGACACTGCATTACCAACAAAATGGTAGGCCTCTGGAATAAAATCACTTTTATATGGTAATGTCTGAACATATTTTGTTAATATTTTCAATGCATACCGTCGGAAAGGTTAAATTATTTGGTTTCTTAGCATAAAATATTTTTTTTTTTGCTTAAGAGAAAATTTTACATAAATAGCAAAAAAATCAAAATAGAATATACGCGAAAATTGGAAAACCTCTACCTTGAGTTACAAAACATTATTTTTTATAGATATCCCACTCGCATCCCACTAAGCGACCTCCAAGTTCTTCAAGGAAAAGATCTAAGCTTTCTTTTGAGCAAAAAAAAAAAAAAAAAAAATGGGCACATTTGGAAAAAAAAATTTTTTTCTAATTATTTTATAAAAAAAAAATAAAAAAAAGTTTTTTTTAATTTTAAAAATATTTTTTTCTGGAAGATTGAAAAAAAAGCTATCGAAAGTATTTGGGACAAATTTTGTTAAAAGCAAAAGGTAATAAACTACATGTATGAGAAAAAACACCTATTTGCCGAAAACGTCAAATTTTGAACCCATCTAGCTCAGAGAGTTCTTGACCGATTGTGTTAAAAAATTGTGTCTAAACTACTCTCTGCAAGAACTTTGGTCCAAATTTCTTTCCAATCGAAAAAAAAAGTTGGGTCACTTGACATGAAATCCCCCATAGATATAATAAAAAATTACACGCCAGTTATAAAAAATAAATATTTTAAACATTTATTATTGAAATCCAAGAGTCAAAAAAGTCTGTTCGAATTACAGTCACCTGCTAAATACTGAACCATAGATACTTGTCAGGCTTAAACTTTTTTGAACCGAACATCGAAATCATATTTACTTTTAATTAGTAATTTTAAATAACAATAAACATTAAAACCCGAAATATTCTATTTTATTAGCTTTCTGCCAAAAACCATCAAACGTCATTTTTGCTTATTTGGTCAAAAAAAAAAAATCATCAAAATGGCGTAAAATCGTCACGTATGGCACCCCTGTCAGCAAAACTTAAGAATAACAGTCAGGCGTATGAGTAATATGTATCAGTGATGAAAAATTTAGTTTCCATTTTGGTATCAAAAAAATTTCTTGAGGGTACTTTTTTGACCCCAATAGTACTAAAACACTTTTTTCTTTCTGTTTTACTGTTGTTCACAAAAAAATAAAAATCTCAAAAAAATTGTTGATATTTCAGTGATTTTGTTAGAACAGATTTAGATTTTTTTAATGTCATTCAATGCCTTCAATAAATTTTTTAAATCCGACCTTCATATAAAAAAAAAAATTAAAAAAGTAGTCGTAAAATGCAGTTAGTTTTGCCGGAAACCCCCTTTTAGAGAAAAGTTGTTCAACCACTTTATTATTTCATTTTTTTAGTAACATGTTGTCCGTTGTCGTTTAAAAAATTTTACATAACATTTTGTTAACGTCTTTCCGAAGTCGTCTTGACGAATCTTTAAAAAATTAGTCTTTTTAAAAATTTTACGATATAATATATACATAATATTAGTAAACTAGTAAATAAAACTATTTTTTTCTTGACTGAATAACTATTTTTGCTTATGTTGTCACAAAACATACAGCACCCGCTTTTAAATGTTCTTACAAAAATTAATTAAATAACTAGTTTTCAAGAACAATTTAAGAAATTTTCGAAGTAGAAGCTTTTTGTCCAAAAATCTTTCGTACTTTATCGTATATGCCACGTTTTAGAACTTTTTCTAAATTTGTGGGGGGTATAATAAAATTTCAAAAACTAATAAATTTTTAACCTTAATAAGATAATATGTTAATGTTAACGACTCTTTAAAAGAATATGTTTTTGATTACACCCTATGTAAGTCGATTCATTACTGGTTGTCTCTCCCCTTAATAAAATTTTCAAAGCTAATTTAAGTCCTACTGGGATGTTGTTGAAATTCCTAGCATCAATGCTAATAAAGCGCGATACATCATTTTTAATTACTTAATATTTTTCGAAAACGTTTATTCCAAAATATTATGACAAGGGCTGCCGCTACTTTAAAATTTTACTTGAAATCTCTCTTGAAAACCATGTTAAAGAAGCACAGTTAAGTTAAAAGAAACCACATAAAAAAAAGGAAGTTGATAAGATAGCAAAATTACACAATTTTTTATGTTAATTATGGAAAAAGTATGTACATACATATGAGAGTATCAAATAAGCCAGAGGGGTAAACCGGTATTTTCCATCTTTTAATATAAACAAAAAAAAAGTACGATCGTATCATCATTTTCATCACTGTTATGTGTTACAAACAATCACTTTCAACATGTTTGAAGGTTTGCTGAGCATTTTTAATAAAAGGAAAAAGTATACTTGGCTGTATAATAAAAAAAAACATATTTTAAAAATATTATTAACATTTATTTTAGAGTTAATTTCTTTGTCTGTTTAAAACTCTTTTTAACACCTGTCTTTTAATTTTTAAGTAAAGGTCTTTATTTTTACTTTACCAACTTATGAAATCTTTTCTTAATACATACATATATAATGTTATTTTTAACAAAACAAAGAAAGGATTTAAAATAAGTCTCTATTTAGGAAACCACCAGATAATTTAATTTTATTTGTTTTGTTTTGACGCGGTGTTTTTAAAAATATTTTTATAAAAAAAAACTATAATAAATTGATTGTCAAACATTTTGTAGGAAAAAAAATTGCGCGTAAAATGTTAATTGTTTTTTAAGGTATTTAATCTTAAACCAATGCCATTTTGCTTATACATTTGTTTAAAAACCAGTTTGAAATAAGAACAAAAAACGTAACAATTTGAAGCTTAAATATTTTTAAAAGGGACTTGACCAAATAACGTTCTAGCTAACATTTGAGGCTAAAAATTTTTTTTAACAGAATAGAAACTAGACTACCGAGTGGGTTTATATGTTGGCTAGAGAAAAGCAAAAAAAAAAATTTTTAACCTGTTTTATTATTAACAGTTGGCTGGTGACGTCAGATAAATTCCTAATATTATTTTAATCTAAGTTCTCTAATGTTCAACATTTTTCTTTTAGCGAATTAACAATTTAACCTCTGATTACACCCCTGTCGGCTAATTGTTTTAATAACACGATTTATAACAGGTGTTTAGAAAATCAAGAGCATTTAAGATTTATTATTGATTATTGTAAAAAAAAAATACATTAATTCTAACAAATAACTTTTACTAATACAAAATCTCGTGACAAAAAGGAAAAAAAATAAATAAAACACTTCCGGTTTGATGTAAAAAGAAAGAACAATTTAAAATATTACTATTTATTATTAAGATTTGAAAAAAAAAAAAACATTTTACATTTTATTTATGTATTATTTGTTATTTATTTATTATGATCATATGTAGTTTATTGATATACATATGTGTGTATATGTATCTGACTTAATAAATCAAAATCTGTTAGATAAAACTTGTTTTTTATGAATATAGATGAAACACTTTCTTTATTTCAAACAAATTATGAAATGCATACGAGTGATTCTGAGATTAGCGGCCATTTTCCTCCTGCTATTATTTTTAATAGAAAAAAATAAAATATATCCATTCCTCTACTTATAACCACTAAAATATCATTTCTAAAAGTTGTTTTGTTATTAAGAAATTGCTTACCCAACTTCAAGTATAATATTCCCCTGGCTGTCCCCAGCCCCACTTTCATCTAAATTTATATGATTTTCTAACAAATATAGTATAAAAATTTTAAACAAAATAATTTTAAATTAAAAAAATTTATATATTTCTTATCAATTAATTTATTTATGAATGTTTATTTTTGTCCTTAAATACGCGTCATTTCCCGGTAAAATATTTTTGGCGTTTAAACTCAAATTTCTCAAAGCAAGAAAATTATATGAACTGTGTACACATCTTGTAGGATTTTACCAACTAAAAAGCCCAAAAGCTCATAAAAATTGGTTAATTTAAGGTTCCTTAGCTAAAAGTTTAATTTTTGCAGGCGTAACGATGCCTATTTCCTTGCCTTTAAAATTTAACGTTTGAAGCTTTTAATGTGTTTAAGGTTTCATGATAACCAATCGAGCCCCAATATTTTTTAACATGTTTAAATTTGGCAGCGATTCATATTTTCCTTAAAATATACCCTGAAACTCTTAACCTTTTAATCGTATTAGATATTACAAACTGCTTTTCGAATTGAAAATTTCCCTTAAAAGCTTTTTTGATTTGAATTAAATTGTAAAATAACCCCCCAGAGCACTGGATTTACAAAAAGACCAATATGAAGGATAAATAAGATTCGGCACGGCCAAGTATAGCGCTTTTACTTGTTCTTCGTTTAATTTTATAAAAAAAAACAATTTTTAATTATCTTCTTGTAAATTTATTTTGTTTTTTTTTTGAAAAACCCCATCTCGGTCTAAGCGTCTACTAAATTGTGATTAATAAAAACCCCTTAAAAACCCATCAATTAAAAAAGCTTACACATAACACATATGTACATGACGTTGATTCAAATATTTCGCTTATTTCCTATGAAAGTCAATGATCCAAAACCTGTTGAATATATGTATTCTAATGTAAACAATCCCTGAGGGAAACGTGGGTGCAAGTGTCCCTATGTCATCACTTTTGTCAACTATTTTGGTGCCTTTTTGGCGACATTGTCGGCAATGCATTCACATTTTTATATTAAGATTTGATAAGAAGAAAAATAACTGTCAGCAGCAAGCTAACGCTTAAGTTCGTTCTCTTTTCAACGCATGTTTTAGCGAAATAATGTTCTTTATTTATTTTTTCAGCTGTGATATTGAAGCGAATTACATATACAATTTATATTTGTTTTAAATGACCGACACATGTTAAACATATATAGCAAAAAACATTACTTACGCTATAGCTAGTCAGTAGTACTGTAGATTAAAATTACTAAAATGTACTGGTTCTACCAAGCGAACTACCTTATCAATAGAACCACTGTCAGTAGTTGATTTTCAATGACACGCAATAGTTAAAACTCTATAACAAGAAGCATTGATTGGGGTAAAACTTGTCAGCACTACTGCTGACAATGTCAATAGTGAATCACTATAGTTTTACTATTGGCATTTCCTGCAGGGATGTTTCTATTCTAAAAATGTTCAAAATTAAACAAACACAAAAGGAATTCAAAATATTATCATCAAGACTAAACAAATTGTTTTTGTAAAACAGCACATGGTTGAAATGCACACTTTTTTACTAGATCGAATTATTTTTTTAATGCAATTTTATAAAACGCCTAATTATCATTGTTTACCATAATTATAATTTAATTATTCCTGTAATTAAAGAACATTAAAACGATTTTGTTAAAAGATTATCTTTTTGATATTTTACTTCAGTTCAAAATACAAGTGAACATGAATCATATCCAAAAACATACATTTTTAAAATTATTTAAAATAAATTGTTTCAAATAATTTGCAAAAAAAGACAAAAAAACAAAATTAAGAATTGTTGTTAATGGTGTTGTTGTCGTTAAATTATGATTGTAATCATTGCTCAATATAACTAAACGATTGCCATTAAGTTCATGTAATGTTTTAGGCGGCAATGACCTTAACATCTTTTAAAATGTTTTAAATTTATTTATTGATAAGTATAAGCATATCGCACACTAAATCAAAAGCAGTCAAACCTACAAGTTTATCAAAATCATTTCTTTTTTCTAAATCCAGTTATCAGATCAAATCTTAAATGAGCCCGGAAATTTCGTTTGCATTTCGAAAAACTTCATTCTAAGATGATTCATTTACTATTAAACTTGATTTGGTTATACAATAAGAATCAGTAAGAAGTCTCTTTTGAAAAATAATGCTTCAAGTTGTAATTGTTTTTGATTAAGTGTGCGATAGATATGTATGTTATTACGTACGGTACCATTCATAAAAGATTTTGTAGGCCACTTACTTAGGTGGCTATTAAGCACGTTTGTTTCATTTTACGAACGTAGAAATATTTCCAAGCGCTTCTGTCCTCTGTGATTCTCCTTTAGTTTTTGATACCAAGTTTTGAGATGTCTTTCTCCACTTGATCCTCCCCTTGGTGTTTTGGCCTTCCCCTTTTATATGATCCGTCCCCAGGTTCGCATTTAAATGACTTCCTAGCTGAAACATCTTCATTAATTCTCAAAACATGACCTAGTCAACGTAAACCTTGAATTTTGAAACACATAACTATTGGTCCGAATAATTTTTCTTTCGAAAACTCTAAGCACTGCCTCATCTGCTTTCCCAAGTACCCATGCCTCAAAACCATATATAAGCAAAAGTAGTATCAGTGTTTTGAAGACAATGATTTGATTTTGGTTTTAAACTGCTTACTTAATCCAAAATAGCATCTTTTAGCCAATATTGTTCTTTTTTTTTATCTCAAAACTGATGTTTTGGCAATGCCGAGGTTGACTATTTTAACTTGTTGTAGTTTACAACTTTTAAAGTCTGCCCAAGTCTACACTTGCGTCTCGCATAACCTTTTCTTAGAGCATGTTAAAAATATAACACGAAAGACTGTGTCTGAAACCTCGTTCGGTACGGAAGAGTTCAGAGATATTCCTGTTTATCTTAACTGAGAGTTGCGTATCAGTAAGAGTCATCCTGCAGAGTCGTACTAGTTTCGCGGGGATGCCAAACTCAGACATAGTTTGAAACACGTTTGAACGTATGGGGCTGCCAAAAGCGTTGTTATAGTCGACCTGTTTTTCTAAGGTCTTTTCCAGGATTTGGCGACGTATGTATATCTGATCCATGGTGGATTAGCCAGGTGTAAGTCCGCATTAATACGGCCTAAATATCTCTTTGACTTTTAATATTAATCTTTCACACAATACGCCGGGTAGTATCTTGTAACCAATGGGAAGGAGTCTTATTTCTCTGTTTTTTGCACATACTGCCTTGTCTCCTTTTTTGTGCACAGGAAATAAAACACCGATATTACAATCTTCGGGTCTGTGTTCTTCTAGTCAGATTGTGCAAGCAAACTTATGCATACGCCTTATCAGAGTGTCGTTTCCAGCCTTGCTGCTTCGTTATTCTTAAGGCGATTAACTGTTATTTCGACTTTGTTCTGGCTAGGCGGTATGCACTCAATGCCGTCTTCTAAGAATGGTTCTGTTGGTTTCTCCTCGTTGCTACTATCAGATACCATCAGGCATGAAAAATTATTTTTTCATATCATCAGCACACTTGCTGTATCAGTCGCCAGATTACCTTCTTTGGAGGAAGAAGCTTCTATACTAAAGCTTTCAGTTTGGTGTTTTATTCTTTGGTATAATTTTCGCACTGCATTTTGACTCCTGAGCATTTCAATACACTCACACTCACGCCTTTCCCTTTTTCTTTTCTTTCTGCGGAATAAAAGTTTTTTCTCTTTTGATCTGGGATTTAAGCCCGACAATTCTTCCGATTTGTCTTATTTTTTATATTCATATTTTTATTTTTTTTAAATTCCAAAATACAGACTTTGGCCTTTCATTGCTATTAACTTTAAAAAATGGTTTTCGAATAGTCAAAATTTTTAGTTGTGACAATTCTAAATACAGCCGGAGTAAAGCTAGCCAATACAAAAAAAAAATTCTTTTTAACAAAACTCAAGGTACATAAAATTTAAAGTAAACTTTCTTTATAGATATAAAAAAAATGTTCGCAACTTGCGATATGTAATAGAAAAAAATTTAAATAACCTAACAGCACCATCAATAAAAAAAAGTCCCTCAATGCACCCACATATGTCGGTTCTAGAAACATTAAACGTTATTCGTAATTTGTTTGAAATTTTTTCCATTATAAGTTTAAAGCTTAAAAGAATAAGATTTTATTTTATTATAGAATGTCGTGTTAAAGTTATATATAACACAATGCAATTTTTTTTAATTTTAAGATTTTACCTTGTTTAAATTTATATCGTAACATGCACGTTTCAAAAGTGGGGTTTATTTAACTTTCAGCGAAAAAAAAAGATTTTTCTTGGAAACACCATCCATTTCTAATTATAAAATGATTCCTTTCTCTTTAAATTAAAAGTTAAATATATACATATGTATAGGTATATGTCCATATATTGTTAATTAATTTAACAAAAGTAAATTAATTCATGTCAAACTAAAAAAAAACTGCTAAATAATTCCATTAAGCCTTAGGTTTGAAACGAACACATCCATATGTATGAGACAGACATTCGCAACGAACATTCTGACCAAAACAAGAATATTATTGATATGTGTGATTTTTGTATTTTTTGATTACAATTTTTATTTATATATTTAAGTATAATTTGTTGTTGCTGTTGTTGTCTGTTTAATTGTTTAAATTAGCAACAAATATAAACACAACCCTTTTAACAAATGTTCCTATACATATATTTTCTTGGTTCTTTTAAAACTCATTGTATGCTAGAGCAAAGTGATCAGTTCTGTGTTTAAGGAGCTCCATGAAGCTTGGCTTCCAAAGCGGTATATTAAAATCGAAATATATAAACAACTTACAAAATAAAATACATAAATTAATTAAATGAAGAATATGTCTAAATAAGTGATTTGCAAATATAAAAGAGAATAAACAAAACCAAGTAAATTAATAAGAAAAAAAATACAGGTTTTTTTAATTAGTGCTCGTCGGTATAGTTTTTTTATAAAAACGTGCAAATTTAAAAACTGTAGTTTTTTTTTTGGACAAAAATCGAAATATAAGATAAAAAAAAAAACAAAAGTCATTAAGTTGTTTTGAAATAAACAATTATTTTATTGATTTCAAAAAAAAACCCCAAGAGCATAAACTTTTTATTTAAAATTCTATAAAAAGGTAAGAAGAAAAAGCAATCAAAATAAGAATAAAAAAAATAATACAAAAGGTGTAAACATTTTAAGATTTCATATTTATACATACATACAAATGTATGTACATATGTACACAAAAAATATTGAGTTTAACCTTCACAGTTGAAAGTTTTTAAAACAAAATATTAACATGTTCTTGAATTGGGTTTCCTAAAAATTAATAAAGTTTTTTTTTTAAAACATTTGCAATTTTTCGCAAAGCTACAACACTTCAGTTAAGTGTAAAATTTCAAATATTTAGTTTTTATTGAAATATTTTTGGACAAAACTTGGATTTTGTATAAAAATTTCGTTACATAAGCCTTAAGAGTTAAGTGTTCCTTACAATTTTTTACAACTGATTTTTATACCCTTCAAATAGTGATAAGTACTACGGACCAGATATTGGTGTCAAACTATCAAAATATATCCCTGAAATGATCGCTATTTATAATGAGCAAGATCGGTTCACCACGGACTTAGATATAGTCCAAATACTGCGATTGCCCCAGTTTTCCCATTCTTTTAGAACAAAATCGAACCAAAAAGTGTAACAAATGTAACCAAGTGGCAACGCTTTTAACCATACATATGGATGTGAATAAATAGGCATTAAGTTTCGGTATGCATGTTGTTTGGGAGCTCCCGTAGGCGATGGAGGTAGGGGGTAAGTATATTATAGGAATATGTTAGAGAGGGAAAACTAATGGGGGTCGTTCGTACACTTTTTACCATAAGGCCGACTCTGGAGAAATTATGACCGTTTTCACGTCATTTTTGTAAATTTTATATGACAATCCTGTTAGGTGATGGAGATAGGGGGTAAGTACGTTCTAGGAATATGTTTGGGAGGGAAAAGTAATGGTGGCCTGGTATAAATTTCAATCTTCTAAGGGCGACTCCGGGAAAGTTGTAGGGGGTTTTACCCTAATTAGCGTAGGTTAGGGGCTAGAGATAGGGAGTACGTATGCTGCACAAAACTGTTTGGGAGGAAAAATTAATTGGATTAGTCTTACATTTGACCTGACATTTGTAGGAGCACCCTGGAAGCTTTGGAAGCATTTAAAAAAAATAAACTTTGTATGGCAAACCTGTTAGGGGGCGGAGATATGTTGGAGGGTGGAAGTATGTTCCAAAAAAATGTTTGTGAAGAAAAATTGTTTGACAGTTTGATGCAACTTACGGGTCTATGCGACATTAGGGGTTCAAAAAGTTGATTTCAACCATAACATGGACAGACGGACATTGCTAAGTCGGCTTCCCTATCTTTGAGGACCAAGAAAATATATATTTTATGCGGTCGCAGATGGATACTTAAGAAATTAAAAATGGAATGAAAAACTTGTAACTAATGTTAAGGGTATAAAAATAGTCGAGTAGGAGCACAGGGAGTGTTGCTCCCCATACAAACGGACTAATTTTATAAAACTTTGGATACGCTTTGTCTAAGATGCTATAACAGCTATTGATTTCAAACAAACTACATTAAAAAAATGGTTATGCAGAAGCAAGACAGTGTTAGCCGCCATTAAAGCACTGGATGTGTTTTATGAAATTTTGAATACGCTATATCTCGAGAAGTGTAAAAGCTTTAGACTTTAAACCTAACTTGTGGAATTTTTATTATAATCTTTTATTTTAAAAAACTTACCTCGAAACTATAAAGGTTATCAGCTTTGAACCTGGTGCGAATTAGTTTTGTAATAATGTTCACACATATTTATGAAAAATATAGGGCAAGTTTCATAAAAAATTTTTTAAGGAATATATGTTAAAGGATCGAACCAGTCGAAAAAAACGCTCTTACGTATTTGTTTTCTTTTGTTTTTATATTTTTACCAGCTGACCAAGGGTGAAATGATATACCAGGTATTTGCAACACGGTGTGACACTCTTAGTTTTTTCGTTAAAATCGAAAGATAAATGCCATCATGGTGAAATTATTTATTAGGTAAACTCATCCGTCAGAAAATTTTTGACTCTCCTACTTTGTTATATATGAAGTTTGACAAAACGGTTCAAATTATTTCCCCAACCTGTTGTCAAATTCCATATAGAAAAACTAGGAGAGTCAAAAATTCTCTCCCGGATAAGTTCATCTTTTTTTACAATAAAATGAAATTACCTGATTTTAACAAAAATTTAGTTTCTTAAGGACTGCCCAACCGATTTTATTAAAATTTCCGAAAATATATTCCGATTTTGTTACAATAAATACTCTAAAAGTTCAAATAATACCGTTTTAACTTTTAAGTTATAAAATTTTGTTAAAATACTTAGGGGGTTTTAAATCTTTCTTCATCGTCAAATTTATGACAAAAATCATCCAATCGTTTAGAGCCAATTTTTGAGACAAAAAAAACGTCAGAATCACGATAAATCGTCAAATCTGGCATCTATGTATGTTCTCAAGCGATGCGCTTTGCAACTTAACCATTTAATATAAATTTTTTAATTACTTGAAAACTTATATTAAATTACAGATTGTATAAAATTTAATTATAATTTATAAAATGAAACTTTATTATTACAGCATGTCAACTAATAGATATTCAACTTACCTTTTGATACTCGTTAGCGCAGTGGCAACAGCTTTTTTAACGTCACCTGTTTTGTTTAATTCTTTTGCCAAGATTTTGTACATATTTACCTACATACATTTGTGTATGTTTTTCAGCTTAAAATCAAGCACAAATTTGCATAAACTATATAAAAATGCAATTAACATCTGTTAGAAACATTGACTTGCCAAAAAACCGGATTTTTTTTTTTTAATTTTAAACTGTAAGCAATTTTTTGCATATTTGTTGTAAATGAACCACAAAATACATATAAGTTAAAACTATTTACTAAATATTATAATTGGTATTTTATCTACATTAATTTACACTCAAAAACTCGTTTATATAATTTTTATTACTTTTCTATTTATGTATACAAGCACTTGGTTTTTACAATTTCAATCACTACTTTACACATTTCTCGTTATTTTTTAATTGTTAAACATAGTAAAGAAAAACAGTGTGGTCAAGTGTTGTTAACCTTGAATGCGGTAAATGCGAAGAATTCGAATCGTTTTTTAACATGAAATTCAAATAAAAAACCGAAACAAATTAAAGACAACTCAATCGAGAACATGTTTTAGAATGATATTTAAATTATTTTTGCAATTATTCAACTCAGAACTTTTGTGTGTGTTGTAAGTCCTCGGGTTATATAATAGTTGTCCATATTTCATTAGTGTTTTTTTTAAGATCGAGGATTGTAAAACATTTAAAAAAGAAGGAAATCATGGTAATGTTCTCTCTAACATTAAAAAACATAATTACCCACAATATACGACATTATAAAAATACGGGAAAATGTACAAGTTTTAGCAACTATTTCTATAAAAAAAACGCTTTCAAATTTGTACAATTATTGTAGTATGCGACGATTCAAACATTTACAACAGGTTGGGTTGAACAATTGTTGAAATACAAACATATTTATATAAAAACATGTGTTTGGGACGCCAACACGGTCCGGAGTTATATAGTATAATGCTTAAATATTTTTTAAAAACATAATTTATAAAAACGTTTTACTCTTTAATGGGGTGGTGCGTTTTCCATAATACAACTCAATGTTAGACAATCGCAGCGCCACCTGCTGGGTTTCATAGTAAGTAATTTTTACCAGAATTGGCATCACTTATTTACCGTTAGAGTTTATTTAACAATTTTAAGCTGAACTAAAATACAAGGTGGCTTCACTAGCCCAGCTGATTATTAAATGCTCCTTTCTTATTTGTACGTTTATTATGTCAAAAGCTGTTTATGTTTTCAATTCTTGTGTTGACTTTAAGTAATTTCCGACTTCATATTCGTCTTCTTATTGGCCCATCACACATTAGAGTAAGATTTAAGCGAACAATTTTTGTTCTTTTCCAAACACACTGGACTAATTATTCTGGCATAAAATGTATACGTGTATAAAGCTTGTGTGTGTATTAGTAAATAAGCAAACCTGTTGTTTTTTAAATGTGTATGTATTGGTTTTGTGCTGCTTGTGCGGGGTTGAGGCTGGTTGAAAAATTACGCCAACTAATAACCATACTCTTCACCTCTTTTGCCATCACTTTGTCATTTTGTTCTGGCGGAATTACTCTAATGTGTGAAGGGCCATTCACATGCTTAGAGTTTTTACGTCATGACAGCAAGCACTTTTTACACTTACCAAATTATAGCCTAAACAACCCATTGCTAGCTGGGATTGCAAAAAGCTTTTGCGAATCTCATGCAAAGCGTTTGTAATCGCCGACGAGCGCATATTTTAACTGTGGAAGATTCTTCGCACAGCAGAAACATTTGACGATTAATCTTAAAAAATTAACAAAAAAAATTATCATTGTTTTGTTAATCGGTAAATAATTATGCGACGGTAAATTTATTGATTTTCTTTAAAGAAAACGCAGAATTATTACCAATTATTTCAATATTTTTATATATTTCGTGTTTTTTTGGCAGTCCATACCATGGCATAGTTGCCATTAGATATCTCATAAAAACCGTTCATGAAATTTTCATGAGTTGAGACTGACATTGATTTGCAGTCCAGTGTTTCAGTACAAATTCTAAATTATTTTTTTTTTTTTATAAATTTAACCCTTTTATCAAAATATTGTTTATAAAAACAAACAAACCACTAAGTATGAAAATACGTTCTTTTGTTTAAATTTGTGTACAAATTAAATTGTGCTGCAGAAAAATTTTTGCATCGATTGCATGTCATATTTGCAATTTATTTAGCATTGAGAAATGACACTTAAGTACTTTTATACTTAAATTTAAGATTTTTAAACAAGTATTAACACAATGATGTTGCGTTTTTATATGCTCGTTCAAAAAACATAAAAAAACTTATATATAATTGATTAAGCCTTATAACTCATGCAATAAAAACAAATATATAAATAAATAAATAAAAATATAATATATAGAAATTAAATTTTTTATCTAGATTTCACTATTTTATTACATAAATATAGTAAACTTTAACAATATACGCATACATAAAATTATTAATTTATTAGAACAAAAACAAATTTTGTTATGGTTAAATAGTTCTGTTCTGTATGTAAATGAACTAATCAACTTGGTGATTAAGTTTAATTTATAGATATGTTGTATAATAAGTGCGTTACTAATAATACAATATATGCATCATATGTACATATGTATGTACAAGTTTGGTTTTTGTTGCAACTACACAAGACATGTTTAGTTTAAGTTTTTCCCAAATAAATTCCACATAGAAAAGCCGAAGAAAAAGCTTAATTTCAATGTCAAGATTATTTTGCCAGTTTAGTTGTACATGTTAACAGGTACACAAGTATTCAAAAGTACGTGTAGCAATGGAACCCGTTTTAGAGTATAATTAACCGACTTATGTTTTTTTATATAACTTGCAATTTTAGCATTAAATTTTTAAGAACTTTAGTAAAATATCGTACGGGGAAATACCCAGCTACGTTGTTTAGTTAATTAAAAGGAGCAAATTTAATATTTATAATTTTCTTCAATGCATTTGGTTCTGATTCTTATAAAAAGAAAATTTAAATTAAATGGGGGATTTTTTTAGCTTGTGGCTGCTAAAAAATTTTTATAAACGCTTTAAACTAATAAGATAAATTAGTGATTGGGTACCTTTCAGCTATTTAAAACATTGCATTTTAATTTAGTACAAACTTGAATATATACTCATTCACGCTCACATAAATACATACATATATATCGTGAGTTGGTTACTTGGTTTCCGAAATAAGAAATCACACGACGATATAATTTATACTCCCAATTATAAGTTTGTTGAAAATTTTTGTTAAGATTAAGATGTGTATTATATAATGGTTATTGAAAATTTTTTAAATAAGTTATAAAAACAAGATTTAAAAGTAATTAATATGTATTACAATTTTCTCGCTATAAAAATTATTTATAATTAGTCTAAAACTGTTAAATATTATTATAAAATTAACAGCTTAAGGTTTAAATAATATTGTTTGGTTAGTTGTATCTTGATTGAAGCACGACTGGTCATTTAAGTTTAAAGTCTTAAACTATTTTAATCTAAAAAGAACTACAAATACGGTTATATTTTAATGCTATCGTCATTTCTATTTGCCTGGAAAGTTGTACGTGTCGTTCTAAGCCCAATATTGAAAGGTGTCCGTTATCTTTAAAATGTCTACCCCATTTATACGAAAGTGAAACATGGTTTAAGAGATCAAAGTTTGGGCGCATGTCTAGAATAAAAAAATTTCGGGCACAGTATGTTTTCCGGCTTAAATAACCTTGCAAATCGTGTTTAGTCTCGGGCATATACTACATACTTCCCATTTGTTTGCTGATGATGTTTTTTATATACTTAATGAGAAGATCATACACATTCTGTAAACAATTCTCGGTTCTAAATTATCTTTCTAGCTTCATATTGACTCGTTACCTAGTAGAATTTGGGACTTACTTCGTAGAATTCACCTATCAATTTTTTTTGTGTGCTTATTAGAAAAAAAAAATACCAACAATGTAAAAAGGGCACACTTAATAAGGTAATATTAAGAGCTCAGCTGATTAAGATAAGTTTGGCATATTTACCATGGCGCAATAGTCCATCAGGTGGTTGTGATTCCACAAGAACAAAATTTGGTGAATAAAATGATCGTTTTTGTTGTAGTTTTCGTTGGCTCAGGTGTAAAAAAAAAGATATGGTAAAGTAAACAGCTTTGACAACCCAACCTCGATTTATGCTTGAAAAAAGTAGATCAGCTATGCTCTTAACACCACCTGGTCACATAATTTCACCATTATTTTTACGTTACAATTATTCAATTGTGTATAAAATTTTAATTTTTTTTGCCATTCCACCTTTCAAACACAAAAATGGAATGCAGAGGACGAATTTTTTGAATTCATGGTAACCTTGTTTAGTGTACCCTGAATGTAAATTAAAAATTTATTTTGATTAAAAATTAACGTTTTTATTGCCACATTTTTCCTAATAGAAAAAGACGTTATTATTAATCGATACACTTTACAAATTCTTTGCCATGTGGCTACCTAAAGTGCAAACAAGTTTTTGATCTTTTTGCTTGGCAGCACTGTTTACTTTTTACTGATGGGCAAGAAAACGAAAATAAATAGTAAATCATAAAGACAAAGAGAGAATGATGGAGAAAAGAAAGAATTGAAAAGTGTCGACAGTGAAAAATGGCTTTCTTCATTAAATTAGTTTAAAAAAAACTAAAATATTAATAACTTTAAATTTGTATTTTATAAATGTTTGTAATACTCATTCATAAATATAAAATAGTAAAACATAATAACAACTTTTAATAGGATTGGTGTTTAAATAATATGAACAGAATCGGAGATTTTTCATGTTACGTTTTGTGATGGAAAAGATTTTTTGTGTATAACAAAATTTTTTAAAAACTTTTTCCAATCATACAATTGATGAGCAAAACGAAAAATAATATATAAAAACGAAAGAATACAAAAAGTCAACTATTTAAATTAAATAATTATAGTAAAAAAATAAAATTAATAATGAAAAAATTTAAAAATAAATTGTAAGAAAGAAAATTGTAAAGAAAAAAAAACGCCATGATTAAAAAAGTCTTAAATGTGTTAATGTCTTTGATATTAGTAACTATTAAATAACCACCTAGAAAATAATAAAATTTAAAAAAAAACAGCAGCGCCCAATATGTCTTCAACAACTCTAACATTGCCATCACCAAGAACTTCATCAGTGTCAACAACTGCCAAATCAGCAGCGGCATTGTCGTTATGGTTGTCGTCGTCTTCAGCAAAAAATTCTTTATCCAACCAAAATGCTGCTAATAGTTTAACAAAACATTCACTGCAGCAACAAAACCAACTGCAAAATTCTCAACCAATTATACTGAATACAAACACTACAACGTGTTTACATTTACATGCAATTTTTCCTAAAAATAAGCGTAAATATATTTATAATAACAAAATCCACAAGGAACGTAGAAAACGTCACGTTACAAACGACAATGGCGGCAGAAACATTAATAGTTATTTAAGCTTAATTATATTAGTAACATTTACGAAACCCCTTAATTTGTGGTATCGGTTTATAAAAAATATTATTATAACATCTGCATCGCCAGCTCCAGCATCACCTCTATCATTAACATCAACAAGAGCAACACAAAGACTTTTTAGTAAAGGTTTTTTTAAATCAGACACATCCTCCTTCTCGTCGTCTAACTCACCCACCTCCCTCCTATCGACATCACATGTTAAAACCACCTCATCAGCGCCGCCATCGCATAGTAAATGTATACGTGTATTACCACCTTTTGGCACAACTACATCATTTTTCACTTTATTAACAATTATCTGTCTGGAAACTATTTTGCTGTCCACTATGTCTAGCTGTGCAAAAACCTTTTACATGCACTGGAACACTTCGAACAGCATATTTCGTATTGATAATACCGATCATATAATTGATGTCAACAAGGGCAATTTGGCATTCGAATTTGATCAGGTGCACATTATTTGTCCGGTCTATGAGCCAGGTACGTTCGACAACGAAACGGAAAAGTATATCATTTATAATGTCTCGAAGGTAGAATATGAAACGTGCAGGATTACGAATGCGGATCCGCGTGTTATTGCCATATGTGATAAGCCACAAAAATTGATGTTTTTCACTATAACGTTCCGGCCATTTACACCACAACCCGGTGGTTTGGAGTTCCTTCCTGGGAATGATTATTATTTCATTTCAACATCTTCAAAAGATGACCTGTATCGGCGAATAGGTGGCCGATGTTCTACCAACAATATGAAGGTCGTCTTTAAAGTCTGCTGTGCCTCAGAGGAAAAGAATAAGACAACTACGGCAACGACGGGTAGTACGGCTAGTGGGTCCGCCTCTACCACAGCCGTTGGAAGTGCGTTGCCGACAGACTCTGCTGGAAATAGTGGCGAGGATATAACGCAACTACATGCCAACCAAAATAATCAACAGCAACAAACTAATCATCCACATCTCGGCAACAACATCAACACAATAGGCATAAATGGCATTAACACGGGCATGATACCGAATGGTGTAATGAATACTGGCGGCGGTCTGAGTAATAACCATGGTAATGGTCTGCAACTGAATCCCATAATTAATAGTCCTAGTGGAAATGTGGCCACCTCAATTAATACCAACATTGATCAATACAATCGTATACCTCTGCAACCAAACAGCATTAATGTGCTTAGCAATAATATAGGCGGTGGTATAGGTATGGGAAATATGGGTCCTCCCGGTTTAAGTGGTGGCAATAATGGGTTGGGTCTGGGCACTCATGGCGGTTCCGGAATTTTACTTACACCAGGTCACAATGGCATTAATATGATTGCCGGAGGTGGAGGTGCTGGTGGTATACCCGGTATTCACCAATATCCTGGACACGGCTATCATGGCCAGACCGGCATACGTATTAATAATGTTCCATCGACGCATCATACAAATCTAAAGAATATGCAAAATAATAACAACAACGATCATGACCATCACCACTATGATAAGCATCCAAACGAGGTTGTAAAGAATGAAGAGCTAACATATAATAAAGCTGCTGCTTCAATGACTACGGCCACAGTATTATCCTTAATATTGCTGCTACTAACATTAGGAACCCAATTTAGCTACTGGGTTTAAGTGATTTTAATTTATTTTAATTTTTTTATGATTTTGGTATTTGATGGCTCTTTTTTGGTCATTAACTATATATTATTAATACATACATATACACATAATAACCTTCACAATTTTGATAAAGCGCAAGCAGCTGATTAATTGGATAGCTGAATGCCCGGTTCATAAAAAGTGGAAGAAACAATATAGTTTGTACATTTTAAGTCTATTTTATATAATAATCTAATTTTAGTTTATATCATAAAAAATAGAAGAGTAAAACCCAAGAAAAACACTTTTTGTAATTTTATTAATACAAATATTAAAGGCCTAACCATAATTAGATTAAGTTAACTTAAATTAAACAACAACAATAAATAAAACAAACAAACAATAGAAAGCAAAAGCAAGTCGAATGAATTAACAACACTCAACATACATTGATTAACACAAACAAATATATACAATACATATTACACATAAACAGACATACCTTTGTATACATACTTACAAACATACTTCTTTACACTAAAAAAGAGACTCATGCCACACTTGTTTATGTAAACAAAAAACATATGAGAAGAAGAACAATAAATAACAGTAAAGTTATTGTAGTAAGAGTACTCAATTTTATAATAATAAGTTGTACTTCTCATCATTTTTCCCCCATCAAAGGCATTGATTTTTTAAAAAAATTTAAAAGAAGACTTTTTAATTGCATTGCAGTTATTTAAAGAAGTCCTACCTGTCCCCCTTAAATTAAAAGTTCCCAGTTGAATTTGATTTAAATGCGGCGCTCTAATTTTTAACAGATAATAATTTTCAAAATTAACAAAATTCAGCAATAAAACAAATGTTTTATATTCCATTTTACTTTTAATTATTTTATCTCAGATAACAACAGCTTTGTTGTTGTAAATAATTAGAGTACAATACATTTAATTTTTTACTTAAGTTTTTATTTTAATACGTATGTGTCTTGCTTTCTTATTTTTTTTAATTTTCAACCTGTTCTAAAATTTTTATTAGTTTTTTTTTTTAATTTTACAAACCAAAAGTTTAAAATATTTTTGTTATTTTCTTAATTTTTTGTTTGTTTTTTTTTTTTTTTGGGAAAAGGGGGGACGGATGAAAAAAGGCCTTCACAGAAAGTATATAGACCGAAAGGATATACCATGTTAAGTTTATATAACAAAATGCATTGTCGTCGTAGTCAACTTAAGTAATTCATTATTACTCAACAAAATCATTTGATAAAGAAACAAAATAATTGAATTTAATAATAATTAAAGAAAAAAAAAAACATATTAAATATATAAAATGATGTAAACAGTTTTTAACAGTAAAAAAAATAAAACAGACTTAAATATAAATAGGCATAAATATTAAAAAAAAACTAAATGAAAAATGACATTTAAGTTCAACCAATTCTATTATGGGGTATACATACACACGTGGATATCAAGCCAAATAAAAACAAAACTATACCTTTTTAAAAAGACCATAATAATTTTGAATGTAAAAGTAAGGGTTTTCTCAAAATAAAAAATCTTAAACCTTTTTATTTTAACATTAACACATTTTAAATAAAAAAAAGAACCCATAATAGTTTAAGTTGTACTGTTTTAAAGTCAAGTTTTCGTTAAAACTTTAAAAACGAACTGAATAACATTAATTTATGAAAGTATGTATGTATGTAAGAATTTATGCATACATTTATTGTATGTACACATAATGAAAATATTAAGTTGCATTAATAAAACTTTACATAAAAAAATAACTTTAGTAACAAACGAAAACAATTGATGAAAAAAGAAACAAACCATAGACACAGACTAATGCATTAAAGCACACCTTCTTTCATTTAATTGTAAAGTAAATTCTTTTGTGTTTAAATATGTTTAAATATTTTGTAAAACAATTTAAAGAGCAGTTCGAAACATTGCTCAAAACAAATTTTGAGGAAAATCGTTATGAAGAGTTTTTTTTGAACTTTTTGATCTAGTAACACCATTTACTAGGGTACAATAAAAAATTGTTTTAATTTTAATTTTTTTTTTTTAAATTATATATTTTTTGTTGTAATTTTGAATAAATACTTCATGTTTGTGTTATAGAGTTTTAAAATCATCTTATAGCTAAACTTCTGTCCAATTCTGCAAGTTTTACCTTTTATTATGTTAAATCCCTACAAAAATTAACGCGTTTTAATAGTTTTAATTTTTTTGTCTAGCTATAAACAGTTATGTATTTGTGATTGAGTTTAATGTTGCCAGACTTGCTAGTGCTGCTCTCTTGGTGTTAATAAAAATGTCTTACTGCCTTAAAATACAATAATTTGAAAACAAAGTTATGTAATTTTTGAACGCATTTTAACACAAACTTTAAATTCTGTTTACAGAAGACGTTTGACGACATTTTGAATGTGTTTTTTTTATTGCAATAACAAAATACAAACAAATTGTCCAAAAACGTTTCATCAAACGTATTCCATAAACAGCATATTAGTTTTTTTTGATTATTTCAAGGAGCTAACTACATACTTGCACTTATTATAAAAAAATTTTAGTTAAATTTATGTTTTTATTTGTTATTTGCAATCACATTTGTAGCCATTGCTTTAAAAACTGTATAAATTATTTATTCAAATTTGCTTTTAATTTTATTTTGTCACATTTTAGTTAAATTTTAGCTCTTATATTCAAACCCTAGCCCTCTTATTTTCAAAAACGCAGCGCTTAAAAACAAAAAAATTTTAATTTATTTTCAAATATTTATTTTTTCTAATCTGTTGCGTTTTACGAAATAAGGCCCTAAAAACTTTTAACAAAGACCTTTAAAACTTGTACAATATTTATATTTATTTATATAATTTTTTTAGACAAAAGCTTTCTTTTAATCCTTGAAAATGGTGTTAAAATTTTAATTTACGAAGGTGTCTTTTAAAACAAAAAAAAAAATAATGTAAAAAATTTTAAAATTACTAAAATAGAATAATACAAAAAAAAAAACAATTAACTTGAACGTAAATAGATATTAAAATATAATTCAATTAAAAATTACATGATATTATGTTTAAGTTCAACAAATTCTATTATGGGCAATTTAAGTAAACAATTTGACAGAACTTAACAACAAATTTTTCGTTTATATTAAAACTCTATTTATCTCATTCTTTTAATTTGAAATAATACAAGGATCATGATATAAAAATAAACAAACTTAAGTTGATTATTATTTTATACAACAGAGTTCTGCCTTGATTTTTAAGGCACTTTGACAAAACAAAGTTTTTTTTTGTTCCAAAATTTAATATAACATTTAGTTTTTTTTATATAAATCATACAATAGATATTTGTATATTTTTTCGACTTATTCTTGGCCTGAAACTTAACACTATTTACTTTTTATTGCTAAATGTTCATGGTAAAACCTTAACTTGAGTTTATTTACTTGTAACTTAATTTTAAAGAAAATTGCAAAAAGTTTACAAAGATCATATTTAAGAAAAACTACTTGAGAAAAACACGTTTAACTTAAATTTCTTAACGTCCTATAAAAAAACACACAAAAAAAAGAAAAAAATTCAAAAACTTGCCACAAGAAGAAAATTAATTAAGAAAAACGAACTAAAAAAAAACTCCCGGTGAACATGTTTGTTTATTTTTAACCTATTTATATACATATACCTTTTTAAAAAAAATTAATAGCAAACAAACTCAATATATTGAACTACCATGAAAATAAAAAAATAATAAAACAACCGAAATAGCATAAATTAAGCTTAAAGCATTTCATAAACTGGGCTAAAATTTAAGATTAAAAAAAAAAACAAACAAAAAAAAACATAAAATGTAAATTTAATAACAAACAAAAATTCAAATAAATCAATATTCTGAAAATAAAACGAATTTTCCGATTTTTTTAACAGTTATTTTAATATGAGACCCTTTTCGTATTCGATAGACGCTTATCGTCGAAGCGATTCGGGTGAAGTTTATTTTAACGATTGTTTAACTTTCAAAGTTTAAGAACCAGAACAAGGTCATTCCTAAAATCTACGCCTCGTTTTTGCTAAATAATCTTAATATTTTTTAATATTTCTTAATTCTGTTTCAAAATCCTTTAAATTTTTTTTGTTTCACTAAGTTTTTGAAATAAGCCAATCGGGATAGATTTAATTCACTCATATTATATACTTATGTACATATGTGCGTATTTTTAATATAATTATTTTAAGATCCTTGCGAAATTCTTATATGTGGGTTTTTTTTTCTAAATAACAGAAGAGAAAGGGTAGTAAGTTCATTCACCTACGAGTCTTTCGTAAAAAAGGTATAATTTCTTGTGGAAAAAATAGTATGTATGGCAGAGAGAAATCATAGAAAGTTTGCCATTTGCAAAGCAGGCAAAAGCTAAAAAAAAATATTTTTTTTAAATACCATAAAATATAAATGAAAACAGGTTTAAAAGAAATAAGTGAAAAAAATCAATCCTTTTTACAATAAAAAAAACCCTGACATGTTTCTGGTACAAAAAAAGTTTAGTTGCGTAAATAGGGGTGAATTGCAGCAATCAGAACTGCAGCTACACTTGCAGCAAAAACCCCTAACCTACCTAAAGGTTTGCAACAAGACCAAAATTGCCATAAACGCACCAAGAGGCACACATTCTTATATGTAAGTATGTATGTACATACATATTCATGTAAACAAAAGTACATATTACAAGGTTTTTTATGCAACGAGTTTTTTTTATTTTAATCATTTTTGTTTCGATGCTAGTGTAAGAGCTATAAATGCGTAAACGCATTTTTTCTTCCCCCTTTTCTGGGGGAAAAAAACTGTTTTTTGTTAAGAATTCATTTTTTCTGTTGCTTCAAAGAGTCTTGGCACCACACACATGCACAGTACATATGTACCCAGCAAACCAAATGTTAACACTTGATCTTTTAAACGAAATAGTTGACATAACTTCGTAACGATATGTATGTATGTACGAAATCGTAAAGACCAGTAATACAATTGCTAACTGTCAAATGAATGCTGTGCTACGCTTTAAACTCTACAATTTATTTTGGCAATCTTAATGCTGTTGAAAATTTTACAGCACAGCAAAAATAAAAGAAGTTTTAATTTTCTTCAGTTTTTAGTTTTTATTGTTATTTTGTTGCTGTTTTATATTGGCGCATTTGCTTATAATATTTTGCCTATTGCAGTTGATGTTAAATTTTTAATACGACCTATATAGCAAGAGTAAAATCAATTATGGTGTAGCATTTTTTGAAACTCAGTAACGACATGTAGGTACGAAATCGTAACAAAATGTGTGTATGAAATCGTCAACTTCTCTATTAAATATAGATTTTAGCAATTAGTTTTAATATATTTGCGTGAAGTCTGTAGCAAAGTTATTTTTGTACAGTGCAGAACCGCGTCTCCGTTATTTTGCTGATCTCTTAGAAAAAGTTATCATCAAGCCAGATAACAAAAACTCACAAATTCTTTTTTCTTCTTTTTGAGGTTTTCTTAGAATACTACAGTTGTTGTTTTTAAAAAATAAAAAAATACATAAGAAAAATTTGACATTTACATAACGAAATACCGTTACTCAGCTGATTAACTAAGACCACCTGATATACGTGGGCCCTGCTACGATCAATTTAAAGCAAAGCGGATTTATGATGATGAAGTTAAAATTACGTCAAACGAATTGGGAACGATTGGTCTGACTTTAGAAAAACTTTTGGTTGGCTGGGTACACGCAAAGGTACTTATATATGCATGTATGTATGTACTATTTCATAAAAAATGTAAGCAAATTATGAAATATATTTAAATTTAATGGTTTTTTGTGCTCAATAGCAATATATATTGTCCATACATACATATGTACCTATTGATCATAATAGAAAACGAAAGGAATCGTAATATACATACCTACATATAAGAGATGAGCGATATTTCCGTACCTGTGATTTTATACCTGTTACTTGCAAATCACTGGTAACGACAGTGACATAAACTGTGAAGTAACTGCTACTGCTACTTTTAAGTTATTGTGTTACTTAAATAACATTTTGACATGTAACGACAGTGACATAAACCGTGAAGTAACTGTTTCTACCATAGTGTTACTTTTAATTTATTATGTTACTAAAAGTAACATTTTGAAATATTGTGCAGTAATTTTACCTGCGATGTTACTCTTATTATGTTAAACTTTGCAAAATGTAAAGTAACATTTTTGTGCTTCATGTTTACATTTGGTCATAGCTAACAAATCATGTTGCTGCTTTTGTTCTTTAAAAGAAGTAAAGGGCTTATTTGTTTGTATGTGTGTTTGTCAAAGTGCTGTTAAAAACTTTACAACACAGGTGCCGTCAGAGACCAGCGCCGAGCATTGTTTGTCCGCGACGGCGGATCAAATTCAGATATGAGCCGGCTAAAGAATTATGCTCATATTCATAATAAATATAGTCGGCTTATTAAGGGCTTATTTGACAGATGTCTATGGAATAATTGTCAAATAAGCCCTTGATAAACGTATTATAATTTTTATGAATATGAGCGTTAATATTCAAAAACAGATTTAAACACACATTTATTTTAAACACATATCGTAACCTAAAATGAAAAAAAGCACAGCTAACAAAAATAGAACTTTACATGATAAGCGAAAATCTTTGTAAAGGTACAACAAAAATATTTCGAAAAAAATGCGTATAAAGGTTTTAGTTTGCTCGCATTATGTATATAGAAACGAATAATAACATTTTTTTACACGTTATAAGTAGAAACATTTTTAATATGAAACTTATATACGACATTAAACATAGCATAACAAACAATTCTGAATCGTTAACTCCAAAAATGCATTTCTAGAATTACAACATTTGAGTAAGTGAGCGATATACATATATAAATCGTTAGCTGAAATGAAATTTTAGTTAATATGTTCAGGGTTTTTGGACTTAACTTTCAATTATCAAGAAATAAAAATATTTTTGATTGGTGAAGTAAAAAAGAATAAAAATATCACAATCTTTCTCAAATAGCTCAAGAAAATTTTTGTGCATTAGGATCGCCAGTCCATGCGAAAGAATATTTTCAAAAGCTGGACAAGTCCTAAATGACCGACGAACGCGTTTAAACGAGAAAAGGCACAAATGTTATATTATACCTAGTTGTGTTTATGTACATACATATACAGGCTAATTTGTGTTATTTGTTTTTTTAGGTTTTTGTTTTTGTTACAATGGATTTCAACTATTTTTATATATTTTTATGTTTGGAATCTATTAAACAAGAATTTTAAGCTGCTTTTCTAAATTAAAGCTTTATCTCAATGCTCCATGGGAGCTTAAAAACTTATCTCAAAAGGTATAAATTTAAATTTTTTATCAAAATTTTGTTTAAAGTAAATTAAAAATATTAATATAAATATGGAATATTGTTTGTAACTACATACATACATACCTATTGAAAATTGATATTTCTTATTCATAAATATTTTTAATTCTTATTTATCATTTATATTATTTTTCCAATGCGTTGTTCAGGAGTTCGTTAAAAGGAACTAAAATCGCATAATCACTGCTTAAAATAACATTATGTATAATAATTTAACAGAGAATAACTCTTTTACAAGAAGTGAAAAATGCTAAACAGTGATCACTGTCACTGTTTAAATAGCCGGTGATTTTAAAATCGCATTCACTATTAACGATATTCCCTAAAAATCACGGGATCGCTCACCTCTACTACATATGCATGTGTAGGGTGACCACATCTGTTTCGAAATAAAGAGAACATCAACTTTTTTTTATTATACCTAATTAAGGCATTTTTACACTTCTTGTTAAATTTTGATTTTCAATACTTTTTTACTTAACAAACAACTAAATTTTTCATCGGTTCTACAAAATCTAATTAAATCAAAAGACTTGTATAGTTATAAAAGTGTAAGACAAATTAAAAGAATATTTCACCTTATTGCAAATGTCAACGGCGACACTATTGACGTCGACTTGCAAATCAAACTACTGTTTAATTATATATTAATTTTCTTAAAAATATCAAAAATGTCTACATCAACACATACCTTCAAATTAGTACCGGTTTCGAGAGAAGTTGATGTCGACAAACTAGGTAAATTAAATTAAGCTAAAAATGGATGTCGACAACGACTTTCATAATAAAGGGGACTAAACTCTTGTCCATAACACCTTTTTGCCCGACTTTTAATTTTTTGTATTAGCACACAATAAATTATTTTCTTACGACAGATTTATGCGAGTATACACTTGTTTTATTACTTTCACTTGTCATTTCACAAGAACCGTCTTAGAATAAAGTTTACTGAAATGCAAAGGAAAATTTCATATTGTCAAAAAATTTATCTAGAAATCGGCTGGAAATATGATTCTGACAAATTTTGAGTTGTGACTGTTTTTAATATTTAAATTTTACACAAAACTAATAAATCTAACATTCACTTTTATTAAATATCCAGGCGAATTTTCAATCAGCTGTGTCCTTTACCTGCGTATTAACGAGGCAAATTCATGCCTAGAAATACATACTAGTTTCTTAAGTTACTTTGTAGATCACATTCTTTACGTATCTACTTTTGTTTCAAAAAATATCATATTTTTCCACTTTTTATATAGTATAAGAAACTTTTTCAATTTTGATATGTACCAAAGTACAAGGTGGTAGCGTAACTACTTTAAATAAAACCCCAACAACCATATTGCATTTTAACATTGTAAATCCGGGGACAAAAACTGTAAAGTTTACAGCTTTCGACATCTATGTTGAAGTTAGGCAAAGAACACAATAATCAGCTGACGCTATAACACCACCTTGTATAGAGGCACCTTGATATGCATGATGGATTTCAATTAAAGTATTGAAAACAATTTAAAACACAAATGACTTATAAGATGGTACTTCTATCTAAAAGTGAACTTCCATTTGTTTAAAGGAATATTACTAGCCTAAGCCCGGTGCGCGTCGTTTCCTTAATTGATATTACTATTATTTATACAGTTTTAAAAATTGTTTTGTTGCTTTTTGCAAAAAAGGAGCAAAAACAAGAATAAGGACTTTTTAAACTATTTTGCCACAGTGCTGACATTTATTGGATGTGTTCAAACAAATTTACTTAGGTATGTGTTGTTACACATCTCTACACCATCATCGATCAGAAGATGATTTTGAATAAATCGGTATAGTTTGAGGTAAATTATTTTTTTGCATATGAATTCGAATATATGTAAATTTGTCAAAACAGATAGTAAAAGCCGTTTGATTCTTTTTATACCCTTCACATAGTGATAGGGTATACAGTCAACGCCCGGTATAACAAATACTCATTATAACGAATTCGCGATATAACAAATTAGTTTTCTGCAAGTACTTAATACCTTATATAGCGAATATTTTAATATTTTTACGCTCAGTATAACGAATGATTAAAAAAGTAAACACAGAAAATATTGCTTTGTGTTTTAATAGAAAAGAAAAGACAAAAAGAAGAATATGTAGGACCGTTAGTTTTCTTTTTTCTTCTTTCTCAGTAATTTGTGAAAAAGTTAAAGCTTGTTTTTAGTTGAGTGTTGTAAAAAGTTATATGGGAAATAGAAAAAGAATTTCTTTAAACAAAAAAGTTAAGATTTTGCAAGAGTGCAAGAGTGGAATTTTATTGTCAGTAATTTCTAATAAATATGGAATATCAAAATCTTTTATATTTCTTTTACGAACCAATTAGTCTTAAGAGAAATACAAGAAAAAGCTATTCAAAAAAGTTTGCAAGTTGAGCAGAAACAAGCAACTTTAAATAATTTTTTCAATATTGTTTAGTTTTACCATTGTGTAAAAGTTTTCTTTAACATTCAATTTAAATAAATATAAGTATATGTATGTATATAAAATACATAAATAAATTAAAAAAGAACTTTGCTTTATAACGAATTTTTCACTATAACGAATGGGTCTGACATTATATCATTCGCTATACCGGGCGTTGACTGTATATCACTTTGTCATTCCGTTTGTAATTTCTTTATTATTCATTTGCGACCCCATAAAGTATATATATTCTGGATCCTTATAGATAGGGAAGCCGATTTAGCGTTGTCCGTCTGTCCGTCTGTCCGTCTGTCCGTCTGTCCGTCTGTTGAAATTAAGTTTCCGGAGTCAAATAAAAAGATACAGACCAGTTAATGGTGTCAAACGATCACAAATATCCCGCTAACAATCGCTATTTAAAATCAGCAAAATCGGTTCACAATTGACCGAGATATAAGCGAAAACCCAGAGTAACCCATTTTTTTTAGGACAAAATCGGTGCATATATCCCTATATATCTCAGTAAGTATAGTCACTCTTGCCACAAAACTTGGCACGGATACTCCTAAAGAAGGGACCTAAATAATGGAAAAAATTTTTTCAGATAGGACCAGGGGAAGGGGTATTTTTTCTACAATTGCACAAATTTGGTGAAATATTTTATGCGCTATATCTCGTAAACTATAACAGCTATCGACTTAAAGTGTTCTACAAAAAGTAATTGCATGCTAAGGGCTACGCGTTAAAGAAAAAATTTTTTGGGTGGGGGCAAAAAAAGGGGTAGCTCCCATACAAATCGACAATTATTATCAAATATTCGATACGCTATATCTCGGAAACTATAACAGATATCGAAATGAAATGTTCTACAAAAAGTAATTGTACGCAAAGATCTACACCTTAAAGAAAAAATTTTTTGAGTGGGGGCAAAAAAAGGGGTAGCTCCCATACAAATCGACAATTGTTATAAAATATTCGATACGCTATATCTCGGAAACTTTAAGAGATATCGAAATGAAATGTTCTACAAAAAGTAATTGCACGCTAAGGGCTACGCCTTAAAGAAAAAATTTTTTGGGTGGGGGCAAAAAAAGGGGTAGCTCCCATTCAAATCGACAATTACTATAAAATATTCGATACGCTATATCTCGGAAACTATGACAGATATCGAAATAAAATGTTCTACAAAAAGTAATTGCACGCAAAGGGCTACGCCTTTAAGAAAAAATTTTTTGGGTGGGGGCAAAAAAAGGGGTAGCTCCCATACAAATCGACAATTACTATAAAATATTCGATACGCTATATCTCGGAAACTATAACAGATATCGAAATGAAATGTTCCACAAAAAGTAATTGGGCCATAAGGGCTACGCTCTAAAGAAAATTTTTTTTGAGTGGGGGCAAAAAAGGGGTAGCTCCCATACAAATCGACAATTACTATAAAATATTCGATACGCTATATCTCGGAAACTATGACAGATATCGAAATGAAATGTTCTACAAAAAGTAATTGCACCCAAAGGGCTACGCCTTAAAGAAAAAATTTTTTGGGTGGGGGCAAAAAAAGGGGTAGCTCCCATTCAAATCGACAATTACTATAAAATATTCGATACGCTATATCTCGGAAACTATAACAGATATCGAAATGAAATGTTCCACAAAAAGTAATTGGGCCATAAGGGCTACGCTTTAAAGGAAAAATTTTTTGGGTGGGGGCAAAAAAAAGGGGTAGCTCCCATACAAATCGACAATTATTATCAAATATTCGATACGCTATATCTCGAAACCTATAACAGATATCGAAATGAAATGTTCTACAAAAAGTAATTGCACGCAAAGGGCTACGCCTTAAAGAAAAAATTTTTTGGGTGGGGGCAAAAAAAGGGGTAGCTCCCATTCAAATCGACAATTACTATAAAATATTCGATACGCTATATCTCGGAAACTATGACAGATATCGAAATGAAATGTTCTACAAAAAGTAATTGCACGCAAAGGGCTACGCCTTAAAGAAAAAATTTTTTGGGTGGGGGCAAAAAAAGGGGTAGCTCCCATACAAATCGACAATTATTATCAAATATTCGATACGCTATATCTCGGAAACTATGACAGATATCGAAATGAAATGTTCTACAAAAAGTAATTGCACGCAAAGGGCTATGCCCTAAAGAAAAAATTTTTTGGGTGGGGGCAAAAAAAGGGGTAGCTCCCATACAAATCGACAATTACTATAAAATATTCGATACGCTATATCTCGGAAACTATAACAGACATCGAAATGAAATGTTCCACAAAAAGTAATTGGGCCATAAGGGCTACGCTCTAAAGAAAATTTTTTTTGAGTGGGGGCAAAAAAAGGGGTAGCTCCCATACAAATCGACAACTATTATAAAATATTCGATACGCTATATCTCGGAAACTATAACAGACATCGAAATGAAATGTTCCACAAAAAGTAATTGGGCCATAAGGGCTACGCTCTAAAGAAAATTTTTTTTGAGTGGGGCAATAAAAGGGGTAGCTCCCATACAAATCGACAATTACTATAAAATATTCGATACGCTATATCTCGGAAACTATGACAGATATCGAAATGAAATGTTCTACAAAAAGTAAATGCACGCAAAGAACTACGCCTTAAAGAAAAAATTTTTTTGGTGGGGGCAAAAAAAGGGGTAGCTCCCATACAAATCGACAATTATTATCAAATATTCGATACGCTATATCTCGAAAACTATAACAGATATCGAAATGAAATGTTCGACAAAAAGTAATTGCACGCTAAGGGCTACGCCTTAAAGAAAAAATTTTTTGGGTGGGGGCAAAAAAAGGGGTAGCTCCCATACAAATCGACAATTATTATCAAATATTCGATACGCTATTTCTCGGAAACTATAACAGATATCGAAATGAAATGTTCTACAAAAAGTAATTGGGCCATAAGGGCTACGCTTTAAAGAACATTTTTTTTGAGTGGGGGCAAAAAAAGGGGTAGCTCCCATACAAATCGACAACTATTATAAAATATTCGATACGCTATATCTCGGAAACTATAACAGCTATCGACTTCGAATATTCTACAAAAAGTAATAATCAAATAATTCATACATTTTGGGGAAAAAGTTGGAGAAGAGCAGGGGGACTAGACATTTAACAAGTTTTATTAACCTTCAAATATGAATAATGTCGAAAACTTTTAAAACTCTCGACCTCAAATCTTCTTCATATATTTGTATTATTCATACGAACGTTAAAATTTTGTTATTTTTTCTTTAAAACTCGCACAATGTTTTTTATTATATTATTTGCAGTACAAAATTACTCGGCTGGGTATATTTAAAGACCAATGTGAAGGGTATATAAGATTCGGCACAGCCGAATATAGCGCTCTTACTTGTTTTCAAATACATTAGGTGTGTTCATTTACACCAAATTATCAATAATTTTCGATAATTATTGCTAGTATGTTCACGTACACAAAAAATTAGTAACTAGAGAGCCAAAACAAGCGTAATATGTTTGAAACAAAAATGTTTATGACAGTTTCCACTAGTAAAAATTTTACTATTATTCAAAGTGTTTTTGTTATTATGCTTTTAAAAAAATTTATAAAATAAGTTTACAATAACAAAATACATTTGCATGCAAGTTTTGGCTGTAAAAGTGTTCATTTACTTTTATATATTTTTGAGAACAATTTTGAAATATTTCTTTTTACTCTTTCGTTGCTAGTAGATATTTAATGAATTATAATATTTGATAAACCCAGTTTCAAAATAATTTACATAACAATACATATTCATATTCATAATGTGTTTAAATTTGTCTATGAATTAGCATAAATGCTAACTTTACAAATAAAATATTGATGGGTTGTTTATATTTTTTGTCTGGCATATCACTAAAAATTTTCCAAAGAACATACATAGTTGAACGGCTGGGCCGAATCTTGCATACCCTTCACTTTAAAAAGGGCATTCTTTCCTTTCTTATATAATGTTAATAAATTTTCCATTAAATGTAAACATAATTACAAAAGCGCCATTGCTCAAATGGGGAAAGCATTTCTTTTAATCGATGGTTTTTTATCTAATGCATTTTATACACGACTAAGAGCCGTGTAAATTAAAAAATTAAATCCGTTTTCAAGACACAACACGCTTTTAAAAAAATTTTTTAAAATTAAAATTTGAAAAGTCACACCCACCACAACCTTAAAGGGTCTGCAGAATTCCAATATTTAATATTAAACTTACTAATGCCATACATGCCAGCTAGGGACTGGTAAATCGACTTCGATTGTAGCCGAAAATCGATTTTGACCCCCAAAAAATCGATTTTTTGAAATCGGCTTTTTGTTGACGATTTTATGCTAAAATCGATTATTGAGTACTAAAAATCGATTTTACCTAAAATATTTTAAAATACTATAAATTTTAAGAATTTTTCTATTAACGCAATTTATTTCAAACTATCTGTACCGAAAACTCATGTGTTAATATAAGCGTTAGTGTATTGTTTAAAAATTTGTAATATATGACGCCGAAAGTTAATTAAAAATGCCGTCAGATTAGAACAAATTTTTAAACAATTTAAAAAAAAATAGTTCAGTACGCAGTACACTTAAAATAACTTATCGTCTTTGAAAATTAAATATGTATATCTGTTGTGTGTGCGTATGTAAATTTTCAAAATTTAATTTCATGCATTGAAATTATAATGCATATTTGCACTTAAGTATATAATTATGTATGAAGTCAAACTATCTGAATTTGTTTTATATGAGTTCTTTTTAATCGTTGAATAGGTACATACACCTATTCCATAAATACCCTCTTTAGGAAAAGTTTAATTTATTTACTTAAAAATCATTTTTGAAGTTAAATATCCATTTTAATATAGCATCAAAATAAAAGTCGACTTTGAATTATAATCGATTATGAGCTTCGATTAATCGACTTTGAAAATCGAGATTAAAATAGTTGATCGTAAAATCGAAAATCGATTTTCGGCTTTGCTTACCATTCCCTAATGCCAGCATAGAATATCATTATGGCACCCTGTAGCCAATTGCTTTAGCTACGGGATCAACAAAAATGGGCAAATTGCCACCAATGTTGTTCATTACAAACAAGAACACACCTATAGTCGATGAGCGCACTTGCAATGGCACAATTTCCACAACAATGGCAAAAACAATGCCAAACCACATTTCAGCAAAGAAGCCACCCAAGGTTATCATGGCCCACAGAGGGTCAAAGTATACTGAGCCAAATGCTGGCAAAGTGGCGATCAATTGACTAATGGCCAAAACAAAAGCTCTTGAACGTATGCCCATTTTGGCAACAATTTTATCTGACACCACACCACCCACCACAACACCCACCTTGCAAATAGAAGCCTTTTTTAATTAAAATTGGGAAATGTTTGAGTTATAACCAATAATGGGCACCCTCATCACATTGGAACTGATTAAAATTTGTCTGAATCAGCCCCTCTGTTCTGTAACTTGTGAGAAGTTTTCGCAGCAAGAATTTTTTTTTTAATATCATAGTGTTTTGATTATTATAAATGTGTTTTAGATAAAACAAAAACGTTTAACTTACAGCTTTTAAAAACAATTAGTTTTATCGTATTCGCCCTGTCCTTAACAAGGTGTTGACTATAAATTTTTCTATGTGAGAAGTTCTAACTAAAGTTACAGAACGAAACAGGCAAGGGTTTGAAGACGGTAGCTGTCCACCATAATCTAGTCCAACTAAGCTCTTTTGTTTACGTAAGAATATTATGATAAACTTTTTTAAAAATTTTGCCGTTTTTTTAAATGCAGAAATTATACTGGAATTGCCTTCTAAAAGGCTTTAAGTTGATGCATTTTCAGTTTACGGGACATGGTGCTTTTAAAACTTCATAAAATTGATGCATTTGTTAAAGGGCTACCACTTCCCTTGTCTCCTATTTTAAAAAAATTTGCCTTAGTTAGTGTGTCGTCTCTACAAACTACTGAAATATATACACATACAATATATATCTTTTTGCATTCATTTTGTCCTAAAAAGTGGGTTATCTCAGGTATTTGCTTATATCCCGCTCACTATTTAACCAAAATAATTAAATTACGATTATCTCAAGGATATTTCTAATAGTTGGTCATAACAACGAAGTCCGTTTGACTTGAATTGGTTCCAAAAACTTGATTTTAATGGGCGAAAATGGATCAATTAATTTACCTATTTATAAGAATCTAAAATGTTTTTACTTTATGAAGTCGCAAATGAATATTGTACAAACGGAATGACAAACTCGTGGTGAAATTATTAACCAGGTGGTGTTACAGCTGATCTACTTTTTTGTGCATAAATCGAGGCTGACTTGTCAAAGTTGTTTACTTTTACATATCTTTTTTAACACACGAGCCAACGAAAACCACAACAAAAACGAAAATTTTATTTATATTTAGTTGTTGTAGAATCACCACCACCTGATGCATTAATTCACCTTGGGCAAACTGATATATGTTTACCGTTATTATTATGTTTGATTTTTGTTTTATGGTTTGATTTTTATATTATCAGGCACGAAAACAAATTATCTTCTTTTTCTATTTACCTTTGCAATTTGTTAAATTTTGTTTTTTTTTTACTTTCTTTTAATTTAAAATTTTAGCTCCTCAAAACTAAAGCAAGATGATACCAATTTTATCAAAACTTAGCAATTACTATAGTGCCTATGTCTTAGGGGTCCTTACAGTGGGCTATATATTGGGCGAGTTGGGTCATTATTTAATTGGTGTTACTTCCAAACAAACAGCCATTGAATTGGATTACGGTGATATATCATGTCAGCAGAACAATACAAATTTTCTAAGAACCGAAGTGCCCGTGCAGTGTGCAGATATACAAAATGAAACCAGGTGGGACAGTATTTTTTTTTTTAAATGCTTTAATATATATTTTTAATATTTGCTTAGTTGTCTGGCGACGGATCTAAATGGCACATCTTATTGTGAGTGGAACTATAATGGCTTAGGCATAGAATACCAGATATTGGCAGGACCTACGTTTATATTGATTTTTACAATTGCTGGTGTTTTTATGGGTATTGCTGCTGATAAATATAATCGCGTCAAAATGTTGACCGTCTGTACTTTGATTTTTGCGGTGGCCATTGTTTTGCAAGGCACTGTCAAGGAATATTGGCAATTGGCTTTGTTAAGAATGATAATGGCAGCAGGGTAAGTCATCCAAAAGCAATATATCGTTACCTTAATATAAAAAGGCCCTAACTCGCATTTTTTTATAAGCCCAGCTTTTCGATAAATGGTCTGCTCATATACTTATGTATCACAATTTGCCACAAAAATTACGAGTTAAGGCCTTTTTTGATTAAGGTAAAGATATATTAAGATATATTAGTGTGTACATATAGAAATGTGCGTACCCAGTTAGCAGTTGTAAAAGTGTTTTGTGAAAAGTTACCAAAAAAAGTTAAAGACTTCTAAAAATTAAAACAGACTCAAAAGTGAATTCCATAAATGCTTGATAAGACACTGCTTTCAAAAAACGTTAAAAAAATGTTTAGAGTGCGTGCAATCATAAACTGATAATCTTTATGTTTGGAATGTGATTTTCATACAAACTTAATCAAAAATTAGTCAGACACGCGACATTCAAAACGATAGCTTTAGCGATTAATTTGATCGTATCGACGAGCCGACAAATTTATAATTTGATTGAAAATGTTAACTGGGTATACATACATATATACATATGCGTGTGTGTGTGCTTGTATGCATACAATTTTAAAATATTTTCCTTTTATTCCAGAGAATCTGGCTGTAATCCTTTGGCTACTGGCATTATGTCTGATATCTTTCCTGAACATAAGCGCGCTTTAGTTATGGCCATTTTCAACTGGGGTATATATGGTGGCTATGGCATTGCTTTCCCCGTGGGCCGTTATATTACCCAGGCAAATTTCTATGATTTGGGCTGGCGTGTGTGTTATTTAGGCGCTGGTGTTTTGGCTATTTTAATTGCCCTACTCACTGGCACTACACTCAAAGAACCCGAACGCAAGGTTATTGGAGAAAATGAAATGCGCACTAAAGATGGTAAAAAAGCCAATCTTTGGTCAGTTTTAAAAAATCCTGCCATGATTATGTTAATGATTGCGGCCTCCATTAGACACTCTGGTGGCATGACATTTGCCTATAATGCTGATTTGTATTACAATACTTATTTCCCTGACACTGATTTGGGCTGGTGGCTGTTTGCTGTTACTATTGGTATTGGCAGTGTGGGTGTTGTGGTGGGTGGTGTGGTATCAGATAAGATTGTTGCCAAAATGGGTATACGTTCAAGAGCTTTTGTTTTGGCAATTAGTCAATTGATCGCCACTTTACCAGCATTTGGCTCAGTATACTTTGACCCTCTGTGGGCCATGATCACCTTGGGTGGCTCGTACTTCTTTGCTGAAATGTGGTTTGGCATTGTTTTTGCCATTGTTGTGGAAATTGTGCCATTGCAAGTGCGCTCATCGACTATAGGTGTGTTCTTGTTTGTAATGAACAACATTGGTGGCAATTTGCCCATTTTTGTTGATCCCGTAGCTAAAGCAATTGGCTATAGAGGTGCCATAATGATATTCTATGCTGGCATGTATGGCATAAGTAAGTTTAATATTAAATATTTGGAATTATTATACACATGTTTCATACAACAACTTAACAATTATGTATTTGTGTTTTAGGTTCTATACTCTTTCTTATCACGTGTTTCATGCTGGAAGGAAAACCTTCTAATGCTGCTGAAGAAAAAATGGAAAATGGTTTAGAAGTTCATGCCAAAAATATTCAGGGTCATGACAATTCAGTATTTTCCAGTGATGAACCACCCGCATATCCTAATGGAAAGTCAACAGTGGCCCTACCAAATCATTTACAAATGTACAACAACCGCAACAGTAGTTCACACAATCCTCAAATACAAGAGAGTAGTAGACTGTAGAGTATTTTTTTTTTAATTATTAAATAAGTTTTTTCTACGCTAGTTTTTATATTTTTTTAAATATAAGTAAAATGCTCATTAGAAAAAAAAAATAATGTGTACAAATTAAAGTGTGTGTTTAATTTTGTTTGAAAACTATACTGTTGATAGGCAGATACATTCGTTTGCATGCAGTTGTATTACTTATGCAAATGAGATAATGTATGTATGTACTTATGTATACATATCTGCCACAACTTAGTTTCTTTATCATAATTTTTTTTTTGTAAATTGATAACGTTGTTAATAAAATATATTTTAAGTTAAGGTAAAAACATATGCATTACAAATTTTTCTAATTTTACTTGAAAATATTAATATATAAAAATTAAAAATTATGTATTTCTGCTCGAAATATCAATTTCTTTAGCTTTTGTTTTAAACCTTTAATTAAGAGAGCGCCATCTATGTTTTATTAATCGTACTTTTGAAAGTTCGGGATCTTGTATTTGCTAAGAATAACATGGCATAGCTGCCAACTTATAATGTACTTTAATAAAAATAATTACATTTCAGAGATGGGACTTATGGTACCAACAATTTTTTTTTATACACTTTGTGTCTCCTCAACTTGTAAAATTAGGCGACAGTGTCCGTACCAGACAAGTCTGCCAAAAATCTGAGTTGATTCTAACGGATATCGGGGCTATGTAATTCGATTCAAATTGTAATTTCTAATACGTTAAAAAATTCATAGCTTTATGGAATAAATTAAGGAAAATGCCAGTCAATGTCAAATTTAAACATGTTCATGGTCAAATAACTCATTAGGTCGTATCAATGACAGAATATAGTTTTAGCCAGACTTAATTCTTCCTCTTTTATATGGACTTTGACACTTTCCCGGTCATAAAGAGAAAAACCCAAACGATAGTGTGTAAAACTTCATATAAAAAAATAGAAAGAAAGGAAGAGAGGCTAAAACTTTATTATCTTATTGCTAAGACCTAAAGAATTATTTAGCAATAAACATGTTAAAAAACAGTGACAGTTTTAAAATTTTCGGAAGTTGTCTATAAATGTCGATTTTTGTTAAGCAATACTAGTTATTTTCCATATATATTTTCCTATAAATAAATTTTCGAAAATCTCACTGCGTAACATGGCAGCCACACGTTAAAGTTTTGTCTTGAAAGTTGCAAACACTCAAACTGATTTACTTATACATTCGCTTTTTTCAAACGGCTTATCAATTTCTTCATTCAAGTTGCCATTCAACTTGACTAAGTCATCAAACAGCTGATTATAGATATTTTTTATAAATTTTCATTTCTTCACGTGTCTGCTTATACAAATTATCTCCCGAAAATAATTTTACTAAATTTTCGTATGTTAGCATATATAAATAAGATAGCTAATGCCACGTTGTACCAAAATCCAGTCTTAAAAAAGTAAAAAATGTAATAAAATATATAAAACAATTTTTGTGTTTATTTTCAAAAATATTTTGCCGCAAAGTGAGCATTTTAACGACAGCATCTTTGAAATAAAATTGGTTATCAAGTTGCTTGCAGCCTACGTCGCAATCGTCAATTCGAACGTAGTTTACAAACAAAATGTGTGACTATGGTGAAAACTTAGCAACTTTCGTAATCCCATCACATCTGAGGTGTGAAACATTGGCAGCACTAACAACATCTAATGAAGGTGGCTATATTTTATGAAAGAAACATTTGAAATCAACTTTTTTATGTTGCCTTTGAGGGTTTTTACACAAGACTAATTGTGCTGGCATAAAATCGCAGTTTGTAGGCTTTTTCGATGAAGAGAGTGTTTTTGGTTGGCACAATTTTTTCAACCAGCTTTAACCCCGCACAAGCAGAACAAAACTAACACATACACACGTGGCAAACGTGAAATAAACAAAGAAAATACTAACACACACAAAGCTGTGTATACGTGCACAATTTTATGCCAGCATAATTAGTCTTGTGTGAAAAGGAAAGAACAAAAGTTGTGCGGATTAAAAATTAGTCTTGTGTGAAAACTCCCTTTCCGTGGTGAAATTATTGTACCAGGTGGTGTTACGAGCACAGCTGATCTACTTTTTTCATGCATAAATCGAGGTTGGGTAGTCAAAGTTGTTTACATTTACATATCTTTTTTTGACAACCGAGCCAACGAAAACTACAACAAAAACGAAAATTTTATTCACCAAAATTTGTTGTTGTAAAATCAACATCACCTGATATATTTTGCGCCATGTCCCTTTCTCAATATCTGCCGTTACAACAAAAGATAACAAGAATGGTGAAATTATGTTGACCAGGTGGTGCTACGAGTACAGCTGATTTACTTTTTTCATGCATAACCCGAGGCTGGGTTGCCAAAGCTGCTTACTTTTACATATCTTTTATGACACTAAGCCAACAAAAACAAACATTTTATTCACCATAATTTTGTTGTTGTAGAATCACCCCCACCTGATGTATTAACTCGCCTTGATAACAAGCAATAAAACAACAACCTTGAATTTTACCAACACAATTCGTGTAAATATAAAAAAATCTTAAAACAGACTTTTATTCTCTTTTCTTAAATTTCATTATATTGTGATTCTACAAAGTCTAAATACTTTGTATTACCATGTTAAGCCACCTTAAATCCCTAAAGAGCATACGAATGTAGATTCTCCAGGGACAGCCAGTTTATTCTTTGGTCCCACTAATTTATAAGATTGGCGTATCACGTTGTTTTCGAACGATTGTAGATTCGTTCAATTTTAACAAAAGGTTTATACATTTAAAGTTGTCATGTAGTTCTCCTGTTGTTGTTGTAATAATAATACTAATATTTGTTATTTACGTAAATAAAATAAAATACTCAAGCTCGAGGTCCAGTTCTTATTATAAAAATCAATTTATTTTTCCAAATTTTCGACCTCGAGCTTGAGTACTTTATTTTATTTACAACAATTGAAAGGTCGGAAAAACACATCATTAGGTACAAATAATTTTTTATTTACTTAACATTTTGTCTTTAAATATGTATGCACTTACATATATATATTATTATATATATTTACATCTTTTTATTTTACACTTACCTTAAACTTTTTACACAAAATATTGTAAAAACACTTACTATATTTGCATACTCGTATCTTCACTTTAACTACTTACCGAATAATATTCATTTTCACTTTTGGTGATTGCTTTGAAATTTTGTGATAGTTTTCCCGTTTGCAGTGAGTTTTTAATAAAAAAATTTACTTTACCTCCGTGAGCAAATTTTTTAGTCATTCTACTGGCATCTTAATAAATTTTTGGCTCGTCAAGACGTAGTATATTATTTATTTTTCAAATAGTATATGTAAATAGTTATGTATTCTTTTTATACTTACCGCATTTACCAACTGTAAAGTATTTACAGGTATAAAACCACTTAAAATAGAATAAGCCTCATACATACCTTCATACATAATTTATTGCAACTACGAGTAAACAATAATTTGCTTTCACATACACAACCACTTTGTTAAACGTCAGCCAAGCAACTAAAATCAATTTCGCAGGTCACACTTCTATTTAAGCATTTTTCCTTAAGCAAACACACACATAAACTGATATTCACGGCAAGCAAAGTAGCCGAAGCAATGAAATGGCTTTGAGTTTTTTTGTTTGAGTGTTTGTTAGTCGTCGTTCGCAGCTGTTGTATACGATATCGTCGTGCCTTGCTATGCTTTGCAGGCAAATGTACAAATTACGCCTTAATATGATGTTTTTACAATTACTTCGATTCAGTTCCGATTTGAGGTTCCATCGTAGATGGACGTTGTACTCATCAAACTTTTACCAATTTTGTTCTTTTGTTTTTTTTTTATTTAGTAATTTAAATAAAGTTAAAATGTATGTATGTACAAGGAAGGTTAACACAAAAGATAACTGCAAAATAATTGTGCAAAAACTGTCAGTACAGAAAACGATGTACATACTTATGTATTTCCGTATAACAGTCGGTTATTAATTACGATAAAAATCCGAAAAAGGTAAACGAAGTGACCCTTCAAAATTATTAATCAACATGAGTGCTTACATATATAAATATATAATTACGTTACGTACTATTTCAATATATGGCAAATATTGTTCAGATATAGAAAAAATTTTAATTTAATATTGATGATGAAAAGGCCAGGTTATTTTCTAATTTTATTATTATTACGGCGTTTTTTCTACATGCAGACATTTGTATGTATACTATTATAATTTTGTATGTTCTTATATAGTGATATGTATGTGATTATGTCGGTGGTGCTTTTGCTTTAATTGTAGTTGTTATTTTAGGTCGGTCATACTAACACACATAGCAACTGTGGTTCTTCAAATATGTATGTATATGTGTTTGCTTAAATGACGGAATTTTGTTATATACACAATACTGTACTTTTTTACTTTGTTGTTATTGCATTTTGTCGATATCAGTTTTTTGATTTATTTGCGACTTCCATCATACCTGCCTTGCCTTGCTGTCAGTCTGTATTCTTTTACAAACTATGTACATATGTACTTACATATATTTTGAAAAAAAATTGTTTTAATTAGGTAGGTATAAAATAATTATAAATTCAAGTATTTTTGTATGTATGTAAGTATGTAAAGTTATATAATACCTATCTACAATTAATTAAAATGTGCATATGGCACCTAGGTGCGTAAAAAAGATGCTTTTGATTTGACACTATTTCAAAGTTTCAATAAATACCTACATATGTATAGATACATATATGTAGGTATGTATGGTTTTATGTACCTAAAAATTATTTTTACATACCTAAGTACATATGTACATATGTAAGTATATAAACTTTTATAAAAAAAATATATTTATGTATGTGTTTCTAACCAGTTTTTGAAACTATCAGGGATCATGCATTGAAACCAAGTTTTTTCTTTCAAATTGTGTAGGCACCTTTAGATACATTCTTATAGCTATAAGAACATACATAGTTAAGTAAGTATGAGCACCGAAACTTAAAATAGGTATCCAGAAATAATAAAAACAAAGGTTATGTCAAGAAATTTGAAGTTTTCTACGCATGTTGGATAGGTGACGTCACCTAAAAATGTTTTCCTTTTAGTTAAAATTTTAAGCTTTTAAGTTAATGTGCCTGCGTTTATCATTCTTGTGATTTTTCTGTTGCTATAATTGTTTCTTGTGCCAAAGCTTTTGATACTACACCTTGGTATAATTTTGAAAATGGATACAATCGCTGACAACAAGGTGAATTAATGCATCAGGTGGTGGTGATTCTACAACTAAAGTGTAGTAAATAAAATTTTAGTTTTCGTTGGCTCATGTGTCAAGAAAGATATGTAAAAGCAAGATGAATAAATGCATCAGGTGGTGGTGATTCTACAGCAACTAAATTGTGAATAAAATTTTAGATATTGTTGTGGTTTTCGTTGGCTTATGTGTCAAAGAGAAACGTAAAAGTAAACAACTTTGACAACCAAGCCTCGATTTATGCATGAAAAAAGTAGATCAGCTGTGATCGTAACACCACTTGATCAATATTTTTTCACCATGGCTGACAACATACCGTTGTATGGATTCTTACAAGATACAATTACCTTACAAAGTATTATCGCTATGACAACAACTACAACAAACTCGATACCAAATTTATGAAGTTGTTGTAAAAACATTTTCATATGTGTCAAAAAACGTACTGTTTTGACAGTTATAACGCGTAGCAAACTCGAGCAAAAAAATAGCTGTTGAAACGATACTACCTTGAAAGGTAATTGTACAATGGTTTCTAATTTGCTGCATGGCACAACCAGGCGAATTCATAGAGAAGGTGGTTTTGACAGATCAGCTGACTATTTTTTGCTCGTGCAATTTTCCTCACAATATGTCAAAAGTTTGTCTATGTGCTTCTTTTTGATTTAAAAAAAATTACGCGTCGGTAAGATTTTTAAACTAAAAATTTAAAAAAGTGTTCTTAATTAACAAATAGTAAAACCAAAAGATGCGTTCTTGTGCTTTGTGCAAAAAAACAGTGTAAAATTAGTTTTATTCACGTTTTTCTTTTGCAAATAATTTGTGTTTTTTTTAATGATGTCATATAAAAATAATTTGTGTTTTTTTTCAATGATGCCATTTAAGTGTTTGGCATTATCTGTACGAATTTTTCGCCCTGCGTTCACCTTGTATGAATTCGCCTTGGGCACAACGAAGTAAATCGGGAAAGCGAAATTTTAGGGATTTATTTTTTTTGACACATATACACGCAAAATTTATTTTTAAATAAAAACATTGAAAGCCACACTTGTTTTGAATAAAAAAATTTGTGCGGCATTGTGAAGTGTGCGCACTCTTTGAAGTGCGGAAAAAAGTGTGTTTGTTTTGTGCAAAAAAATATCTTTGGTTTTTTTTATTATGCTACGCTGTATAGCTTAGTTTTGTTGTATATTTGTGTTTAATCACTGTTTGATTGTAAAAAATCGAAAAAAAAAAAAAAAAAAATATGAAAAATAGTCTTTAGCAAATTGTGAAGTTATGGATATAAAAAAAATTGGAGTTTGGTATATTCCAATAAAATCTAAACAATAAACGAACGCTTGCATAAAATTTAAGTCTATGGTAATCACACGATTCTGACAGTTTGCTTACATTTTCAGAAAAAAAAACGTGTTTCTCGTGTTTTTCATTTATCGTTTTGCTTTTACAGATGTTTTCAAGTGAAAATTTCCGAATGTGCAAGGTGTATGTATATCAGGTGGCCTCAGTAAATCAGCTGAATAACGTTTTTCGGTATTTAAATGTCAAAGTTTGTTTATATATATGTATCTTTTTCTTGGACACCAACAACAACTTTAGTATTCTAAGAAAAGCTCAGAGCGTTCGTAAAGAATTTGTACGTTCTTGTAATTTGTCTTTGACATTTGTATGACGATATGCCCATCACACATTAGAGGAAGATTTAAGCGAACAATTTTTGTTCCCTTTGTAACACACTGGACTAATTGTTCTGGCATAAAATGTGTACGTGTATAAAGCTTGTGTGTGGGTATTAGTGTTTTTTATTCATTTGACGTTTGTTGTTGTTTTTCAAATGAGTATGTATTGGTTTTGTGCTGCTTGTGCGGGGTTGAGGCTGGTTGAAAAATTACGCCAACTAATAACCATACTCTTCACCTCTTTTGCCCTCACTTTGTCATTTTGTTCTGGCGGAATTACTCTAATGTGTGAAGGGCCATTGAGTTGTTTTTTGTACAACTAAGGCCACCTAATATACATGATATTGTAGTATTTATAATGTTGCCACCTTAATTATTCATTGACTAGAAAAATTAAAGTGTGTTTAAGACTTTCAGGCATTAAAAAATGTAAGCTAAGCGCCAAAGCTCTGTTTCGGTAACAGTACCAGGTATCAACATGGCCATAGCTGCCGCACCATTTTATAATACAGACTTCAAAAAAAGTTTGCGATATCAAGGGCAAAAATTTAAAACGCAGATCGTTTTCCTATTGCCGACCGTTTCCTACTATATTACTAATATTTAGCTCTCAAAGCGGCTGAAACAATAGTACTTTTTGTAAGAGGGACATAAAAATACATTCAAACATACATATAAACGTAAATTAGGTTGGTTTAAAAAAGCTGAATAAACAATAATAATATTGTTTTAAAATAAATATACAAATAAATAAAATAAATTTTTTTTAGTAACAAAAAGTGTATGTTAAAGTAGTGTTTAAAATCAGCAAAGTGTTTAATACTTACAATGGTTTCGGTTTGAGATTGTACTCGAATTGTAGGCTAATGTTTAACACGATCATTCAATACTGTTTTAAGTGATGATAACTTTTGTTTGTTTTTTTAAGCTATAAAGAAAAAGTGGTTATTTATTTAAAAAAAAAAAAAAAAAAAACAAAAACAATTAAATTTTTATAAGAGTTTGGTGGAAGTGTACTGATGATTTGGTATAAGAGCCAATAAAATGCATACAGACAAAGCTCAATCTTCAACAAACCCTATCAATATTTTTGGGATAAAGTCCTAAATTATACTGAAAATTTTAAATTTTTTATCTCAAAAACATAAATTTGAAAATTTACAACTCACAATGCTGTCTTCACTATTAATACACCAATGCCCCATGTACATCAATACACCCTCTTATGTTTCAAACTTCGTTATTTTTTAAAGAAAACCAAATATTTTAGTTGAAAAGTGGAACAAAGAAAAAATTTCGTGGCATCAAGAAGATACCACCGAGGCCATACTATGTATGGGGTGCATCAACATATTAGCATATAAGTTTAATATACCCTTCAAGTTCAAGAACTAGTCGTTAGAAAGTGGGATGCTCAAACTACAGATCTAGGAGATTGGTAATTAACACATAATATGCTCAACAGTCTTACGCACCCTACACTACAGAATCTTTAATAATCGCTGGGCAGTCGTCCTACTCTTTTGCCATAAACCTTTGTCCAACAATGACCTGTTATCATTCCCACTTGGAGTATACAATCGTTCCTTCGCAAAGACAAAAGAAACCTCCTCGCCCCCAGGTTATAAGATTCCCACATAATCCTTGAGCCTCTACACGAAGTTATATTCACCCAGACCTCCGTGTTTCCCCTGACAAAGTGGATGTGCACTTGTGTCAAAGCACACAATCTATGTACCAATAAATTCTTTGCACGCTTGAACAATTAAGGAGCTGGTGAGGTTTGCGGAGATTACCATAATCGCCGCCTGACTCTCAAAAAATATGTTTACCTAAGAACTCTGAGTCTGAGAGGACAATGCGAGTTTTGGTGTTAGGATTTACTGAGATACGCTGCAGTGATCAGGAAGCTTCAAGGACTTCCTGGTACCCAGTTTCCGGCAGAAAACTGCACCTTCAACCTCTTCTCCATTTTCGGCTTGCCCGTTAAGAAGCTAAACGTTCTTTGGTCTGGGCAAAGGCACTCCAACTAGCCGTATTCCTTGATATTTACACACGGTTTCCCAGCTCAGTTTTGGGATCGCTGCTACATTTTACGCTCCCAATAATCCTGCCATTACCAAATGGCACCCAAATAAATTGCCTGGTGGCCCAAATGAGTCTCAACTTTCTCTGCATCCAGATTAATTGGATTAAGATCCAAGATTATACACAGCGCCGCTTTAAGGATGCTGCGTTAAACACCAGTTATAGCTATTTCTGTCAGTCTCTGCGCGCTCTTAAGGTACCTGCTGTTAATTTGCTTTTCCAGTGGACTGCACGAGTATCCCATAGAGTAATATGGACATATCAGCTGCAGTGTAAATCCAAGGTTTAAGATTTAGCGTACCACCTCATTTTTCCTAGCACTTTCCTGCATGCATAAATCGCCTTGGTCGTCTTTTTGACTCTTTCCTTTACATTGAGTCTTAATGACAGCTTACCATCCAGTATTACACCATTTGTGTGCCTCTTCTGCCTGGATTAGTGTCATACAGTCTTGGTATGTTCCAGACTGTATGACACCAGCAAAAAAAAAAGGCTGTTTTCTCAAGGTTTACACTTAGCCCCACTTTTCTCACCCACTGGCCTATCCTAGCCATTGTGGTCTTTATCACAGGGCTTATCGTATCCAAATACTTCCCGGTGACAATAACCGCTATATCAATCGCGTATACAATTATTGATGCTGCTCTGCCTTTAAGTTCGTGCCCACAGAAGTGGTGAGAGCGCTCCTTCTTAAGATAAACATACCTCTCAGAGCCGCGCTTCCTGTTTTTGCGTTTTCTCCTTTTGCTTATATAATACTGCGCTTCAGAAGAGTAGATACCTAAACCGGTTAGGCAGTTACGTTCGTGCCAAGCTTTAAACGATTTCCTATGTGGTAACATAATTAAGAGCGCCTGCAAAACCAAGGAAAGCCCCCCTTGCATATTCACGGTAGTGAGTGAAGTGCCATCTCAACCGATTACCCATTTGCATAGGCATGCTGGTTGTCGCAAAGCCAACTAGGAGCGATGTTATAGTTGATATAAAAGTCGAGAGTTCTTTGTAAAGTCTTAAAGGGGAATGCCGAGAGACTGATGGGTCTATATTTTGAGCATGAGTGGTGGCGTTAACATAGCTTCGGTAGAAATACAATCCAAGAAGCCCTCCAGGATACAGGCACAGTCCCCATTCCAACCCGTATCGTGAGGCAGATCCGCAGCCTGGAAAATGAGCCTACAGTAATGCGCTCAAAGATTTCCCACTGTTATCGGCCCACACACCATCTTCCCTGCTGACCGTGCTAGGCATAGCTGGATTTCTAGCCAGCATCTTGCGTAATCTGGTAGTTTCACCAAAACTCTTAATGTTGCCGCAAAAACTCTTTCATGAGTTCCGCTTCGCCTTACGTACGTTATGATTATCCAACTTTAGATCATCTTTGTACTGGCCCCAGCACCCAGCCTGGTTCACGAACCTTCTGTGTCTCCACCTCCATGCTTCATCAGGGAGGCTTATAGTTACAGCAAAGCTATTAAGCAAGTTACCAAAAAAACCTCCAATTATCCACCACCACTTTCCAACAACAAAGAGTAAGCCCCAAAATATTTTCAGAAGTGGGCCCTTTACAAGGCGTTACCTCACCTCCATTCGCAATAAGTAGATTAGTTTGTAATATGAAGGAAATAAGTGTGGCCCCTTTGTAATGGACATTTGCGTCTGTGTCCACCACCAGATTTTGTTTCCTTTAAAAGCTTCTTTGATCAATATTCCGAGTTCCTCAGGGGGGGGAATCAAAATTGTGATGATTGTGATGCATATAGGAAGATGAAAAGCGCAGAGGTTCATCGTTGCCATCCTCTAGTGCCACCACTGCCGAGCCATTGTATTCAATGAACTCCCATTGGTACTATGTACCTCTATTAATATGTACATATATAATTTTGTGTGTTATGTTTTTTTTATAAAAACTCAACTGTTATCTGTTATCAAACTTTTCTAAATAATAAAACAGCTGTTGTATATATTTATAAAGTTATATATCAGTTTCTCACTGTCATTTGCAACCCTGAAAGGAATACATGTATGTAAATCCCCATATGCCTTGATAACAATTTTCACTTTTGGCGCAAACCTTGGCACGTATACATTGAAGACGACGAGCTTAATTAGGGATCATTTTTTGGAAATATAAATAGGGGAAGTGGTATCCCCCCTACAATTGTACAAATTTTTCGAAATTTTTATGCGCCACATCTGGAAAATTATTGCAGTTTTTACTTTAAACCTATAATAAAATTTGTTTATGTGACGTGTAAGTAAGGTGCTCCGGTAGATCAGTGGTAAGATCACGAGTCTACCAGTCTGAGGATGTTGTTTCGATTCCCCCCAGAGACCCTGGGAAGCCTGCTTCATTCTTCTGTTCTTTTTTTCTTATCCTCCTCTAAATTTCTTCCCTTCCATATTAACCTATTCTATTTGCCTCTCCAAATAGCACAAGGGGACTGTATCCTTTTTTTCAACGGATGCCTGTTCTACCTAACCTAACCTAAGTACATATTGAACAAAAAAATTGCTTAGATCAAGTATGACGGTACCCCATGTAAATGCACAAGTTTAATAAAATATTTGATACGCTATATCTCGGAAACGGTAACAGCTATCAACTTTAAAATTACCAGAAATTATTTTCAAAGCAATACCTAAAATTTGGAATATATTAGTAAAACAGAAGCATTGAGGAGCGGTAGCCTTTTATAATCCCAGATTTTCGTTTATTTCGATTAATGCTCTACTCATAGGTATATCACAACTAGCCGAAAAAATCCCCACGCAAAAATGCGAGTTAGGGCCTTTTTATATTAAGGCAACCATATATGCACATATATAGAAGAACTAGCTTATAAGAATTAAGTAGGTAAATAAAAAAAGCAGGCAAAAAGCTTAAAAAAAGATAAAAATTACCTCTGGAGTTAAGTATAGACCGGGTATTGAAATCAAGCTTCCGGAGTTAAGTAAAGACTGAGTATTGACGTCAAACTTTTCTTTACAGTTTAAAACAATTTTATTTTGGTTGCTTTGTTTCATGGTAAAATTACATTGATCAGGTGGTGTTACGAGCACAGCTGATCTACTTTTTTCATGCATAAATCGAGGCTGGGTTGTCAAAGCTATTTACTTTTTCATATCTTTTTTGACACATAAGTCAACGAAAAGTACAACAAAAATTAGAATTTTACTCACCACAATTTTGCTGTAGAATCACCACCACCTAACCATTAATTCACCTTCCCTTGTTTAATGTACTGTGCATGGTGAAATTATTGTACCAGGTGGTGTTACGAGCACAGCTGGTCTACTTTTTTCATGCATAAATCGAGGCTGGGTAGTCAAAGTTGTTTACATTTACAGTTCTTTTTTTGACAACCGAGCCAACGAAAACTACAACAAAAACGAAAATTTTATTCACCAAAATTTATTGTTGTAAAATCAACACCACCTGATAAATTATTGCGCCATGGTACTGTGCATGGCGCAATAATTTGGTATACATAATTTCACCATGGTACTGTGGTAAAAATGTATATATGTACCTCAAATTTTACTTTCGTTAAAAAACTTGGTCACTAATTATGATTTGGCAAATTTATAAAATTTAAACAAAAATTCTTTTTGTTAATTAAAAATTCAAAACTAGCCGTATTTTTATACTTTGTTACTTAATTTACAATCAATTATTAAAAAACACAAAAACAAATCTTAAATCATACGAACCGGCATATCCCACTCAAGCACATTTAACGAACGCTGTTATTCGCCGCCGACGTATTCTGCCGCAGTGCCCGTACACACAATCACTCAAAATACGAAGCTGTCGAGTTTTTCCAATTTTACTTTAGTTTGTATTTCTCGTTTGTGTGATGAAGTTTTTTTGAAATGTATTTGGTATGAGAAAAAGAAATAAAACAATAATATATTCAATAAAAATAACAATAATTAATAAATTCTAAATAAGACGGCATTTACAAATAAAAATTGTATTAATGCAAAAGTAACAAATGTGCAGCAATAAGTAAAAAAAGTAAAATTTTGTATTTGCAAACCAACCATGTGGGTTTTTTAGTGACAAAGAACAAACAATAAAACAACCAGAAAGCCAAAGTTTTTTTTGAAGAGAACAACAAAAAAGATTTGTTTAATAAATCTTGTTTTAAGTAATGTGTTAGTTTGTTTTTTCTAATTTTGGACGAGTACGTTATATAAATTAATAAAACTGTATACGAATATGTATTGGTTAGTGCCTGTTCTGCCGGTGGTATGATTTACCCAACAAACCTATGAGGAAACGGCTTACATATATTTATGCTGACACAAGTAAAAAATTAAGGGCGATAGAAAATAAAATTTACGTAAAGGAAAAGTCTTAAAAATGCATAGTTTGAAAATTTTGTAGCTAAAAATGCACGGTTCAAAATAAAAAAATACTAACGTGATAACTATCGAACATGTTCCATATGCAAGAAATTCCGCAGTATATTAAGATGGAATGCAATGAATGTACTGCAGTGCCATGAAAAAGATAATGTTCAAGTTATAGTGATATTTTTTAATAAGCTGATTTTTAATACATTTGTAAACTTAATTGGAAAATTTAAGCCTCAAAAAAGATATAATACTTGTGCCGGACTTTAGCCCCTATAGGCAGAGAAGCCGGTTATTAATACCGTAGAGGACATATATAATTGTTTGCGCCCTGCCGAAACCCGGCTATGCAGAAAACCTTTACATAGCAAAGTCGGTGTTTTTTATCTTTGTGAATACATATCTACTTATCTGGCAAGACCTTTTCGAAAGCCTTCTAATGGAATATAATTTGGCTAAATTCGTTCAGAGATATAGCAGGAACTTACTTTCTGGTAATACATAAGTATATTAAATTTATTTTGACCTATGGGACTAAATTACTATGAAGAAACAAATAATTTAACTCGAAAACCGGTGATGTGCACTTTTTTGGATGCTTTTAATTTAAGTTATTACCTGTTTGTTTGCTGGGTACACGCGTTCACAAACTATTTTTCCTGTTTTATATTTTGCCGTTTTCGTTTAAAAGTAATCATGGCGCAATAATGTATCAGGTGGTGGTGATTTTACAACAACAAATTTTGGTGAATAAAATTTTCGTTTTTGTTGTAGTTTTCGTTTTTGTTGTAGTTTTCGTTGGCTCAGTTGTCAAAAAAAGATTTGTAAAAGTAAACAACTTTGACTACCCAGCCTCGATTTATGCATGAAAAAAAGTAGATCAGCTGTGCTCATAACACCACCTGGTACACATAATTTCACAATGAAAGTAATGTTCAAACCATGGTACAATTACCTTACAAGGTAGTATCGATTCAACAGCTATTTTTTGCTCGAGTTTTTCCACTTCCTAAATCAAACAGTACGTTTTTGACATAAACGAGGATGCTTTTACAACAACTTCATGAATTTGGTATCGAGTTTTTTGTAGTTGTTGCCGTAGCGATAGTACCTTGTAAGGTAATTGTACCAGGGTAAAATTATGGGTAACAGGTGGTGTTACGAGTCTGGGTAGTCAAAGTTGTTTACTTTTACATATCATTTTTTGACAACTGAGCCAACGAAACCTTAACAAAAACGAAAATTTTATTCACCAAATTTTGTTGTTGTAGAATCACCACCACGTGATACATTATTGCGCCATGGTTTAAACCTGGGATAAAGGTGGTACCAAGGTATATTAAACAAGGTAGGAATAACTGATCAGCTGACTTCTATTTTCGCCATATGATTTCTAACTTAGCTTGGACACTTGTTTATGTTATACAATGGTTGTGTATACTGTGTGTATGTGTGTTCGCTACATTTGCGACAACCAAGCTGGAATTAGCAACAACCAAATACATGCTGAAATTTTACAGGAAGTTGTTGTTTTAGGGACGTTCCCACCTTCTTATTTCACCATGGGTGGTACCAACGTACAATTTTTTTTTATTTTTATTACCATGGCTCAGGCCAGGGTACACGTATATCAGGTAGGAGCGATTCTACAAAAACAACTAAACCGTCATAAGAATGTCAAAGACAAATAACAAAAATTCACAAGATCTTCTTTTTGAGCTTTTCTTATAATACTACAGTTGTTGTTTGTATAAAAGGAAGAAAATACATAAACAAAATTTGACATTAATATAACGAAATACCGCTACTCAGCTCTTTATGTGAGGCTACCTGATATACGTGTACCCTGGCTCAGGCCATGTTGAAATAATTGTGACCAGGTGGTCAAAATTACGAGCACAGATGTTCTACTATTTTCATGCATAAATCGAGGCTGGGTTGTCAAAGTTGTTTACCTTTACATATCTTTTTTTTGACACCTGAGCCACCAGATAACCTCAGAAAGACCTTTGCTCACCTAGTAAACTAGTAAATAAAACTAGTTATTTCTTGACTGAAGCACTATTTTTGCTTATGTTGTCACAAAAATCACAGTCCCTCCTTTAAAACTGAGTTTGAAGTTTGCCTAGGCATGAAATTGTCTCGTTAGGACGTACAATTATTGTATCCGTGGTAAGAGAGTCAAAAATTCTCTCCCGGATGCGTTCACCTGACAATTAATTTCACTATGATTGTATCCTGTTCAAAACCTAAAATTCCAAACACAAAACCTGACGTTTAAAATTAATTAAATAATTTTTTTCTTTACAGCAAATATAAAAAAATAACTAACAACCACCAACCAAAAAATTGTTAAAGTATAAAGCAACGCAAAAAAAAGATACAAAAATGTCTGATGCAAAACGGGAAGCCAAATTGCAGGAAATGCAAAAATTTGTACCATTCTTGAAGAAGGTCATAGAAAGGCTAAAAGTCAACAATGAAGAACAAACAGATAATCCGCGCAAGGCGCAATTAAAAAAGATGGAAATGTTAAACGATTTGCTTACAAACAAAGCTAAAAAGTAAGATTTTTTTAAAAAATTTTCAGTTACCAGTTACAAATAGTTTACTATAAAAACATCTTTTGCAATTAAGATAGGGCATATGGCTATAATATGAGACTTAATTTTTATTAAACGCAAAATATTGGCTATTAAAGTAGTTATTAGGTTTAACTCAAAAAGTTAATTTTGGGTTAAATAACATCCTAATGATAATTATTTAAGAAAAAAACTGGCCATTAAAAGTACAAATAGCAGAGAAAAGTCTTAATCCACATTTATTTTAGTTATAAAATTTAATAAAAATTGTGGTACTCGAACTAGCCTATTCCGAGTGATTTTTTAAAGAACGAAATTATTTTATTTCTTTTATAATTACAGGATCCGATTGGAAACTCTCGAAAAATGTGAAGCTGTGTTAATAAGGTTACAAGCAAAAATTGAAATGGTAAATAAAAATGTTTTTTTTTTATTATTAAAGGGTGTATATTTTTGAGAAAGAAAGCTATAAAATTGGAAGAACTGATTTTAAGGCGGTTTATTAGATACCTTATTTATAATATACTGACGTTGTAGCAATGTTTACAAAATGTTTTATGCCTGTAACCTCTAATGTTGTAATTTGTATGGTCAAATTTTAGAATGTTTCGATTCCGGTTTAAAAGCCAAATTTTTGTTTTTTTTTTATAACAAAAAATTATTTGAGTAGAAACGAATTCAATGAATTTAGGTGGACCCAGAAACGATTTCAGTATAGCCTTACACTAGTAAAAACAAGGTATATTCAACAAGGTAGGAATAACTGATCAGTTGACTTCTATTTCCGTCATATGATTTCTAACTTAGCTTGGACACTTGTTTATGTTATACAATGGTTGTGTATACTGTGTGTATGTGTGTTCGCTACATTGTCGACAACCAAGCTGGAAATAGCAACAACAAAATACATGCTGAAATTTTACAGGAAGTTGTTTTAGGGACGTTCCCACCTTCTTATTCCACCATGAGTAAAAAGAAATAATTTTTTAATATTTAGTTTTTCAAACCCGCTGAAAGTCATTTTTATCTACCGGGTTGAAATCATCTTGGCTAGATCATATGGCTGGATATATAAAAAAAATACCATGGTAGAGGGTATATAAGATTTGGCAAAGCCGAATATGTTATGGGCATGAGAAGTTATTGGTGAACGACCAAACTATGTGTTTAATAAATTTATGGGTCAAGGTATTAGTATTATAGACATATCAAACTAATAAGTTTTCCGCCTCCAAAAACACCCTTTAAAAATTGTTTATATGTATGTATTTCTTATATTTATTGCTTTATTTTGTTTTTATTTTATTAAATTTTGTTTTCAAATTTATTTTTCCCTCCTTTGGCATAATTTTTGAAAATTATAAAAGCAAACAAATTTCTTACAGAATGAAGAATCCGTTTTAAATAATGTTAAGTTAAAACCACAAAAAATATCAGATGAAACTACCACTAATAAATGTGCAGTGATCAAAGAATGTAAAATAAATAACAATGAAGAATATAAAAAGTCTAATAATGATGACAGTTTTGAGATACAGCAGTCGGAAGATAACTTCGGACCTGCGAGTCCTCCTCCAGAATTTATAGCAGATGAAATAGAGCAACCAGTGGTTATACCTACCGAAAGGCGATGCTCTCCGATTTTAATAAAAGATGTTGGAAAAAATGCAAACGATCAAAATTCTAAACAAAAAGTAGGATCACATAGGTCACACAACTCAAAACATTCCAAAGACGAACACCCTCTAAGTCAGGGAGAAAAGCTGGTTCCCTCAGCCAATAAATTTGGAGATGTTAGCAGACATAATTTAAACCAGGAAAAACACTCTCATCATTATAAACAACACCATTACCATAGATCGCTTAATGATTCTTGCTCGAGTAGTTCTTACTATAGTAGGCACTCAACTTCTAAGAGTCCTAGCCTACCTAAAGAAAGTCCAATTCCTGTTAGATCTTATGCTAGCCCACAAAAACTTCAAACAGTTAAAGTTGTTATAACTGAACCTTTGCCAGCTCACTTTAAAAGTCAACATTTTCCTTCTGCTAATAAATTTTTACCCAGATCATCTATTTGTCATGATAACTTAAAAACTTTGCCTCAAGTAAGCCAGGCAACTGCAGAAAATAATGAAGCCTATAGTCCTGAAGAGTTATGGGATCAATACAATGATTCACGTAAAAAACAAACTTCCACTAAACCGATAACGCCACCAGTGTTTAGTCGTTTGGGAGCTAAAGTTGTGGAAAATCCCTTAAAAGGCCAAACCGAAACAACTAAGGCTTCAGGTCGTTACACTCCTATACCTGATGTTTTAAAAAGTCCTCCTCTTTCTGCTTCTGATATTAATAATCTTTTGTTGGAATCAGGGGCAGATAAAATATCTGATGATATTTCCGAAATAGGTTCTAGAAGGCCCGCAAAATCAGAAGAAACTTTGCCAAATAATTCTTTTGAATTTGTTCGTAAAAAGTTGGCCCAAACTGCACGAATGAATAATCAGTGTTTGGAAAGATCACAAAAGCCTGTCGATCGTGATGAATGTATTATTTCACCTCTACCACATGAAAGGTTGGCTTTAAAATATAACCCTCGTCCAAGACAAGAACGACTGCAATCAATGTCTTCCACAGACGGTAGTGAGTGCAGTACACAATCTAAAATTAATGATTCACGAATAAAATTTCAATTGCAATCCCCTACTCAAATTCAAAATAAAAATGTTAATGTTTTGCCGGCAATAAATTTAAGTGATCCACGCCTTAAAAGACAAAACACTTTACCTCGGCTTCCAACTCCTCCTCCTCTAGTTTCGTCTGCACCCATAATAGGGTTTCCCGTGTCAAAGCCATTCAGTTATGGAGGCAGAAAGGACCCCAGAATTTCACGGGTATCAAATAATATCTCAGATTTCCCTCCAACAAATATACCAGCACGGAGACCTAGCGTAAATCAACCTCAATATAGTTCAGAGGAAAACTGGGATTCGGATTCAGATAGCAACAGAAAAGACCCCATAATTGCACCGCTATCAACAAGCAAGAATTTAAATTCCTTTCAAACAAATATGCCAGTACGAAGGCCTAGCACAAATCAACCTCAGTATAGTTCAGAAGAAAACTGGGACTCTGATCCTGAAGAGAAAAGTCAGCCTCCTAACAAAAACATATCTAAACCACCAGAAAAAAGTGATCAAAAACAATCTAAAACTGAAAGCTTTGAAAAACAACTTCCTATTAGACGAAACAGTATAAGTCAGCCACGATTTCAATTAGATACTGGACCTGCTAAACCCCTTAAACCAGATAAAAGTAAAACAGATTCCAAAAATAAAAAGCCCAAGAATAAACTGGTACCAGCCGTTACACTTGCAATTCCTAAACCACCCAAATCCGACTCCGAGGAAGACTGGGACACCGAGCCGGAAGATTGTGGTTCCAGTAAACCAAAAATGGCAACAAATATGGTTCCTGAAGTTTCTAATGTCAAGTCAAACACCATACTAAACATGGGCTCCCAATTACCTTTAGATAGATCACCAATATCACCTTTTTATACACCATTGTTACAAAAACCATTTGTAAGCCCAATACACACAATATATCCACCAGTAATGCCTGTTATGACGCCAAGTCCTTCTTATCAACATCCCTTAGCGAAGGGTATTTACAACAATAACTTTCCAATACAAAATATCGGACAACAAAATCGTTTCAGTTCGGTTTTAAATGATAATTCAGAAAGATTAAAATATTTGGAATCAAAAAAACAAAAAACTTACGAACCTCGTACATACAAAGAATTTAGAGAAGCAAGAGAAAGAGCAAAAGCTCAAGAGGCTGCTCTAAAACGGGCTGCTAAAGAAGAAGAAATCAAGAAAAGATCAGCAGAGCTCACAGAAGCCAATAAAGAAACATTAATAGACTCAAGTGATAGAAAAGATCATTCCCAAAAGGATACACAATTTAAGAAATTTGAAGAGCTTAAGAAAGATCCGAAACAAAAAAATCTTACAAGTAAAGTTCCCGCGTCAAGCTTTAAAGACGGTAAAAAAATTCCGCCAATAGGAGAATCAAGTTTAGATAAAATGTATCGTACGCAAAACTTTAATACGACATTTCCCAAAGCTAATTCCAGTTTCAAAATTCCTAAAAAGAAAACGGAAGAGAAGTTCAACGAAGCATCAAGTTGTAATACGAATTATAATATGCCCAAAGATAAAATTAAAGGAACTAATAATAAATCAGCATCTGATAAACAAGATAACAAATTTAAAGAAAACAATAAAAAATCAACAGATCTAAACAACATTAAACTTTTAGAAACCGTTGACAAAGAAAAGATTGAAGAACATAAGAGAGATAAACTACAAAAAATTGCCACTTTGTCGAATAATCAAACAAAAGAGAAATCTAATGAAAGCCAAAATAACAATAATACACCAACCGAAGATAATAAAGTTTATCAAATATGCCAACCAAACATTTCAGATGACTTGAATTCCAAGGAAAAATTAACTGAAGACACCCAGAAAAGTAATCGAGATCCCAGATGTAGGCCTAAACCTCAAATAAAAAAAGAAGAAGACATAGAAAAGCGAGAAGAGGAAAAGAAAAAAGAAAAAGCCAAAAATAATCTTAACATAATAGGAGATATAATTATTACATCATCTAACACTGAAGTAACTTTAAAGCCACAACAGATCAATTTAGCTGCTTTCGATAAATTTAATAAATCTAACGAAGAATTAACACCTAAACCTCAAAGAGTCTTACGAAGACGTAATACAATGGTGGTATTTGATAGTGCTCCATTGGTGGACAAAGAAAAATTGAAAAAGGCCAACGCTTTACTTTTCGAAGATGTGCAAGAGGAAGAAAAACGCAAACGTAAGCTGGCAGAAGATGAACGTATTAATGCAAGACGCATAAAACATTTAGAGGAAATGTTTAAGAAAACTGATGACAACTGCACCGTTTCAACGCAGAACATTATAGCAGGCAAAAGAAGAACACGAGCTGCTATAAATTTCAATGAAACTGTTAACGCCATTCATGTATTTAAACATATAAATCTTAAAGACAATCCAGTTAGCAATTTAAGTGTTGCGCCCTCTATACAAACTGCTAAAAATTCAAAGTCAAGTGCAAAGATCAAAGCAAAAAATTTAGAAAACGAAAATTTAGAAGATGAAACGAGTGATGACGAGGAGAGTATTACGCATACGACTAAAACTAGAAATGTAACCAAAAACGTTAAGACAAAGCTTTTAGTAGAAGAAGAAAAAGCAACAACAAAAGATGAAAACAAAGTAAAAGAAGATGAAAGTAAAACTAAAGTCAATTCAACAAAAAAACGAACTGCAGCTAATACAAAGCCTACAACGACAGCTCAAGTTACGTTAGCATATAATAGCAAAGTTTGTCCGGAATCCACACAAGACGAGGAACATCAAAACTGTGCTGTATCTAGTACATCAACAGAGTGTTTCGCTGAAGATCAACCCTCAAAATCGATTACTTCAACAAATACACCGCTGAAAAAAGAAGCAGATGATAATGAACCAACAAGTACAGCTACTAAGTCCAGTAACTTAACACAAAGCGCCGAGGCAAATGTTCTTGTACTTAACGAAATTGTAGATCAAATTCTTAAGCCAAATGCCGATCGGGGACATATTTTGGGCTTACTGGGTCAAATTTTAAGTGAAGAAAAGTTACAACTTATAAAAACTCTTATAGAAAGTAGCAATAGACAAAACGAAGCGGAAGAAAGAGAAAATTCGGCAGCTGACAAGGAAGAAGAAAACAAAGCCTCTTCAAAAGATAAAGCAACCTTGAACCAAGACGATGTAGAAGACGAAGAGGACGAAAAGCCTTTGAAATCGAATAAAGTTTTTGGAGGCAAAAAGCTGGCAATTCCGAAAAAGAAACGCAGTGAATTAGATCGTTTAAATGAAGATATTCGTGATATGTTTATATGTGAGGGCGTTCTGACAGCCACTGGACGAAGAATGTGCACTATAATGGGTAAAGATGTCGAAACAGAGGTTTTAAAACCCAAAGCTTCAAAAGAAACAACAAAAGATCCAAAGAATGATAAGGAACAGATAAATAAACGAAATGAAGAGAAGCTTAAATTGCCGCTTAACATAAGACCCTTAAGAAGATCTCTTAGAAGTTGTACTAAAACTCACGACGATAATGAAGATGATGACAGCCAGTCAATACACTCACGCACTACAGAAGAATCAATAGATGATTTTAATGCCAGCACAGATAACAGTTGTTCAACAGATAGTACACCACAAAGAAAAATGCCCACATTAAAGCCACACACTCCCATTAAAATAGCTGAGGAAGCTGTAACTGGATCTCCTGTGGCTAAGAAAACCAATACCATTAAACGAAAATCTGATACTAAGTTTAATATAAAGTTGAAAAAATTAAAAATTGACAATTATAATTGCAAACATAATTTGGAATCCAGGGCAAAAGATTCAGATACCGAAGAAGAAGAAGAGGAGGTGGAGGAGGAGGAGACAGAAAATCAAGACGTTCCGAATAATTGGGCGCTAGTTATTAAAAACACAAACCTTAATTGTCATAATCAATCGAAATTTACTACTTGGTGTATGATTTGTGAAAAGAAAATTCCGGCTAGTTCTAGTTCACTGCACTATAAGACGCATCATGGTGAAAACTATATATCACGTATGGCTCCTGTGCTATTGCAGCAATTCAAACAGGGTAAACGTAATCAGCCTTTATTTGGTGTCAAGAAAGCCCAGAGACAACCTTCCTGGTTCTATAGATGTCCTTTCTGTCTTAAATACTTTAATACGCCCATGCCACTATGGCTAGAACATTTTCAAAACCACACTGTAGAATATCGCTATGAATGTTCCAAGTGTCACCGTTGTAACAATCGTAGACTGACAATTGCCCGCCATATTAAAACCTGTGAGGGGGCTACCATTATTAACTCGGCGATAAAACTTAATACACCCACAGTTATACAGGCTCATGTTTGCCATTTATGTAATTTTATACAGTTGAGAAGAGTTAACTTGGAACGGCACTATATAGAACAGCATGCGTTAGATCAGAAGACTGCCGAACTGCTGGGCTACACCATTACTCTATTCGATGTGGAAAATGTAGAGTGTGTTACAGAAGATAAAGCGATCGAAAGGGAAAATGAAGCGTGGAAATCGATTGAGAAGGATGAACAAGTAATTGATATTGAAGATGATGAAGAAGTGGCAGCAACATCTCAAATAAAAGAAGATCAAACACAGGCTACTGCTAAAGTAAATGAAGCTTCAGAACCTAAAAATAAAGATACTGAAGAAAAGAAAAGAGATAAAGGAAAGCAAAATGAAACTGAAAAAGGCACATCTTTCGATAAATCTAAAGAATTGGACTCCAACAAGAACGATAAACCCACTACCATTCTACCAAAAAAAGAAAAGGTTGATATCAAAGAAATTGCAAATAATCATGCAGATAATAATACTCCATTAGAGGAAAAAATAAAAACTCCTAAGCTGAGACAGTACGGCAATAAAAGAAAAAAAGTTGCCGAGAGTTGTAAAGAGTTTCCATTAAAAGATAAAAATCAAACGGCAAACTTGGCGACAGAACAGAGCCTAATCGACCTTAACACATCAGAAGCAATGATAAGTAGTGACTTTGAGGTGACGCATGGAAAAGGATTCGTACAGGATATACAGGATGAATTATTGGCTTTAGCTGCAGAGGCAGCTGAAAAAGAAGCTGAGACAGAAACGGCTAAAGCCAATGAAAATATTAATTTAAAAACACTACCCTCACTAACACATGAAAAGAAAAATGTTAATGAAACCTCTACAGAACCTGAAAACGCTAATACAAGAACTACAATGTCTGACCTTATATCAAATTCCATAGATGCGATTTATAAACGTACTGCTGATACCAAACAAAAATCTTCAGATTTAGAGCCTTCAGAAGCTGAACAGTTGTTTCAAACAGCTTCAAATGCCTTTATGCCAACCAGAGATGAAAACAACTATTCACCTACCATACAGATACTGGCGCAGTCCATTATTAGTATAGAAGAACAGGCAAAAGAAAGTGATAGTTTGGCTAGCAAACCAATTACTATGGCCGAAAGATTAAGCCAACGTTTTAAAGGTTTGACAAACGCATCAAGTCCTTCTTGCTTATCTACAACAATGACCCAGAAAAATTCTCCGCTTACAGATCTAAATTCAAGTGGACCACAAGAAAATGCTTTCGATAAACTAATTAATGACACAGTTTTGGAATTGGAAAAAGAAAAAGAAAAGGAATGTAGTGATGTAGGGAAAACCATTAATTCAAATGATATTGTTACTGTCATTAGCGATGATGAGGACTGGGAAGATATTGAAATAACTGAAACAGCACCTGCAGCAACTCCAGCAACTGCAGGTAATATACAAAAGTCCAAGAACAAAGGACTATTCCAAAAGTTTGGTTTGTTTAAGGGTAATAATACAAAGTCCAAAAAACACTTGGCACCAATGGTGTTTTTGCCAAAAAAGAAGACAAAAGAGAAACAACAAACATCTTTACAAGCCTACGCAGCAACCTCATTAACCACTACTACAACAACAACTACACCAACAATTGATACAACCAAAGAAAACACCATATTAACTAATGCATCCGCAAATGATGTCCTTAAAAGTTCTTGTGCTCATCTAGGTTTTAAGCCCCTTAATATTATGGACGACCTTTTACCTGATTCTCCGTGTAATGATCCTATTGACTTGGTGCCAGAACTAGCTCCTTTGGAACCTTTACAAGATCTTAATGATATTTCCTCCATATTGGACTCTAACTTAAGTGCGGTTAACATAGATCCTAGTGTACATCAAAACAGCATTGAAGATGCTCTAGATTTCATCTCCGAACAACAAGATCATGACAAACAAATTAAAGACACAAGAAGGAAAAGAACCATTACCTACATCTCACATGTAGGCTATTCGGTGCAATCTAGTGCAGAAAATGCTTTCAAGTTTTATTGTCTATTGGAAAATTGCACATTTTTGTACTCAAGTGATTCTGTTGGACTGGAAGCACATTTTATGTGTGAGCATGCGCATATCAAATGGAACGGCTACTGTTTTATGTGCCAGTCACAATGTTTCTCAAGTTCAGAAATAAGTGAAGAACATTCGATCACTAAAGAAATACGACATATGATGGACTGCCATGTTAATAAATCACAACTGGATTTGAATGCAGATTCTACGCAACATTCGACTTCCTCTAGCCAGGGTAGTGAGGAAAGGCCAAAAATTAAGCTGAGACGAATGACTGGTGATTGTCTTTCAAAGTCCTTAAATGAAAATGAGACTAATATCACAGAGGCCACTACTTCAACAATGTCAATGTTGGGTGCTTTATTAGTGGCCAAACCTAAGCCACCAACCAAAGATATGCCTCCTCAGCCCCAAATGCCCTTAACAGATCCATTACTATTAGATAGTTCTGACCAAGTAACACCATTGGCACCATTTACCAATGTCAATAATGACTTTTTAATAACTTCCGTTACATCTTCTGAAACACATCTACAACAAACTCCATTGCAGATTTCTAATGTTATTAGTTTGAACCAAAGGTCTTCTGCGACCACCACGACCGCTAACACCACGGCAATGCAATTACCCAAAATCTCTAGTGTACGCACATTAGCTCCAACAAATGCTGGAATCCTTTGGTCACAGCAAATTGAAAAAGAGCGTCACCAATTGTTAGAGGCTGCTGCTGAATCGTTGGAAGTATCACGTATTTTAGAAAATGCTGGCAAGCCTTGCACAGAACGAGAACTGCCCAGAACTGGAGGTGACTCCCCTATACTAGTTGCAGAAACAGTGCCTTTAGCTCAAGCCAAAACAGGAGATTTTGTTGTGACACAAACTGTATCGGCCCAGTACAATGAATTCTCCTCGACTGCGTTAGGCTTTAATATATCTATTGCGCCTACAACGGCAGCATATGTTACTCCAGTTCCAGAAGTGCTACCTTCAACTTCGATAACCTCACGTCAATATAAATGCATGGGTAGTGGCTGTAAATTTGTCAGTCGTGTATCCGTTGCCATGAGTGATCATTTGCGTTTTCATGAAAGACGTAATTTCTCCAATAAACGCGATTATATGTCCTGTGGTTTTTGCTTTTATAGTGCCTCCACTGTTGAAGACTATATGAAGCATGCGGATCAATTTCATATTATAAATAAACCGTGGGCTGCAAGTCAAGGACAAACAACTGCTAACGAAGTGGACACCACTGCCAACTCGTTGACACAAAAAATTCAAAACATTTTAAACAACAGTAATGGCTCCGCCAGTAATCTAAGCAGAAACAGCTACCAGCCACAAAATTTAGCCAATCATACCACACATCAAGTGCAGGACACTATGGAGGTTTATCTTAAGAAACTAAGAGATACCATAAATGAAATTGTGGGCCCTACAGGACTGGCAGGTAATAAGCTTTATATTTACATTGAAATTAAATAATACAAATTACGAATTCCTTTTCTATCTTTGCTCTCTTTTTTTTTTTTTTTTTTTTTAAAGATAACAAACTTTACCGATGCGTTTTAAAGAATTGCTTTACCCAACTAACCGAAAGTAGTTTCCTAAGTCACATAATGTATCATATTTCGACTAGTGGAGGCAATCCCAATAATTATACATATAAATGCCCCCATTGTGTGGCACAATATCATCGTGCGTCTGGCATTAAAGCCCACATTAAAAACCATGCACGTAATCGCTTTTTCTGTTATCTTTGCGATGAAACTTTTACAAATCCGGGTCAAATGCTCAAACATTTTTCGGAAAAACATTGGCACACTTTAAATTTGTATACCAAAGAATTGCTTAAGCCATTAACCTCTAATGATGGTTCAGATGTGATAATAGATTCCGGCTATTATGTGGCTTATACTCAGGACTTGACCGAGGAGGAAGTAAGAAAATTTGGCGAAAAATTAATATTAGAATGGCAGCGCAAGAAATCGGGTTCAAAGACTCACTTTAAATCGTCGGAAATTGATTTGCTGCCCATGACTGCTATATTTCAGCGTGAGGTAAACTGTGGTGAATGTGAATACAAGACGAAAGTGCGCACCAATATGTTTAGACACTTGCAAATGCACAAACAAAATCCCGGTTTTAGCAAAAAAGCTGGTGAGCCCAGTGTCCAATGTGTAGACCCCGTAAATCCAGTGCCTTGTTTAAATAGCACTGAAAGATTTTTCGATAAAATGACCAATCTGGCTTCATCTTCCCTAATACCATCATCTTCTTCCACTGCTGCTGCTTCAAATTCGAGTGTGGCGAACACTAAATCCAATTTTAAATTACCTTATGCTTTTGTTGAGGAAACAAAACGTTACACTTGTGGCTGTGATAATTGCGATTACCACACTTTATCCGAGGAGTTATTTCGTGCCCATTTGTCCGCTAAGCATAGTACAGTCGCGTTTTATCGATGTTTCTTTTGTAAAGAAGAAATTTGCAAAAGAGGCCTTGCAATTGATCGTATTATAACTCATTTTCGTTATCATGGCGTCATGTTATGTCGATGTGAGGAATGCAATTATATCCATTATTTACGCTATGTGGTTGAAAGACATATTAACGAGCGTCATTCCAACTTAAAAGTTAACATTGTTACACATAACCGCAGCTACGAAAACAACACGGAAGGCACTACTGTAGCGGTGCCTTATGCAGGTGAGTGATATTTGTGGAGTTGTGATGTTCGTTCTGAAGTAAAAAAAGGACAAATTTAATTCAAAATTTTTATCGCAAACTTGATCCATTTTTTTTAGTTTAATTTTATAGGAGTTTTGAAACATAAACTCCAGTAATAAATAACGCGCCGCTTTTAAGCTTTTATGAGAAATCATTAAATATGGCAACCATTATGTACTTAGATTTTTTGTAACGTCCGCCCTATGGCTTTTAGAACAAACTCAATTTAAAATATTTAAAGCAACGCCCATTGAAATGGGTTTACAGAATTCGAATTGAAAAAAGCTTATTATTGCATTTAGCTATTGTATAACAAGACCTCTATAAAAAAATATATATCCTTTCTATTTTTTTTTTTTCTTTTTGATTTTAGGCAAAAAATATAAGGAAAACTCGGAAAATAGTCAAGCTGCGACAACTACAGCCCACACTATGCGATCGTTTAACAAAGATAGTTCTGCTGCCAAACCACAAATCTCATTCGTCACTGGTAACAAGGGCAAAGGTAAATGGGTATGTGATGTTTGTGGCCATTGTGCGACTACTGTAAATCAAATACAGGCGCACTGTCACCAACAACATGGTATTAAGAATCAATATAAATGTGCCCACTGTAATTTTGGCTCTCAACAACTATCACTAATACTCGGCCATATAGATGAGAAACATGCGGGTAAAACGCGTGAAGCCCAATACATATATCATAAGTCAACCAACGTCCCAGATGAAGTAGTTGCCGATACGCGACCTTTATGGCAGAGAAATGATCCGACACGTGTACGACACATTCGGGGTATTTTAATGGAGGACGAGGAATTGTCCCTAACAGAGGACGTGGATGAAAATAATGACAATGAAGAACAAGACATTGAAGTGGAAATCAGAGATGACGAAAACGATGAAGATGTAAATGCCAAAAATTACATAACCGGCTACGAGTTTTGTTGTTATTATTGTTCATTTAAATCGCAGACATTTGATTATTTGAAAAATCAACATTACACCTTAGTGCATAATTGTCAATCGGAAACGGCAAGACCATTTTGGTATCGTCTGCAAAGACTTCTCGCTTGTCCTGAATGTCGTTCGTTTATTGGAAATTATAACGAAATTCAGAAGCATTTAGAAAATGTTCACAAAAAAACTAGTTTTTATGCGGCCGATATAAGAACGGCCGAAAATGAAGACGCAACCCAAAGAATTTTATGTGGCCATTGCTCATTCCATTGTACCAGAGCAGATCTTTTGCAGCGCCACTATATGAGGGTGCAACATTGGGTGCAGGATGTACGCATAGACAACAACGCCCAAATAATGGAAATTTTATCTCTGGGACAAACACAAGTATCATTTCAGTGCACCTTGTGTTTTGATATATATCCCAATCGGGTGGCTATAGTTCAACATGCATGTAACGAACATGCAGGCGAAGAAAGCTTTTCGTTTAGGGAAATTTCAAATTCACTTATATATCGCTGTAATAGCTGTTGGTATACAAACACTTCGGAAAAAGATTTACTTCGGCACATGGTCGATCATTTTAGTCGCTTTACAACCTGTCACTTCTGCCACGAAAACCAAAATTCATTTAATGCTTACATGCAACACTGTTATGAGGAGCATAAAACGGACATACACAAATTTAAAATCATTTATCCACTGGGAGAAATTCGTAGGTTCTTACTGCAAATGCTTCTTATATTTCCCAGTGGCTTGGTAATAAATAAACGAAATCTTTCCAATACTAAATATGGCAAAACCGAGGTAATCGATAAATTGTATGAGGATTTATATAAAATATCACAACAACCACCCATACCTAGGCTTTCGATAGCCAGGCTAGTGGCTCGAAAATCTATAGAGGCTCAGCAGAAGCATGTAGATTTTTCCCCGACAACGCCGCAAGAAGATAGCTTGGACACCACGCAACCAATGCCTAAGAGTATTTCCAAAAGACGGCGCACAGTGGCTGTAAGTATGGAAGATAATGGCATTGCAATGCCAAAACCCAAAATTGCTATACTAGAAGGAAATAGTGTAGCAGCTATACGCAAAAGAAGAACAACAGTAGACCAAGAAAATATATTAACCCAACAGCAGCAGCAACAAAAACAGAATGAATTTAGTGTTCCCATGCAACTAGCAAAAATATCAAAACGACGACGTACAGTGGCAGTGGATCGTGACACGTTATTCTCCTCAAATCTTAGCTCTAACGATCCAAATTCATTACTAACTGAAAAGAACAGTGGAAACAAAAAATATACAAAAAACGTTTTTTTACATTCACCCCAGTACCCCAGTACCAAAAAAACGAATACAGTGTATCCTTTAAATTTGGATTTAGAACCATTTTCATATTATGGCAAAAAACCTGAGCCCGTAGATTTAACAAAAATTTATACCAAAGTGGCTATAGGTGGCATTAAGACCCCTCTAACTATAGACAAGTTTAAACTTCTCTTCGACATAGATTGTCAGTTAAAATTAACGAAATGTGATGAAGGGAACAAAACATTGGCCTATAATGAATATAAGCACATAAAAAAGGCTTGTCCGGCAAGTCAAAAAGAAAAATTTGAATAGATCTGTAAAAATTAATTGAAAAAGTTAAAAACTTTTTTCAAGCAAGAACAAAAAAACAACTGGCCACATATATAAGACTCCTATTTATTAAGTAAAAATTTCCTAAATTAAAAGAAGGAGATTTTTATTTATCTTAAATATAAGTAATTATTATTATTATTATTTTTATGTTTATAAAAATTATCTCTTATAAATTTTTATCTGTTAAAATACATTAATAAGACGGTTATTAATAGCATTCGAACCTTAGTTGCGTTGTCAGTGGCAAAGAAAAGCTGTTGCAAAACATAATTGTGAATTTGTAGTCTCTAGTTGGCAACGCAGTTGATGTTTAATTGCATTTTATACTGTTCCATTAAATTTAAATGTTTATTAGCATAATGTTTATTAAAATATATACAGATATGTATGTATATCAATTAGATTTTAATTTTTTATTTGGTATACAAGGTTATTGTTAAACCTTTGCCTGTACACTTTTCCTAGGCACGCCCATACGCTCTGCTCTAAATTTTATTGTCTAAATCTGAGTATACAAGTGTTTTTGGAAAAAGTTCTTAACAACTTTTAATCATGTTATTTATTAGGTTATGTTTTTTTATATACATATAATAATTTTTCAATATATTTATTATTTAAAGCCTATTATTTCATATTTAATTATTACACAAAGAAATTTTTTATTTTTTGTAATTTAACTGAAATAAATGTATAAAAATGAGCAACTGTAAAGTTCTAAGAATTTGTCACACAATCAAATGTATGAAAAAAAAGAAGCATGGCACGCTTATGTATGTATATTCTAAAGACGCTTTGAAAGTGGCTTAGGGTATTTACCAGCGCAGCCAAATGCTTTAAAAGATATGAAGTTATGATGAATGAATGTTTCTTATGAGTTTCAGCTTTAAACGAAAAACTTGCGGACAAAAACTAAAAGCTTATGCGTAAAGAAGAGGTAAAATAAAAATGCAATTTTTAGAAGTATGTATCATATCCAGTTGGGCTTGCAGTACAATGAAAAGGTATAGTCTAAAACACAGCCGGTCATATGTTGCTTTTAATCTTTATGTTAAATATAAAAAAAGTAAACAATCAGCCTTATTGTGATTTGCGTTGGCGTAATCGTCATGGTAGAATTATTTGACCAGGTGGTGTTACGATCACAGCTGATCTACTTTTTTCATGCTTAATTCGAGGCTGAATTGTCAAACTTGTTTACTTTTACATGTCTTTTTTGACACCTGAGCCAACGAAACGTACAGCAAAAACGATAATTTTATTCACCAAATTTTATTGTAGAATCACCACCGCCTGATGCATTATTGCGCCATGGTTGTCATTTAGTCTTTTTTTTTTGGTAAAGTGGATTATTCACGGTGAAATTTTGTTGACCAGGTGGTGTAAGGAGCACAGCTGATCTACTTTTTTCATGCATAAACCGTAGCTGGGTTGTCAAAGTTGTTTACCTTTTACATATCTTTTTTGACACCTGAGCCAACGAAAATTTTATTCACCACAATTTTGTTGTTGAATCAACACCACCTGATGCATTATTGCGCCAAGGGACTAATGTATCAGGTGGGGGTGATTCTACAACTAAATTGTGGTGAATAAGATTTTCCACCATACACAATGACGCTTAATATATATATATATTATATAGAGTATATGACAAATAAAAACACGAAATTTTGTTATTGCAGGATTAAAGTTACCAAGGCGTATGTATATCAGGTGACTTCGTCTAATCAGCTGAGAAATTGTGTTTCGTTATATAAATGTAAAATTTTGTTTATGTTTATGTAGTTTCTTTTTTTCAAACAACAACTGTAGTATTCTAAGAAAAGTTTAAAAGGAAGAAGAACGAACTTGAGTTTTTGTTACCTGATATTCGTATGACGATTTATTTTTTTTTGTAGATCTAACCCCAACTGATATACATAAATGCGCCTTGGAAGTTACTTTATGAAACACTAGCAATTAACCTCCACTTCAGGTACTTTAGGCGACTTTTTTCACTTAAAACCACTTTTAGTGTCATTAAAATTCTCAGCGGTCATCCTGCTCGAGGATGACTTCTAAAAATATGCTTGTCTGGCGACTAGCCGGTAAGTGTTGGTAAGATGGCTTGGTACTTTGCATATCAAACTGGCAGTATCAAAAGTGGACTGTATTTAAGTTTTTCTTCTTTTTTATATATTTTTAATTTTTTAACGAAAATAGGCATATTGTGTTTAAAACTACTTTTTCTATAATATATTTGTTGTCCATCTTGTAAAAATTGTTACTTATTTATTATTCTTTCCTGAAGAGGTAAGTAAATTTCCTTCTCTACTCGTTCAGTGTGCACGTATGTAAGTATATGAAATTTCATTGTTGACAAATATTTGTTGTAATTATATATTAATTAAAATTAAACTAGATTGAAACGTGATAAGCATTAGTTGAATTATTAAACAACAAAAACTTTTGTGCAATTTAAAGATATTTTTTTTATAAATATCATAGCATACATACAAACATATTAATCTGAATCTGTATAATACCTATACAGTAAATTTATGATTTTGTTGTTTACTTCGGTTTTTGGTGTTAAAACAAATTTGATTTAATAGAGATCAAAATGAACATCTCACCTTGATTTGTAATGCAAAGAACTAAGTATTTGATTGTTAAAAATTTATTATTAATTTTGTTTAAATTTTATTTTACATTTCAGCCTAAAACTTACAACAAACACAATTTTTATTAACATGCTAAGGCTAAAAAGTGTAATAAATATATCCAACGCCACTGCATTGCGGTAAGTTTAATAACAAAGTTTAGAACAATTTGTATTTGTACAAGGTCACAGCTGATTATTGTTTTCTTAGCTGTAACACCTAGATGTCAAAAGCTGTATTCATGATACAACTAATCAGGTAATCTCGTCCCTGCAACAACTACAAATTAGTACACAAGTGTCAAACAAAAGCTCATAGAAAAAAAACGGTGAGTAATAATTTTTGTTTTATTTTCACAGGGAGAGCGTAATTTTGACATTTAGGCCCTAATCAGCTGGGCCGACGAGATTACCTTATTCTTTGTATCATGGCTGTATTCTTACGTTTGTTCGATGGTGTGTTTGTGTAAATTTTTTGACATCTACGTGTTTCCAGATTGACGATATTAAAATGCCATATGTTTGTTGCTGTTGTATTTGTCCTAGTTGCTCTACCACCTTGTAACTATAAATACAATTAGACAGGGATGGTACACCTTGTGCAAATGTACTACTTTATATATTTTATGTTTAAAAGTTAGTGCCAAATTGGGTTTAAAATTCTTTAATATTTTATTAGAACAATTTCCACTACTGCTTTTTTAAATGAATCGGATTCCTGGTTTTCCAAATTATTGGTGCGTAAAATTGAACCGACTAAAGAGCCACACAGTCGCATGTTAAGTGACAAGGAAATTATATACGCTTTGCATACACACAATGTCAGACCGGACTCAATGAAAGAATATTTAAACAATTAGTAAGTGCTAAAAATTAACAAATTAGATAAATTTTGTATTTAAAAACATACCTATGTAAATAATTTATATTTAGTAAAAATACTGTGCAATTGATACAATGTAAAAAAACCAATTTATCATGCGACTTAATGGCGTCATGGACCGTTCAAGTAGGTGATATGGATCAATGTTTGCATTTATGGAAATATACTGGGGGTTTTGAAAAAATTGATATAGCCAAAGAAGATTTGTGGCATGACAACGTAATTTCGATTATAATTAGAAAAAGACTTTATATAAAAACTCTGATATGTTTTAGGAATATATGAGCCTTATGAAAGAACGTTCCAAATTTTTAAGATCCCGCCATTTACAATATTTATTGGCCTTCAGTTATTGGCCACAGATGGAAATGCGCTCGGGGAAAAATATCTATGAAATGCGGTAAGTAACAAAAAAAAGACAGTTAATTTTCAGTATTTTTTTATTTCGATTTAAATTTCTAGTTCCTATCGCTTGAAACCAGGCACTATGATTGAATGGGGTAACAATTGGGCTCGTGCCATTAACTTTCGTAAGCATAATAATGAAGCATTTGCCGGATTCTTTTCTCAAATTGGACGTCTTTATAATGTTCATCATATTTGGTGTACGTTTTATTTTTTTTATGCAAATTTGTTTGATTTTACTTGATAACATTTTAGGTTATAAATCTTTGGCTGAACGCAAAGAAACCCGTGAAGCATCATGGCGCTCTCCCGGCTGGGATGAATGTGTTGCTTATACTGTTCCATTAATTAGAGAAATGCACTGCCGCATATTAGCCCCTACTGAATTTTCACCAACCCAATAATATATATACCTAAACATTTTTATGGTATATATATTGTACCAAGACGTTTTGGAATTAATGAATATATGCAAATTTTCAAAGTGATCTTTCTAAGCTCCAACGAAACAAACATTATTTTTTTTCATATGTATATTTAGTTATTTTTTACAAAACTTCGTATATATACCTACAAAGAGCGCACATATGTATATACTATAGTATATACATATATAACAATTGTTATAATCATACATATATTTGTACATAGAAAAATTGTTAAAGTATAGAAATTTTAAACGGAAAAAATTTACATTAAAAATAAGTATACTAGTTTGTATACATATGAGAATTGTTGAAATGCATTTATTAAAATAAATAGTTTTTTTTTACCAAATTAAAGAGAAAAGAAAGTTGCTTATTTATTTTATATTTGTGAAAAACTTTTAGTTTACTTGAGCATACAATGACAAAATTTTCAATACAAATATCTATATATGCACATCTTTTATACCAAAAAAGTGAAAATGTATGTGTCAAACGATGAGTTTGGATCTACCGTTTTTTCGATATTCGTTTAAATCATGGCGGAATAAGAAGGTGACCTCGTCCCTAAAACATTAACTTCCTGTAAAAATTCAGCATGTAGTTATTGCTTAATTCCATCTTAGTTGCCAAAAATGTTTCGAACACCTAAAACTTATTGTATAATTTTTTGCACAATTTCCTTTAGGATATATGTCTTACAAATGCAACTATGTACAGGGTTAAGATATATCTGGTTGGCAACACTAACATTTTTTTCCTATATTTTACTTGTCATTCTTCTATTTTTCAATCATAAAAAATTTTCTAATAAAAGTGAAGAGTACATAAGATGATATCCAATTTTAAACTTTTGAATGGAGTAACAAAAAAATTCTTTTTAAATTTAATGCAAATTTCAAGTTAAAAGTGTGTTTCTTACAATGGCCAAATAAAAAACTTAAAAATATTGCTTTAAATATAGACATTTCCAGTGAAAAATTTTAGGTTTTTTTTTCTCTTTTTTATGGTCTTATACAGAGAACGAAGCCGACCGGCTAACAGCCGCAGCTAAGCCGCCGCCGGCTTTAGTTTATGGTATGCAGCCGCCGCCGAGTTAAACGACTAGATTCGACTAGAAGCTAAGCCGAATTAATTTTTTCGTAGCGACTAATCATAATTTAAACTTTAGGAAATAAAGCATGGCAACCAAACTTATTTAAAGATTTAAAGGGAAAAGGTAACTTCTAACTCAGGCATCACTATATATGTACATATTTAGCCATTAAATGTACTTGAAAAGTGTAAAAGTGTGGTACAATGTCGCAAAAAAATCTGATACACAATTGAATCAATGAATTTATTACTTTACATTATTTTATAAATTGAAATTTATAACATATTTTTAAAAATATTTGAATTTTTTTTTTACTTATTTGTTGTAGAAACTTAGATATTCTGATTTTAAGAATATTTAACGTAGAAGTCGGCTGCAGCCGGCTGTAGCCGGCTATTAGCCGCCGCCGACCCAATATGCACTTAGCCGCCGCCGCCGACTTTTACCCATCGGCTTCGTTCTCTGGTCTTATACAAAGAACAAGAAGACCAACGAACAACAAAAAAAAAAAAAAAGAAAAGGAGCGCCACCATTCAACGACCAAATTTCATGTGTATTTGTTTTGAAGTTTTTTGCTGTTGCCAATTTTACCTTTATTTTTTGAAATAAAAAATATAATTAAAAGTGTGTTAAAGTTATTTAATCAGTTATAATAACAAAAATTGTTTTTAACATTGCCTTGAAAGTTGCTAGAATTCAATAACCCTAAACGTACTCGACACTAACGACTTTCACACAGACATAAGATGGACACATCAATGGACACAATTACCTGCAAATTGCAATCGCTGGAAGAACGTCTGCAAGCCGAAAATGACTCCATATTACCAAAAATGCCTCTTGCTCGGCCAAACACGTTAGGACGTCCTCAAATACCGTGCTGTAAGTTAATATTTTTTAAAACAAATTTATTGGTAAAATCAACTTTTTGATTTTTTTGTTATCTGGAGCAAGAAATGTAATGATTTTACATTTTTACATCGACTATCATTTCAATACCTTTAAAATGTTGATTTATTTAATATGTCCTCTTGATTCCATTTTATACATACATATGTATACCGACACCATAACCACCACCCACCCTCTGTTAAATGTTATTGCAAAAGAGTTAATAAACAACAACAACAACTGTCTCCCAATTTTTGTTTTGTTTGCTTTGTATTGGATTTCTTTATGATTACGGTGTATCGAGGTACATCTATACAAGGTAGTAGCATAACTACCACAAACACAACAACTGTAAGGCTTTTTGAAATTTTAAATTTTTTAAAAAGCTGTGAAATATTAAAAAATACAAACGGGCACACAAGCAAATAAACGTAGAATATTCGTCGCATGGTACAATTACCTTACAAGGAAAAATCGTTACGTTAGGAACTATGTATGTATAACAAACACGGTGCCAAATTGATAAAGTTGTTGTAAAAACAACGTCGTTAATGTAAGGAAAACACACTGTTTTGACACTTTGTCACCCGCTCGCTAACTCGAGCCAAAAATACTCAGCTGTTGAATGGACTATACCTTGTAAGGTACATACCATGATCCGTCGTATGACTTAAGCGGTAACTATAATGTGCTTTAGCTAACTTAAGCATAAGTGCGAATACACATATTCAAATGTGTATAGCTTTATATAATGTTCTTAAGCAACTTTTCGTTAAATTTCGTCAAGTTATATTTGTTTAAGTACTTTAGTTGAGTACACTTTTGTTTATGTGAAAATTTTTTGTATTTATTAACTTTTATAATATAATTTTATTATTTATTTGCTGAATATAATTTTATCATTTATTATTTATATGCTTAATTTATAAATTGAAGATGTTAGTTAAATAAAATTTTTCGAAAAAAAATCTATATATTTGGAATATAAAAATAAAACAGTTTGGTGCAATAATACAAATATTTGCAACTGAGTTCTGTAAGTATTTAAGCTCAAAAAGTACAATATAGCCACTCAAAAGTCTTCAATAAGTTGCTTAAGCATTTGACAGGCTTTTTGTTAATTTTTGACATTAGCTTAGGTTTGCCTAAGTACTATATAGTTAGCCCTTTTCTGTGCTAAAAAGGCAAAGTAAAATAATAATCAGCTAATGTTATGGTACTACCTTCTATCTTGTGCTGTATGTTTTGCTTGCGTACTTTTCTGGTTGTTTGTGTGAGGGTGTGCGGAAAGTTTGTTTTGTTTTACTCAGAGCAGATTCCAATTAAACCCGAAAATAGCCTATTGGAATTTTTGTTTTTTAAAATTTTAGTATTTCCGGTGAAATTTGTCTTTAATAACGTTGTTAAGGAGTATTCGAGAGGGTATTAAGTAAAGCTTGCACATAGTTTCTAGAAATGATATGCCTTTAAGCGTTTAATGCAACATAGATAGTACTAAAAGACAATGTTTTTTTTTATTAAATCGCTACTACATAGAATGCTGTAATGGATCTTACAGCCTTACAAATTTAGGTTAAAAAAAATCTTGTTACATTTTAAAGCTGAAAGTCCAAAACACCCGGGGCGTTTTTGCGTTTTTACCTTTTTATTTAACGCAGATATGGAAAATAACTAAAAAAATAATTAAACTCTAAAAAAAAACAATTGAAAAATGTTAAAGCTTTCGAGCTACTTTCTATTTTTATGCAGACCAGCTGAATTAGGTGACCAATCATGTAGATTTTTTAGCGTTTTAGCATAGAAATTAAATGTACCAGAAATTGAAACCTTTTTCAAGCGTTTTTTTTCCTCTACTCATTTTTAAGGCATTTTAAGGTTGTTTAGTACCTTGCATCAGCACGCAAAAAGTTAGGAACGCATTGCAGGTTGTTATCGACTTTAAGCTTTAGTTACATGCGATATAATAACATCGATAGCAATACCGAAATTAGATTTATTTTTTGTACCTTGGTACGGTATTATTGTATACCGATAACGTTATTCAAAAAACTTAAGAAAAACATTAATTCAACGGAAACAGGAATGTTTGAAAAACACTTTTAAATTAATTTTAATTTTATACAACTTTTCTTTTTTTCCATCTGCCTTTTAAGTAAACAATATCCCGAATCGTCCGAGCACAATAAATCGTACCAATATGACATTGGCTTTTACAAAGCCATCTGGACCTGCCGCTGAAACTGAAACAGATAAAAAGCTTAAAAAAATCCATAAACAAAATGGTATTCTAACAATAAATGATCACAAATATCACTCTGACATTAAGGATCTCGAACATTTGGGTGATCTGGGCAATGGTACCAGCGGGAATGTGGTTAAAATGCGTCACAAACCCAGTAACACTGTAATAGCTGTAAAGCAAATGCGTCGTACGGGCAACTCGGAGGAAAACAAACGAATATTAATGGATTTGGATGTTGTTTTAAAATCTCATGACTGTCAATATATAGTACAATGTTTAGGATGTTTTGTAACAGATGCTGACGTTTGGATATGCATGGAGTTGATGTCGATGTGTTTTGATAAGCTCCTTAAATTGTCAAAGAAACCAGTTCCTGAAAGTATACTCGGGAAGGTGACAGTGGCCGTAAGTGTTTGAGAATGTATTCGTAATACTATCGATTATAATTCTTTGCGTTTGTTTGTGTTGTTTAAGACGGTAAAAGCTTTGTCATATTTGAAAGAGAAGCATGGTGTGATACATCGCGATGTTAAACCTTCAAATATTTTAATAGACGAACGTGGCAATATCAAATTGTGTGATTTTGGTATAAGTGGGCGTTTGGTGGACTCAAAAGCGGCCACAAGATCAGCAGGTTGTGCGGCTTATATGGCGGTAAGTTTAACATTTTTAATATTTTCTTTGTCGTTTGTTTTCAATTTATAAAACTTTTTTTTAGCCTGAACGTATTGATCCAAAAAAACCAAAGTATGACATACGTGCCGATGTCTGGTCTCTGGGCATAACATTGGTGGAGTTGGCCACGGCCCGTTCACCTTATGAAGGTTGTAATACGGACTTTGAGGTTTTGACAAAAGTCTTGGAATCCGAACCGCCACGTTTGCCAGAAGATGATAAATTTCATTTTAGTATTGAATTTCATGAATTTGTTAGTAAATGGTAAAGGTTTTCTAGATGGTAAATATTTTCCAGTATCATAATTAACTTAATTTTTTTTTGCAGTTTAACAAAAAATCATAATTTGAGACCTAAATATCCTCAACTATTAGAATTAGATTTTATAAGATATTACGAAAGTGCTGAGGTTAATATACCGCATTGGTTTAAATCTGTTGTAGATTCAGCTGGCCTTAAAACACAACGTAGGCAAGTATTTTTCTATTTAAAAATTTTTTAAAACTTCATGACTTTAAATTAAAAATAAAATCAAATAAAAATTCTTTATTAAATTTTGCTTGACTTTTGTTTTCTTTAATTTTTTTAGTGTTTTAAACTAATAGTGTAAAATCTAAAAAAAAAATAATTTAGTTTTCTATTTATTAACTCACTAAAATTTTTGGTTATGATGATTTTGTAAAATTTTTTTAATATTTACTGGACACTTGATTTTTTCTTTTGTTATTTTTATTTTTTATTAATCTTTTTTTTGTAGGTAACTTAAACCTTAAACAAATACAATCCAATACAATACAATTCCCCCTACAATTAAAAACAAACTTAAAGAAATATTTTATGCAATTTTCGTAAAAAAATTAATGCAAATTTCGTATAAAGAAAAAAAACTTATACAAAAATGTCTAAATAGAAATTGTAAACAATGAAATTAGTTATAATAATAAAACCTATAATGAAACTACTCTCCCAACCCCGTAAGTATTACACTTGGCTTTTAATTTATTTTAATCATTTCAAAAACACCATATTGCAACATTTTAAATTTTTAAAAAAACAATAAACTGTTATTAACAAAAAAACATTCCCCAAATTTTAACAATTATGTGGTTTTGTTGATTTAATTTCACACAAATTTACCTTAACTAATATGCATGCTTCATTCTCATTTAATTTTACTAATACAAATGCATGATGTTTTGTTCGAAAGTTCAATCTTTTATTTCTTTTTTATCTAAATATTCCTACTTTAGGTTGAGTATTTGAAAAATAAAAAAAACTTTTTGCATTCTTTACTTTGAAACATAAATAAATAATTCGAATAGGAAAAGATTTCGGAAAAAATCCTTTTAGAAGCATTCGTTTATCTAATACGTTTGAAAGATTCAATAGGCTGTTAATAAGGTTTTTTTTTTAATCGAACTAAAAATTTCCAAATTCGTACAAAATAATAATAAGTAGACATATTTATTTTTTATTAGTTACGTCTTGAAACAGTTGTACAAATCAAAAATTATATAAAATTTAAAATTATCTCATCTTAATTTTAAAGTATATGTCACCTTAATGTTTGTGTAAAACGCAAGAAAATCCCAACATTATAGTATTTATGTTCTCAATTTTAGAACTCAAATACCAACATCATCAATACCAGCTACATACGATGCAACAAAACATTTTTGTAAAAATTCTGCAACTTCCCATACAAACACGGCCTCGATAATGGGGACTGCCACAACTACAGTAACGACAACAATGACAATAAATTCTTTAACCAAACAAACACAATCACTAATACCCAGTTATTATGGCGGCGGATGTGTTGGCACCAGTTTAGAACACTACCAGCAACGTCATCAGCAGCAACGTTCAAATAGTTTTAAACAACATCATCACCAGCAATATTATCAACGTCAGCAGCAGCAACAATCACAACTACCTCAAAATCTAAATCAATATAGCAGCAATAATAGTTCGGGAAATAACATAACAGCAACAGCAGCAACAATAAATAATTATCAGGGATCAAATATATTTTTAGGTGGAAAGTTAGGCAATAATAGTAATAGTAGCATTAGCAATAATAAAACAAGTGGCGTTGGTTGCAGTAGTAATTACAATACAGGCTCTGGTAGTAGTTCAGCTACCAGTTCTAGTCCTTTATCACCGCCCAGTGTTTCTTATAACCTTAACAAAGACGATTCAAAATTAGTCAATGAAATGAATAAACTATATCGTAAATCTCCGTTTATGCAAAAGAAATTCAACGGCTCCTCAATTAATCGTTACAATTCATTGCCCGGTGATGAAAGTCCAAAAAAAGAATCAGTTTTATCAACAATAGGTTAGAAATCCATATTAAGTTAGTCATATACATATAGAGTTTAATTAAGAAATTTTCTATTATATCTTTAGGTCAATCGATTTTACGTAATTTGACAACTTCTCCCTTTAGTCAAAAGAAAAATATTACCAGTGTGCAACCAAATCAAATTGATCCTTTATGGCGTATGCCTACAACACAAGATGTTTCTTTGGCATTTGATACATGGGATGCGAATAGTAGTAGCACTTCTTCAACAGCTTTATGCTCTGATTCACCAGCCTTGCAACGCAAAAGGTTTCAGTTAGGCAATGAGGCTAAAGCAAATATGACAACTAACAAGAGAACAGCAACAGTGGACAAGCAAGAAAATAAACCCTCAATGATACCGTTAACGAGAAATGAAGGCCAGCAAACACGTGTTCCAGGAAATCACAGTCCAATCGGTAATAAGTTTTTTTTAATTCATATATTGCAATACTAAATTAAATCATTAATAGTAACAACTTAAAAGTTATTAAAACAATTTATATTTTGATAAGCCAGTTTCCAAAACAAATTCTTCAGAAAAACTAAAATTTTTATTTGTTTATTAGAACACATTCTTTACGTCTAATCTAAATTTGGTTATAAAATTATAGTAACTAGTAATAGCGCTATATTCGGCTGTGCCGAATCTTATATACCCTTCCCATTGGTCATCTGATCTCGCCAAGTTGTTTTCGAACTGCAAATGCTATAATAAATTTATTTTGTGGCGGCTTCGAAGTCGGATGGCTATCGACTCGTAGCCTAATTAATGCTAATTCGTTAAAAAACCTTTTTTTTAAATAAAAAAAGCACGTTTTGTTCTGCGACTCCTCATATATGGATTTTGTCTTGAAAAACTGGGCAAACGTAGTATTTTGCCAATATCTCGGTCCGTAGTTAACTAATCTTGATGATTTTAAAAGCGATCATCTCAGGGATATTTCTGATAGTTTGACTCTTACACCTGCTCCTTAGTACTTAAATTGACTCCGGAAACCTAATACCAACAGACACACAGGCTAAATCGACTTCCCTATCAAGAAGGATCTAGAATGTATATACTTTATGGGTTTGAAAATGGATATTAAGGAAATTAAAAACGAAATGACAAACTGATATATATTGAAGGCTATACATATGTATGTGAAGAGTACAAAAACAGTAAAAAGGCTCGTAATGAAAATAAGAAATTTAAAGATGTTGTAAACGAAATGTTCATATGTTTTTATGCAGATTTAAATTAATATTTTTATTGCAGTCCTTCAACGATTTTATCATCAACAAAATCAGTTTCGTGAAAAAGAATTAGAACGTCATCATTATACGAATATGTTTAGCAAGCATTCACCCTCGGATGGCACAAATTCATTTCATACTAATTTCTATCAAACTACTTCGTCAGCGGCATCATCCCAGCAGCAGCAATTCAATTCCCATATACCAATTGCATCGACCTCAACTTTATCATCGTATTCAACATCTAGTCAATCATCAACACAGTCTTCACAATGTTCACAAGTTGGTAGTGCTGCTGGTGATGCCACAAATCAAGGACCAAAAAGCTTACCTTTAACCCTTAACGAGGAAAAACTTTCATCTACGCCTACATCACCCAATACCTTGGGTTTTGGCACGACCACAACATCACCCACAGCCAATTTGCAATATCAACCACTGCCTCAACAATATTTAAATAATTCAATAACACCCCCGTATATAGTTGGAGCGGTTGGCATGATGCGCAACTCTAGATCACCTGCCACATCACCTGAAACCCTCTCAGACTCAGCGGTACTCAACAAACAGCAACAAAAGTCCCAAATAACTAATGTTACAAGTCCTACGGTTACCAAATTAAGTAAACTCTATAGCCAACGTTTAGGCTCAGCTTCAGGCTCCAATTCAACGTCATCAGCAGCAGCAACACAAACTAAAGAGAATAATTTAAAACCTGAAAACGGTAAGTTGGTTTTTTTGTTGTTTTTTTTAACTTAAATGCTTGTGGAACATCAAGTTGGCTTTATCTGCACTTAATCACAATTATTCTAAAAACATTCACACTTACAAATATATTACAAACATATGTATGTACACACATACATATGCATATTTTTCTTTTCTTTTTCCTTTCCTCTGCTCCTCGCTCAATCACGTTATCATTCACAAAAAAAAAACACAAAAATTATTCATATTTTTGCAAATCTTTGCATCATGTTTGGTTTAAACTTTTGCCTTGTGTGATCTGCTTACTCTATACTGCAACTATTTGGGATCTTTTTTAAAATGAACCGTGTTAATAAAACAAATTTAATACGAATTAAAAAAATTGTAACATTTATGCTACTCATTATATGCGCTGTTGTGTTCTGTTATGTGCTTGTTTTTCAAATGCTTTAGGCTGGTTTAATTCACTGACTGGTGCTATGAGACGCCAGTTATCACATTATGTTAAATCACAAACCAATAATTATTCTGCAAATTCAAACTTAGCTACATCTTCCACAAATGGCCAACAAACTGCGGGCCATGACATGACAGCTGAACGTAAGGCTAAGCTTTACTATCGCACTATGTCATGCGGCAGCAGCAGTTCCAATCATAGTCAGATAACATTGCCTTCTGGCGAAACTAGTAAGGCAGCGCCAACGATTGAAGGATTTCAGGAGGGATCTAGCGCGGCTGGTTTTATTAGGCGCTATGCCGCCACTGGTGGTGCAAGTTCAAATGTTAATACAGCTGGACCAAGTACTTCGCTGCCGGCCACACATACACCGGTTCATATTTTAGCGAATCTAGATCGGAGGCATCGTTCGCCTGATCCACCGCCACGCTACAATCGTGGTCAGTCACCACTGCTGCTGCGTAAAAATATTTTAGAATTAAGTGGCCAACCACCAGGTACTTCGCCCATGTTAAACAGAAGGTAAGAATTAAGAGATAATTTTTAAGGGAAAATATTTTTAAAACAAAAACAAATCAAAAAAACTTAATCTTTTAAAGATTCGTCAATGTGTCGCCGCCTTTGCCACCACCACGCCGGGGATCGGAGAGCGTGCCCGGTTCGCCGCAACACTTTCGTACACGCATTCACTACACACCTGAACCACAGAGGCGTATCTATCGCACAATAGATCAATGAGTAGCATTGCAAATAATGGTTATGTGATATTGGTATGGATTTGTTGATGATGATAATTCTACGGCTGACGGTGACATCACCAAAAACACATCTGCCTCCAGTGGCGAAGAACATTTAACAAATTTTGATTTCGATGGACCTTGCTCGTCTGCCAGAGCCCGAAATTATTTAGCTGCCACAGGTGGCATACGCAGTTTCACTCATAGCGGTAGTGTTACAGAACGTTTGGATTCTATGATCTCTCCTTCTTTAAGCCGGAAGGGCGTGGTAGCAGATGATAAATTTGATTGCATGCCAGCTTCTGCACCAGCATTTTCATCATTATCCTTGGATGCCGATGATATGAATACGGCACGTATACGTCGTGCTAAATATTGGCTAAAAAAGTAGCAGCTTTTGGTTTTTTTGTTCGCCTGCCTCCCAAAGAAACATTTGTGCTTTTTATATAAATTTTTTGTTACGTGTTGGACAAAGTTGTTGGTAAGTTTTACATTGTTTTAATTTTTTTTTTGCTTAGAAAGGATTATTTTAAAATTCCAAAAATAAATAAATTAAAACTTTTAAATTACTTCCAATATTTAATTATATATATAATAAATAAGAACGTATATAAACAACCCTAGAATCGAAATTAAGCAATATTAATGACAAAAAAAGTTTAAAATATATATTTATAATAAATCCTAAATAATAAAACTAAACGAATAAAACAAAAAAAAAGCAAGTAAAGTATGTTTAAGGAAAACATTTAAGCTCCAAATTATGCAATATGCTTATATATGCTTCATTCTTAATATAAATATATAAAAAACAAACAAATTAAAAAAATACTTACCTAAACATACATAAATACATACAACAAACCAAGGTGTGTATCAAAACACAAGGTGACCTCGTTAGCACAGCAGATGATTTTTTGCTCTTTGTTATTTAAGGAGTCGCAGAACAGAAAATTAAAGATGTACGTAATTGAAGGATATTAAAGTTCTTATGAAGAAAGCACGTTTTATTCTGCATTCATTCTTTTAAGAATTTATTTTAATGAGAAAGAAAGAAATATCATGCAAAAAAGATTTAAAAAAAAATACATTAAAAACTATTTTCTTAAAAAAATTGTTAAAAAACAAGTTTTGTTCTGTGACTTATTTGTTCGTTCAATATGTCACACACATAAAACTTTTACGTCTGATGTTGTGACAGCATGAACGTTTTTACATTTTTCTTGGAGCTGTATCTCTTATGCGGCCACCTTGTTAAATTAACCTTGCAACAAATTTTCAATTTGTTATTGCTTTTATAAATGTTTTCGTTTCATTTTGTTTGTTTTAAAATTTAATTTTTTCTTAAAACACAAAAGTTCCTTGTGATTAGATTAGCAAGAGATATTTAATCGTCTAATTTTAGTTCTATATTTGTTTGGTAATATAAAATAAAATTGATCTAAGACTTGTTTTTTGTTAAACACTCTGATAATTTTTAAATTTGTACTTTTTATTTAAACCAATTTAAACTGACTGAATAATTTTAATTTTTATATTTTACGTTAAAAAAAGCATTAAGGCTCCTATTAAGGTTTACAACTCAACTCTATTTAAGTTTGTCATATGAAATTTAATGTTATGGATACAACCAAACCCAACAATTGCTACAGACAAGTTGTAATTGTTTGATGTTTTTGCCAACCAAACTGACATAAAGTTGTTAAATATAAACATATTTTTGTACAGGTCACAGGTTTGGTTGTAATCAAAATATCAAATTTTACAATTACAACTTAACTTTGTTGAGCTTTCAACCATAATAAGGGGGTAAATTAAAAAAAAAAAAAATCAAAGTGAAAATAAGAAGACAAAATGGCTTTTTCAAACAAATGACAATCTAAAGCTTGAAATCAAATCATTGGATTTTTGTTCCCACTTTCCCTAGTTGTAATTTTTTTCTACTTAAGCTTGTAATAAAAAAAAAAACGCGAAAAATTGTATATTTTTAATTTATAGTTTTTATTTTATAGTCAGCTTTTCTAAAATCGCTAAAACAATTTAAGTAAATAAGTTTGTAAAATTTCACCCAAAAATATTAGTTTTTATAAAAATCCAAACAAAATTAGTCGTCTATAGTAATGTCTTTAAATTATTATTTTTGTAACTATAAATATGTAAAGCAAAGAAAAGAAACAATTTAACAGTTAAATCAGAAATAATAATTAAAAAAAAAACGCCCCTTATTTGAATTTTTGGGTGTTTTACAATTCATTTTGTTATATATAGATATAAAAGTAATAATTTAAAACAAAATGTAAAAAAAAAAATAAATATTTAGAGTAAAAATATAAAAAAGAAAATAAAAAAAAAAAAAAAAATAAAATATAAAGTACTAAACATTTTAGTACAAAAATTTAAAAAACTTTGAAACAAATAAAGAAAATCAAATATTTATGCAAAAAAATCTATATTTTTTAGGCACTTATCGTACTTTTTTTGGGGTTATTTTAAATTTCGAGACTTTTGATTCTAGAAAGTTTTAATGCCTAAAATAAATAAAATTATTTTATAAGGGCCTATTTGACAATTATTCTATAGAAGTTTGTCAAATAAGTCATTAGGTTAGGTTACGGTGGTGATGAAGAATAAACTGGAAAACAGAAGAAAACAGAGATGAAGAAAAAGTAAGTATCCGTGAAATCCTGTTCAAAGATGTCTATTACCTTGCCACCTTGCTATCTTACACACGTGATTATTCTAATGGCTAACCCTTGCCAGCAACTAGAAACCTTTTAAAGTCTATTATTGAAGAAGCACTTTCACCACTATCATCCTCGCACAACTTTCCAAAGTCTAAAATATTGCTATCCTACTTACTGGCCATGTACATAGATATCATACATCGCAGTTTCCTGTGAAAGTTCCAATCATGCGCTTTAGATCTTTCTTGCTCTTATTATGAAGCTGATTGGTATCCTTTTAATCCAGCTCAAAAGATTTCGCAATCACCCCTGCCCCACCTGCCGTGCTTTATATTTTAGTCCATGTCTCTTTCAAACCATAATAAAAACCCAACGGTGGCCCTTCTTGCGAGTTCATCAGATATTGTAACGCCACAATGACTCGTACCCAATAGAGCCTAGCATTGCGTATCGCCATTATGCCCCTCACAGTACGATGTAATAGCGACAAAGATTGTTATGTTTTGCATCCCAACTGCATTCCCCTCCTTGCAGCCTCATCACCGTCCGGAAGTCTGTGCGGCACCCGAGCTTTCGTATCTAATATATAATCACCAATCTCCCTGAGTTAACGCAAGGTCCTTTGCCGCTGCCCCAAAAAGATTTTTCAGATAATGCAGCTTGAATCACTTATCCCGTCATGGCTAAAAATCAAATTGTCTTTATACCTTTTTTAATCACCAAGATCCACAGAATTGGGGACAAGATCCTTCCTGGTGTTGTTCCTCTGACCGCACTAAGCTTTTACTTAAAAAAAATAATTACTTGGAAATCTTTACGATCATCATTTTTGTAAAAGCATTTTATCGATTTTAAGAGAGAATTATTCTTTTTCCTCTTGCACGAAAGAGTCCATACTTTGGGAAAATTGTCAATCAATTAGCTTAAAAGGAATAAGTAAAGCACAAATAAAACTTGAAACAGAAATAAAACAGAATTAAACGGAAAAAAGAAACAGTTTACAAGCACTGCCTTTGTAATTTTGAATTTTTTGATCTTCTGTAAAATTTTGAAAAATTTAGTTACATGGTTTTGCGTTTCAGCTAACGATATACATATATAACCTACGTTAAACCGAAAAATAAAACTATTTATTTCCTAAATCTTTTGTTATACAAAAATTTTTTACAGCTATAACGAAGAATTTCTCAGCTGTAAAGCGTTGTGGAAAATATAACTGAAAACCCCTTATTACGTAACGACTTTTTTCTGTATTTCTTTTAATTTCGATACACATACCTAGGTTTCACTGATATTAACTATACGTCTTGACGAGAAAAATCTATGCCAAGACAAACGTCAAACTTAGTATATAAAAAACCCGGATTTTTTTATTTGGATTTTGACATTTGTCTAGGCATGAATTTGTCTCGTCAAGATGTGCAATAATATACAGTTAATCAATAGCCTTCCGAATTTGTTTAACCCTTTAGATTTGTTATATTGTAGTATCACTTAACTACTTGCGGAAATTGTTCTTTTTTCTTCTCTTTTTTTTATTTTCTCTTAAGAGGTAATAAAGAGAAGGAAAAAAAAACAAATACCATTCAATATCCATACAAGGCAAGGCATATCCATATAAGGTGGTCGCATTAAAAAAATTAAAAGAGTCGTTCTCTTACTCTTAATTTTTTTTATATGAAGTTTGACACTAAACTCGAAAAATTTTTCAATTTTGTGTCAAACTTTATATAAAAAAAATAAAGAGTAAGAGAACGACTCTCTTGAACTTCTTAATGCGGCTACCTTGTATGGATATGCCTTGATACAAGGTGATCGCAAGAAAAAAATTAAGAGTCGTTCTCTTACTTTTAATTTTTTTTATATGGAGTTTGACACTAAAATTAAATATATTTCTCAAAAAAAGAGTCTTGAAAAAGCGTAAACAATTTTAAAAACAAAGATTGGTTTTTAAATTTTAAATAAGTTATCAGAGTTTTTAGAGTATATAACTAAACTGTGTTTCTAAAGATTCTTTTAGACGGAATGTGTTAAACGCATGGCTTGCCATTTTTGCAATTCATATGTAATTACGTATGTTTGTCAAAATTGTCATTGCTTATAATAGAACATACTCTTATTGAAAATTCGTCATAAGACTTTTAAAAACATATGTACATACATAGTATTACATAAATACCTATGAATTTTACACAAGCAATGTTTCAACGGATTTGCAACACGCGTGATAATTTTACAGTGCGAAATTTGACAAGTCATATGTAAAAAAAAAATCGCACTTAAAAGCAACTTTAGGTTTTTAACCATCGTACAAAAGAAGTTATTAGAATGGCTTGTTTTGTTGACAAAGATTTTAATATACATACATAGTATATATTCAGGAAGTGATTTAAAACAATTAATTTAAAAATTTTCATTTTAACTAAATAGTCAATACCTACCATTGGTGTGTTTTTGGAATGGAACCTTGTATTAACACCATGAGTTAAGGGTATTTTTAATTCGTTAAACAGGGCCAACATTTTAAACTGTTGCAATAACGCTGCTCTCTTCTTTGTTTGTTGCTTTTGTTTTGTATAAATTTTCTCCATAAAAATAATTGAACACTCATGCTGCAGTATACATATATGTATATGTATGTTCGTTCAAGCGTACACACATACATATCGTCATATAAAACGAGAAATCATTTAAATATTTTGAAGGGGAAACATTAAAAAAAAGTTTTTAATTTTCTGTTGGTTACATGGTTTGTGTTTTATTAAGCGATATGTGTATGAATATACATATGTATTTTCGTTTAGTACAAACAATCGTAAAAATAAGATTGTTTGCATTCGATTACAATGCCAACAACCACACCGGTTGTGATACAACAAAACAAACTTTATTACGCCTCATTTGTTAGATAATGCGAACGAACAAATTTTTTAGTTCCGTGGTGTGTACGGACAAAAGTTAGGAAATAAATTTAAAGAAAATAATCATGGAGTGAGTATTAACATTACACAGAGCAGAATCAAAGTTGCTGCGAGATATTCAGTTCTGCGTCTAAGTTCTGAGTGAGTGTATCGGTTAGTACGCATTGGGAATAACAACATAAAAACAAATTGGAAAGTTGTCGTGGAAAAAAATATTCTTTTGCGCGTATTAATTATTTTTTTTATAATTTTTTTCAATAATCATAATTATTACTGCTTAAAAGTAAAACGATTTTAATTTAAGGAAAAGAAAAATGTCTTCTCAAACCCAGCAAAAGGAAATACCACCATTAAAAAGAGCTGCTTTGCAGGTTATGGCGGGTGGCTCAGCCGGTTTTGTTGAAGTCTGTATTATGCAACCCTTAGATGTTGTAAAGACAAGAATGCAATTGGGTGGAGGATCGGTAAGTTTAATTGAGTGATGACTAGGTATATATGTACATATGTATGTATGTATGTATGTACATAAATATTTCTGTCATGTTTAAATTATTTTAGTTTCTTAATATTTAAAAATTTAATATAAAAACATACATACATATGTATGTATTTATGTACGTATGCGTACATTGTATGTATTTCCTTATGTATATTTTTAATATATCTTGGCTGATAATTTGATAAAATATCCTGACGAAAGAAAAAATAAACTGATTTTTTTTTTGTGAAAAACAAAAACTACCAAACAGTAACAAAAGCCAGGAAAATGATAAAAACAACTTCATTCCTTTGCGCGATTAGTTTTTATGGGGGTTGGGATATAATCTAATATCATGTTTATACGGGACAAAAATTCATTCACGGTTCGCTCCTCAACCATGGTTAAAAGCAGAGTTCAGAAAAGTACACACATTGTTTAAAAATCTCGTACATAAATGTGAAAGAACACAGCTCAGTACAACCAACATATGTTTTTATTATCATAACATTTATGTGCGTCTCCAAATTTGTGTTGGTGTTAAACACAGTCAGTCATGTTCGAGTGTACCAATATTCTAAGTTCGTGTATGTATGCCACAACAGAGTACATGTACGATAGACAGATTCCAGTGTACCTATACATTATGTTCATGTACGTGTACCATAAGAAAAGTACATGTACGATATTGTTATTCTCGTGTGTTTGAATTTTAAGTAAATGTTTGTGTATGCAAAAAGTACATGTACGCTAATAATATGAACATTTATGTACGAACATTTTTGCAGTTTACAGTTGAGAACTAGTACTGGTGCTTTTTTTACTATTAAAATATAAGTTAGGTACTACTTAGATCTCCTACAGGTTATACTTTATAACCACAAAAAAGAAGTAAATATTCGAGTTATCTTCTTTTAGAGTACTTAATCTCATTCGCTAGTCCGTAGTGCATAAATTGACTCCTTATTACTTTTGTTAAGGGTATAATAACACAAAAACAAACAAAATAACATACCCAGAAAAAAAACATACGTTTAATAAACCGAACAAACGTTCAATTTTGTTTCAATTTTTATTTGCGTATAGTAAATATTTCCAAATGTTCGTACATAAATGTTCGTATTATTAGCGTACATGTACTTTTTGCATACACAAACATTTACTTAAAATTCAAACACACGAGAATAACAATATCGTACATGTACTTTTCTTATGGTACACGTACATGAACATAATGTATAGGTACACTGAAATCTGTCTATCGTACATGTACTCTGTTGTCGCATACATACACGAACTTAAAAAATTTGTACACTCGAACCTGTGTGTTTAAAGTGTGTTTCAATCGAACAGTACGCGAACTTCTTATGATCGTGTACAAAATTAAATATTAAAACGAAACACACATAAATGTTATGAAAATAAAAAATGTGTTAGTTGCTTTTGAACAGTACGCTGAATGTTTGATGTGTGTATTTTCTGAACCTTGGTTAAAAGAACATGGTTCGCCATACGAAATTTTGAGAGCGTACCTTGCACATAGTTCATTTTGATACTTGTGCGAACCGTAAAGAATTAGCATCTCAAATTTTGATAACAAACTATGGCAAGTTTATTTATTTAAACATAGAAAACACGACAATTGATGTGTAAAACCTAAAAAGAAAATTTCCAACAAATGAAAATTGCAAATTTTCAAATAGTATATACTTACCTACCCACTTAAATAAAAAAAGAAAAAAAAAATGTAAAAAGCATTGTTAGAAGTGAACAATAATGTGAACGTCAAGGTTTGCAATCTAGATTCAGAGAGCCAACCAAGTGGTTCACATTATCGTGGGCACATGCTATAAGGCTTTCCTTTAAGCTATACAGTTATCTTTTTCAGGATTGAAATCGAAAACCAGGCCTTCCAGAAAGTGTACAAAGTGATGGCATGTCTAATTTTGCTGGTAGAAATAAATGCATTTATAATTTAGCTTCTATATTTACATAGATGTACATATGTATGTACATACCTACATACATATATACGCATGTAAATAACAGTTTTATGTACATATCAAACAAACATAAATGTGTATGCACATAAAGGTACCTTTACACGGTAATACAGAGTAATTAGATTTTGTAGAATCAAAATATTATGAAATTCTCTCCGTGTTTAAAAAAAGAGAATAAAAATCTGTTCTAACTATTTTTCATGTTTACACGGATGAGGTTGGTAAAATCAAAATCGGTTGTTTCTTGCCACTTTCCTTTTGAGGTAACGCCATATGGTTAAGGTTCAACAATATTTACAAAAACAACATGAAAAAAATCTGCTTTTATTTTGATTGTTTGTGTATTGTTTCATTAAGTGTAGCCACCTTCATTAGATGCTGTAAGTGCTGCCAATCTTTCACACCTTTGATGTGATGAGAATACACAAGTTTCTAAAATGGTTTAGAAAATAAGCATTTACCGAACACTTGTCAAATTTTGCATCCGTATTCTCTCCTACCCAATACATTATGCTTTTACATGATGAGATTTTGTATTATCCCACAACATTTTTTGACATATCGTAATATATGTATTACCGTGTAAAGGTACCTTAAGTATGCACCCGTTTAACGAAAGACTTAAAAAAAGGTCCACTTAAGTAAATAAAAATATTTGATAACGATAACAAATTTTATCGGCTATGAATTTTTCCAAAGACTAGATACCCACATACATACATATATGTACTTATAACAGCATTTGCAATATTTGACTATTTTCAGTAAGTTTAAATTTTGGAAAGGGCACTTCAAGGTTAATCAAGCAATGAACCGAAAAAATATGAGATAAAAAATAACATAAAATACCTCTAAAAATTGCATTCAACTGTCTTAGATATCAGCTGGCTTTTTTAAATCAGTAGTTCCCAAATTTTTTTGCTGACAACTTTTTCAAAATCCCGATTACCTTCAATAAAAACAACAATTTTAGTTGTTATGTACTACACACAGAAAAAAATCATTGTAAAATCAACAAAAACAGTGTTGATTCAACATTTTTTGATAACAATTTTGCTTCATAAGCGTTTCATGTTAATTTAACATGAATTTCACTTTAAATTTAATGGTAGCTATCCACTTTAAAACAACAAGAAATCCTTTTAAATTAACATTGTAGTATATTTGAATCAAAGGGTTCATCATGTAAAAATAACGTTAAGAAACTATTAAATCAAAATTAGTAAAATTTAAAACAACATGAATTTCATGTTGAATCAATAGGAATATAATGTTGAATTCACTATTAAACCATTTTAAATTAATGTGACCGTCATGTTGAAATAACATGAAAACATGTTAAAATAACAGGAATTTTCATGTTAATTTGAAGTGGTTCCTATGATAAAATAACTTTTGCTCAATGTTGTTTAGCTGTCCCACAGTGGGGCAGCCAGTTAGTAAAAGTCACAAAATTTTTTATTTATTTCTATTTTTTTTATTATTTTATTTTTTTATTAACAAATATGTACAAACAAATACAAATATTTTTAGGTTTACACATAATATTTTAGTGTTCTTTACAAATATTTATTTCTTAAATATATATTACCATTGTTAATTGGGAAGACATGTAAAGGTGGGCTTGTAAATTCATGGAGCTTCTTTAAAACTATTTCATCCTTTAACTTGCCTAAAACATATGATTGAAAATGATCATCAAAGTTTTGAGTTTCAGCTTTAGAGCATAGAACGTAAATTTCAGAGTGAACTTTTACAATATATGAAACTTTATATAAAGTTAGAAATTCTCTTTTGATTGCTAAGTAACAATTTATTTTGTAAACAATTCCAGAGAAAATAATTTTATTACAAAATACAACATCATCAAAATTAATCTGTAAACGTGAAAACAGATATCTAAATTCAGGAATGGATTCAATTAAATGTATATCATTTAACTCGATATTATTTTGGATACCATTATCATAATCCACAAGAAATTTAGCAAAATTTAAACCCGCTTTTTTAGAGAGCGTTAGTGGAACATTAACTCTTGAGTTAATATTATTGCAATATCTTTTTGTGTTTTTGTGTTTAGCCTCAAACCTTAAGCTCCAAGTAAATTTTGGGGGTCCGCATTTCTTTATAAATGTTACGTAGTGCAGTAGAAAATGAGCTTTCGGTTTCAATGATCCATACAGTTCAACATAAATTTTATTATGCTCATATACTACTGAGTTTAGGATATCTAAATCAATATCGGAAAATTCAGTTTTTAATAGATTGTCCATAATTTTTACTAAAGAAGTTAATAACTTCCAGTGAGGATTATTTTGTGGAACTAAGTCTCCAATTAAAAGGAGTATAAAATCTGTTAAAGTCCACAATTCCCGAGCTGTCATTTTTAAGTTAAACGTTTGAATTGATTTCTGTGATATATCAGGGCCTATGTTTCCTACTTCGTCTTCCCCATAAGGGAACAGTCTTCTACGACTATTGAAAATTTCCAAAGAAAATATTTTACAATTTGTCAACGACATCAATGCATTACAAATGTCATAAATGCACACCCCTTCAAAGAGATCATGCATCAGATCCAGTGATATATTTTGGCTGACGTGAAAGGCTTTTAATTCATTAAAAATACAATAGGTTTTCACACCAGTTTCCCTAAAATTCTCTATTGAAAGGTCTTCGTTATAATTTTTCTGATTTCTTAATGAGTTATCAATTTCAATGTTATCTTGTTGCATCTCAGAGCGCTCTCGACGACAGATTCTGCAAAATCTTTTTGCATTAAAAGATTGGACAAAGCCAAGAATGGAATTGAGTCCCAAATTGTCGCCAAGAATTAAACCTAGTGTAAAATGTATTCGATGCGTTTCAAAATCTGTTTTTATTAAGAGCCCTTCATCTTCTAGACACTTTAGTTCCTGTATTAAATGGTAAAATATTTTTTCGTTTCCAAACATTTTAACGTCAGAACTATTTATGTAACACAAATGGAAAATAAAATCTAGCTTTGACATCACTTGCCTTGGCAAATTTGGTAAACTATAATATCCTGCTAAAATAGATTTTGAGTGGGAGCCTAAAGGGTTATTAATTCCGTATTCATCAAAATATATGTGAAGTGGAATTATGTGCTTATTTGCGAATTGGGTTTTTTGTGATTTAAAAACATCCCCATTGGAAAAAGTACTTAAAGTTTTTTTTTGAAGTGAGTCCTCTATATTTTTTAAACACATATCTAACAGCCCAGGAATTTCAAAAAGTTTTGTTAATTGAAATTTTAGTGGCAAAAAGCAGCAGCTAAATGTTTTGACGTCTAAGTTAGGATATCCATGTGTTACACATTCAGAAATTTGATTCGAAATAGTGATAGTGATAGGTTCCTCATACTTTTGTTTTTCTTTTAAAATTTTAAAAAACTTGTACTCTGTTGAAATTTCTGCAAACGGATTTTTCAAAAATTTTAGGATATTATTTAAATTTTCGCTAGTATGTGTAGTACCTAAAATTACTCTGACACATTCCTCGATGTTGGAAAATATGTTCACCAATAAATTTTGTATAGTCTGAATTTCTTTTCTTGGCATCATCGGCTCTGAGTACAAAAATAACGAAAAATTAAATGCTTGAGTTTTTAAATTGGAAATCTTGGATCTTAGTTCAGATTCAGTGATGGAAGCGTTATTTAATGTAGCACCTTCATCATCAATAGACATATTATGTACCTTAGCAGAGCTTGAATTATTTGGGCTTTGAGAAATATCTCCATTTTCATTTATATTTGTAAGGTGCTTACGATTAATGTGAGCTTTTAATGATTTGAAACACGAAAATTTTTGATCGCAGTCGTTTTGTTTGCACTGAATTGTACTTGTTGAATTAAGAAAGTGATTAATTTTATAATGTTGTATTAAGTCGCTTACAAATGGTAAGTCTTTATTACATATGAAACAAGTTAACATTTTGTATTTAGTTATTGAGCATTTAAGAAGTTAAGTAAAGCACAAATACTAGGTGATTTATAATCACTGACAAGTTTAATTTCATAGAAATATTCTTGTATAAAGTACCATGAACCTTCACAACCTTTTGGATATTCCAATGACAATGTATGAATTATTTTAAAGCACGTATCTAAACATTTCAAAAACGATGGAAATTTGAGTAAAGTTTTATCAAAAAAGACGTAAAATTTCTCGAGACTGTATATGCTGTGGCCTACAACTATTATAAAAGGCTGCACTGTTAAGCCTCTATTGTAATATTTTTCTCGAAGCTCAGAGATTACCTTTTCATAATCATTGATTGACAAAAGATGGACTACAAAGCTCTCGATTGCATCTGCTATGGAAATTTTTACGGAATTCTTTCCAATTTTATCTGGAAAACGAGCTGTTGGTAAAATTACTGCATTTAGTAGAACGGTATGTATATAATCTAAAGAATCTGGTAAAGAGAGAATTTGGAAATAAAAAAAATATGTTAGGGCATAATATGACAGTGTTATTATAATAGTACATACTTTGTTCAGAAATACATTTTGAGTTCGTAAAAACTTCTTTGGATTTTTTGTCCTTTATGTGTAAGTTATAATAACTTCCAGTTTTTTCCATAAACACGCTCCATTTACTGAAAAGAAGATGGTCTTTATTGGGAAATAGGAGATTGAAGTCTATATTAATCTATGAAAGAAAGAGAATGAATTATAAATTAGTTATTTTTGTAAATTTAATTAAACTCACTAATTCTTCGGATCTGCTGTTTGAATAAAGGGGCCAACTGCACAGATATTCATAATTACTTTTAGATGTCTTAAGCTCCTTTTGTCTTAATAAAAAGCTCTTCTGCCACTTAGTTTTAACTTCATCCCAGTCAGAAAAATCTCTTAAAAGTGAAGCTTTCAAAGCTAGCAAAACTGGCTCATCAAATTCAGAACAAGTTTTCTGTGAGATCGTGTCCAAAGCTTCCAAACTATCTTTAAATTTTGGTGATGTGCGCAGCCGCTTTGTCCTTTGATTTGAATATTTATCCCAAAGTTTGCCACCAGGATTTGCTTTTCTTCCACGTGGTATAAAGTAATATTCCTGAAAAATTAGAATATGTAAATACATTTTTGTAAGAGGATAACTTAAAAAATATAATATAAATACGTACTCTTATTTCAGAAGAAAAGTTTTCCACTATTTCATCTACAATGGTTGGCAAATCTTTCGGTGATAATTTTTCGTTCCGGTAAAAAATATCTTCTAATATTATATTTATTAAGTCCTTACGAAAAGAGTCGGTAAGTTGACTGTTTTTGTTATAAAAGTCTTTAATGGCTTTTCCTTTAAGGCTATCTTCTAAGATAAGTTTTAGGCTCTAGAAAACATTGATGCTATTAAATGTTACCAAAAAGCTAAATCATAATTTTAAAACTTACCTTTGAAAGCCTTGAGCTCCCAATTGTTGTTGAAAAGGATGAAGCCGATGTTATTGTTGAACTTACATTAGCTTGGCTTTGAAGCCAAGAGACTACTTTACTGGCAATGGTTTCAGACAGGGTGTCGTCATCAATTCCATACTGTACAAAAATAACATAATTAAAAAAATAATAAATTTCAAAACAACAAAATCTTAAATTTTTTTGTGTTTACCTCACTTTTTCTCCAACTAAATAATTTTTCTCGGAAACAAGCCCGAATACCAATAGGTGGTATAGCTTCCTTTATATCCTCCTTTGATAAGTATTTTAAACTTTCATATGTTATTTCAGCTCCTAAGCAATTATAAAGTTATTATTATTGAACTTAAAAGAAAATTAACAGATATCCATATTGTCATCTGGTATGCAAAAAGGCCAATCTAATTTTCACAGGAAATCTAAAAACCTACTTAATTAAAAGTGTTGCGTTAGAAACGGAACTTCTGCATAATAGTCACAAAGACAAGAACTTTAAAGTGCAGTCAAAATTGTTTTGCTTGGTGCGGTTTAATATATTGTTAAACTTTTTTGCTCTTAAAATAGGAAATCATTTGTTGTTACGCCTGTTTGAATTTTTTAAACAAGGTCGATATTTTTTAATCAAAAGGCTACACAATTGTCAATCAAAAACTCAATTTTTTATTTTTTTTTGCTGTAAGACCTTTCTGCATTTCAGATGGCGATATGTATTTGAATATAATTCATGTATCAGGAGTATGTACTTACTTTCCAAATAAGGCTTAACTTCACATAAGTTGAAACTTTTCAACAGCTCGTCTAAGTGGGAGCTTTGATTCGTATTTTGAACAATTGGAATGTTTACTATAATATTTCCATCTGCGTCACTTGCAAAATGAATATTTTCTTCACTAGTTGCTAAATGTTCCACAATACTTGTTAAATTTAAATTATTACTTTCATTATTAGACGCAAACATATTAATATTGAAATTATTAACTCACTTTAAACATATAACACTGCAATTGTGGTACGTAAACGATAGAATAAAAGTTTTTGTTTTTTTGCTGCTGTAAAGAAGCGGTATTTTTTGGATTTTTTTCGGATTCAATATGATTTAATTTTGTTTCAACATGTTTCATGTAGTTTTAACATGCATCAACTTTATTTTAATGTAAAAACAGTCATTATTAAAGTTTCACAACTTTGATTTAACCAATTTAACATGTTGATTTATTATGAGTAAAAGTTAGTTTATATTTAAAGTTGACAAATGTCTTTTTTATATGTATCAATGTTATTTTAATGTGTTTAAGTAATGTTGAAATAACAAAAAAAACTTTTGTTTTAACTGTGCGCAATGTTAGTTTTACATGAAAAACTGTAATTTTTACTACATAGACTGAGTTTTAAAAATTTAACATTGCTCAATGTTATTATAACATTGTAAAATGTAATATTAAAAGTAAACAACTTTATTTTAAAGTGATCAAAATTAAATTAACTTTTTTTAATATTAAATTAACAGTTTTAACTATTAATTTAACGTGAAACAATGTAAAATATATATTAAAATGAATTTTTTCCCAAAAATTAACATTACATGAAATCAACATTTTTTCATGTTGATTTTACGTTGAGGGTTTTTTCTATAGAGACCTGCATCAAGTCCTATTTCAAGATAATTCAAGACCCGGATGATTTTCTAATTCTTGTGCTGTTGTGTGATTAAACTGTTTAAGTGATGTATTGTAGTGTAGCTGACACAGTTTGTGTGATGCAATGGAGTGTAGTTAAGAATAAGAAGTGGTGTCATGCACTGTTGTTGACGCAACTTATATACTGTCATGATGTGTGGTCGATAAAAAAAAGACTGTTATGATGTGTCAACAACAACAAAACTGTGTTTATTACACACAATGTTGAATAGAAACATAAACAAACATATATACAAGCAGGCAAATCAATATGAAATTTATACGTAATTACTAGAGGTCTGCTTGACTACACCCAAATGCCGTTTAAATACATTCGTTTGTTTTTCAACAACATAGTGTTTTTCATTCAATGTTAAACAAACTAAATAAATGAACCCACAAGCGAAAGCATATAAAAAACAACTTCAACCGAAAACAAAATATTACCCATACATTCATATAAATAAATACTGAATAGAATGTGTGAATATTGCTGTATGATTGGTGTAAAAAATTATTATTCATTTGTGTTTGCAAATTTGTCGTTATTGTTGTTGTTAAACATTCATTAACTCGAAAAAACACCTGAATGTTTTTATAAAACCTCTAACTGTAATGAGACTTTGCTATGTTTTTGTATTTTCAAGTGTGTTTTATACACATTCAAAACGAAAACTGTAAAATGAATGTGTTCTTCTTGTATCATTGAGTGTAACACACAATACATTCTTTCTTGTGTTGTTACTGGCTTAACTTTATTTATCTCCCATAGAATGAAAAATGTTTGAATGAATATTGTTTTTGTTGTGTATAGGCAATTAAATGAATATAGTCATGCAGATGTCTAGTAATTACATTACATTACATACACACATTAAAAATCAACCCCCGTTTTTAAAACTATCACAACAGGAACATCCCGTCAGCAGTAAAGTTTCAAGATGAATTGAAATTGAAATGTGTGATTATGATAAAGTGATGTACCGTTGTTGTTAACTTAAGTGTGCTTAAGTGTAAATATATTTTTCATTTAAGTTAAGTTAAGTAAACAAAAGAGATGGCGAACAATACAACGCAGTACTTATTGTTGTGTGTGCACACGTAAGGTGTATGAAATGAATTAAAAATTCGAGATGATGCTTTATTTAGTGTCGTCTTGAGCTGGCCTCTATTATGTACACACATATGTATGTATGTATATTGAGGGTAGTAGTACATATACCTTTGTATATCATGCATATCGTTACCTGAAATTCAAAAAGGGTCTAATAAAAAAGTACATTATTCAGTGTATAATAATGCAAAAATTTCTTAAAAATGGAATATTTCCGATAGTTTGGCTCCGAAAACTTGATTTCAACAGACGGACAGACTGACAGGCTCACATATGGATATCTAAGAAATCGCAAACGGAATGACAAAAAGACATAAAGAAAACCAAACCAAAATACATTTAAGCACAGTTTTGTATTATTAAACAAATAAAATGGCACTAAAAAAGGCATAAGAAATAAACTAAAATAATTTTTTTTAGTTTTAAATTTTGATTGCATGCTTAGTATAATCAAATGTTTTTAAATAATTCAATCTGTGGTAGAAAATTATTTTCATAAATATATGGAGTTTGTCAACTCAAACCGTAAAAAAAATTAGATATTTTCAATAACCAAAGTTCGTCATCTTAACTACTACGAAACAATTTTACTGCCAGACTGTCAAAAAAGACATTTTATGGTAAGGTAGATTAAAAGTAATGGAAAGTAATCGCTTTCAATTAGTAGTTTGGTGATCTCTGTTCTAAATAAACAAGAACAAAACATTTTATAGCTGGCAAATTTATTGTGCATTAGTGGGCTTTTCTATACAATCTCCAAACAATTACACCATTGCCAAAAGTAATTAAAAAAAGAGTGACAAAAATTAAATTCGACTTAAAACCTAACATATATGTACATATGTATGTATGTATAAAGAATTAAAAAAAAAAAAAACTATTTTATATCAAAAACAACTCTGAATCCAAAAAATTTCTAAATTTAATTTGCAGTTAAGATTTTAACTTATTAGGCATTCGGCAATTAGACTTATGTAACTCTAGGATCGTCCATTGGTTATAGTATTTATAGTATTTTTGATTAAATTTCAACGGTGTGGAATTTTTTAAAACCTAATTTACTAAATAATTAAATTGAAAACACATACACAGTTTTTTTTATATTTTTCTGTTCTTAAAATTTTGATTATAAAAAATTTTGAAATAGAGCTGGAAAGAACAGTTTTATCCCTGAGGATCATAAGTATATTTTTATATATTAAAACTTTTTTTCTTGCTAGAAATGGTGTTCCTTTTAGCATGGACTAGTTTAAGAAAGTGTGTCAACAACATGAATTTTAATATGCACTTTTTTGTTGTTTCTTTTTTAATGTATATATTTTATATGTATGTATGTATTAGATTTTTTTTAAAGAGAAGATCTGTGAATATAATGTAGCTTCTCTTACACATTTCTGGTTTTCTCTTTTATCAATTGATTTTTATAACCGGGCCGAACGTTCGGGTTCAGTATAAAGTGGTGTTCGGTCAATGTTTGAGGCTCTAACCGAACGCTAATCGAACTTTTCATGAAAATTTATCTGTTGCACAAAAAATGCAGAAGTATCCATAAGGATTTGAAATACATATTGAAAAATACAAGTATTTAGTGCTACGTTAACGCAATATATCTTTTTTTCAGTGAATTATGAAAACACATAGTTGAGTCTACTATTTACTGCATAAACTTTAAATTGCCCTGATTTTTTTTCCTACATATGTATCTTTCTTATGCATAATTTAATTTTTTTATGTAAAAAAATAAATGTTTTTATATTGTTTTGTTCGTATTAAATACATAAATAAATAATTCGAACGTGGAAACGGTTGGTTTTGGCCGGGTTCGGTCTAAAAAATGCACGTTCGGTCGGACTCTACTGATTTTGAATTTGAAAATAAAGTTTTCGAATATTTTAAAATGCATATCAAACAAATTTTATTAACTGCAACTTTAGTGTAATTTACACAGAGCCTGCCACAATGGTCTTACACATACAGGTGACCATTTTTCTATTTGTTATGACATTGACTCGTAGGGATCTTGCTGAGGAGATCGGGCTATCCAGATACCTGTCTAACAAAATTACTGCCCATGTACATACTTACATATATACTTAAGTCTATTCACGACGCGTTGTTTTATCAACATCACCGAGGAATGCCTAACCAGCCACCCGAAGCTAAGTTACCGAGATCAGCATCAAGTGAACTGGCATTGCTACCTGCGACTCTGCAAGCGAAGGTCCAGGCTGACACAATCACCACGGGCACACTGAAGTGACCTCGCCGACAGTCATTTTTTTTGATAGAATTTCTATATTAAAAGCATTGACAATTCCACCAATCGAGTAAAATTTCAATTCGAAACGAATGCGGCGATTTGGCCCCTGATATTTGTTTCTGTTACATACGTATTTATTTTTAACTACATATTTGTATACATTTTTGCAAACTTTTTTTTTTGTTTTTTTTTTTAATTTTTAAACAAAGTTTTTTAAATAAAACAACTATTTTTTAACCTAAAAAATTTTAATTGTTTATTTCTTCTTTTTAAATTAGCATCAATATAAAGGCGTTTTCGATTGTTTTGGCAAAATGTATCGCCAAGAAGGTTTATTCTCCTTTTGGAAAGGTATTTTACCTCCTGTTATAGCCGAAACTCCCAAAAGAGCAATAAAGTTTGTATGTTTTGAACAAACCAAACCCTTGTTTCTTTTTGGAGCTCCAGCGCCAACGCCATTGGTAAGTAAAAGAGAAAATGTTATGTTTGTTTAAATAATTGTGCTATTCTATGCTTTTATAGACATTTTCCCTAGCTGGTCTGACGGCCGGACTTTTGGAGGCCATTGCCGTCAATCCTTTTGAGGTGGTAAAGGTTGCTCAACAGGCTGATAAATCGAAAATGAAGGAAGCCCAAAGTACTTGGGCGGTAACTAAACAAATCATACAAAAAGATGGCTTCGGTTTTAGGGGCTTAAATAAAGGTGTCACTGCTACAATGGGTCGTAATGGTGTCTTCAACATGGTGTATTTTGGTTTCTACAACAGTGTCAAGAATACAGTACCTGCTTATGACGATCATATTAAAGAATTTTGCCGAAAAGTAGCTATTGGTTTCACTTCCGGTACTTTAGCCTGCTTTGTAAACATTCCATTCGATGTGGCGAAATCGCGTATTCAAGGCCCTCAACCTCAGCCGGGTGTTATAAAATACAAATCAACCTTTGGTTCTATACGTTTAGTTTACCGTGAAGAGGGTTTCCGTGCTCTCTACAAGGGCCTTGTTCCTAAAATTATGCGTTTAGGTCCGGGTGGTGCCATTATGCTGCTGGTATTCGAATATGCTTACGAATTCTTGCAAGAAAAATGTGTTTAGTAGAAGGTACCTATTGCAAGTTTAAATGGAAATTAACAAATAATTTTATACGCAACTGTATGTGTATTTGTAAAAAGAATTTTAAATTATTTTTTGACTGTGTACTTGTGTAAAAGTTTTTATGTTGCTTATAAGATTTGATTAAAGATTTTTGTTATAGATTTTTTTTTTTAAACTTTTGTAACAAGTAATGAATGGGGTTATATTATTTTAATAACCTGTTGCTGCTTAAGTTTAATAATGAAAACGTTTGATTTTTTGTTTGTTTTTTATATAGAGACGTAATGTTATAAGCTAAGCTGTGGAAAAGTTGAATTTTTTTTATTTAATCAACAAAGAAAACTATAATTTTTTTTTTAATATTAAAAGTGGCCTCGCTTTCAGCGATTGGTAAGTAAATCAAAATGTTAAATTTTGCTGCCAAAAAGATTTCTACTATTTGCAAGTTGTTAGAGGTTTGTTTTGCAATTTACATATTACAATTTTGCTTTAAAATAATCAGCGTGATTTCGGTTGCCATTGTCCAACCTTGGCTTGGCATCTTGTTTTATAGAGAGAAACATCTACTGATGAGTTGATCTTAAAAAATTGTCTATATAAAAGCACCGTGTAAAAAATCAAAATAAGAAGATCCTTGATTGTGATTAAATAAGATAACACTTTATGTTCTTCTGCTTAAATAGAAAAGGTTTTCGAAAAGGACTTTTCATTCGAAAAGCACTTCATTTGAAAAATCAAAGTTTTTAAAATAATTAAAAAAAAAAAGTCAAGTGATGCCAAATTTAAATGTGTAAAAAAGGCAATTAAATGAAATCAATCCATCAATTTGCATTTAAAAATCACAGTTGATTTCCTAACGTTCGTAAGTAAAATTTCGAAATTCGTCCTAAATAATTCAATTAGTACAAACTCGAAAAATTTTCGATTTGAACTAAACACATACATTTTTTTAAGAAAGGATTTAAAATATGTAGCTTATTTTGTACAAAAACTTAAATGAACCATTAATTTTGCCAAGCATTGATTATTAAGAAAAGTAGTTTTTTTTTGCAATCTCTTCCTCAATATAACTAGCAAATATTTATGTATATTTATTACAACAGGTGTACAAAATAAATGAAATATGACTATAAACTAAATATGTATGTTTTTAAGTTAAAAATGTATAAATTATAAACAGCAATGAAAAATGGGCGAAAATCAAAATGGACAAATCAGAACAAGTAATTTAAAGTCAAATCAAAATTAATAATAACGTACAGAATAGCCAGCAGGGGATGAGGGCTGTTGGTATTGTGTACTAAAACCATTGTATGATGGATATTGAAAACCACCTGGACCTGCAATATTTCCAAAACCAAAGGAACCACTAAACTGCGAAGGTAGATTAAAGTTAACGTTCTGAGGCGGCAAATTTGGAGGGACTGCATTATCGGCATTGCTAGTGTCGTCTGCGTTAAACTTTGGTTCGACATTAGGAATATCATTATCACTAGAACCCTTAGAATTGTTATCAGCGTTATTATTTGCATCATTATCATCATAGACAACATCTGAATTGGCATTGGTATCTACTAAGGTTTCATCATTACTACTATTATTAGTAGCAGGCGAGTCATTGTTATCATTTTCTGCTGGCGAAGCAGCGGTAGCAGGTGCATTATTGGTAGAGGTATCTGCAAAGTGAGCGTGTAAATCCTATATAACGGCAATTATAATCAAGTTGTTTTACTATACCATCTGGTTGTCGATACTGGTAGATAAGGCGATTGCGCAGCTGCGGTACACGTCCCCTAACTCGTGCCCGATTGGCATTGGCTGGTCCTTGGGGCTTGGGAGATGTTGTAGTTGTAGGTGTTGAAGTATTATTTGTTTCCGTATCATCATCATAACTGTAATCGTAATCATCATAGTAATCAAAATAGGGCAACCTCTGTTTACCTAATAAAGGCCTACGTAGTGCAGGCCGAGGTTGTTTTGCTGGTGCTAAAGTTGTTGATGTAGTAGTAGTTGCAGGAGTAGTAGTTGGTCTTCGCCTGCGTCCATTGGGAACTGGTTGTCGTGGGCCATAATCATTATAATCAAAATATATAAAACCACCATTAGCCCCTCTATTACTATTTAACTTATTATTAAAGGGGACACTTAAGTCGAAAGGAAATCTAAAAGGTTTCTTGTTAAAAAAGAATGGAGCTGGTGCAGTTGTGGTGGTAGTACGTCTTCTGGGTGCAGCTGTAGTAGTTTTCAAATTTGCCAAATTACGCGTTATACTGGCCTTAGCATTGCTGGCTGTGGCACTTTTTAATAATAAATTACGTACAAACAAACCAAAATCCACTGCTCTTTTTTCACGTTCATCGTATAAAAAATCCTTTCTAATAACCTGAGCCCAGGTGATTGCAATACCAGTTATAATAAGCAATGCAAGTAAGTCTGCATAATATAGTTTCATTTTTTAATAATTATTTTTATGTTCAGCAACCGTATTCTTTACGTATGACAACCGTTATGTTTGATTATTAAATAAGAACTGTTTCAAACACTTTAATAGCTAAATTTATTACCTGAATTTGACACTAAATTTTAAGTTTATTTTATTTGTTAGTTGTTAGTTGTTAGCTTTAACTTGAACTCAACTAGTTAGACAAGTTCTTTGCGAATTCATGTGGACATGTATGCATGTTTCACATGGCTTTCATTTTCATTGCAACTACACAATGTGTCCAATATGTAAACGATCGATCGACATACTGACCGACCAGGTTATATATAAGCGGTAGTTAGTGTCTATGGCATACATTTTGTGGGACTGTCCGGTTTTGTTTCCATTAATTAAGTTCTCCCTGTTGGCGCTTAGTAACAGTGGTAATTTGAAAACAAAATTTGTAAAATATTAAAAATTGAATACGATTTTAGTCGTTTTATTTAAATGATCAGAACAACATAATTTTTCTATTTAATAATCAGGTCGTTTCAAAATTTTTTTAATAAATAGTAACGACTTAATAAAATTAAAGGATTTTGGAGCGCAAAAGATACACTTTGTTTCCTGTCCTCATGAAGATTGCCTTTGCTTTTTCTTCCAGCAGCTTATGCTCAGGCATGCTGAAATATATATGTACAAACATTTTTATGTAAATACATTTGGAGATGGACCTTTATGAACAGATGCTTAGCTTTACCGGGCACCTTATATCTTAAAATTTATTGTCAAAAACAAAATAAGGAAAAAGTTTGGCATGTTTTTCACTGCAACTCGAGGTTGGCTTCCGTTTTAAAGAACATATCGAATTAGGACCCCTTTCCTTTTTGACTTTCGGTACATACATATGTATGTCTGTTAAATACCTGGGGTCAAATCGTCGCATTCGATTCGAATCGAAATTTCACTCGATCGATCGAGTTGTCAATGCTTTAAGTATAGGAATTCTAATAAGAATTTAAAAATTTCGATTCGAATCGAATGCGACGATTTGGCCCCTGATTAAATTTGTAAACTTCGTATATGATGTGTGAACGGAATATATCGTGCAATTAAAATAAGTTTGCTTTCTGCGAACTGATATTTCTGTCCCACTATAACGATTCCATTTGGAATTTTTTTTGTCTTTTGCTCCAGCCTACTGCTACATATCACGTAATTGAAATATAACCCTGTCTAACTTTTGCTGCATGTATCACTTGCTTATTTCCGCACAAACTATTCCAGCCAATTAGTTTCAAATGTAACCACTGTTAAAGTTAGTATCACCTTTTGAAAAGTCACACACACACACACTTGTAAATTGATTTAAAATTATGTTGAACAAAAAATTAAATAATATTTAATAACAGCAAACGTAAAATGTAACAAATAAATATTATGTAATGATAATTTAAATTATTTTAAACCATGTTATTCTGGCTTCTTTTTCGGATTTTTTGTCCTGATTTGTATATTTTAAAGAAAGAGATATGCAGTACATACGACTGGTTTTAGTCAAAGCCACAACCGCAATATACTGATAATGACATTGTCTAATGATAGTAGGTTTTTTTAAAATATGAAACCGTTGAGAAGAAATACAATCTTTTATAAAATTGTAATTTTTTTTAATTAAACAAATTTTAAACATTTTAACCCATTCACGCCTTTTAAAACACATTAAATAAAGCAGAAATAAAGCAAGTTTTTTTTAAAGTGCATTATATAAAATACAGATTATGTAATAATATCAAACAATTATAATAATTAAAACAGTTTTAATAGGCAAAATAAATAAGAAACAAAGTATACCTGGTTTGTTTACAGATTATTAAATCTCTTTTGCTATAACTTTTTATGCAACAAAACCCATATATATTAATTGACTTGGAAACTGAAACTGGGATTAAATCTAATTAACATATCAGCAAAAATTTACTAAATGTGCGTTTAAATACGAAGTAAAAAACTGGATATATGCAAAAATGACGGTATTTTTAATATACGGTAAATTTGTATGCAAGGTGGCCTCGCTAGTTCGTATTCCTGTGAAGAGGTGTTGGTTATACAGCCACTACATCGCGGCGAAAATAAACGTCGTTTTTGCTGTTGCTTTCGTTGGCTGATGTGTCAGATATTTAAGCTATGTAAACATAAATAACTTTGACAGTTCCACCTTCATTTATAAAAGAAAAAATTAGGTCTGCTGTGCTCTAAACGCCACCTGGTCAACTAGTTTGCCTTAATTGTAGCACAGCTGATTATTTTATTCGTTAGTGACAGCATGAACGTTTTTAGAATGCATTGTTGTAGTTGTACCTCTAATGCGGTCACCTTGCGCATTATTTCACCATGGATTGTTGGGATTATTCGACAATTATTCAAAGAATTCCAGGATACACTAATACAGGCAGTATCCAGGCAAATTCAAAAAAATCACCTCTGCATCCCCTTTTTGTGAATGCCAAAAAAAATAAAATTTTATGCAAAATTAATAAATCTGACATTAATTTTCTCATATATTTATAGTCAGGCGGCTCTTGTTATTACCTGTATAATTGTATCTTGAAGAATTCCATAAAACATTTAAGGTGTATTCATACAAAGTGATATTGACCCATCAGCTGATTATTTTATATCCCTATGCATTTCTTCAACACCTAGTTGTTTAAAGCTGCACACCAAGGTATATTACCCGTAAAAAACCCGGGTTTTAATAACTTTCCAAAAATAAATGATTTAAGAAGTTGGCATCACTACTTGTCAAACAGATGTAAACAGAGTAAAAGCAAATAGGAGAAAAGATAATTTTTTCTTTAGTGCAAAAAAATTTAATCGACCTTAATGGAAAAAAAGATTTTCATTAAAAATAGTTAAACATTTTCAATTTAAAGCAAATAATTGTGAAATCAAGTGTTATCTGTATTAAATATTCAAAATAAACTTAATAAATTGTAAAAAAACACTAGCAAATTCAAAAACAACACAAAATAATTAATGATTGCAATAGAAAAGAAAAAAAAGTGAAATTTTATAGAATGACGAAGAAAAAACACGACAATTATTGAAAAAATCAAGAAAATTATTAACAAAAGTTAATCATATGGAAAAGATTACTTCAAAAGATTAATAAACAAAGAAATTTCAAAATAAGTATATGCCTTGATTAATATACTAAAGAAAATAGGTATATTGTTGCGAAAAAGTTCATGTGGAACATATTTAATTACATATGTGCATGTGCTTACAGATTCATATACTTATGCAGCAAGAAGTCTCCTTTCTCTTGGGTATCTTTTGTTAAGCATCAAGATCATTTATTAAAAAAAAAATTGGACAATTATAAGAAAAGTTAAGAGAAAGCCAAAAAATAAAAGTAAAGGATTGTGGCTGCTCTCATTACTGTTGGCAATGCCTGGGTGTAAGCCATGGGATCTCAGACCTTGGAAATATTACGTCAAGGCGTCTGGGCCTCATTAACTGGTGGTTGGTTCTATGATCCTCATCAAAGTGTTTTTTGCAATGTAGTTCATTTGTATGTATGGTTATTTCTACTTTGTACTCCTTTTGTGGCATTCCTCTATTTTCCGGAAACATGGCTAACCTGGTGTATATACTGTATATTCACCAGCGTCACTGTCATGCTGTTAAAAATAGTCAACATGACATTACATCGTCTGTACGATCGAGCCCAGACAATGTCAGAGGCCAACATAAAACAACACTTTTTCAAGGTTACCAAGGAAACGGCTTCAGAAAGGTAGGTGGCCTACATTATTGTTCTAAACATTATCATCAGGCCCGGAGTAGTTTGTTTTTGCAACTTTTAATGAATTCGTTCTAGCATTCTTACATGCATACATACATATATATTTGTATGTAATGTATATGTTTGTATGTTTGAATGGATGCGTACAAATTTGTTTTCCCTCTTTTTCAATGCAATATTTTACGTCATTTGCAGAAGTAGTAACAATGAACCTTGCATTGCAATGAAGGAAATGCATATTGACGAAGAGGACAAAACCATCAATGAAATAAGTGCAGGAAATAGTATGGCTTCTATGGATAATGTTAACAGTGTAATTGGTAAGTCGGCGGAACTACTTAAAATATTAGATTAAAAGAAAAAAAAAAAAATACATAAAAGTATTTTAAATTTGTTTTCAAGACTTAAAAGTAGATGTCCATCGAAAAAACAGTTCACAATCGTTGGAGTTTGCATTTTATGCCCAAACAACAGATCAACAGACTGCAGCAAGCACGGCCTCTAATACAAAATCTATACGTTCCTCCCATACCGTAAGCAACAACAACAACAATAGCTCCTTAGGAATAACAGACGCCCAAGCCAAATATATATCAGTATATCCCAAAGATAACAGTCCTATAACATCGTCAAGCTCTAATACCAAGCCTACAAATGGTTTACAAACAAATGCCTTAGTTGGCCCTAAACCTTCACACTTAGTTAGAAAATCCTCTGAAATCGTAAGAAGCCATCAGCGCCGACGTTTAGAGCGTCAATCGAGCTTAGATGCTGCTGCAGAATCAGCTCTAGTAGCAAAATTGTTAAGACAACCATCGGACAACTCGTCCTTGTCGAAACCCTTAACAGCTGTCCCTATGGTCTCTCCAGGAAATGTTGAAAAATGTGATAGTTATTTACATACACAAATGTCAAAAGCTGGTTCTTTTAATAATTCTTCTTTGACGACAGCGGCCAATGTTACTAGCCTAGTACAGGCACAACGATCAAGTACAACGACTGCAAACTCACAAGCATTAACGATGTCTTCAGCTACGAAGACAACTCGCTTACAGAGACATCTTTCTTCAGAGACACATGAAGAACGTTTAAAGCAGCAGCAACGGGGAGGAAGTATAGGAAATCCCGGTGCAGCTTCCGGTGGTATATTTTTATCCATACATCCTGAACATGGGCATTACCACCATAATCACAGACCTCATCACACTCATAGACGTGGTGGTAGTGGTGGTTCTTCTCATATAGCCAGCAGTGGTTCGGTGGTCTTGCTAAATTCAGGCGTTAATAACAGTGATAGTTTTGATGTGGACGACATGGAATTAGGCGGAAGTGCAAATGTTGTGGCGCATGGCAGTCGTTTAAGTGAAGATGGAAAAATGAGAGCTTTGCCATCATGGATTTTAGGTAGTTTATAAAATCAGTACCTTAAAAATCTTTTCTATGTGTTATTTATTTTGTCTTTAATTTTGCAGGTTCTTCTTCCGATGTTTTTATTGAAGACGATAGCTTTACTAAGTCTGACTTGGGCATCGAACTACTGGATGATCGTAGTACCTCATCGTCGACTCGTGATCATCCTCATACTAATCAATATCGTTTAAAACACTCCCATCAAACATCACGTGGTGCCAACATAACAAAAGACCCCAGTTACACAATATCTGCCTTGCAGTTACACAAGAGACCTCGCCGCGAAGGAGCCATCAAAAGGCGCAGGCACTCAAATGCCACAACGTTATTTAAAACGGCTACAGAAAGTTCCTCACATATTGGTGGCCAGCCAGCGACCACAACTACGGTACGACGCATAAAAAGTGCAGCTTTAGAAGTGGCCTGTCTTCGACCATCAGTATCAAATTTATGTCCACACCCCAATAGTGTAGAGGCCATTAGTGGGCAACAGCAAATAAAAAATCCTCAAAACGCTTTGCTGCCACCGCCCAGCAAATGTTTGGTGCGTAATCCTCATTTGAATTTATGTCCAAAATTTGGTGGCAGCTTTGGTGGAAGCTCGACAAACAGTAGTTTAGACTTTGGCTCCACTAATGCTTTAATAGATCCAGTTTTTGAATTAAAAGAGCAGATGGACAAACAGCAAAATGAGGAATTGAAAATGGGTAAAAATTTAGAAAAGGATGTCGAGAGTATGGGGACTACTAGAAATGAAACAGACGAAATCCTGGAAGATGAAGCTCTTGGTGCTGTTGGAGGTGTGTGTCCTCATCATTTCCTGCATACGCGCAACATTCGCTCTCATCATCGTAGTGCAGAATCGGATGTGGGTCGAATACTAAATGATGATGGAGAGGAGGAAATTGATCAACTTGACACGAATATTCATACTGATAACAATGGTGATGAAGTGGAAGAGGGAGAGCAGAAAGTGAATGACAAGGAGAAGGAAGATGAAGACGATGACGATAACGAATTTAAAGATTTCGATTATAATGTCGAACAGATTTTAGAGGTTTTAGAACATACTCATAACCAGCTGGACGATGACTTAAGAAGTCATAAACAGCAAAAGCAAAATAAACAAACTGAGATAAACAAATTTAAATTAGCAACTAAAACAGAGGATAATGCTGTTTCAAAGACGATAAATAATGAAAAGGACAATGGTGAGAAAGACGAAGAGGAGGGCGAGGAAGAGGAGGATGATATAGAAAACGAAGGTGCAACAGCCTTAAGGGAACGTTTACATTCCACAGATTCTGAAACCGACAACAATGGTTCTAGATCACCTTTACTAAGCAGTAGCAAAAAACGGACCAGCACTTCCAAGGAGAAGAATAACGATAAAATTCTTAAAGATGAGGTTAAAGCAGTGCAGAAACAAAAGCATGCCCTTAATAACAAGCAAATAAATAAGATTAAACTAGAGCAGCCAGATGGAGATCCTCAAGCTTCTGCAAGTGTAGCTATGACTGATCAGCAACAAAAAAGTATTTTTAGAAGAAATGAAACCGATTCGGGTTGTCCTTCCAGTGACTGTGAACAAATAAGTGCCAGTTCTAAAGATGTCCTTTTATCCTCCACGGAACTGCCCAAAGTAAATAAAGACTTAGAAGCTAGTGAAAAAATGGAAAACCCATTAGATGTTCCAGAAACGTCTAATAAGACAGCAATGGGCAAACGTTTAGGGGCCATACCCAAACAAGTACAGTATAGAGAAATAGACGAGGGACCACAGACAGAGTTCTTGAAAATGTCGAGCAGCTTGCATAATTATAAACGCAATGCTGGCAATTGGAGTTCAGTGGCTCCTTCCACGCAGCCGGCACAAACTTCGAATCTCGAAAGTCTTCGAGCATCTTCATCTTCCAACAGTTCACACAGTATTAATGTTGAATCTTTAACTGCTGATATTCACAAAATGTTATGGCTTTTGCATAGTGGTAAGCCTGATGAACAGGGTCGGCCAATTACTGCAGAAACTTTAGCCTCCATACCTCCTCTTAATCAGGGTAACATGTCAAAAGCCCACTTTCAGTTCTATCAGGATGCCTTAAAAGCCCTTAATACGGCTTCTTCGGCTGAAAAACTTGCTTTAACAGAGCGTTTGTTTTTTAGAGAACAAATAATAAAAGGCAGCTTACGTCCAAAGGAAATAGAGTCAATTCACAGCAATGCCATTGAGCAGTGGAATCTAGATTGTAATAAACCCGTACCGCACAATATTTCACGTTCAAGTCCTTTAGCTCAAGTAATGATAGACTCGTCTACCGCTTCAAATGTTTTAAACAACCGCAATGCCAGTGCCGCTACTACAGTTTCTCTAAAGGGGTTTATACAGGAAGTTATCAATGACGAATTAAGAAATTTGGGCTCTGCTCAGAGAGTAGGATCAAATCCTTTAACGGCTGCCAACAATAATTCCACAATGACGGCCATTCTCAATGTCGATGGCCATCACTTAGAAAATTATTGCGACTTTTGGCGTCCTGCTTGCATGCTGGCAGCGGAAAAACCTTCCATAGCGCCTAAATCCTTCTACAAATACCGGCTCAAATTTGGCACTTATAAGTTTGAATTCAAAATCTCAATGGATCGTTTAGAGCTTTTAGCTCTTTTCGATCGTGACATACACTGGATACACATACTGCTCTCAGTATTACTTAGTGCTGCCGTTGCATGTTTGGGCTCAAACATATTACAGCACAACTACTATAAAGATATGTTTGCTTTCCTATTTTGTGCCGTCATAGCTGGTTCACAATATTCTCTGTTAAAAAGTGTACAACCAGATGCTGCCTCTCCCATACATGGCTTTAACAAGACCGTTGCTTATTCTCGAGCAATATACTTTTGCATGTGTTCCGGTTTGCTGTTAATTTTTCAAAAATTTAAACAAGAATATGATTTGGTAGCTTTAGATGGTGTACCTCCGTCAGAATATACGTTTTTCGGTATAGAGTTCCAACCCGCACATGTTAACAACTTGGTTTTACAAGCTCTTTATGTATTTTTATTAAGTTTTCCCGTGATATTCTCTTTGGGATTATTTCCACAAATTAATACGTTTACAATGTATCTAATGGAACAAATTGATATGCATGTATTTGGCGGCAATGCAGCTGGAAGTTTAATAGGTGAGTGCATTTATTTATTTACATAAAAACGACTTTCTCTTAAAATTAACGTATCAAAAAACAAAGACAACTATTTTAAGTATACAGTAGTGGTTTTGTAATTGAAAAGGATGCTTTAAGATCAGCTGTGTTTTAGGTTAGGAAGGGTTGTGACGACTGCAATTTGCCACATCCACCAAAAAGGCCTGTATGCCTGAATCCCTTAATAAGAGTTGAAAAGAAAAATAAGAACGATCCAAGAACAAAAAAAGAAAACAAAAACGCCGTCAGCCCAAAGTCAAAAGAAGTCAGTGTTCGTCAATCACAGGCAGGCGCTGAAACCATCTTATTACCCAACCCCTTTAATAGACCCTATGATGTTCTCCAGCCCATAGCGAGAGACCTTACCTAGTCAATCTAAGGAGCGCCCTTCCAGCCATCTATGTCGGCGTATCTGCAGCCTAAGGCAGTGGCAGAAAAGGTGTCCCACACTCTCTATCTCCTCATCCCCGCACAACCTGCAGAAATCGGGAGGGTTCCTATTCCATTTACTTATCATATATCTCACATCGCATTGCCCTGTGAGGGTCCCAAAAATGCACCTCAGAACCCCCCTGCTCTCCTTGAGCAGCAAGTCAGTGGCGCTCCTGCCCAAACTGGGCCACAGAAGTCTGGAGTCTCCGCAATCACCCTTTCCCTCCAGGTTTAGCCCACATTGTCCATTATCTAAGTCCCTATCAGTTCATAACAGAAATCCAATGGTGTCCTAACAGGCTTACAACCAAGCCTAAAATCCTGGGCCGCTCTACTTCTCGCCAATTTATTGGCAGTCTCATTGACGTCAACATCACAATGACCTGGAACCCAACAGAGCCTCAGATCGTCCTGAGAGCACGTCTACAGTCTTCCACAAGTCTAGACCTGACATAATGTCCTTCTAGAGCCTTGAGCGCAACCTGACTGTCAACGTATATTGTCACGTCTCCTCTTCAATCCGTGTACTCCTCATTGATTCCGCGGCCCTCGTCACCGCCAGAACCTCAGCCTGGAAAACGCTACGCTTGTCTAAAAGTCTGTATGATATCACACACCGCTTGCTATACACCCGTTTTCACTGGAAAAAGCACTGGCATGTGCCACCTTTGTAACATCTAATAAGGGATATAATCTTCCGAGGCACTCTTTTGGCTTTAAGTGTTTTCCAAATAAACTCTCACTTAAAATAATCGAGTGCCTTCTCAAAGTCTATAAATCTCAAATATAACGCGAAATTTGATTTTGTAGATTTTTTAGCAGTATTTGGATGTTATGAATGTGATCGGAAACTTATTTGTTTGGTCCGAGCTTGGCTTGTGTTTTCAGGACTAACGAGACCAGGACTTTTTATACTTTTTAAAAAACTTGATTAAACGTTTAGTTAAGTTTGTTTTTCAGATCACCCTTCCTTGGTCTTTTGGGCTTCTTTTACATTTTCTGACATCAAATATCGAAATATTTTTTTTCTTTTAGTCTTCCTCTTCTTTGGGATCCGTCACTAGGCTCGGACTCAAATGATTTCTTAGCTAGAGCATCTTCATTCTTTTTTATAACTTGACCTAGCCAACGTAAACGTTTAATTTTAATACGTTTTACTATCTTAATGTCGGCGAAGAGCTCATACAGTTTGAGGTTCATACAACACCGGTTTTCTCCACCACGGAGAATGGGTCCATAGATTTTTCGATGAGTTTTCCTCGTACCGAAATAGATAAAATCGCTGACCATTTCAAAGTTGTAGTTTTCAACTTCTTCTGAAACCATCAACTTGGTTTTATCTCTATTTACTGCCAGACCCACTTTCTTTCTTTACTTTTTCAAAAGTGGAGGTTGCTGCTCACAATGTTCGCACTGGGATTTTCTCGCTTCTGAACATCTCGATACGCTCATACTCACGACTTTCCATTTCTCTCTTTTTTCTGCGGGACAAACGTTTCTCCTCTCTCCCGATACATTTTCTTTACAATACGTTTTACCACTTACTGCAGGGTTGCCCTGTATACCGCATTCTTTGCTTTAGTTTCATGACGACACTCCTGGTCATACTATGGGTTCCTTGAAGAAGACTTTCTGTACCCCAGTACGGATATTGCGACTTTTTCCATGCTTTGTCATTGGGCTGAAACATTTTTGGGGAAAAAGTGCTTTCTTTAAGTAATAGGGGGCCAGCGGAGATGAGAAAGCCGTTTCTGTCTGTTGTGCCTGCAGCTCTTTGACGTCAAACTTTCGTGCTTTGCCAGATCGTTACGTTTGCTGCCACAAGATAAATATCCGAATCGATATTCGCTACTCGGATAGATCGAATGAAAGTGTTTTGCCTATCACAACATGTTCGATCTGGTTTCTCGTTCTTTGGTGAAAGTCACATGGTCTTATGTATATCGAGGTATCGAAATCTCGTACCATATCAGTTTACACTGGGAAACATTGTCTAGTTCTTCGTGGAATCTTCTACCAAACCACTAAGTCCTATGGTTTTGCAATCTCAGGCAGTGGCAGACAACTTGCTCTATCGTCTCTTGTTCCTCCTAAGCCTCACAAATCCTACAAAAACCTGGAGTCCCGCGGTCCCATAGCCCTAATTATGATCTTCCCAATACCTGCTGAGCTCAGTCCTAGCCATACTGCGGTCACTCCTGTTCCCTTAATGTTGTTTCGTCATGTTAAGCATCCATGTCCTAATCTTCCGTTTGGATATTCTCATGTTATTTTGTGCAACTGTTTATAGGGAAAGTCTGACCCTCTTAAAAGGGTTTTGTATCTTGACTATAAATGGCAGACTTTCAAGCAAAATGTAGAAATTTTACAAGATTGCTGATCGGAAAAAAATTACAGAAAACCCCAATAAAGGGATCTTACGAGACAACTATTCAAATTTCAAGTTCAAAAATAGTTTGTTTTTTTTAAATATTTTTTTTGCAGGTTCCGTTTTATGTGTTTTACGTTCATTTTTTGGTGTAATGCTGCTATACGGCCCACTCTTTGCAGCCTTTAATGAGGGAAAAGGTACTCAGCATATAATATTCTCAATATTTTGTGCTTTACTTGTGCCTGTGGGCTATCATTTATCACGTTCGGCCAGTGATTTTAGCCATATTTGGGCTATTGTTAAGAATTGCATTATGTCTAGCTATCATGATGATGACGATGAGTTAAGCAGTACAAGTACACCAAAAATAGCTTCCAGTACTCCCAAAAAAGTTGCCACTAATAAAAAACGTTACAATGAATATCAAACTCAAAAAAGTGAAAACATAGAAATGTCTTATCTAGAGAAAATAGGTGAAAATAATGATTCAGCTGAAGAGAAGGCAGAAATGGATAAAGAACAAATGTCTTTGGCACAAAAGCGCAGCAAATCAAAAACATCTTCTTTAAGCAGTAGCAGTCAGACGTTGGGAAAAACTTTGTCAACCAGCAAAAAAGCCATTACAGCTTCCTCGAGCTCATGTAATTCGAATTTGGAAACTGAACCTAATATAAAAGAACGAAAAGAAGAAGAAAAAGAAGCAGAGAAGAAGGATAACCTCAAAAAACAAGTTGGCAATACAACAAGTAAGGAAACAGAAACTGAAAAAATGTCGACCTCTTCTATTAACAATCCTGCCGAAATGTCTACTTTGACAGGTGTCATAAATGAAAATGACGTTTTTACCATGAATTGTCCCGATGTTTCCAATGTGGAAACGGAAAGTAATACTGATCCATTACCCAAAAAACTTCAAAACACTGTACATAAACGTTTAAAAAATGATTTTGTAGTCACAATCTTTTTGGCAGTTATTGTTTTGGGTTTACACTGTAGTACCGTTTTTACAGTTTTACAACCGGACTTAAATATTGTTTTATATGGTTTCACAGGCGCTTTGGGATTTCTGTTGCACTATGTAGTGCCACAAATGCGCAAACATATGCCTTGGTTGTGCTTTGCCAAGCCATTGCTAAGACAAAAGGAATTTGGACGCTATGAGGTTTGTCATGCGCCTAAAATCATGTGGTTTGAAAAGTTCTATATTTACTTATGTATGCTGGAGAAAAATGTCCTGTTTCCTTTATTAGCCATATCGGCGTTGACAGCAGATGCTACAACTATAGCTGCTAAGTATGGCATAGCCTGGGGTACATTAATAGTGGCAGTTTGTGCTTTGAAATGTAGGTTTATTAAGAAGTGAAATAAAGAAAGTTGTTGTTTTTTTATTACTTTAATTATTTTCAGTTATACGTAATGCTTATTCGGATCCTACAAATCAGTACCTGATTGTTATTTTTACGGTGTTATTCTTTCGAATCGATTTTGTTATGTCTTCGGAAACATTTTTAATTGATTATTTTTTTGTATCATTAGCTTTTAGAAAATGCTGTGATTTTCTTTTAAAGGTAAGTAGTTTAAGTTGATTTAAATAAAAAAGAAAAAACTTTGATAATTTAAATTTTGTTTCCCTCTCTCTCTCTTTCTCTCTCTCTCTCTCTCTCACGCAGCTTCAATTTATAGTGACTTATATAGCACCTTGGCAAATAACTTGGGGTTCAGCATTTCATGCTTTTGCACAACCCTTTAGTGTGCCTCATTCAGCCATGTTATTCTTACAGGCTGGAATTTCTTCTTTACTCTCAACACCTTTAAATCCATTTTTGGGCAGCGCTATATTTTTGACTTCTTACGTTAGGCCTATTAAATTTTGGGAACGTGATTATAATACCAGGCGCATAGATCACTCGAATACCCGTTTGAGTTCACAATTGGAACGTGATTTAGGAGCCGATGATAATAATTTGAATTCAATATTCTATGAACATTTAACGCGATCCCTTCAACATTCTTTATGTGGAGATCTGTTAATGGGCCGTTGGGGTAATGTTAATCAGGGTGATTGTTTTGGTAGGTTTTTTTTTCTGCGATGATTACTTAGACACGAAGTAATTTAAATTTTCTCAATTTAGTTTTGGCTTCTGATTATTTAAATTGTTTGGTTCACATTATCGAGTTGGGCAATGGTTTGTGCACCTTTCAGGTACGTGGCTTAGAATTTAGAGGTACCTATTGTCAGCAACGTGAAGTTGAGGCCATAACCGAGGATGTTGAGGATAATGATGGCTGTTGTTGCTGTGATCCGGGTCATTTGCCTCGTTTACTTAGTGCTAATGCAATGTTTTCCACACGTTGGCTAGCTTGGCAAGTGGTGGCCTCTCAATATGTGGTTGAGGGCTATTCAATATCGGATAATTTAGCCAGCGCCACATTGCAAGTATTTGAATATCGAAAAGTTTTAATAACCTACTATGTCAAGGTGAGTTTATTTTAAAAGTTTTAATAAAAAATCGTTTGCCCTTATTCGTTTCTTATGTTAGAGCATAATATATTACGTAATTAAAAATGCCAAATTGGATGAATGGCTTAACTCATCTGTGATACAGGAAGCTTTACAACACACTATGAGTCGCCAATTTGTAGACTTGGATCCTATATTTAATTTTAATCTAGACGAAGATTTTGATTTTCGTGCTGTTGGCATAACACGAACAAGCTTTTGTTATGTTTATTTAAATTGGCTTAATTACTGTTATGACAAACGCATGGAATCTATAAATCCCACGGCAACTTTAACGCAAGGAGTTTTAACGCAGCAGCCTATGCCTGCTGCTGCTGCTGCCTCAACCAGTACTTTGGCCAGCACACCTAATCTATCGTCGGCCCAGCAGAAATCCCAGTCTCAACAGCAGCTTAAAATAAGGCCTCAAAAAAGTGCTACAATAACGGGCAGTAATGAGGGTGTAGTAAGTTCAGTGGAGCAAATGGCTACTTCCCACTCTTTCGCAAATATCTCACGTCAGACCTCAGAAAGTGCTCCTGGTTTGACAACAACTACTCCCTTAACCAGATCTAGTAAATCAGCACCCTCGGGTAGTAAGCATGTGGGTCATAAAGGGGATTCTCCCTTGGCTAGGCAAGAGGGAAGAGCAGCCTCGGCAGAACCTTCCAGAGCAACTTCTCAAGAAAAGACGCCGCAAATTAAACTTAAAATACCTACCATTGCCAAGGATTCACCTATAGTTTCCTTGTGTTTGGCTTTAAGTCTTTTGGCACGTCGCTCCTTAGCCACTGCTTCACACAGTTCTCTTACTGGGGTGGAATTCTTTTTACACGGCCTTCATGCCCTTTTTAAAGGGGATTTTCGCATAACCTCGCCCCGCGATGAATGGGTATTTGCTGATATGGATCTTTTGCATGCCGTTGTGGCGCCAGCTGTTAAAATGGCCCTTAAACTTCAGCAAGATCACATCTCTAATCCCGACGAATTTCGTGATCCGGATGTTTTGTTTGAAGCCATAGATACCTGTTCCAAAGATTTGGTTATATCTCACGAAGCTGATCCAGTATGGCGCAGTGCAGTGCTTAGAGGAGCTCCCAATCTTTTAGCCTTACGCCATGTCATGGAAGACGGAGCCGATGAATACCGAATTATTCGCCTAACTAAACGTTTTTTAACATTTCGTGTTATTAAGCTTAATCGGGAATGTGTTAGGGGCTTGTGGGCTGGACAACAGCAGGAATTAATTTATTTGCGTAATCGTAATCCAGAAAGAGGCAGCATACAAAATGCCAAACAAGCTTTAAGAAATATAATAAATTCCAGCTGTGATCAACCCATTGGCTATCCAATCTATGTTTCGCCCTTGACTACCTCTTATGCTGATACCAATGAACAGCTAAAGGGTGTTATTGGTGGTCCCATAACGCCAGAGGCCATAAAGAGTAATATTTTAGAATGGTGGCATCATTTGAAAGAGAAATGTCGCCAGGGCTGTAGTTCGGGCTCTTCCATGGAAACTACACATTTGGGCTTGCCTTCGGGAGCCTGCAGTAATCTGGGAGAAAGTGGTGACATAAGGCCAGTTTATATATCGCCGCCCATTTACAACACTCTAACTGCTAGTACAATGTTTAGTTTAGCCGCTACTGGAGTACCTGGAGCCACCTTAAGCTCACAATTTGGCAGTGATGGTTTGTCCTCTATGCGCAGTTCTTTAACAGTGATGAAACCCTCTTCCACTACTCTGCTGGCCGGCTTACTCAATCGTGAACAAGAATTGCTGCGAGAGGCCCGCTTTTCCACAAACAAACAACAACTCTCCTCTTCCAGCATCAGATCCGCAGAACGTGAGCGTAGAGCAACTTTACCTATAGCCAGTACCAGTTCGGTGTTACCCGAAGTGATAAAAGATTCCGACGACTCGTCACAAACTCTGGATAAGGATGTCTTAAATGAAAGTGTTAGTGGGACAAATTGCGCTGCCTCGGGCAGCCCTCGTTATACCAAAATCTATTGTTCCTCGGGCAATCTTGGTATTGGTAATATAATTACTAATCCCGGTGATTACCCGCGTAAAACAAAAGGTCCCATTTGTCTAACAGCAGCTGCAGCAGCCGCTCAACAGGCTGGCTCTCAAACAAATGCTAATACAAATCAAACTAGTTTGCCTTTTATAGGATTGGACGAGCCAGGAGTTCGCTCAACTAGAACAACGCAAGAACAGCAAACATCCCAACCGAGATTTGCTTTATTTGAAAAGGTTATAATAGTTGACGAAAGAGAGGTAAGTCTTTTACCAGAAATAACATAAAAAATATATCTTTTTAAGCAAAGATGTATTACTTCTTCAAAGATTTTCGACCTAATTGACCAATGTCGACGCATTGTTTGGCCTTTTGAAGCTTTACGCCAAAAAGGAGGTCGTCTGTCGTGGGACGGTTGGGAACCTCGAGCCGGCATGGTGGGCTATGTCATACACATTTGGCGTCCCAATCATCCCAATAAACTGTATCGCATTCCTCTAGATTGTGACGTCTATTTAATAGAGATAGGTAAGAATTATGTTCCTGTAACTGCCAACGGTCTAAGGCAATATAATCAAGCCATGGATAGTTGTCAAAAAGAAATCGAAACTTCAAGGCGAAATTCCCTGCAAAGGGAAATGATTGAGTTAAGGCAACAACAAGTTGAGCGTGGCCTTACACCGATTTTAGGTAGCAGTTTAGAATCTCCTACTTCCCTTATGGCCGAAGATGGAGGACGTCACTCTTCGCTTGGCAACAAATCGAAAATAAAAGCGGTGAGTAGCAGTTCGTCTGAAGACGAAATGTGTCTAATAAGTTTAAATCAACAAAGAGAAGAAGACTACCTTAAAAACCTATGGCAACAAGTCATAGAACAAGAAAAAAATATTAAAGACGACTTGAAAAATACTGCGACTGATGTAACAAATACAACCAGTCAGCTTTTAGGTGACCAACACACATCTGCCATTCTGACGACAGATAACAGTCAAAATGAAACTATGCAAAAAACAATAGACAAACAACCTTTGAATTTAACGACTGTTCAGAACGATAAAGACGAAATAGAAGAAGAAGAAGAGGTACAGCTACAAAACAAAGAGCCTTCTTTAGACTCTACAAATATTTGTGCAAAAGATTTGGTAGAACAAGTGGTTGATAATGTTGTAGATGAGTTATGTAATAATGATGAAATTAAAATCGAAACAGAAGAGCCTTTAAGTTTAGAAGACGAAAATCATATTCAGTTTTTAGAAGTTAAACCGGAAAATGATGTTAATGATATTGTAGGTGAAAAGGAAATAGACGAGGAAGGAAATGTTAGTATTGTCTATAACATTTAAACAATTTAATAAAAAACAAAAGCTTAGAAAGCGGAAAGTTCAATGATTTTAAACCTTTTAAATTGGTTAAAGAAAAATGGGAAGATAGCATATTATAAAGTGTGTTCCATATGGTTAAGTTCGGACTTAGGTATAAACATTTTTTTTGGGGCTAGTTCGAACCTTGTGCAAGTAAAAGTGTACCTCATTGCCAAACTCGTAAGGGCTACCGAAAAGAAACCTTTTTTTTGGTATAACAGCAATTTCAAATATTTAATAATTGATTGATTTGGCCCTATGCTCCTTGTAGGAGTTTAAAGGAACAGATATATATATATATAATAATTGATTCCAATTTTAGTTTATTTATAGGGTTTGTTGTAGGTTTAGGTTTGCCCTTATGCATATCATTGGTTTTTACATCAAAACATCAGCAGACTTTACCAAATGCTTGAAAAACCTATTAAATATTTTTTGCCTTTATATAATAATTTAAATAAACTTATTGAGAATTACTATAACAAACCAAAACATTTAAGAGTCCTTTTAAAAAAACCCAACAAATCATTTTTCGCTATTTGCTGTTTTGATTTTCTTTTTCCCTTATATATTTGCATAACATTAGGTTATCACTAAATTTATTACAAGGCTACCGAAATGTAAACTTTTTGAATGTTTTGGTTGTTTGTTTGTTAATATTTTCTAGAAATAAAATAAAATTATTAATTAACGAAAAGGTTTCATTTTCAATAGTCCTTAGAAAGCATGTAGTGGTAACCAATAATAATAATAAGAGAAACTTATTTGTTGGCCTAAAAAATTCTTGAATGTTTGAGTTTGTTCATAATAATTCTCAGTTAGTTTAATAAAGTTATTTTATAAAGGCAGAAAATATTCATGAGGGGTTTTAAAAATTTTGTTCAAGTCTATTGAAACAAGAAGTGAAATTGCGGGTTTTTGCACTGCAGAAGTTTTTGGGTAACTTTCGCACATTCAGAGAGTAATTTTCTTTTTACTCTATTACTCCACACAAAAACGAAATTTTATGGAACACACCTAGATTATATAAAGTGTCCGTCACAGTGATAATACGAGCAGTTTAAAGTTATAGATTTTTTAAGTGCAAACTTTTTAAGTGCCAATAACTTTTTTAATCAGGACTTGGCCAGAGAAACAAGCTGACCACGAAAAATGGGCATCGCCGGCTTACGAAAAAACTGTTGGCGGCGGCTCACTTGGCCGGTAAAAACAAAGTTTTTCAAAATTGGTTTAAAAAATAATTTATATTTATTTACATTTAATTCAAAGTTGTGAAAAGTTTTTAGGCCGTGTGAAGTATTTGAGCCGATGCGAGCCGAAGAAGTCAACGGCAGCTACATGAATAAAAAAAGTCGGCGGCGGCTGTGAGCCTAGTTTCTCTGGGCTCAGCCCAAAAGACAACCCATGTAATTAAAGAAAACAGTTTATTAGTTAGCATAGAAATTTTGTTATGAATAAGGTCGTAAATAGACCATTTGTAAATCCTTAAAAAAGAACAAACCTTAATGACAGCTCAAATTTGTTACGTTTTATCTTTCAAGCATTAAAATTTTTATTAGTAAAAATTAATTATGGTTAAAAAAAATGTTTTTTCGTCAGTAAAAACAATTTTTTTTTCTAAAAATTTAGTGTAAAAAAATTACTAAATTTAAAAAAATTACAATTTGGTAAAAACAAACAAAAAATAAATAAAAAAAAAATATTTACTTGTAAATGAAAAATGTTAAAAACAAGATTATTTGTTTAATTTAACTATAAAAAATGTAAAAAAAATTTTGTAACTATTAAAATGTACTGTTAATAATTGTAAAACGCATAAATATATATATTGTCTTTAAAACTGCTTTTTTAGTCGCTATAATTTCTACGTTAAAGTAAAATTTAAAATTAAAGAAAAGAAAAAAAATTTATTATTAATTTATTTGCTTTGAAAAATAAATAAAATTTTTCACAAAAAAAAAATTAAAACTTATACTAATTAAATAATAAAAAAAATGCCAAAATACTCCAATTATTAAGAAAAAAATATTTTCATTTTTTTGTTCCTTATATTTAGTTAATTAAAGTAAAAAAAAAGTATAAAATTAAAATCTTAAGCTCTATAAAAAATAAGTCTGAAAAACTTTAAGAGGGTTTCAGTGACCAAACTAATTTGTTACATTTTTTTAAAATTTTTTATGTGCTTTAAGTACAGAAGTATAGTTTGCTTTTCAAACCCATTTTAAGTTTAACGTTAACAATTAACCCATTATGGATTTTGTTTAAGGTAATTAAAGTTCGGAAAGAAGTTTTTGTTTTAATTTTGAATTTGATAATTGTTAATATTAAAAGAGAAAGAAGGTATGAATTTCTGGCATTTGGGGTGTATCAACTGACCACAACCTCTTATGCATGTAATTCACCACAAATTAAATCGAAAAAATTTAAACTTTAAAATGAAAAAACTAAATTAATAAAAATATGCTTTAAAAAAACTCTGTGTGTGAAACAGCGTTGTGTTAATACTTCTAAAAATATTAAAAAACAACAAATTTAAATTTTCTAATTAATTTCATCGAGTGAGTAGTGGTTTGCTTTGCGGCATATTTAAAAAATATGAGTTTAGAATTGATTATATGTATGTGCATACATATATGATTTATGTCTCCTTTTTCCAAATCCTACCAATATGTTGCAAGATATCAAGCTTTAAATTTGCGATACAAATTATCTTTTAGGAAACCTAAATCAAAATAAAAATTCGGCATACAATAATAAAAAACAAAATAATTTATTTGCAGCAATAAACACTACATAAATACGCTACTTTGGCGCACTTCAAAGAAAATAAAATATATAAGTGCTAAAAATGATCAAATGCGTCATCAAATATCTAACTTTATTGCGTTCAAAAATTTAATAATTAAAAGTTTTATTTGAAACAATTTTATGCTGCAATCTTTCCATTAAAAAAATCAAGCATTTTTTATCGTTCTTTTTCCAAAAACATACTGTTTTGCAGTGAAAGAAAGAAGTTATCACCTGATGTTTAATCCAATACAATAGTAAAAAATTAAAAAAAGGAACAAAAAATTAAAGTTTATTTTTTATTGTAAATTATTCGGAAACTTAAAAATTTTAAAAATTAGCAAAAACTTCATGTTTTCAAAGCTTTGCCAAACATAACCTAAAAAAATTGAGAAAAAAAATAATTAAAGTTAAAAATAAATAAGTTTGTTTTTTAATATAACAATTATATAATTTTAAACAGGGACTGCAAATAACAATTATTTTAAAATTAAAAAAAAAAGCACAAAGAAAAATCGGAGACGATTTTAACTAAGATTTTTTTTATATAAAAAAAATCGCGATTATGGATAAAATAATTGATTTAAAAAATTTTTAAAAATATACAAAAATGAAATTGAATTTTATTTTTAGTGGTATAAAAAATATTTTTTGATTTTTATTTTTTTTTTAAATAATTGTTATATTTTTAATTAAAATAAAATTCAAAAATTTGCGCATCGTGCTATAATTATTTTTATTCCAATTTAAAAATAAAAAAAAATAATAAAAACCAAAAAATAATTATTGTTATTAAAAAAATATTTTTTTCAAGAAAATTAAATAGTAATTATTTTATTTTAAGATTTATTTTTTTTTTGCAAATTTATTACGGTCCCTGATTTTGAAAACATTGGTATGAAAACAAAATTAAATTTTTTATTTGGTATTTAAAAAAATGTTTTAAAATAAATAAAAAAGTAAATAAATTAATGAAAAAAATAACTAATAAATAAATAAATTTAATTTGTGTTAAAAAAATGTATTGGAAAATCTAACCTTAAAACAATTACATGTGCACGATTTTTTTTAAAATTCCCATTAGATTTGGTTTAAATATGCATACAAACACACGCATACATACATAGGTGTGTGTAAATACAACAAATTTATAACTTTTCATAACTTTTGCTCCATCCAGTATTAATGATTAACAAAATAAGTGCAGAAATACAAACATGTATTTAAAGACATAACCTCAAAAAAGAAATTAAATAAAACAAATAAAATAAATCATATTGAAAGCCTCTTTTTAAATTGTTCTAGAAGTAATTGTAGAGCTAAAAAAATAAATAAAAAACTAGTTTAAGTTAAAGTAAGAAAATAAAAAACAAAAAAAGCTCTCATGTTGCCTTAAAAAATTAGACTGATTTTTCTAACAATATTATGAAAGGAATGAAAGTAAACAAATGAAACATAGATAAAGCTAAACTGAAAATTATTAAAAAACATCATTATTTTTATGTTACAACAATAGTTAATTATCAAATTATTAAAAATAACAAAAAAAAAAATTAAAATAATATTTTCATTCGTTTTTTTAAGCTAGACATAAAGACATAACCTGCAAAATTTATTTAGATATTAATATGTACATATAACATCCTCTTTAAGGTTAACGTTAAAAAAAAAATACTCTTTAAACTTCCTATAACTGTAAAAAAATTGTTATTAAACAACAAAAAAAATTTCCATTTTTTAAATTTGTGTTAAAACTTTTCCAAAGAAAATTTTGATAATTTTAATAATATTTTTTCATACGTTCTTAAAATATTAATTAAAAAATTATTTCTCTATATTATAAACATAAAAGAAAAGCATATCAATTTTTTAAGTAATATATGTATATTTATGTATATATGTATGTTATTTGTGCGTATTTTTTTTCAATTTTATTTTAAAATAATAAAAAGTTTTATTTTAAAATTTTTGTAACAAATTATGTTTATATCTATTAGTATAACTAAAAAAATGTAATTTCGTTTCAAACTTTAAAATAATAATGTTAAAAAAAAATAAAAAATAATAAAAATTTCAATATAATTAAAAAAAAATATGGTTTTAATCTCTGTGTTACAAATATAATTACAAAACCCAAAAAAAAATTTAAATAAACTTGAAAAAAAAAAAACAAAAATATATTAGTTATGTACATACACATATATAAATATTAAAACCTTTAGCTTTGTATATATACAAATATGGAATTATAACTAAAATATTAATAAAAAAATATATTCAAAATCAAGAAAAAAAATTAAATTTAAATAATATTATACTCCACTATATCCATGTAACTATAAAAGGAAATAAAAAAACAAATATTTAAAATATTATTGAGTTAATAAAAATTATTATAAAAAAATTATGTATTTAAAATGTTTTTTGAAATGAAAACCCTTTTAAAATTATTAATATTTTTAGAAACTATTTAAAAAAGGGGATTTAACATATTAAAAAAATTTTCAACTTAACCTCAAAAAAGTAAAACCAAAAACAAGCCTGATTTTTGTTTTTTTGATATTGTAAACCCTTAACATTGACAAATGGAAGAAATTATTCCGATGATTAAGTATAAATAATGAAATGGTCGTTTGGTCAACTTGAATTACAATTAAACCTTTGCAAGCCGATAAAGAAAAGGGCATGTAATTAACCCAAATTGTCCATTGGAGAATGTTGGAGCGATTTAACAGATGCTATTTCGCAAACCTAATGAAATACAAATTTTATTGAGAGGTAACGAAATCCCTTCTACAATTTTTTCTATTTTAATTTAAATTATTTCATTTGTTTTACAAAGTTCTATGGCTATTTAACAGCACTGATCATTTAAACAACAAGAAATTTAAAAAAAGAATTTAAGTGGTATTTGGTTATGGTTTAGGCATAAACTTCTAGGAGAAAAAGGACCCCAGTTCAACATGCTTGTTTAGCCCTATTACTCCAAGGGAATAAAAACGAAAATTTTACACAAGAAACCATTAACGTAGTGGAGTTTAAAGTCTGTTTAGAAGCAAAAAACTTTGGTGTCGTTTTAAATGGAAAACGAAATTGGAAAAGCAGCATTTATAAAAGGTGAAGAAGGGACTAAATACTCTGTACATAAATAAATTTTATGGGAAAAAGTCAGGGGCTTAGGTCTAGTGCCGTTTATTATCAATTATCATTTATCACCTACCGGCCTTAAGAACTCTTTCGATATTTATTGCAGGAGCACTTAAACGTACCCCACAAGCGAACCCTTCATCAGATGCTTGGTCCAAATTTAAAATCTAGACACTTGATCAACCTGCTTAAGAAGAGAAGAGTTAATCAGAAACTTAAGGGATAAAATCAATGAAATAAACATACTATCTGTCACTGTTTTTTTCTTAAGTCTACACCTACAGCTGAGACCTTAATCTAAAAAAGGTAAGGGGGTAATATTTTTCCAATTTTAAACTTTTAACATGGAAATTTAAAAATGTTCTCTCTAATCGAGTTATAAAGTAAACTGCCAGATTAAGAGAAGGACTATTAATCCACTCTAATGGTTCAAAAACAGGCTATTGAAACAGAAGTAGATATGTTTTATGAATTGTCTTTGTTTAAATCTTATGTGCTCAAGTTAAACTAGTTGAGGCTTAAATAAACTTTAACGTGAAACTTCCAGCCATGTAAGGGGTCTCGCAAGTCGACAAATGCTGCCGAAAATAAGGTTATAAATTCCCTATGGCCGGCAATATTACCGAAAAATACTTTCGTTTTTAGAGAATTTTGGGGAATTATTATGTAACTTAGTTTAAAGTATTTATGATTTGAAAAAACAGGGGGGTTATTATGTAATTCGATTCGAATCGAAAATCTTTCGAATTCGTACAAATTATATTATGCAGTACGATTTTCGAAAATTTATTTACGAACGTTCGGAAATTAATTTAAATTTTTTAATAAAAATTTACATTTTAAAAAATTTTTCGCAAATTTTTAAAAGTTCCACAACATTTATTACACGTTTAAATTCGGCAGAACCTGATATTTTCCTTAAATTATTTCCTGAAACTATTTATCTTTTAATCGTATTAGATAATACGGATTTCCTTTCGAATCGAAAATTCCTTTCGAAAGCTTTTTTTATTCGAATCGAATTACATAATAGCCCCCCAGTTTGTAGAACCTTTTATATTCAGAAGATCCATAAATTTAGTAAAACAATTTAAAGGAAACATTATTAAGTGATGCCAGATTTGAACATGTTAAAAACTTGGTGGCACTTTGATTGTTTCGGGCAGTATTCCAATTTACTGTTGCATTAAAAAAAAAGTAAATTTTGTACAATTTCGGAATGTTTTCAATTCGAATCAAGTTTTAAAATAACCAAACAGCAAAACAAAAATCCGTCATTCATCCAAGTTAACCCTATAGATCTAAAAGGGTTCAACAAATAGTCAGCCAATGCTAAACAAAGATCACCCTTGTCGTTTTTGTGTCCAATTCGAAAACATGAAAGGGCCAAACATAATGAGGAATGTTTCAAAGATTTTTTATATCTATGTATAATTACAACTTTATTAGGTTTCACTCAAACTTAAAAACTAATTTAACTTTGTGGGTGGCCAAATACTATTCAATTCTGCCAAGGAAACATCATACAACATATTATGGTATTCTTCCAATAGAACTAGAACCAAAAAGAGGGAAATCAATTTAAAAAATATTTTAAAAAATTTTACTAACAAAATACAACTTACAATTAGGATTTTTATGCCAAACTTCAAACAGTTTTTCACGTGTATTTAAATGTTTGGCCATAAAACAGCGTTTAAACTTAAGTATATTCTCATTTAAATTAGACCAGCTTTTGGTTAATGAAGAAGGCGTGGATTTTAATTTTGCTTTAAAAGGCAAAAGTTGTGGACACACTTGACCGTCCAAGACAAACATAGCAAAATAACTAAAAGAAATCAATAAAAAAGTATCTTAAATTGAACTTTGCTTTTTTTTAAAACTTACCAATACGCCTTTTCCTCCATGGGCATTTCAATTTCAGTTAGAGGTAGCTCCCAGCCAGCCTTGCCAAAGGTAGCATCGACAAAGCAATAAACCTTGCCATCTGAAGGTTTATATCTGGGCAAAGGTTCGTCTTTAATAGCTCTTATATTGCACAGTAAAGGTATATAGAGAAGCAACCATTCTGGCTCTATGGCCGTTATGCCCCTTATAAACATTTTAGTAGAATCGCCATTTTGTATTTCGTAGGCTTCTTGGTATATAACCCATTCAGGCAGTTTTTGTTTTAAAACAGAGGAAGAATGCATAAAAACCGGCTCTTCCATATCCAAGCAATTGTAGGCATATTTAAGTCTCCTCTTCTCTTCTTTATCATTTACTTCGTTAAGACAAACTTTACGTGCCACCTTGTCGCCCATGCCGGCCAACAAAATTTGACGTAAAAATCTAGCCTGGGCATCTGAAGGGGGATCCATTGCAGGATCTACACTCAGATTGACATTGTTGATGCTTAAATTAATTTCATTTGTCAACTGAACTCTAAGTTTGCGTACTTCTGTTATGGCTTTGTGTCTTAAACCATTTTCCGCACAAAAGGTAAACAACTCGCCTTTAGAGCCAGCGTATTCAGCAGCCCCTACGGCCCTTAGCAAGACCATAGGGTCTCCTAGCAGCTGGTAGTTGCCGGTAGAAGCCCAGGACTGTCTTTTCTTTTGCCATTTACCCAAAGTAAGCGAAGCATCTTCTTTTTCACGATCAAAATTTACCTCCATTAGGACCTCTTGCACTGACAAGGCAGCCACCAAACATACAGTGTAGGGCAAAAGATTTTGTTGATGGGACAAAGCTAACATTTTACCAAAACGTGGAGCTACTGGAAATCTAGAAATTATATGTCCTAGTCGTGAGACTTTAGGAGGAATATCTTTATCTTCAATTGAACCATTAACTTTTTCTAAGGCTCCTAAGAGTACCAAACGATTTTCGGCCGCCTGTAGCTGTACGATATCGGGTGGTGAGGGAAAAGGAAAATTTATAACACGATCTATGCCCATGCATCGCATTTGTAACATTAGATCATCCACCGGTTTCTTTTGTATATCAGGCACTGAGAAATCCTCAAATTCATCGTTATACACAGCACTGGAGTATAAACGATAACAGTGGCCAGCACTAACTCTACCGGCGCGACCAGCTCTTTGATCAGCCGATGCTTTGGAGGTGTATGTAACTACAAATGCGCTGACACCCGTTATTTTATCGTACAAACGAGTCTTTTGTTTACCACAATCAACCACATATTTAATATTCGGAATGGTCAGAGAAGTTTCCGCCACATTAGTGCTGACCACACAAAGACGGCACCCCTCAGGTGCGGGCTGGAATATGCGATTTTGCTTTTCGGAAGAAAGCAACGAGTATAAGGGCAAAACCCATAAAGGTTGTTTGGTAGTAGACGCCGCCACACTCTCATCCATGGCATTTAGATTTTCGTCTTCTTCATCTTCATCTAAATCGTTGCCTTCTTGTTCAGCAATCTCCGCGTCTGAATCTAGGTTTTCTAGAAGATCAGCTTCTGTGTCATCACCTGGCAGCTTGTAATCATCCAAATTGATTTTTGGCAAAGCTAATTGGGACAAAAACTTCTTTTTAGATTTTCTTACATTGCGTATTGCTCTTTTCATATCAAATTCATCATCAGTTTCAGGGGCTTCCTCGGATTCTGGCTTATTTTCTTCTTCTTCTTTATTAACCCCTTCCTTACGTTTGCCTTCCTTTTTGTTTTTGTCCAACTTCTTTAGAGAAAATGTTCTTCGAAGTTTGCGCATCAATTGGTTTACCTCCTGCTGGCCCGTGACAAAGATTAAAATACCTCCTTCTGGTAATTTAGAATGAATTTTAACTGTTTTCCTATATGCCTCTTCTATATAGTTGTCAGGAGTACGTTTTTGAAAATGTATCGTTACCGGAAACTGCCTAGCTTCCACTTTTACTAAAGGTGGCGGTATTTTGAACAACTTCGAATTGGATGTAAAGTCTTCTACTCTCAAAGTGGCTGACATTATAATCAATTTTAAAGGATTGCCTCCCCTTTTAAGTCTCAGGGGCACAATTCTCGATAAAAGACCCACTAGAATATCGGTATAAGCACTTCTTTCGTGTGCCTCATCCAAAATAATGACTGCATAGTTTTTTAGCAAAAAATCTGACTCTATTTCCTTTAGCAACACACCATCGGTCATGAATTTTATTTTCGTTTCAGGCGTAACATTGCCTTCGAATCTTATAAGATAGGAAACTTCTTTTTCGCTTAAATTCATTTCGTGGCCAACACGTTTGGACATGGCTATTGCAGCCACTCGTCGCGGTTCAGTTATGCCGATTAATTTGCCATTTTCACAATAGCCAGCCTCGTACAGGAATTGGGGTATTTGGGTAGTTTTGCCAGAACCTGTTTCACCAGCTACTATAATTATGTTGTTTTCATTAATGACTTCCATAACCTGTTGCTCTTCTGCCAAAATAGGCAGCTTTAAACGAGCTGCCTGAACTTCATGATCTCGTATGACAGGTACATAAACAGTACGTCTAGCTGGTGCTAACGATTTCAAAGGTTCTTTAGGAGTTTCAACAGGTTTCATTACAGGATCCTCTTTTTTCGCTTCAGAATTTATTGAAGTGTATTCTTGTTCTATTTCTTTTGCTTTTTCAACAATTATTTCTTTTTCCTTTTGTAGCATTTCTTCATCCTCTACTTCTTCATCTTCAGAACTTTCGTCATCCTCATCTAATCCCACTATGTTGGGATTTTTTCGTTTGGCATTTATTTCAGCTTCTTCCTCTAGCAATAACTTACGCTTGGCAGCTCCTTTAATTGAACTGATTTTCCCACTTATAGTCACTTGTAAATTTTGTTGTCTGTTCTGCTTTTTAGCTACTAACTCATCCAAAGTACCGAATTTCTTAACACCCACAGTTTGTACTTGACTAATCGATGTGTACTGTTTGAGTTCGGCTTCTGGCACCTGGACCTTGGTTAAGGCTTCCAATAAATCAGCACGCTAGAAAATTTGTTTTTGCTTTGATTTAATAATTGTTTTATTAATTAAAAAAATAAATTTACCCCTTCTTTTTTCTTTTTCTTGTCCACTATGCTCTGCAAGTGTTTTCTTTGTTTTTTAGTCAGGATTTTTACATTTTGCCGATGTTCCACTTTAATTTTAGTGGCTCTTTTTTGCGAAGGCAAAACCAAGGCATTCGATTCATCATAGCCAGCTGTTGATTCTTCCCCCAATTCTATCAAATCCAATTTCACCTGTGGGCAATTTTAATTAAAGAAAAATTTTCAATACGATATGGGATTTTTCGAGCTTACGTTTTTTAAAGCCGAGTTATCCACTATAGTTTGAGGGTTTTGTCTAGCCTTAGCATTATACACTTTTTTACCCATTTTTTTAAAGATAAAACTTCACTAAAATCTATAATTTTACATTAATTTTTAAGAAAAAAAAAACAAGACACAAAGAATTCCGTATTTTGCACGTTTTTTTCATTCCTTTTGTTGTAAACATAAACACATGTTTTGGTTGGAGAACAGTATTATCGACCTAATCAGCTGTTGAGACTGTGCTATCAACAGGGTGCTTACAAATGCAAATAAAAACTCATCATATTATATTATTATATATTTATTCAAATATGCTGCTTTACTAATTTTTTTATTGAATATTAAACTTACTTATTTATAATTTTATTTCTTTTTATTAATATTTTACATTTTTTTTATTAATTTTATATTAAACTATTGAATTCTACGCTACAGTCTAATTAATGCCTTGTCTCTATGAAATCATCTTCGATCTCTTCCTCGTGTGACTTATGTTCATAATTGTGATGATGATGAACATGCTCCTCATCCTGTTCCTCTTCATGCTCCTTCACCGGCTCAACATGCTTATGCTTGTGCTGATGCTCATGCTTGGCCTCGTGATGGTGATGATGTTCATGTGATACTTGTTCCTTTTTTACGACCGGATGATGATGTTCCTCGATTATTTTCTTTTCCTCTTTTAGAACAATCGGTTTGTGATGATGGTGTATATGCTTTATCACTGTGTGAGTGTGTTTTTCGATCTTTTTATGGATGGGTACGTGTATGACGATTTTTTTCTTTTTCTGATGCTGACTGAAAGTAGAAAGAAGAGCAATACACATACATATGAATGTATGTATGCAATCTGTGTGTATACATGTTTCTAAGTTAAAAAAAACATTAACGTTAAATATACTTTTTTAATATTTAAAATAATTTTTTTGTGTTAATAATTAAAAAAAAGGAATAGCATTTGTGACTTCTCAAGTGAAATATTTTATTATATTTTTTGAGACTTTTTTAATTTTTATACATTGTGAGCTTCATCACATCAAAAACGATCGCCTAGAGCTACATTTCATTTAAGAAAAATGTTTACAAACGTTTTGGTTTGAATCTTTTAAAAGAAGTAATTATTATTTTTCAATTTTAACGATTTTAAATGTATGTATATCTGCAAATTGCCAAAAATAATAAAAGTTATTAAATTATTTTAATTAATTTAAGGTTTTGTGTTCAAGTCTTTTACGTGAAGACATAGAAAAACATTTAGGCCCTTATTTATAATAAATATTGTGGGTTAATTGAGAGTTTATTTGACATTATTCAATGGATTATTTATCAAATAAGCCCTTAATAAACCTACAATAATTATTTTGAATGTTTGGCCTAATATATTTAATTCGAGGTTTCTCCTTGTGATCTTTTTTTGAAGTTTGTGTTCTAAGTCTTTTACTTTAAATAGGTTTAACGATTTCATTTGGATTTTAAAACAAATACAATGAAATTGAGTTCTTTTTTTGTAGAACAATAATGAAAATGGGTTTGTTTAAAATCTGTTGCAGTTTTTATTTATGTTAAGAAATTTAATTGCTTTTTTAAACATTTTTTAACTAATTTTTTTTTCCTTTTTTTTTGCTTAGAAGTCACTTTTAATTAAATTTTTTTCATTATAATTTTTTATGCATATTAAAACTTACCCTCCTTCCGCATAATTCATATACATTATAAATGCCATGCCAATAACAACGAATACTTTCCACAACTATATAAAAATTTTGTAAAAAATTAACAAGTTTTTCTTTTAAATTCTCATTGTAACACTATTTCTGTTTTAATATTTACAAGTCCTTACCATGGCTCGACTATTCATTTTGCTTGGTTCTTGTACAAAAGGAGGACGAGGAAAGACTTTAATAAAATTCGCTTTAAAATATTTTTTTTTAAACGAAAGTTTGTTTTTTTTATGAAAATTAGAAGAAAAAATATGAACAAGTTTTAATTTTACACAGCAAGTGTAATAAAAGAAATGATTATTAATTTGCTTTTAACAGCTGTTTTTATAACATAAAGTGGAAATATTTCAATAGCAATATGAGTTTGCAAAAAAAAATTGAGGCTATAAAATCAAAACACTTTAATAAAGAAAATAATTGAGAAGAAGGAGAAGAAAAAAAAAACACAATTTGGCCAATATTTTGAAGTTACTTCCTTAGACATGTTTTAAGACACACAAAATGTTATGTAGTTCCATGATCAGTGAATTGTAACACTTTTTTTTTTAATATTCAGTTCACTAAGAAAATTATTGTTTTAAAAAACTATTACAATGGAGGTGGGTGTTTTATTTATTTTTTGTACTTTTAATAAGTATAACTTTTATAATATTTAATTTTAAATATTTTTTTTTCCTTTTTTCGAATTTAAAAACGGAAGTCTTAACTAAAACGTCAGCCAACGAAACCTCTTTATGTTTTTTTAAAGTCATTTAAAAATGCATTTATGGAGCGAAATATATTTTAATTTTAAACATGCATTAATGCGTTAATTGCTTTTAGAAATTAAAATATTTTTGCACTAGAATTTTTTTTAATTCAATACTTATTTATTGGAAACTAATGTTAAGAAAAGAGAAATTTATAAAATGGAAAGTTTTTATAAAAAAAAAATTAAATATAAAAACCGTTAATAAATAAATGACAATTTTAAAAGAAAAATTGCTTTTCCAATTAAAATTTAAATATTTTTTAAATTTAAAAACTCTTATTAAAATAACTGTTTTTCTGGAATTTAAAAAATTTTAAAAACTTTTTTATGAACTTTTTATTAATATAAAATCATTTGAGATATATTGAATTTTTTTTAAATAAAACAAAAGAGCCTTATTACTAGTTTTAAAATAAAATTCTTTTTTATTTTTTTATAAGTGATGAATGAATTTGACATACTTAATACAAAACCCTATAGGAAAAATTTTCTTACCTTTTGTTTTTAGTTTTTAAAGAACCACACGAGAGCAATTTGTTCAAATCTTTAAACATTAGTCGAACAATACGTTACATAAAGTGAAAAATGTCCCGAGATTCTTCAAGCCGATAAATATTGTAACTTAATAAGTGAAAGTTCTTTAGAAGTTTTTATTTTTTAATTTTTATTAATTAAGCCGTCAAAGAAACCAACAATTTTATTTAAATTCGCCGCACTTAATGCCTAGAGCTAAAAGAAAACTAATTACTTAAGAAAAAAGTTAAAATATAAGAATTTTTGAAAATTTATTTAAAATACTTTTTAATAATAAAAAAAGAAAACGTAAAAAGTAAGCCTGAGAAAAACCAATTTGAAATATTTTTTTTTGCTTATAAATAATTTGTTTTTACTTATTTAAAAAAAATTAAAAAAAAAAATCCTTTTCTTATATATAAAACTTCTAATGATATTTTATTTTTAAATTAATTTAACAGTTGGCTTTCCAATAAAGAGAGAGTTTAAATAAAAGACTTAAGCAATAAACTTTATTTGCTTGTTTTATTGCTAAAAGACTTAAGAAACAAATCTTGTTTGTATCTCAATAAATATTAAAGCAACAAATACATCAAAGATTAAAGAGAGTGTTCCATAAAAGACTTAAGCAATAAACTTTATATGTTTTCTGTTTAGAAAAAAAAAACCAAATAAAAGACTTAAGAAACAAATCTAATTTGTATCTTAATAAACATTTAAGACACAAACAAGGTTTTTTTTGTTGATCATCGATTAAAGAGAGTTAAACAAAAAAAAAAATTCAAGTAATAAACTTTATTTGCCTGTTTTATTAAAGAAAAACTTTAGCAACAAATTTTATTTAATTGAAAAAAAAACGATGGTTATTAAATGGAAACTTTAAAATAAATATTATTAAAAAATGTTCTAAGGCTTAAAAATAAGGAAGAGAGAGTGAAAAAACTGAAGGAATTAAGTATTTAGTTCGATTAGCTAAATTTTTTGGTTTTATTTATTTATTTTTATAATTTTAATTTGGATTTGCTTTCCAGAATAAGAAATTATTAAAAGTACTTAATAGGCTAATTGGATTTTAAAATTTATAATTTTAAAAGGAATTTTGTGAAAAAACAAACTTTTGCATTGTTTTATTAAAAAACCAAATGTTTTCCTTTTTTTGTTTGTGCAAGAAAATGGGAAAATTTAAAAAAATTTTATTTTGAATTGCCGGTTATGGTTTCGAATAACTTTTTTTTTTAATTTAAATAAATTTTAACGGTCTTTTTTATAATCAAATTTTCTATTTGGTAACGGTTAGAAAAAATTCCCATACAAAATTTGTTTTGGAAACTCATTAAGTATTGGGCTCTTTATCATATAGACATATGTACATTTGTATGCCCCGACATACATATGTTTGTGTGCATATTGGAGTTATTTTTTTGGTATGCGTGTAAAAAATTTACACTTGACAAACTTTGGAAGTTAAAAAATGCTTAAGAATTATTAAAATTAGTGAAAATTTCAAGCATTCTAGTGGCTAATTTTGAGTACAATCAGTATCTCTACATGTTATTTAAATAACAATGCCCATACCCCTAATAGTTATTACAGGTTCATTAAAGGCTTATTTGATAAATATCTATGAAATAGTTGTCGAATAAGTCCTTTATAAACCTACAATAGCTGTTATAAATTTGGGCAAACATTAAAATACATAATTGTTGTTTAAATATAACTCAAAAATAATTATTGCACTCAAAAAGTTCTCACAAGTGTCCTTCTGACAACGTTACTTTTAAACCGTTTGCAAATTAATTTTTTTTTGAAAATATATATTAAGAAAAATATTTTTATGCAACTAAAACACTTGATTCGTTCAAATTTACTATATTCATTAATTTCTAATTAACTTAAAACTAACTAAAACAATTAATGATAAAAATATTAAAATTTTTGGTTTCATACAAATTTTTTTAAAGCAAATTGTTTTAATTTAAAAAATAATTAACATAATTACTTCAGCACCAACATATAAATAATTATTTACTTAATTGAAAGTGTTATTTAATATTTTACTATCAATTAATAATTTTTATGTAATTTTGTACTAATTACGGTAATAAAGAATTTATTTATTATAGATTAACATACATATGAAAATGTAGAAAAGCATACATACATATGCACACATATTTATTTATATGTTTGCTTATAGTACGTGGCTTTAAAATGCCATATTCCTAGTGATACATATTAAGAATAAACCCATTTTCATATTTATGAATGTATATGTGTATGTACAAAAACAAAATACTAAAAAAAAGTATGCAATCAAACAAATATTTTCTTTTTAATATATCATGTTTCAATCCACAAAGTATTTAGTAGTTTTAATTAAACGTATAAGAGAAGAGAGAAAAAAGAAAAAAAAAACAATGAATGCATGTTCAGAGCCAATTAAAAATGCATAACAAATATAATAATTACCTGGTTTTTCATTTATATACGTAAATATGTTACATACATACATACAAACATCTAATATTTTCCTAAAATTTTTTTAAAGAAAAACCTAACAAGTTTAAAATAAAGAAAAGTAAAAACAAACCTTTAAAGCGACGTAAAACCACAACAAATTGAATACAACAACACGAATAAAAATCCCCTCATTTTTTTTCTCAGCTCTCATGAAAAAGCTACTGTAACAACTCCTGTTATAAATTTTTTTTGTACATATTTATGTATGTGTATGTATGAATGTATACGTATGCCTTTGCCTGTAAAAATGTTTTGTAAACATTAAATACATGTCTAAACACACTTTTGTTATTGCTGTTGTTTCAGTTGTCCGAGTTTTGTTTTTGGGTTAAAAACTGACTTGTCAAAACTGTTATTAATCAAAAAGACATATAAAATTTAATTTATTTACGTATACCTGCACACTTTGTCTGTGTTAATTGTAAAATGTTTTTTTTTTGGGGTAAGTTTTTCCAATACGATAAACTTATTCTACATATAAAAATATATTAAGTTTTGGTTGAGAAAATAAAGTTCTTGTTAGTTTGAACAGTAAAAAATTTAAAGTAAAAAATAATTTAAAAGCAAACTGCTAATGGTTTAAGACTTAACTGGTGACATTGTTGAATGGGGTCTCAAGAATTAGAAATTCCCTTCTAATAAAATTAAAAAAAAAGAAAACTTTTAAATTTAAAAAAACTCTCAAACTGTTTATTTTTAGGAAATTTTGTAAATTTGCAATAAAATTTTTTTAATGAATTCACTTTTCTATCTTTTAAGCTTAAAAAATAAATATAACCATTAAAGAGGGTCAGAGGAAAATATTTGGGAAATCACAAATACAACAACACATTTTCATAAGGTGACAAAAAAGAAATAAAACAGTTGGCTTTATAAGTAAAGAGGAGTGAGGTGCAACTGAGTTAAGTCCGCTGTTTTAGCCCATTTATTGTACCTGTATAGTTAAGAAAGTGTGGTTGTTAAAAAAGTAATAGCGCGATATTCAGCTGAACCGAATTTTATATACACTTCGCATTAGTCTTTTTGTATATTCAGTCATCTGATTTAGCCAAGTTGTTTTTGAAATATCATAATAAAATTACTTTGTGCCAGGTTTAAAGGCGATAGGTTAGGTAGATTATGCAGCTGTTAAAGGAAAGGATATATGTAGCTCACTTGGGTCCACTTAATTCGGTTCCTCGCCAGGTAAGAGGCAGATAGAAAGAGTGGAGATGCAAGGAAAGAAGAAATTTAAAGAAGGATAAGAAAGAAACAAAAAAGAATGAAGCAGACTGGTAGGAATCGTACCCGCAACCCCCAGACTGGTAGACGCGTCTGTGCAGATGTTTGTAAAGCCCAAATATAGTGGTCTGAAACCAACCTTCAACCGATCGACTGGGAATCACTTCTTGAGTCGATTTAAGAATGCCCGTCCATTCGGCTGGATGTCCATGTATCCTTGTGATCAAAGTACAAGTCGCAGTTTTGAAAATGTTTTGATGAAATTTGGCACAGTTACGTTTTTTTTGGCACTGGCACTAAGATTTTTGTTTTTGGCGATGATCGGTCTATTGTTTGATAAAGCTCCAATACAAATTTTCTCTTGAAATAAGCATTTTGGGCTATAAATGAGTCGAATATTATTTTACCTGCTCGAAAGTTTGCACACATGTTTATCTTTATGCCACAAATTATTATATTGGAAAAAGACAGGATAAAGTATTATAAAATTGTGCTTTTGTGTTGACATGTCTTCCAATGTTTTTGTTGTTTTTTTTAATTTGTCATCTTTCTCTTTACACACTTTAGTAAAAACAAGTCTTAAATATTTTAATTAATTTAAAGTAAGAAACTTCAAATAATAAACCAAAAAATATTTGAAAATATTTTAGAAGAGATTTTTTTAAAAATTTATCTAAAATAAAAAATTTTTAAATATCACTCGAAAATTAAAACAAGTAAGAGCGCTATATTCGACTGTGCCGAATCTCATATACCCTTCACATTGGCCTTTCAAAACGCAGAACTTTTTTAATTTTTATTTATTTTTTTAATATTTATTTAATTTTTTAAAATTTTAAATAGGGGTCGGTGTCACATTTCAACCTCTTAGGATGACTAAGGAGGATTTGTAGTGGTTTCTACACTATTTCTTAAAATTGTGTATGGCAACCCCCTTAGGCAGTGAAGATAAGGGGTAAGTATTTATTAGGAAAATGTGACATATCCTCGGGTACCCTGAAAGCTGTAAGAAGGGATTTATTACAATTTCCCAAACCATGTTTGGAGCCTTTAAGGCGATGTGTAGGTAGAGGGTAAGTATGTTGTAGGGATATGTTTGGGAGGGGAAACTAATGAGGGCCGGTCGTAGACTTTTTTTCTCTAAGGCCGGCTCTGGGCCTCTAGGCTCTGAGCCTTTCTACATCAGTTTTGTAAATTTTCTATTACAATCCCCCTAGGTGATGGAGATAGGGGATAAGTGTGTTATAGGAATATGTTTGGGGGGGCCTGTGATACATTTTATTCCGGCTAGAACTTCGGGGAAGTTTTTGGGGTTTTACCCTAATTTTTTCAAATTTTCATAACACGGGCAGACGGGCAGACTGACATCGTTCAATCGACTTCTCTATCTATAAGGACCCAGGAAATATATATTTGGTGGGTTCGTAGATGGAGAATAAAGAAATTACAAACGGAATGACAAACTTATATATACCCTTATCACTATGCTAAAGAAACCAAGAAAATAATTTAGAACTTATATGATTTTAAAACTTCCATACAATTCAAATTAATTGCGCCTGTCTGTCTGTTTGTGTGCTTACATGACCGCCTGTCATAACCAACTTACTGTTTACCTAAAGTAGGTTTTAACCACTCAACCATCACCACTATATTTAAAAGTAGGGTCTCTTCCAAAATTTAAGCTTGTGTGGCATAATTAGCTTTTTAAGAATGCATTTCTTTACAACAAATATAAAAATGTCTATTACTTTTATTAGTGGTTTTATATCATTGAAAAAGCTTGTTGAATAAAACAACAAATACTTAAAATAAGGGTCAAGATTTATATAAAAATAAAATTTAACAAAATAAAAACAAATTTTTAAGGAAAGTAAAGGTTAATAGCCTTTTGTTATAAAACAACAACAACAACAAAAACACCATCAATAAACAAACAAACAAGCACGACAACTTGAAAAACAAAAATATTGAAACCATCATAGTTGCTCGTGAAATACAAACATACATACACGATCATATGTACATTCATATGTGTGTTTGTATGTTAGCAAGTATCAAGTGTAACAAAAGTCTTAAAAGTCTCTTTACTCTACATATTTAGAAAACACTTGTTGGAGTTTAAGTTGTTGTTGGAATTAAAAGTCTCCAATAACAGTAATTACATATACACACATGTTATAATTTAGTTAATTTGTGATTTAAACATTGTTATGTAATTATATAGTTCAAAGAAGAGAGCATTCTAGTTCTCTTTAAAGTTCGGCATTTGTTTTTTAAAGATTTTTTTCAGATTAATTGATCGGTTATCTTCTTCTTTCCTTAGGGATTTTTGTATTATTTTTGCTTAAGAAGTTTATCCATATCTATTGGATTTTCTTGTAAATTAAAAAAAAGTTGTGAATCTTTATTATTTAGTTTTTTTTTATTTTGTTTAAGAATGAACTAAAAGTTTTCCTTTAATATTATTCTTATTATTATATATATATATTTTTTTTATTTTAATTAGGGAATTTAGGGCATGGAAATTAATTTTTAATCGAATTTTAATGAGTTTTACATAAAGACTTTTTCTTATGTTCATCTATCAAAATTTTCACGCTTTTGGGTATTATTAACTTCGATAGAATTGTAAAGTTAAACCTGTAATAAAGTATAGATTTATGGCATTTTAATTAAAAAAAAATAGTTTGATTACATAAAAGTTAAAAAATACGAAAAAAAGAAAGATATTAAATATTAGTTTGTTATTGTCTCTATTAAATTATTAAAATACATTTTTAATAAAGTTTTTATCTTTTAATTAAACATTTTCCAATAATCCCCCAAAAGCGCCGCAATTTAAAGACATTAATTTTTTACTTTTTGAAATAAAAAAAATTTGTTCTGATTTTAATTGACATTTTATGTATTTTTTTTATTTATTTAACTTTACAGTATTTGCTTAATTTAAACGTTTGCAGACTAGTGGGCTTAATGTTATAAACCTTAAGGCCATTTAAAAAAATAGTGTTGCCACATTAAAAAACTATTTACAATCATATTTGAACGTAAAAATAATAAAAACAATATGTTTTAGGGGTTTTTATCCTAATTTTTACAAATTTTGTATGGCAACCCACTTAGAGGGTGGATATACGGGGTAAGTATATTCTAGGAATATGTTTTGGAGGGGAAACTAATGGGGGTCGGTCGTACACTTTATTGCTCTAAGGCCAACTCTGAAGAAGTTGTGGGCATTTTCATATCATTTTTGTAAATTTTGTATGGCAACCCCCTTAGGGCGTGGAGATAGGGGGTAAGTATGTTCTAGGAATATGTTTGGAAGGGCAAACTAATGGGGGTCGGTCGTACACTTTATTGCTCTAAGGCCAACTCTGAAGAAGTTGTGGGCATTTGCATAGCATTTTTGTAAATTTTGTATGGCAACCCCCTTAGGGCATGGAGATAGAGGGTAAGTATATTCTAGAAACATGTTTGGGAGGAAAAACTAATGGGGGTCTGTGATACATTTTTTTTCTCTACGGGCGACTCCGGGGAAGTTGTAGCGGTTTTTACCTTGTTTTTTAAAATTTTGTATGGCAACCATGTCAGGGGCTGGAGATAGGGAGTAAGTATGTTCCACAAAAATGTTTGGAGGGAAAAATAATTTGGGTCGGTCTTACATTTTACCTTTGTAGGAGAATCCTGGAAGCCGTAGGAGCGATTTTAAAAATGTTTATATTAAGCTCTGTATGGCAACGCTGTTATATGAATGAACACTTATACTAATAAAATTTTTGGTTTGGGTGTGTTTCAATAATATCAACATGACTGATTCTGATTCAGAAAGTTGATTTCAACCATAACGGACAGACGGTCAGACGGACAGACGGACAGATGAACAGACGGACATCGCCAAATCGGCTTCTCTATCTATAAGGATCCAGAATATATATACTTTATGGGGTCCCAAATGGATAATAAAGGAATTACAAACGGAATGACAAACTTATATGTATATACCCTTATCACTTATGTGAAGGGTATAAAAAAGGGTATAATGTGGGAATAGGGACAAAAAAGCACCAAAAAGAAAAAACGGCAATTTTATAAAATTTTACTATTTTGATAATTTCGACCTATAAAAAGGTCGAAAGTAAACAGGTACTTTTATTCTACTTTCTACTGCACGTTTTAAAACTAAGAGTTTGAAGCATAAAATAATATAAAGCTAAGGATTTTTGACCCAGGTTAAGATCAAACAATAACCAAATTAACAAAAAGTAAAAAAAGAATTATATATAAATTTAAAAAAACCTTTGGCCTAGATTCAATGTTGGTAGTCAAAGAACTAGGTAAAAATTAATTTATTCTAATATTTAGTAATTTTGTATTTTTTTCTTAATTTTAAAAATTTAGAAATATGGTGTAGGGTATGATAAAAGTCGGACTGAATGTTTTTTTTTTCTTCAAATTTAACAAGATTTTTTTTTACAAAATTTTTCCTTTTCTTAAAGCTTTTTTTTAAGTTTTATACTCTTTTTGCATTAAATAAAATATTTAGTTTTGTTCTTTAAAAGTGTTTGGTTAATTGAAACAAGTTCTTGTCTTAAGTCTTTTATTATTGTTGTTGTTTTTCAAAGTGCTTGCCTTAAATCAAGTTCTTTTCTTAAGTCTTTTAAATAAATTCAACCTAATGGACGCCTTAGATTTGTAAAACGTTTTTTTTTATACATTTGTTTATGTTTTCTTTAACACTATTTTTAATTATTTTTATTACATTTTCTTAATGGTTAATAAAACTATGTTAGTGGGACTTTTTAAAAGAATAAAAAATAAGAAAAAAACATTAAAAACAAAAAAAAACTAAATATATCCATTAAATGAAAGTGTTTTAAGAACCATATAAACCTGCTTAGGTCTGTCAATAAAAAAAATGTATATTTAAAAGTATAGAAACTTTTTTTAAAATTTTTTAATAAAAACAAAGTACATTATTAAATGTACTTTTAATTAAACCAAAACTAGTGCAAAGTAAAGAACTAAACGAAAATGTTTTCATTTAAAATCCTTTTAAGGCAAATTATTTTAATGCAAGTTTTAAGTATATTAAGCATTCAATCGATCATAAATAAAAATTTGAAAAATTATAAAAACTTACAAACGGGCACAATTTATTTGAATAATGAACGTCCTTTGTGGATTTTACAAGATCAAAAAGAAACAAATTTTTTTAAGCCCAAAATTGTAAAAGAAAAAGTGAAATATCAAGCAACAAAACCTATTTATAGACATAATAGAAGGCAGCATACAATGAATATGGAAATGTCTCAGACCAACAAAAGGAATTTAAGAGCAAAAAGCCAAAAGCATGTGAGCAGCAAAGGCCTGTTATTACCACAAAACTATATTCCTGTTAAGAAAAACAGCAACCAAAATTTGCAAACATCCTCACGAAGATATCAAAATTCAAAATTAATGAGAAATATGCCAGTTTTTGATGCTATTCCAGGAGATGAGGCCTATACCCAATCCACACCCATATTAATTTTTAATGGCCATAAAGGTAGAATGCTAGTTAACACCATGTTAAGTAAGGACAAATATCCTATGCAAGAGCCGGTACCAGGACAAATACTTTATCCACCGCAAACTATAGAATTTAAACCAAAGCCGTTAGTAAAAAATTTGCAAAATTTAATCAATGTTACCATGATACCTTTCTATGCCTACGAGGCTATAGAGCCGAGATATCAAGAATCCTCTTCTTCTTCTTCTTCTTCCCATCTTAAACAAACTAAAAAAGCCAAACAATACTCAGCTTTCTTCTCCCCGCAAGATGTGCTTGGACAAGCGGTAACTGATCCCTTTCAGTATCACCATAGTACTGCATCAACCACCAACTTTCCTTTAACTTTAGAAAAACCCTATAATCATCGTATTAGCAATGAGCCATTTCCCCAAACAACAACTTCCTTGCCCCACAAAAAATTCGAGGTTAGCTACAATGATGGCGAGGATAAATTTCAAATCACATATGAAGATGATACCCCACATTTAGAAAGACCTTTAAATGTAAAAACTACAAAAGCATCTGTTCCTTATCAAAGTTATAGATTTGATAAAAATTATTATGCTTTTCCCGTCTACACAATGGGTAAGCTAATTGAAAAAGGTGATAATATTAAAAGACATAAAGCTAAGAGTAGGAATAATGCTGATGTCTCAACAATAAAACAACAAAGAATTGTAGAGGACATAGATGCAGCCCTGGAGAAGGAAAACGATGATTTACTAAATAAATCAAATGAGGACACATGGTTCATATTGAATTCAAGGTGAGTTGTGCTTTGAGCTTTTAAAAGCTTAATGAATGCATTGAAATAATGAGTTGAATTACGTTTTTTTATAAACTGCGCATTTTGGTAGATGTTTTAGTTATTTTAAATTCATCACCAGAGGAATTTTTGACCAGGAAAGATATTTTGCCGGTTTACATGCGGTCTGGCTGTTTGATCACTAACAAGAACTGTCCAAATGCCAGAAATTTATACGCATGTCAGGGTTTTTAAATTTTCTTAACCCTTTTAAAGCTTTAAAACCATTTTTATTTTAAGCTTAACTATGCGAGTTTGAAAGAGCAAAGAGGGTGCCGGATGACTATTTCCATAGCAAAGTCACCTTTAGTTTGAGTTTTGGGGGCCCTGGAAAAAGGACTGACTGCAAGATCTTCAGGAAGGATTTTTCGCTTAAGATAGGGAATACTGAGCTTTTGGAGGGCTTACACAAGGAGATTGATGTGTACCCACTTCCTGGGATGCAGAGAACTCGTTTCAGGGGACATTTTAACAGTTCCCGGGGGGATAGCTAAAGAAAAGGAGGTGGTAGAAGACCTGATAATGTTTGATAGGGTAAAATGGGCGGTTAATACCTTCTAGCCCTATAAGCCACTGGGCCCGGGGGGTATTTTAGATGTGTTTTAGATTTTCTCGGATCAGGGAATGCTGCTACTAACGAGTGTGTTGACTGCAAGCATCACACTTGGTGAAGGCGTAAAAAGTGAGGGTTTTATTTTTACCCAAGGCTGGTAGGGTTACCCATTAGAAACCAGGGGATCTTAGACAGACTAGTGTATCGTCTTCCTTGCTGAAGACGTTAAAATGACTGATCGGTCCTTATCCAAGGAACACTTTTGACATATGCAGACAACACTATGGTTTTCGTAAAGGGGAAACCTTTGTCCACCCCGAGTGAGGTGATGCAGAGTGCATTATCCATTTTGCTTGGGCCAAGGACAAAGGACTGGAATTAGGCTTAGAGAAGACGGAGATAGTTTTCTTCACTAAAAAGTATAAGGCGGCAGAATTTAAGCTGCCGGTGCTTAATGGGGTTGAGATGAGACTAGCGGAGAGGGTCATATATCTGATTATCGTCTTGGACAGCAAATTATCTGGAGAGGGGATTGTGGAGGAGAGGCTTAAGAAAGGCTCTCAATGCCTATTATGCCTGTAGAAACTCCATAGATAAGAACTGGGGGTTGCGACCGGTTACGGTGAACTGAACTTACACATCTGCTGTTAGATCAATCCTTACGTACGGTAGTCTCGTATGGTGAAGGGCTTTGAAGAGTGACGACATAAGGAAACTCTTGCTAAAGGGCCAGAGATGCACGCCACATCTTCTTGCTATTGAGGATTTCGCGGCTGGATTGGATAAAATGGGATTTTTTAGGGTTAGTGAATTAGGTATGTTTAGGCCAGGGTCAGTTGAACACTTCGGCATTTTGGGAAAGGTCGGAGACGGTCGACTCCTACCGCAGTCGGGTTTGACTGACTATGCGGTCGCGAACTTGAGTTTTCGATCTTAGATCAGGTAGTTTTTCTGGAAAGGGAGGCATAGAAGTGTTCCGAGAAGCTGTTTCAGGGGTGTGCAGTCTTCACTTATGGAACAAAAATGAAAAGGGGGTGACCGGAACTGGTCTTTATATGATGGATACGAAAGTAGGATTTTAATACAGACTTCATGTTGTTTTCTAGTAATTATTTTAAGGTTATGTTTTAAATTAATTGATGTGATAAGTTTATGCAAAATATGTTATGTTTATGCTTTGTTTTTTATTATTTTTCAGATACAAAGGCCCTTTAAAAGCCAATTTTGAAAACTTACATTCTTCCAAGTATGTACAAAGTTCCCCGGTTAGGCTACCAGATCATTTAAATCTACATACACTAGAAGCAACAACAACAAAGTTTTCTCTACAACCACAAATGCGTTCATTAAATGAGGAAAATATAAAAATCTTTTAACAAAGAGTTTATTTATTTGTTAAAATTTTATTAAGTTCAAAAATACTCTAAAAAATTTAATAAACATTTTTAAATTATTAAATGATTAAAGGAGAAAACTAACAAAATGTTTTTAGAAAGAAAAAAAATTAAATATATTTTCCATCCATAAGTACATACAAAAATCAATTTTCTTAAATATAGAACATTTGAACACACTGTTAGTATTCGATGGTAGCGGTAATAAGGTTACCACAGAACCAATCCCAAAACAAGTCATTCAGTGCATACCGCGTAGCCAGAATGAGGTCCAAATAGCAGTTGCCCGACTTAGGTTAACAAGGTAGCAGGAGCCAATAGGTTGCCCGCTCAAGTGTTTAAGGCCGGAAAATACCCGAGAAAGACAGATCGATCTATTTGTCAACTATGAGGCCGCTTTCGACAGCCCTTTACGTTCAAAGGTGTTTCAAACTATATCTGAGTTTGATATTCCTGCGAAAGTTATACGGCTTTGCAGGATGACCTAACAAAAACACAATCCTCAGTTAAGAAAGGAAACAATATTTTTGAGCTTTTTAGTACAAAACGAGATCTAAGACAAGAAGATAGCCTTTGGTGTGATCTTCTTAAAATTTATTTGGATTCAGACATACGAGATGCCAGTGTTAATAGAACTGGAATACACAAATCAGCACACGTTACTTCCTTATGCCAACGATAAAGAAATTAGGGGGGAGAAGGAATGAGCCAAGTAAGGTCTGGCGGTAAATGCAGATAAAACCAAGTTGATGATAACAACTTACAAAATGTCCAATAGACTAAGTTAGACAGTGAAATTTGAAAACTACAATTTTGAAATAGTCAATGATTTTATTTACCTCGTCAATGCTAAAAGCAAGCATAAGTTTTTAGGTTAAAATAAGAACAATATTGGCTAAAAGATGCTACTTTGAACTAAAGAAGCGGTTTTTAAGCAAATTTACCTTCTGACAGATTAAAATCACTCTCTGCAAGATACTGAAAATGGCTCTAAAGCATTGATATTTGCTAAAGCAGATAAAACAGTGCTAAGAGTGTTCGAAAGGAAAATTCTTCAGAAAACGACGACGGAGAATACCGGTGTCGTATGAACCGTGAGCTGTATAAGCTTTTTGCTAACATTGCCGTATCAAAATTCCGCGTTAACGGTGGCAAGGCCATGTTATGGAAATGGATAACGATTCTACAGCCCAGAAAATTATTTAAACATACCCGCGGTGATCACACAAAAAAAGGAAGACCGAAACTCCGATTGTAGGATCGATTGGAGGAAGACATCACGGCCTTGGTGTACATTTAAAGTCGATAGCTGTTGCAGTTTCTAAGATATCGTTAATCAAATTTCTAAAAAACGGCTAATTTGTATGGGGCAGCTGCTTCACCTGCTGCTACCCAACTGTTTTCTTACAAAATTTATGCAATTGTAGGGGGAGTATCATTTTCCCTGCTCCTATTCAAAAAAAATTTTGCATAATTTTTGTCGCTGCCCAAGGTAAGAAATATTTCAAATAATTTGACGTCAAAACATTTTTCGTTCGAATTTATTTCGCTTCAAAAACAGACGAACAGACGGACACAGCTAAATCGCCTTTCCCATCTATAAAGATTCAGAATATACATACGTTATGGGGTCGCAAATGTAGGGTGTAAAAATATAGTATTTGATTGTAAATTTTAAAAATAATTTTACGGCAATTTTTGTAGGAAGTCACAATGACAATTTGGCTGTGTTCCAAAACGCAGTATGCTTTGCATTACAAAATTTCAACTTCTTCCCTTATACACTCCTTACAATTTTGACAACGTTTTTTGCTTCCAGGACATTAACATAGCTGTAAACACTCATTTGGAAGTAGAAGATGTTATCAAAAACCTCATCTTTGCTTTCAGGAAAAACTTGAAATTTTGTGATGCAAAGCAAACTACGTTTTGGAACGCAGACTTTTATTGAATCAAGTGTGATGTTTTAAATCATTTTTCTTTACAATCCGAAGGCCTTAAATTTGTAATAATTTAAAAGGGTTTGATTCCTAAGCATGGCATGACTTTAAAGGCAAAAAATTTTTAGACTTTGAAAGAAGATGATTTAATTTAGAAATTCCACCAGAGGACTGTGACAAATGTTATCATAGAAATGCTGAAACCAAAACGATGCAACTTCGGAATCACAGAAATTTAAAAAATTAACGAAATTGAAAACAATGTCAGCCAGAGTATTGGCGTGTTATAAGTATGTACAACTTTAACATGGCTCTTAAAAAAATATCTCAGTTTCAGAACTGAGAAATAAAAAAAAATCTAAAAAAAAGTAGAAAAAAAAAATCCAAATTTCCGTGTTTTATTTAAAAAATTGGAGCAATTTTTTATTGCAGGCATTTTTTAAGGAGCCTTTCAACACAAGCTGAGAGTTATGTATATGCTTAAAGTGTTGTTTTAGAAGTTGCACTGAACTAATTAATTTCAAACAATTGAAAAGAATTAGGGAAATTTCAAGTCTTTAATGTTTTTAAAAAATAACTTTTCGTTTACTTCTAATTAACTGATATTAATAGATTTGTTTAAAAGAAAAAAATTCCGAGTTTCACAAACGAAAATTAAATGGTAATTAATTTGTTTTTAATTTATATTAATGTTTAACCTACATAAAAAAATAAACTAAAATTGGATTTCTTTTAAGTTTCTATTTACTTGAAAGAAATATCTTTTTTTAACTTAAAACTCAATAAAGAAAAGGCTTAATTTGAACAAATTAATAAAAATTAATTTAAGGAAAATAAATATATTGTCTTAAGTCTAAAACTTTAAATTTTCTTAAGTGTCTGGCATTCATATGCTAAATCGCTTTGAATGGAATACTTTGTAGACAAATAACAAACAAGGTTAAACGAAAAGACAATTTTATAAGTCAGGAGTGATTTTATAATTACGGCTATGCTTCCCATAACAAATTCTACAACAACTTCTTTTTTTACCATAAAGGGCTTATTTCAGCTTTAGATTATTTAAGCCTTAACTTTGGTTCATTTTTATTTTCTAAGATAAATAACTAATTTAAGTTCCCCCTTTATTTAACAAAAGTTGCGTTTTTCTTTCCTCTTGTTGTTGTTGGAACTCTCCAGTTTTGGTATGGTTTATTGATTTGTGACATGTGTTTGTGCTATTATTTATAATTTTTGTTGTTGTATTCTCTTTCAAAAGTCTATTATTCATTTGATGATATTTTAATTCATTGATTTGTTCTTGTAATTAAGAAAGAGTGTGTGAGTTTTTTTCTTTTCATGTTTATTGTTTTATTTTTCTCATTCTTTGGACTCTAGTTGGCTGTGGCTGTTAAACGGTAAATTAATTTTAGGATTTTTAAAAAAAGTTTTTGTTTTTTGTTGGTTTTTCCTATGCGTGTCTATAAAAGATGAGCATTGTTATGAAAAAATTTTAGAAATACAATAACTGTGAAGTCGTCAAGAACAAATTTGAAAATTTGTTGGTGTCTATTAAGACAACAGGATTAAAAACTAAAAAAAAAGAAATTATTAGAACAAAATGCCTACAAGAGTATTTACATATTTAGTGGTATGTGAAAAAAGAAATACAATAAATAAATAAAAAAAGATATGAGAAACAAATTAATGACTACAAAAAAAAAAAAACTGTGATAAAACAACAAAGAATTAAATGTTAACTTGAGACTTTTTTTCACTGCAAAGAAACAAAAACAAACGATTTATGAAACAGGTGTAAATTAAATTAAAAAAAGATATCCTAAGAAAAACAAAAACCTAGAATGAAAAAAGATAAAACAATTATTTATGGGCTCATACATACATATACAAATATGTAATCAAAAAGCTTGTAAAAATATTTAAATAAAAAAATTAAGGTTCTATAAAAAAACAAACTTAACCGTTCAAACAACAATCCTTGACTTAATAGCACTCACTACACCATTTCCAATTATATTAAGCAAATTCCTAATTATGGCTGAATTCCATAACGCAGTTTGCTTTGCATCACCTTATTTCAAGTTTCTCCTAAAAGCAAAGATGAGGCTTTTGATAATATCTTCTACTTCCAAATGAGTGTTTACAGCTATATTATTGTCCTGGAAGCAAAAAACGTTGTCAAAATTGTAAGGAGTGTATAAGGGAAGAAGTTGAAAATTTGTAATGCGAACTGCGTTTTGGAATTCAGCCTATATGTTATAAACTTCTAAATCGATCTCAGAAATTTTTAAATACATTTAAAGAGTTTCTAATTGCATTTTAGAAAAAAAATCTAGTTCAATTTTAGAAATCACTATTTTCAAATCAATTTTTTGTTATACAAAACAAAAACTTAAAAACAACAAATTTAAAATTAAAATAAAAAATTTCAATGTGCAAATAGAAAATTCTGTTATACAAATAGGAAACTTTAATACGATTTGAGAAAATTGTAAAACTGAGTTATAAATTTCTAAAAAATTCAATTTTAAATCAGGGACTGTAATAATTATGAAAAAAAATTAATTTTAAATAATAATATTTATATTTTGATTTTTATAATTTTTGTCCAAAGAAAATTGATTTTTATAAAATTTCAAAAATTATTTTTATTCCTGCAAAAATAAAAAAAAAAAAAATTATTTCTGACAAAAAATAACTAAAAAAAAATTGAAAAAAATTTTTAAATCATTAAATAATTATTATTTCTTGAGATTTAATTTTTTGGCATAATTATTACAGTTTCTAATTTTTGTTTTTTTTTCAGAAATAATTATTATTTTTAAATTTTTATAAAAATTATTTGTGGTAAAAATAACCCATTTTTCTTTGGTTTTTATATTAATTAAAAATATGGAAACTATTTCTAAAAAAAATACCAAAAAATTATTATTATCAAATCAAAAACAAATCAACAATTAAAAAAGGACTTGATTTTTAAAAATTCTATTTAAATACCATCAAGATGAAGTCCTTCACTTCACTTCGCTTTTCGATGCTTCCATGTTCTTGTTTTTTTTACTGAAAAATTTGAAAATAATTATTATTTATAGTTCCCGTTATAAATGATTAAAATTGAATTTAAAGTTTCTGATGCTAAAATAGATAGTTTTAAATACATTTTGAAAGGGTGTAGAATTCTTAGGAGTTTGTCCTTCTGTAACAGTAATAATAAATTAAAACAAATATTAAGGCAATTTTATGCTCCATATATTTTTAGTTAAAAACTAAGAGTTCAATTAAAAAACTTAAAACTTTTGTTTATAAATTTAACTGTTTAAAATCTTAAAGGTTTTAGTTTAAAAAAAAATCCTTTTTTCTATTTTCCGTTTTAGATTCTTTTTCCCATTTTCATACCCTCTGAGGCATTTTGGTGGCGTGCTAGATCAACGTAAGTCTTAAATTGTAAACAACATTTTACAAGTCAAAATTTTTAGTTATAATCCTTGTTCTAGTGAAGCTCCTCCACCCGCGCCACCCATAATGAAACAAATTCCTTTAACATATTTTCGCACTTACACTTATCAACAACCGTTGCCTACAAATCAATTACAAATGCCGCTTATAAGTTCTACCGACTATATAACAAATTTTGGAGCCTTGGGTAGTTCACCTTATTATAATCCAATGTTTAATCCGGTTGTGCCAATGAGTATGCCAACAAATAATGAAATTATAGTTGATGCTAAGTCGGATAAAACATATACGGGTATGAATTTGGTAAGATCTTTAGCTTCCCTGACAGCAACTACAACAACATCAACAACACCAAAAACAACTACCACCACTACAACTACTACTACCACTACAACACCAAAACCTCGTACTACTACAACCACCACAACTGAGCCGTCTACCACAGCATCTATGGAGCCACGTGGCACCTCATTACCCCTACTAAAAACCGATTCTTTAGTTAATATAGGTACCGCCTATCCAGCCCTTAAACGCAAGGTTTTCACCAATCACTTTAACATCAACTATAATCGTCCTGTTTATCCATATCCTGAGTATTCCCTGTACAAAGGCAACTCTGCTAAAGCTAATGAGGATAATTCTGTGCCACAAAATGTTGAATTTGTGCCCTGTATGTGTCCTGTAAACATACAAAATCCAGCATTTTATTCAAACTACCAGCCCGGGAATCCAATGAATTCTATATTTTTAGCTCAAAGTAGAATAAATCATGATGCAGAAGCCTCCTTGGGCTTGTCGGCTGCATCGAATACTGCTGAGGCCGAAACAACCAATTCAGTAGATGATATGCAAAGTATTGCAGAAGCAACAGTCACACCACCACAAAATAATTTAATATCAAGTAAATTCGTTTAGTTTAATATATTTGTAGGTAATTAAATATAATAATATTAATTGTAGACTGATTGTAAATTGAAAATTAAATAAATCAAGAAAATAGAAAATTAATTACGCGCGTACAATTTTTATTAACGGTTTAAGATTAAATTTCTTTGAGCGAAAGTATTGGTAATTCTTATGATTTATAATTTATTTAATGAACTAATGACCTTTCAGCCGTCCATGTTGACCACTGACTGTGCTAATGAAACAGTTAAACAATAACTCCAAATGCCCTTCAATTTGTGTGTGGCATTATTTGTGGATCAACCGCATTTTTCTTGGTAATAATTAACAGTTAAGTTGGACAGACCATACAGTGTGGACTAATGTAAATATATTAAAGCTAAGTATGCTACATGTAAGATCTCTATTAAATGTTTTTAAAAATAATGTAAAGAAAATAGAGACTTAAATCATTAAACTCTCACTTTTAGTACTTTGATAAATTTTTATTCAGTTAATTCTCTTGAACTCAATGTTCCATATGGGCATTTCCATAAATATGCCAAACACTACTAAAAACAAATTAAAAACCTCGAAACAATTTTTTAAATTTAGCTGCCAATACTTATAATGAATTTGTTTTTTATAATCAGACCCAGATGAATTTTCAAATAAGGCGGATGATTAGTGCCAGGGTACACGTATATCAGGTAACCTCAAATAAACAGCTGAGTAACGGTATTTTGTTATATTAATGTCAAATTTGGTTTATGTTTATGTATTTTCTTCCTTTTTTACAAACAACAACTGTAGTATTGTAAGAAAAGCTCAAAAAGAAGAAGAAAGAATTTGTGTATTTTTGTTGTCTTTGACATTATTATGACGGTTTAGTTGTTTTTTTAGAATCGCTCCTACCTGATAAACGTGTACAAGATCTAGCAAATTAATGAATTAATATTTTCAGATGTTTTTTCATTTTAGGAATGTGCTTATAAATGTGTGAAGGGGTAAATTTGCTATATAATGCTGCCGAAAAGATTGAAAAGTGCACTTTTTAACTTTTTGAATTTTTTTGTTAGGACTGATGGTCCCATAGCAGAGGGTAATGAATCCAATGATATTCCTAACCAGATACCTCATCTTATTCATTGTTAAAACATTCCCCAAACTACCTCTAACGGCGAGTTTGTTGGCTAGGGTAGCGGCAAACAGTTTCCACTTCTCCCCATCCCCGTACAACCTGCAGAAACTAGGGATATTCTTATTTCTTTTACTGGTTGCTTATCTCATTTGTGAATCCCAGGTATGCCCCTAAGATTCCTTTTACTTTTACTCTAACCTGCCCATATAAATTAGCTTTTACCCAGCCCTGCCCAATAAGGCGTACTTACCTTATCCATGGTGCTTATTTCTGTCATACTATAACAAAAGCTATGGCCTTACCAGCTTACGTCCCAACTCTATTTTTGAGAGTGGGAATTAAAATGACCCCGTCCCCCACATTCCTACTTTACATATCGATAGGATTATCCCAACACCTCGTTCCAACCAAGTCTAGGTGCTCTGAGCGCGACCCTATTTGCATAAAATGTCACGTCCAGCCCGTTATTCCACACCATCTAACATAAACATCGGCCTTAAATAGAAAACGGAAAATTCCACGTTAAATGGCCCAAAATTAGAAAAATTAAAAAAAATCGATGAATTTATCTCTAAAATAAGATAAAAATTATTAAAATGAAAATTTATTGCTAAATATTTTATTTTAATTAATTTTATAAGAGTTAAAAATAATCACATACTGGATTTTTATGTTAAAATTAAAATGTCACACCCGTCACATTTTCTTAAATTTAATTTAAAATAGTTTTAATAATAACCATCAAATCAATTTAAAGAATTTTCCTTGTCCCCAATACGATCTTAAAGTGAAAATTTTTAAAACTAAAATTTGCAAGGCAATACTCGTCACAGTTTTCTCGTGGCCATGATGAGCAGAAATAATGTTCTCTTAGTGTCTAACCATGACTTAACGTTTACGAAAATACGTTTGAATTATGATAAAAAATGTTGGTAAAATTGCTTTACTTCTTACAATGAAATTAAGCAAATTTAATGTTTTTGTCTCTTCCATTTTTAAATATAAAACAAGTTGTTGATAAGTAACAGGTTAATTTATTATTTGTTGTGTTACCCTGTTAAATTTGAAACGTCTTATAACGTTAATGTTTTGCTTTAGTGAAGACATAAACCAGTTACAGTTATTAACAAAGACAATATATAAATGCCTTAAATTTCTTATTATTTAACGGTTTCTTTTACTACCTTTTTGTTACAACTCTGCCTCCTAACGTGAAACGAATTTTCGAGTTTAATGTTTTTGTTTTTTTTTGTATTTTAAAGTCAGTATGTTCGACTAAGAATATGTGTCTTGTGTTGTAAAAAGTGTTTACACTATAAGAGGGTGAGAGTTTTAAATGAAATTCCTTTAGAAAAAACATAGTAAAAAAGGGCGCCGGCGTCAACTTTTAGGGGTTGTTAAAAATTGTTGTGTTTTTCTTTTGTTTGAAACAAAGAGCCAATTTAGTATTTATAACCAGATTGAAAAAAAATAAAACAAAAACAAGTGCTTGTATTTCGAAAAGTAGAGCTTGTTAATAACATGAAAGGGGGAAGAAATAGGAAGAATTGGAAATAAAAACTTATGGAAAAATAAATTAGTAACAACTAAATATTAGCTTAGTGGATAGTTAAAGTATTAGTTTGAAATCGGAATTGTTATTTAAAAAATATTTTTTGCTTTTTTTAAATTTATTTATAATTTTTAAATCTAAAGTTATATTGCAACTCTGTGTTATTCTTTTTATAGCAACCCTGCTTGCTTTAGAAGAGAATATTTTTTGCATTTTGTTGGTTTTTGTTGTTTTGCCATTTATTTTCGAATTAAATATTGGTATTCGAAATTCCTTACAACAAGAGAACCTTTTGTATTGGCTTGAAAGTCTTGTAAAGGTTAATGATGAGTGTTAAATTTTTTCACACACCACTCGGATTTTGTAGACGCATCTTAAAGCATACATAAAGACGGTGACTAATAAGCAAACACTTAAATTGAAAAAGAAATTAAAATATATTTAATATTGTTATATAGATTATAGCAAAAACTAAAATAAACTCTTAAAAAAATTGGTTTAAACTGAATTTTAAGGCTTCAAACCCATCATTGGAATATTTTTAACCAAAAAAAGTTGAATAAAATTATAATATTTTTAAACTAAACAAAAACATTGCGTGTTTGTAAAAGATTAAGAAAAAATAAATATATAAAATCTATTTTTGTTGGGGCAAGCGGTCTCCACCATAAATCTTAATGTACTGAGTTTAAGGGGAGCAAGCGTCATTTTGGTGAAAGTAATAGTAGTTTTTTTCGGGGTGTGCCACGCCAAAATTTAAATATATTTAATACTTTTTTTTATTAAAAAATAAGAAATTGAAAATATTAAAAAGTAATAATTAAAAATTTCTTTAAAAATTTCTCAAAATAAAGTGCAAAATTTAAGTTAAATAATCAATCTTTAAACTTAAGAATATATTTACGTCACACGTATATCTTGAAGTCTCTTAAAATAAAACGTCAAAAGAAAAAGAACGCAAGCACCAAATTTAACAAAAAAAACTTCTTTCTGTTGGCTTATTGAGTTCTTTACGAAAAAAAAATCATAAAAAATAAAACAGAAACAAAATGTTGAGGATACTATCTCTAGGCTTAATGGCTTTAATGGCCATTAGTGCGACACAGGTTCAGGTAAGTGAGTCATAACTTTTTTCTGTTATTATTGTTGTTAAAAAAATTCAAAAAAAATATATTGTCATTACAAGGTACTATGCCTTGTAATGTTTGTCTGTATGTGTTGAAATCTAACCCTTAGAGAGTGAAGTTGTATGTAAAAGGTTTTTGGGGGAGAAAGAAGAGGAGGGTAGGAGAGGGGGTTGTAAATTAAAAAAAAAAACATGTTGGAGCCAAGAAATTAGTAATTTTATTTCTTAAAAGCAACGAAATTATGTTTTGTTATGAAATTTTTATTGATTTTTTTTTTCACCAGGGTTTTAAATGGAAAGGGAAAAATGTTGGAAGAGGAATAAAAATGTTAAAGGTTTTATTAATGTACATATGTGTGTAAAAAAGTAAACATTTTATTTTCTTAATATTTTTTATTAACTTTATTAAATTCCTATAACATTTTCATTGACAACTGCATTTTTCGAATACAATATTTCTTTGTTTTCTGTCAGATAAATCGTTTTTCTAATCAGCTGTTTTCAAATATAAGCATTTGAAATTCTTATTAAAAATTTTGCTAACTTTCATATTAGGCTCAATTTCTCAGTTTTTTAAATCTAATTTTTCAGTTTTAAGTGCAAAATTTATTTGTATTAAAAATAAAAATATGCGAAAAAAATTAAAAATAAAGCAAATATGTAAAAGAAAGCTGGTATTATTAAACACATATATTTTTGAGTTTTTTGTTAAAATATTTGAATTGACTATTTAAGGTTATGTCCGCTTTAAGCGTCTTAAAAAATTATTTTGTATCTTCTTATAATTTTTGACTTCCAAATATAAGATTTTATATATTTGCTTTCATTATTACTCCGGTCAAGCATTATGCCTCAAGACGCCAATTTTCGCAACGTTCATTAACAATTTTGAGGTTATGAGGGATTTTATAAATATATAATAAAATAATATATTACGCTTATTGATGCTGTAAAATTTCAACGATTTTCTAAAAGTAAAAATTGTAGCTAAAAATCTCCTTCTGAGTCAACTTCTAATGTCCGTCCACTTAGTTTGCTACCCACTTAAAACTTGTTATTAAAAGAGATATATAAAATACACTTTTTCGCAAAGAGACCAAAACTTTTGCAAATAGTTTTGCAAAATAAGTTAGTTCTGGTTATCTAATTAAAAGTTTAACTAAAAAAGAAAAGCATTCAATATAATGTCTTAGAAATTTATAAATTATACTCTAAATACAACTGAGACGAACAACGAATTTCGCACTATAGGACGATTTCTTTTGTTCAAATTCGTTAAATAAATTCGTCAACTGAAACACATTTAGAACGAACAAAACAGCTGTTATAGGGTGACCATATTTCTTAAAAAAGCGCTAATTGAAAAAAAAATTAAGAAAGAACTATAAAAAAATTTAAATAAAACAATAAAAATAAATTAAGTGTATTATATGCAACAAACGAGAAGCGAAAATAATTCTTAAAATATACATTATAAATAAAAAAATAGAAAAAATTAAAAGAAAAATGGTCACTCGTTGCCAAATTATTCGTCGTTTTCTCGGCGTAAGAAATAGGAAAAAACCTATCGCAGAGTTCATTAGACAAATTTTAGTCGACACACTGTTTGTATGCATTTTCATATACACAAATGTGTTTTATTTTCCAAAATAAATATTCGCAATGAAAAATTCTTTTTGTGTTTTATTTTCAAAGACAAATATTTGGAACGAAAAATTTGTCGTTCGTCCCGCTTGTGTTTAGAGCATTATGTATAACGGATCGAAAATCATGTCTCATTCAAAGCACTGATAAACAGTGAAACAATTTAAAATAATTTTTTTTCTTAATAGTGTTCATTAAAAAAATTCTTAAGTTGTATCTTGGGGTTCAATCTATAAAATATGGTGGAAGAAGTCACAGAGAATCCTTTGAAAATTGTGAACAGCTTCGCACAGTAATTAAACGTATTTAACGTGGACTCTTAAAATAAAAGTTGAAGTAAAAAAAAATACAATTTAGCCCAAAAAACCGTTTAACCGATAGGTGTAATAATATCTCCTTGAATAAGACGGAAAAGTTAACGTTTAACAAAAACTAGGAAACGAACTCTAAACATTCGCGCACGACAGTTGAATATGATAGTGAGCGTGTGTGTGTCTGGGTTGTTTGTTAAGCTGCGGACGTTGATAAATTGCACTTTGTTTAATAGAAAACGAGAAAAATAAAATATTTAAATATGGAGTTGAATAAAAATAACATATCTATCAGAAAAAAAAAACCTTTAAGAGGTGAAAACAAAATAAGTCCTAAATATACAAAACAAACTTTTGAATTTTATTTAAAATCGTCTACGAGCTGTTTTTTTTTTTGCCAAAAAAAGGGTTTTTGAAACGTATGTCCTTTTTATGACATTTATCCATTCAAAGTATTCCAGAAGCCTTGAATCGGACCAATAAAACGTCAATTTAACAGTACTCTTTCTGGAAATCAATTTGTAACTAAACTGATTTTGCCATGACTCGGTTGTAGGGGGCGCTGTATGTCAAATTGCACCGTCTTGTGAGAACCAAATATCGTTGATGTTTGACCGTTAAGCTTTTGGAACCAAAGTTCATTCCACTTAGTTAAACTTTGAAATTGGCGAAGTTTTTCTGTAGACTTTGCGAACAGATTTAATTTTTTTAAAGCAAGTTTTTACAATTTGGAACCTTTTTAAACGATTCATGATGTATGCCAAAATGTATGCGAGGATACAGCAGCCAGCTTGGTGTCAATCCATCAGAATTAAAGTTAATTTCTGCTGCCCACAAGACTTTTGTAAAAAAAGGCTTAGCATAAAGCTAAGCTAAAGCTTTTTCTAAAAAGGTGTTAAAAAAAATTTCGTATCTAGAACGGAATAGTTTTTTATGTATTTTGCTAAAGCTTTGCATAAAAAGAGTTTTAGAGAACTGGCCCTTTACAAAGCGTTAGAAATTTAAACTCAGCTGGATTCGAACCACCGGATTTGCTGTAGCCTTTGGCAGGAAGTAGGAGACTTAAAACTTGGGGGTTTTTATACACTGGCTTTACTGAATAAAAGTAATTTTATTTGTGCCACAGGACGAAGGCAAGAGCGAAATTTACGGTTCGCATCCACCAATTATTTAAGAACATGTTTTTTTTATTAAACGATTTTTTTAAGCATTGAATAGTTTAAAAAAAGGGCCTTAATACTTAAAATATTTTGCATAATTTTAAAATCAAAAAAAAAAAATATAAAATAAGGAAAAATAGCTTCAGATTTTCATGTTGTTGTTTTTAATGTAAAAATTTTTAATTTTTCAACTTGGGGTCATTTTTGAAATTGGCAGCCCCTGGGCCTAAAATCCTCAAAAAATTCACACAAAAAAATTATAAAATTTATTGTAAAAACTTTTATGGTTTAATAAGTTTTAATTTTGTGATATAATAAAAAAAGTTGCACTGAAACTTTTGGTTTAATTCCACAATAAGGGTTTCCCAATAATATTTTAAAATCTCTGTTAGTATTGCAGCGTTTTAATTAAGATGTTTTGAAGTGGATTGGCAAGTTTGAAGTTAAATTTTTTGAATAAAAATTAAATTTGCCATATTCGTATTTTTTAAGTCTAGCATTTTTTGTGGCTAATTGTGATATAACAATAAGCAGACCATTTTCCGGAATGAAAGAATATCTGAGCTTTTTAAAAAAATTTGAGCTGGGGATTTCCTATATTAAGGTATCGACATGCAAGCATGTCTGTCATTTAATATCATGGTATCCTAAACAGATTTTTTAAATAAGCATACACATGTGTACATGTATCACATACGTGGCATACATGTGTTTCGTAATGAAATATTTTACAATCTAATTATAAGGAAAACCTAACAGGGTACAAAGGACTCTTTTAAAGCAAAACAAAAAATACCTTTAATATTGGAAAATTAAGTGCTTTTAAAGCAAGTCAAAGAAGAGTACCAACATAGAATGAAAAGAGACTTTTCTTCTGAAAAACTTTTAGGAATT